>CM065714.1:127230351-127277851 GCA_033310375.1 Conus canariensis | reverse complement strand
TTTCCAGTCTTCTGGTAAGACTCCTTCTTCTAAAGTTTTATTAAATAAGTGACAAAGTGGTTTTGATATTTCTTTACATATTTCCTGTAAGACCCTGGGGGGAATGCCATCGGGTCCTTGAGCCTTATTTGGGTTCAGTCCTTTGAGTAAGTTCTCTACAGCTAATGGAGTTATCACAATGTCAGCAACAGCAGCTCCCCTAGATTTTGAACATTCATCTATATTGGGTACAGAGGATGTGTCCTCTCTGGTAAAGACACTGGAAAAGAATGTGTTTAAGGTATTAGCCTTAAGTTCATCTGTATTTGACAATGACCCATCAGTATTCTTTAGAACTTGTACACCTGTATTCATTTTAGTTTGTCCTCGAACATACTTCCAAAAGCTTTTGGGGTTTTCATTGGCTCCATTTGCTACATGTTTTTCGTGTTTTTTTTTACGAGCCCTTTTAATTTCTTTATTACATTTATTCCTGGCTTTAATATATAGTTTTTGTATGATTGACTAGTTTTTCTCTCTAAATATTGTTTAAAATACTTATATTTGCTTTTTATTTTCCTAAGTATTTTAGGTGTCATCCAAATTGGTTTAGTTCTCTTGTTTTGTTTTTGTTTTATTTTGGGAATACAGTTATCCATAGCATTCAGTACTTTCTCGTTAATGAAGGACCATTCATCATTTATATTTTTATTTTCCACCTTCTCCCACTCAACATCACTGATCATCTCTCTCAGCCTGTTATAGTTCCCTTTATTCAGATTGAATCTATACTTATTGTTTTCTCGTTGTTTTTTGTTATTACTGTAGAGTTGAAATAAAAGTATATCATGATCGCTTTTCCCAAGTGAGGCAACGTGTTCAATCTCTGAGATCCATTGGCTGTCATTTACCAGTATCAGATCTAGTATATTGGGCGTTTCTCCTTGTCTGTGTCTAGTTGGATTTTTTACCTTCTGAATCAGGGATGAATCTCGGATACTTTCTACAAATTCATCGTTTTCCTCACCTTCCCACCGGCCATCCCACCTGATAGAAGGAATGTTGAAGTCCCCTACAATGCACACCTTGTCAAAACCATGAAGTTCTTTAGATTTCAGAATTTGAAATAACTTATTTTTATTGTCATTTCCTTAGCTACCGCTTCTATATATGCGCCCAATTAAGATTTTCTCTCCATTTTCGCTTCGGAGCTGACACCATACACCTCTTCAAACCCAACAGAATCAAAAATATCACATTCAAAAGCTTTAAGATTTTTGTTTAAATATAGGGCTACCCCCCTTTTATTATCCTTATTTATAAAAACATCATAATTTGGTATAAACATTTCCTTTTCGCATTTATTTTTGGTATTCTTCGGCCAAATCTCAGTCAGGCCAATAATATCTGGCTTATACTGTTCTAACCTTATCATAAATTCATCTTTTTTGTTTCTAAAAGCATCCACATTACTGTATAAAAAAAAAAAGGTCACACCATTAAAAGAATTTTTACCAGACTTATTTACACTAGATTTACAAGTATTTACATTAGAAGAAGCTGGTCTATGTACATTGCTAGGACTAGATCTTGATTGTCAGTGGTTATTGCTTTCGTCTGGTGTTGCCTTACCATTCTCGGATCGCTCATCTTCCTTTTTCACGAGGACTGCCTGCCCTTTTCGGTATTGGATGAACAGATCTGTTTCTCCATTTTTCATCCTATCCCTTCTCTCTTCCCTCAATTCTCTCTCTCTCTCTCTCTCTCTCCTGCTCTTTGGCTGTTTTATCATGTGTGATGTAGATTCTCTTTTTGGGGTCAGATATGTCCTTGTTCAGATTTTTTGCTTTGGTTATGATGTCCTTTTTCAGATCTTCTGATCTGACAGTCAACTTGAGGGGTCTTGGTTTGTTTCCTCCCTCTTTACCCAGTCTAACCGGGTTGCACAGGTCTGTTTTCTGGATCGGGACAATCTTGTCCACCAGCTCCTTCACTTTTTTCATCTCATCTTCTTTTCTCTCCACTGTGTCTGCCTTCTTGCTTTCGATTAGGTTGACTATGATGATGTTCTTTTTCCTTTTCTCCTTCTCTTCCTTTTCCTCCAGAACTTCACCCAGCTTTTCGTCCACCATCTCTTCTATTTTCTCCTCAAGATTTTCAGTACCAGTTTGCCTTTTTTCAAGGGTGTCTAGTCTGGCTGTCAGTGAAGAGACCAGCTGTATCAGCATATCTAGCTTTGCTTCTGTTCTTGTTTAATGTTCCATATCAGAGAGAGAGAGAGAGAGAGAGAGAGAGAGAGAGAGAGAGAGAGAATTCTTTATTTACGAGGATAATAGATAAGCACTGACGCGCTTTTTTACATCCAGTCCTCGCCCTAAGTAGGGACTACAACATGCAGTGAAATGAAATAATGTAAGAAAGCAAGCAAGCAAAGAAAGCGGTCATGCAATCATAATGGAACATCAAATGAAAATAGAAGAGAAATGAAAAAGAAATAATAATAATAATGATAAACAAACAAAAAAAGAAAAAGAAAAATGAAAAATAACAATAATGAAGGGGAAGGAGAGAGTGGGGGTGGGAGTGGGCTGGGCTGGGGGAACATATGAAAATGTACTACAACGTACAAAAATCAGCATGTATAAAAACAGACAGTAAAATGAATATGACAAAGTACGTACAGAATTTGGAACACACACATACACGCACGCACGCACGCACGCACAGAGAGAGAGAGAGAGAGAGAGAGAGAGGAGAGAGAGAGAGAGAGAGAGAGAGAGAGAGAGACAACATGCAATCCTTTTTTCGCAAGACATGAAAATATGTAGAAGGTATTCAGCAAAGTGAGATGGAATTTGGGGGGAGGGGTGGAGCCAAAAAATTAAAAAGAAAAAAAAAAGCAAGAGAGAGAGAGAGAGAGAGAGAGAGAGAGAAGCCCATCGGGCCCCTTCTTTGTCCCTCCCTGAATGATCACCATCACCATAATGTCGTTGGTTCTATTGTTATTATTACTTTTCACATTGACAAAGAAAGCCCGCCGGCGACCCTGATAGGGCCCCACTCAAGAAGCGCGACACCAATATTTAAAGATAATATGTGACCACAATTTTGTTAGAATTAAACGTCTTGGTTTCTCACAATTTCGAATCAATTTTATACACTTTAACTATCTTTTACATTCAGTTTTAATTGTTTAGAATGTCGACACACCTGTGCGCCCCTCACCGGATCAGGGTCAACACAGGTGTGACAGCCAGAGAGAGGCGCTTTCAAAGACGGAGGTGACACATTTCTGAGGTACGCCACAATGGCGACCGCGGAATGGTACCTGGCGGTCTTCTCGTTATTATCGTTTTGCTCGTTGGGTAAGATCTGTGCTTTTTGTTATTACCAAGTATTGGCAATTTGTTTTCTAAATGTTGACATGAACATTGTTAAAGTAGAATTTCGGCAGGCTTTGTACATATTACAATCCTTTTATGAGAAAATAATAAGTGCAATAGATGTGTATCCGAACACTTCCGCGTTTTGCGTTACGGTCTTTCTCGTAGTTATAATTGTACTCTGTTTGTCATTATTTGCTTTTACTTCTTTTTCTTTCAACTTAAATAGTCATACACATTTCTGTTTCTTCTTACAAAACTTGCGCCTGAGCGTATAAGTCATTTATACGGTTATTGTGATTGGGTAAACTTGAAAAACTTCAACTTGTGCAGCGGTGATGATGTTTAGTCCAATCCACAGACTCGTAAGACGGAATGAATGATACAATAAAACAATCTTAGCACAGAAAAAGAATAACCAGCTTTAATACTAGATTATCTAGTGATAAAACTGATAATACTTTTTTTCAATGCGATGATCGTTAAGTTGTATCTTTCTTCACATCCTCAGAGTGTTCGTTACATCAACATGAACAATTGAAAAGACACCAACATGACAAACACAACTTTGCCAAAAAATTGAATATAATTTACAAAAGTCCGATCTTAACAATTTTTTCGCGTAAAGATAAGATGGTGAACTGGTGAAAACAATCAGTTTCTCAAGCTTTCTTTATTTTCTTATTGGCTGTAGATTAACTTTTCATATGGAAAATTGAAGCACACACACACACTCTCTCTCTCTCTCTCTCTCTCTCTCTCTCTCTCTCGCACACACACTCACTCTCTCGTGTGCATGTGGACACCCTTTTTTAGATATACACAACTGCCATAAATTTGTAGATTCACACACACACACACACACACCCCACACAACACACACTCACACATGCACCCACATGGGAACATACATGTATGTACATATACACAAGTTCACATATACACACATACAAACATGTACTCACATATGCGTGTATGCATGCAACTGCATGCACACACACACACGCACACACACATGCACACACGAGTGCACACATCACATGCTTACATGTGTGCACACATAGTCTGTACATATAGATATACACATGCGCACACACCACACACATATACACACACTCATGGATGCGAACATGCAAACACACACAAACATACATGCACACACATGCACACACACTTTTCTCTCTCTCTCTCTCTCCCCCCCCCCCCCCCCTTACCTCTCCCCCTCTCTCTTGTCCCAGTCTCTGTCTGTCTGACTTGGTCTGTCTCTGTGCGGCTCTCTCTCTGTCTAGAGCTCTCTCTCTCACTCTCTCTCTTGTCACTCACACACACACACACACACACACACACACACACACACACCACACACACACACACACACACACACAACATAAATTTCACCATTCATCATCTTAAGTTGTTGCTTAGGTTTTGGGAAGCGTGCTGATGTTAAAGGGGAGGGAGGGCTATGTGGAAAAAGTGAATCTGTTTTCTTGAAACAATTGTTTGAAGAAACACAATTGTCACATGCACCAGCTACCACTTCTAGTTTGCCAATGTGCCATTGGCAGTACCTTTTGTCCCAGAGCAATTCCCAGTTGCATCACATTTTCATAGATTGCATCTACTAATAAGGATAATCTAGCTGTGTGTTTTTGTGTTGGAAAGTTTTTATCCTGTGATCAATCAGCTTACTTTTCGTCATGAAACAATATTTACAGGCTTAACCCTTTCCCTACCACAGTATAAGAGCTTTTCTGTATTGCTGAGTGCCGGGGCCAAATTGCAGTAGGTTCACTCATCTGTTCACTACTCATTCGATTGAGATATCTCTTAGATTTTTTGCATGTTTTTTCTTGTACCCTGTGCTATGATGTGGTATCATAATAATTTGATTTTGCTGGTCATTAGTATGATAAAAAATAAATATAATCAAGTAATAAGTACCCTGTAGTAAACACGGTTACGGGCGTCCAAGATCATGAAAATGACCCCATAATAGACAAGGGGCAAGCAGGGAAGAGGTTAATAAATTACTAATTATCTTATATGATTGGTATATAATCATTTTTATATAACGGGCATATGAAAGGAAGGTCAAGACAACAAATCTGTCAGTTATCTGATTTGCAGGTGCTGCAATCCAGTGTTACCAGTGCGACAGCAATGAAGATGTCACCTGTCCATCGGAGGAAGCCTTTGACACCTCCAAAAATGCGGTTGTCGACTGCAACAGTTTTGAGGCCCATGTTCCTGGCCAGTTTTGCATGAAAATTTACCAAGAGAGTCCCGGATGTGAGTGTGACATTAACTGTTCAAAAAAGATTGATAACAACTATTTAGCCAGTAGCATATTATCTCAAAATGTGTTTGTAATATAGAACTGGGAAAAACAACAACAGATGTTCAGGCATGTGTGTGCATGTGTTATCTCTAATTCTCTTCGTTTAGAACACAGAGATTCACCATTAGTGAAATTTAGGCAATAAATTTCAGATCCTACTCTTAGGGTAGCTAGATTCTGTCTTTGGAGGTGATGTTAGAAACACAATACCAGTGTTCACATTGTTTATTCTTATGCTGTCCATGCAACCAGCATATGAAAGCCAGCTCTTATCCAAATGTGGATTGGGATTTAGCACACCTTCAAGAAATTGTATGCATGTATTCACAAACGTTAATGGATAGAACGGTAAAATTATGTATAAAACCTGTAAGAAACACATTTATCAAATAGGTGATAAAACATCACAAAAGGTCTAACTACAGCTCCTGTGATTACTATTGTTAAGAAGAGAATCAAACGTTTTCAAAAATGAAATAAAATGATTTGCATACGATATTACCGCCCTCCCCCTTCCCTCATCCCTTTCCCACTCCCCAACCTCCACACACACTCACACTCACACTCACACACACACACACACACACACACACACGCTCAAAACAACTGCACCCCCCCCCCTCCCCCTCCTCTCCCTCTCAGCTACACAAACATATTGTGTACATGCCACACACACACACACACACACACACACACACACACACACACACGCATATATATACACCCCATTGTGAATAAGGGTCAAAATGGCGTCATCAGTGCCTCAGCAGGTTTATAAGCAGACTAGAGGGGGTCAAGATTCCCAATTTGTAAAAGTCGAGAAGTGATGAGAAACATTTTCATAAGCATTTCATGGCAGGAAAATGAAAGCATGAAACAGTTGTTCCCATGTTCTCATTGGAGCCTGTAGCATACTCAGCTCTTTGTAGGAGCTAGTTGGGGTGGGAAAATCTCACATATAAATGCTCCTGTTGGGAATCAAACTCACAACCTCCCAGCCTGCAAGTCTGTGATGCATCAAGGTGGCCGGATTCCAGGCTACATTAAAGAGTTCAAACCTTTGCCTTAATAGCTGAAACATGAACAATTGTGGGAAGGGCAAAACAGTCATGAAAGTCCACTGCTTAACAAACTAATCTACAGAGACTTAGGTGGGAGCAGAGCTGGGTGGTTTTTTTTTTTTTCTTCATTTTTTTTGTTTTGTTTTGAGAAGAATGCAGAGGATGCTATTGGGAGGATTAAGTGTACACTTTAATTTCAAAATAATGTCTGTGTCTACTTGCCCATTCCATCAGACCTGTTCTTGGTAAGAACTATATCTTTTTGTGAAAAAACAGCTGATTATACTACAGACAGATCAAACCAAATTTCTTATCAGACACATTTTGTGCTGAGCTATCCTTTATACTTTAAGGATTGTGACACCACCATCCCTCCTCCGCCCTCCTAACATGTTAAAAAGGTCTGTTGCAACAAGGACTTGCTGCAATTTCATGCTTGAAATCATGAGAATAAGACAAAGCATAAATCTAGTGCTGTTGATCGTGTAGCATTTGGCCATAGAATGAATGGAACCTGGACGCGACTCATCATAGTCGACTACATGGGTCAGACTGAGTAGTGGATGTCTTGTTAACTGTGTTAGCCATTGAACATTTTGGGCAAACAGAGCAAGCAAATTGGTCGCAGGTTGCAAGAGTTTGAGATTTTTTCTTTTTTTTTTTTTTTTGCAGGGGGTGGCTGGCAGAAAACAACAAGACGTTGTGGATCAAGAACAGATTTTGGTGAGCATGTAATGACTGAACCCAGTGTCGGTCACACAAACAGTATATGTACTCACAGCCACACATACGTTCTTGCGCACACTCGTACACAAATAGACGCACACTTGAGGTCATATAGAATCATAGTCACTTCCACATGGCAGATATCTGAACATTGCACTGATACAATGCAAAGTGCAGGCCCTTGGTGTCTCTCATGCATTTGATAGAACAGATGTGGGTGAGAGCAACTCTTCGATCAACTGAAATGAAAAAACAAAAGCAACACAGACCATCGGGTTAAGGCGCAATATGCCAGCCTCAAGAGACATACAGGCAACATGAAAACCTCCCCCATAACTACAGTGAAGATATTTTTGAAAATTCCTTATAAGGCTCTGACGAAAAAACGTAGACAAACGAATCACAAGACAAAACACGACACATTTCGACCTCGTAGGTCTTCTTCAGGCAAGATACACAAACCTTAGGACAATGAAAATGAACAAGCAATCACTTATCTTCATCCAGTTTGGTGCAAGATGGGCGTTGAATCAATAAATATAAATAATTTTCAGAATTTAAAGATGGCAAGTGTGCTATCACTTCAGGAAAGCAGAAACAAAAAATTCCTGAGGTAAAGTGTGAATGCAAAGAACCTTGCATCTCACCCTCTGCACTCCACGCTCCTGGTTCTGACCAAGAATCGCATCAAACAGCAAAGCCCAGATCACCTGATAAAAGTACTCTGCAGCAAAATAATGAATATCTTCCGCTTGGAAACCAAAGATAGGAAGTACTCCATGGCTATGATTTATGGATAGTAGATACTCCATCCTCAGTGAGGAAGTTGACAAACTCTCCAAACTAGGCTGTAAACAGGAGCAACTTGCCCACCAAGTATCTTATGCCGTTATGGAGAAGTCATGACCATCCTTAAAAGCCACTTAGGAACATGTGGAGACAGCATCTGCATGGCACCTTCCACCTGGATAGGGTACAACAAATCACCATCTTCAGATCGGGAACAGGACACCGTCAGCTCCTCTTGCATCTCTTCAGGCTGAAGATCTCTCACACCAGTGAGTGTCGATGTGGCACCAATCCACAGACGCCAGCCCTCATTCTCCAGACCTGTCCAACCATCGATGCCCGGTGATAGGAAATGTGGCAAAGTGCAGTGGACCTGAGAGAGAAGCTGTGGTGACTACTGACGTAACTGAGGCGGATGGAGAACTTCACATAGAACATCTGTTCATTTAGCATGGCTTAGAACGCTGAATATGAAGCAGAAGATCTGAAATTTTCACATAGTCTCAAAACCATTACATCAATTTTGTTAGCCATGTGATAGAAATTGGAAGAGACTTTTTCTTTGTAGAATGACACTTTTGCATCAACATAATCATAGTTGAAATAATATTATGTCAGTGTTTATCAAATGTTAAATTATAAACAAACTGTAATAATTGTGCCACAAGTTCTGGAACATGACTTTCAAAAAATATTGTGAGAATTGCTGTTCGAAATATGTCACTGCTGTATGGTCACTTTTACCTCTGAAAACATAGTTGTATGTCACAGTTGAATTTGGAATTATTCTCCGAAAAATTCAAATATTTGCAACACAAGCATTTGCTATATTTGACAAGAGAATGCACACCCAACTTCCCACCAATGATGATGATGATGTCACAGGTGTGGCCTGGGGCTGCCGTTGGACGTGGGATTACACAGGTGTTTTCCGGGAGTCATGTTACTGTGAAGACCGGGACGGATGCAACAGTGGCAACACATTGTCCTTATCTGTCCTTTCTGCCGTCCTAGTGATTTTGGCCTTTCTCTACAATATTGTTTGAGCATCATACATATGCAACAATGAGACATTTGCATTTTGTTTGTTTTTTGTTTCATATTCTGTGGTGACTTGTATCCAGGGTTCAAGAATCTGTAGATAAAGAATGTTAGATTTTTGTTTCGTTTGTTGGTCTGGTAATATGCAAATCTGAATCATGTTTGACTTTATATATTTACATCAGTACACAGCTTTTGGACTGGCGGTAAAAAATTGTCACCAACTGTGATTTTTTTCCCCACAAAATTACAGATATACTCTATTTTGCAAAACAAAAGAGGGCTGAAAATTTGCATTATTCAAAATGTAAAAGGTTAATCCTATTTTGATGAGCACTCTTTATACAGAAGAGAACTGTGAACTGGAAGCACATCATCTTATTTTAACTTCTTTTTCATGTGAAACAGATGTTAAAATCATGACAAAACTGAACTCTGAACACCATTTCATGTTTGATCAGATCTGTAAAATTTGATGCTATGCTAAAACTAGTGGTCATGCTCTCCCACAGGTTACAAAATTTTTAATGAGCAAACAGGGGGACGGGGGAAAGAGATGGAAAAACATTCATTATTGTGGCATGGATGAGGGCACTGACTCTGTGCTGTTCCTTATAATGAAATTCAAAAGTGTCTTGTTTTTATACTTGTGGTTGGAATCGTGTTGTGGGTGTATGTTTGAAATTGTTTTATGTATGTGCAGTGGCATGTGTTTGCAATGTGTATCAGGTTTGTGTTTACAGAAGAGTGTGTGTGTGTGTGTGTGTGTGTGTGTGTGTGTGTGTGTGTGTGCGCGCCAGCTTAAAGGGGGTGATGGAATAAAATGGAATGAATCTGAGAGTGGACTGGAAATCAGTCAAACTCAATGGGTCTTTACTTATCAAGAAAGCCCAGCCAATATATCATACATATCAAATTGTAAAATAACGATATTTTGAAGACCTTGCTATATGTACATAGCTTGCTGTTTGTAAACCAGAAAGATTAGAATTGGATATGTGTTTCTTTTCGTTTCAATGTTTGTATTGTAGTGCCTTTTTTTTTTCTTCTTTTTCTTTTGTTAGTGTACTTCTGTAAAATTTGTTAAAGACTTTCAATGTATAGAGTATACAGTTCATAGCTAGTTCAATAGCTTGCATGCTTCCTGTTTTCATTTTGTATTCTTTGATTCCTTACGGCTATATATAATAATTTGTGAAATATTTAACTCAGGTTGCAAATGACAAATGGTTTATTTTAATTAAAGCATATGTTATCGATAGAATTTGTCTCACAGAATGAAATAATATTAGAATATCTTCATTAGCTTAATTGTTTGTCGAAGTCACTTATAATTGAAGACATTTATTTGATGGTACTGCTTTATATTCTTTTATTTTCTGTTTTATTGGTGTGAGCTACCAGCGTTTTTATGACTGCAACAGTTATTTCTAAGTTATCTAAGAATATGACTTCAGCACAGTACATGATAGATTTTGCTATGGAATTAACCTTACATATTTCTTTACTTTTGTGGCATTGTAGGGCATGTATAAAATGTTTTAAAGCAAGGTATAAGCAATCAAAGCAGTTTTTAATGTAATTTTGGTCAGAAGGTCTAGAGATGAAAAAGTAAGCAGATAAGATTAATAACTACCAGCAAGTAGAAGGGACGGATGGGCTTCAGAAAAACATAAATGTTATTTCTTTGTTTTCCTTTGTATTTGTTTCTATTTCCATTTTGTTGTCCCTTTCTCTGTATGCTCCTCAAAAGCGCTCAACAGTTTCTCATCATGTAAAAGAAATTGGTGTTAAATTTTCAATGATATTGTGGAACTTTGAGGCCGCATGGCAGTTGCTCTCAGCTCTTCCGTGCATTTTTTGAAAAGTATGATAATAACATCCTAGTGCTAACAAGGATTGAAAGGTATCCATAAGATTCGGGAAATTCAAGCTATGCCCTTAAAGATCCATTGTTGAAGTGAACAACATTTGAATGTGTGGTTCCAAACCCCCCATGTGACCACACTACAGTGCTTATCTCTGGATAGACATCCCCATCATTGGTCCACGACGTTAAAACTATGCTGTGGTTGCTGATGGATCTGTGGTATTTTGAAAACCTGGAAGGAAAGTGAGTGAAGAAGGTTTAAATACAGAGAACTCTTGGATGAGACAGAGAGGAGATGGCATCATTCCATTGTTTTAAGACAGTTATTCTTTGTTGAAATCTTACATTTTTCCCCTGCTCTATGCATTGACCTGTTTAATGCCTTGTTGTGGCAGCATTGACATTTCTGTTTGATAAATCAGACCAAAATCCGAGCCGATATTGACATTGTTGGGCCACTGAAACAACAATCCATCCAATTGTTTTGACAAGTTGTTGCCTGGCATACATTCACAGAGTGCATTCTAAAATTGTCTGTGCTTTATTTTCTTCTAAATTCTGACCTCACTATAACTGAATATTGTTGTGAAACATATTTTAACAACAGAGACATTTGGTGATGAAAGTTGATATGACGTAGTGCAAAAATGCTTTGGCGGAACATATTCTGAGCTGCATCCAATATTGTCAGGTGGACTGGAAGTTCATCAAAAACTCTTTCGAAAAAAGAAGAAGAAAAAAGAAAGTCTGGGAAATGAAGGGTTATGTTTTATATATTTTTTCTTGAGGTCAGTGTAGTAATACACTGATCAGATACACAACATATCTTCTGGAATACCAAAATTCCATATTCACGGGTGCAAAGTGAGGCTCTAGAAAATTGTTTTGATGGGAGTTAATGGTACGTTTCCAAATGCATGCATTCCATAAAGTATGTTCATCATGTACATGAAGTTTATATTGTGGGTATGTGCATACCATTGTCAGCCAGAGGAAACTGGATCATAAATGCATTGTGTACTGTGCAGTCCTGCTCTTTGATCACTTGTTTGGCCTCTGAACTTCACAGAATCCATGTTATGAACACTTGATAGATTTGTATGTGTGTTGTGCAAATTGAACACATTTCATTCTGTCCAGATTTCAGATTCTGTTGAGTAGAAAAAGCTGTCCTACATTCTGAAAAATGTGTCAAATGAATGCAAGTCTTAACTATTATACGCATGTTGAAATTTATCTATATTTCTGTGTATAAATTGCATTTGCTGTGAACAATGTTCGTCAGATAAAAGTTATTTTGCGGTGTATATTCATGTATTCGGCTGCCAACATTTGTAACCAAGCACACTTCAGCTCTGTCCATCCAGTAATGATACATTCCATGTTAACATGATGCGGTTGAATTCATTATTTTCAAATAAATTTGTTCCTCTGTTCGTGAATATGATGTGTTATTTTGGGAAGTGGAGGGAGGGGTATGGAAGGAGAGAATTTGCATTATTTCTGGTAAAGGTCAATACCTCTGTCCAGAATCAGGTTTTTTGTTTGTTTGTTGTTTTTGTTTTGTTTGTGTTTTTGCTTTATTTTTGCTCTAAACCCTTTCAACCTTTCAGAGAGTATGGCCCGGGCCGCCTCTCCTGCCTGACCGGTTAGGGCTGATCTGCTTGAATGGAAGCATTGCTCCATTCAAACTTATTTATCAAATGACAAAAAAAAATGTTTTGATAGAAAGGCCATTGATGTGGGAGTATCGAAACTAAGGTCACAATGAGAGCATGGCGTGAAGGGCCACAGGATTTGATACTTTTTTTGTTGTTGTAATGCTGATCAATGAAGATGGAGATGATGCTACAGATTTCTATCCTGGCTTAAGACGGCATGCTGTACTCTACACTTACTTTCATAACATATCCCAGTGTCAACCAGGCCAAAAAGAGATACAGACACCTGCAATGTTGGTCAGGAAATTTGAGCAACACTCTCGGAGACACATCCATTAAGTGGATGAAATTAAACTATGTGGTCCCTTTCTTCCCAATTGAGCCCATAGCAAGATCTGGGTAGGAGCCGGTCGGGGCCTGAGTATTGCTTGTGTACAAGTTTGCACACAATTTTTGTAGTTGGTAAAGTCAATGTGACAGTATAAACAGATGAGTTTCTTCACTGATAATATAAACAATAGTCAAAATGCTGATCAGTGAGTGGCAGGTGCACTCAAAACAGCATGTTTCAGTCAGATTTTCTCAAAAATAAAGAATACTAAAGGTTGTCAAAGAATAGAGTCTGAAATCAAAATAATATGTTTTTTCTTTGTTTACTATTTATTCCACAAACATGAAAGAAATGCAGTGTTCAGTGCTGCTAAACTTGCATTTATTTCTGCAGTTTGTTCACATATTCACAACAAAATGGCAACACACCATATTTCATGTTTTCCACCCCCATCAACCCCATAACAGTTATCACAGTTTGGTGCTAACTTCAGTCACAATTTCAGAACTATATACATAAAACAGCAGAGGAATTGGGACATGAAGAAATATGCATGCAAAGTGCATGCACTAAATATGTTAATATAAGCAGCAGCAAAAGACCACTCAGCAGTACAAATAATGTCTTTAAAACCACTCAGCAGCCTTATTATAAGTATAAAAGGACTGAGAAATGTAGAAAGGTTGAGAACAAGGCATGAAGCAAAGAACAGTAATGGATTCTATTGAATAAAAAATGAATGCACTTGGAGGTGTAAGCTGAACCATTTTTTAACCCAAAAATAGTAACAAGAGCATGGCAGAAAACGTATAACAATATTTAGGAAAATTCCAAAATAGAATTATCACAGTGAAAATAGACTGGACGGTATTTCAGATTGCTGAAAACTGATGAACTTTTCTTTTCAGTTTCCTCTTTTGTTTTTCTTTCTTAAAGAGATAATCATCACTATCTTTTTTAACCTCATTTCATAAGGTGATTCCTTTTTTTTTTAATGAAAGTGGATGTGTCTTACCCGTATTTACAAACTAAACAGCTGGAGATTAAATTTACAAATAAAACAAGTATCTCCATTTTTCAAAATTTAGATCTGACAGATTTACAATTTTTGACAGGCAAACGATGACAGAAGAAACAATGCAAATTTCAAACACGTCAATTCTGAACTTTACAGCATAAGGTTATGCCACACATCAAGATACAATGCATTTATATACACGGCATGCATAATAATGCATAGTTAAAATACACTGGCTAACAAAAACAAATATGTATATTAATATATGACACACATACTGGACTAGTACATTATCACACCAACATTTGTTTAAACTCACAACTTGCATAAAAAAAATATGTGTAACAGTTTGTGGTCCAATTTAGCTGATACATGTGTCAAATGTATGTACAAATTTGGCTTTGGAACAAACTACAAAAAATACGTCATGCAAACAGAGCAGAGAGGGTTGGGTGCATCATGTGTGTGTATGTAAACAACTGGTATTACTAAACTGACTCCCTCTAGTAATCAAAAATGAACCTGCTGTCTTTAATTTGTGCTCATCCACAAATCTTCCAAACTGTCAATTAGCAACTGACCAGACATAACATCAATCTTTGTATTACATGTGCATGCCCAACATTTCATTCTTGTCATTTCCTAGCACAGTTCATGGAATGTTTTAGTTTATTTTGTGTGATAAGGATTTGGATCATCTTGCACCTCTGCTAAGGTTATCAGTACATGTCACTTTGAATCAGTCATTACACACAAGGGAACTAATAAATCTATCAATCCATGTTTAATCACCTACTGACACAAAAGATAGGTCCGAGTTCTTTTTAACATTTGATATCAACATCTGGCTAAAAACACTTAAAAATATTTTGAAGCAACAACAAGAAAAATAAAACCTCATATTCATAATGGTAGTTTCAATGATTTAACATGGTAAATATATAAAAAGTATAATGTATTTTCAGTACATACCTTAAAATGCAATTAAACACTGGCAAATGCATTCACTTTCTTTCTTTTTTTCATAGTTCTGGTTTTGTACAACAATAAAATATAATCCTGCATCTTCAGCATTATTCCATATGGTTACAGTACTCTAAATACTGGTATTCACAGCAATCTGGAATAATCAATAAAACAAGGAGCACAGTCTGAAAAAAAAAAACCATTGACAAGTGGAAACACTGCAGAAGTATGACCTGAAGAATGGATGGAGATACTAAGGCATTCAGAAAGTTGGAGACATGCCACAAAAAAAAAAAGAAAAAACAGAAAACCAGTTAATTCTAAAATAGAAAAATATACACACCAGAAGAGCAGCAAGGAGACCAGATGAGAATGGGGGAAAAAATGACATGGAATGAAATACGAAGGCACTCTTTAAACTACACACCAATCAGATTTGAGAGATGACCTGGAATATCAATAGATGGCAAGGCAGTTTATAATAAAATAAATGTGGAACTCCAATCAAGTTGACAGCAGCAACACCACTAAAGAAGGGCAGAGTGAGTGGGGCGAAGACTGAAAACAAAAGTTCACAGCAGCAACACCAAATCTGGAGCGGGAATAGCAAAAGTCCGACAAAAGGAGAAGCCGCGGAACCCGGCCGAGAAGTTAGTCGTCCAGCTGGCAGAGAGCGGCAACGCCCCGATTGACCCAGTGGGACTGCGGCTTGTCTGAAGGCAACTTGATCATAAGGACAAAGTTGGTGGAGTGTCCTGTGGTGGACAGGACACCGCGACGGGCAGACGTCTTGTACACAGGGCACAGGTAGTGGGGGATTTCTGTGAACTGGTCTCTTCGGTTCGGCTTCAACCAGATCTAAGAGCTGAGTTAAGGATTACGGCATGGGTTTCACATGTGGAAACTGGAAACAGATTACCTGTTTTATTATACAGTAATTCTATAATGAGAGATCTGAAGTAATATCAAGTGATAAGGATGCATGATTTACAGAACAAAAATGTATTGGCCTTCAAGATTAGCATTATTCTGAACACTTACACAACTTCGATCATAATTTGAATACCGGCAGCTATTTAGTGATTCTTTTTGATCACCAAAATTACCTTGTATCTTTATGTTCTGACAAGTATGTAAACTGATGAAGAGATGCAACATGTTTCGATAGAACAAGAAGCCTTTTTGTCTAAATCTACACACTATATGGAAATAAAGCTATCTATTAACCCTTACTCTGGTTATTTAACAACATACTATTAAGTCCGTTGTCTGGTGAATTAACAGAAGGAAAGTTTCAAAAAAAAAAAAAATAGTTACGTTTGTATAATGTGCATAACTTTTCAATGGTTAGTATTGGAACATGACATGCAGAATAAAAATTGTTAGTAATTGAATAAAAAATAAAATGAAACAGTACTTGTGTTCTTGTGAGTGTTTGATTATATGCTTTCCTGTCTAGAATGTGAAAACAACAGGTGATAAAAAATGGCACATCCCAATAAAGTTGAATCAGATATAAATGGTAATTTCATTATTATATCCTTTACAGCTATGGAAAAAGAACTATTATTAGTAAGTGTATATGGTCCCAATAAAGATGACCCTATGTTTTATGAAGATCTAATACAGAGAATAAAAAGATACAAAAACAACAATGTTATAATAGTTGGAGACTTTAATATTGCCTTAGAACAGGAAATAGATTGTTTTAACTATAAACATGTTAATAACCCCAAAGCTAAGAAAGCAGTAGAAGAAATGATGTCAGAGCTTGTTTTAACAGATATATGGAGAGAGAACAATCCAGACAGTAGGAGATATACATGGAGAAGACCAACCCCCTTTCAGCAAAGTAGAATAGATTTCTTTCTACTATCGGATTACCTGATATGGTACTTTGATGATACAGATATAATTCCAGGCTATAGAACTGATCATTCATTAATAACTCTAAAACTTAAATTTGGAAAAGATGTCAAACAAAATACTTTTTGGAAGTTTAATACCTCCCTACTTAAAGATAAAAAATATGTTGATGAAATTAATGAAGAAATACAAAACATAATAAAAGAATATACAGAAACCCAGGAAGAACCCAACCAAACTAAAGATGAAGGTAACTCAGAAATAAAATTTAAAGTATCTGATAGGACCTTTCTGGACTTTTTGCTGATGAAAATTAAAAACAAAACAATTTCATATGCAACAATGAAAAAAAGAGAATCAAAGCAGAAAGAAGAAAAATTGACACATGACATAAAAGAAATTGAGAAAAAAGAACACAAAACAGAACAAGACAGGAAGGTACTTGAAGAATACAATCAGGAGTTGACTTTGTTAAGAGAAAAAATCATGAATGGGGTACTACTAAGATCTAAAGCAAGATGGGTAGCAGAAGGAGAAAAAATTACAAAGTATTTCTGTAATCTTGAAAAACGTAACTTTGTTAGAAAGCAAATAACAAAACTGATAAACAGTCAAGGGAAAATAATAGAACATACAGATGGAATAAAAGAAGAAGTTAAAGACTTCTATGAAAAATTATATAAAAAAAGAGATTTGGAACAACTCAATATTGAAGATTTAGTTAAAGAGGTACCAAAAATAACAATGGAAGAAAGTAGATCTTTAGAAGGTAAAATAACACTGGAGGAAGCAGGCACGGCATTGAAAAACATGAAGGATGGAAAAAGCCCAGGAACAGATGGGTTTGGAGCTGAGTTTTTTAAGTTCTTTTGGAAACAGATTGGCTTTCTAGTTGTAAGAGCCTTGAATGAGAGTTTTAAAGAGGGAGAGCTTTCTAATGTACAGAAAGAAGGTATAATTATCTGTATACCAAAACCAGGTAAACCCAAAGAACACATTAAGAACTGGAGACCTATTTCCTTGTTAAATGTTATCTATAAAATAGGATCAACATGCATAGCAAATAGATTAAAAAGAATACTCCCAACTGTAATTAGCGAAGATCAGACCGGATTTATTCCAAACAGATACATGGGAAACAATATCAGACTCATTTATGATATAATCAATCAACTGAACACACAACACAAACCAGGAATGTTGATAAATCTAGATTTTGAAAAAGCGTTTGACTCATTAGATTGGAATTTTATGTTCAAAGTATTAAAAGCCTTTGGACTTGGCAAGGATATGTGCAGATGGATTAGTGTTTTTTATAAAAATATTAAATCAATAGTTTTTGCCAATGGACAAAGCACACCATGGTTTTATATAGAGAGAGGGTGTCGTCAAGGCGACCCAATGTCACCATACATTTTTGTACTATGTGCAGAAATATTATCTATTATGATCAAAGAAGAAAAAAACATAAAAGGAATCCAAATAGGTGAGAGTGAATATAAAATATCACAGTTTGCAGATGATACTCAACTAATGAATAGTGGAGACAGAATATCCTTTGAAAAGTCAACTCAAATTTTAGAAAAGTTTGGTAAAACGTCTGGACTGTTTCTGAATAAAGAAAAAACGCAGATCATATGGTTGGGGAGTAATAAAAATAGCACAATAAAATATATGCAACACCTAAACATGATATGGAATCCTAAAGAATTCAAAATACTAGGAATATGGTTTACTAATGATCTAAAAGACATAGAAAAAAGAAACTACAAAGAAAAGATGATTGAAGTGAAAGCATTATTCAAAACCTGGCTAAAAAGAATTATCACCCCTCTCGGGAGAATCGCAGTACTCAAATCGCTAATCTTGTCCAAATTAACACATCTCTGGCTTCTTTTGCCAAACCCTCCGGATGCATATATAAAAGAATTACAAAGACTATGTTTTTGGTTTGTGTGGAACAAGAAGCAAGACAAGATTAGCCGTAAAACAGCTGTAAAGGATATAAGAGATGGAGGACTGAACATACCAGATGTACAAGCATTTATCACATCACTAAAACTAACATGGGTAAGACGAATTAAAAATACTACACACAGATGGAAAGAATTGTTGGTGCATAATTGCTCGTTTATTGAACACATTGAAGAGTACTCTCCAAACTATCTGTGTATAAGAAATAAAGAAAATATGTTTTGGCAACATGTATTCACCTCCTATAGACAATTTTTTTATAAAGTAAAACCAGAAACCACTCAGGAAGTACTAGCCGAACCAATTCTTTATAATGATAACATTAGAATAGGGAATAAAACTGTTAAGTTTAAAGGGTGGCATGAAAAAAAAGTAAACAGAATTTCTGATTTAATAAAGAATAATGGAGAAATACTCACATTTAATGAATTCAGATCAAGATACAACATACAGATTAACTTTCTATCATACATGGGATGTATAGCATCAATAAAGAATTATTTAAGAAAAGTTGGACTTACTATTCAAGATCGCAATATGGCAGAGCACAACGCAGCTTTGGGAAGGATATGCTCTATATCAAAAGGCACCCAGATATATTATAAAACATTAATCAAGGATAACCGGAAACCAAAATGCATCACAAAATGGTCTGAAAAGCTCAACCAAGACATACCTTGGAAACGTTGTTTCTCAAAGATTCAGCAGATTAAAGATATAAAACTTAAATGGTTACAGATAAGAATAGTACATAGAATAATAGGAACTAATGTAGTGTTGAAAGAAATAGGAGTTGTACAAAATCAAAACTGCAATTTCTGCAGTAATGAGAAAGATACTATAGAGCATGTCTTCTGGAGATGCAAATATGTTCATGAATTTTGGAAAACACTAGAAAATCTGCTGAAAGAGAAATGTTCAAATGTAGATAACTTATATTTCACAGAAAGTATAGTACTATTTGGTACAGACTTTAACTTCAACAGCGATACTGTGGTTGATCTGATAATTCTTTTGGCTAAAAATTATATATACAGATGCAAGATAACAAAGTGCCAGATCCTCACTTCAGTATTCATTAAAATACTCAAGGCACGGTATCAAATAGAAAGATACGTAGCAACAGTGAACTCTGAACTTCAAAAACTCGAAAACAACTGGATTCATTATAAACCTTTATTTGAAGATTCACATGAGTAATGGTCTTTTAGTAAATGATCTGTGAGTGGGGAAGTTACAACTTTGAAAGTGAAAAGAATTGTCAACTATTTCAAATACACTGTACGTTGATTGCTTATCTCGATTCCCATGAATATTATTGTCATTGTGATAACTACTAATTTTGAAGGATTTTAATTCTTATAAGCGACATATGTACATAGGTGTGTATGTATATGTATGTATATGTATATATATATATATGTGTGTATATGTATATATATATGTATGTGTGTGTGTGTGTGTTTGTGTCTATGGGTATATATGTGTCGCATTGGAGGGGAGATATGTCAGGGAAATAAGAGCTTCATTTTTTTTTTTTTTTTTTTTTTTTTTAATTCATTTTTTTTTTTTTTTTCTTTTTTTTTCTTTTTTTTTTAAATAGAATAAGCTTACGCCATAGGGAGGTATTTGCCATAATATACGAGGCATACGTAGATGCCATGGTCTCAGTAGGATGAATATGACTTGAGTGTAAAAGAGCTAATGCATAGGAGTACGTATGTGTATCGTCACTGGCGAGCTCTGGCCATGTGTCTGCAAACAATTTCATCGAGTGTGCATGGAGGGAGCATGGGGGGGGGAAGGGATGAGATCTATGTGTGCAATGTGAATATTTGGGTGTGTGGATATAATACATGTTTGTGTTTGGGATGATGCTTACCTATAG
The DNA here is from genome assembly GCA_033310375.1 of Conus canariensis. Lineage (NCBI taxonomy): Eukaryota > Metazoa > Mollusca > Gastropoda > Neogastropoda > Conidae > Conus > Conus canariensis. The sequence continues at coordinate 127,256,957 of CM065714.1, read as the reverse complement.
ATGGATTGGATGACATGGAATATCCAATGTTCAGCCTGTTACTCTTTTTTTTTTTTTTTTTTTTTTTTTTTTTTTTTTTTTTTTTTTTTTTTTTTTTTACTCTTGGATGGCTCTATATAGAGTGGAAGGTTCCATTCTAATGTACTGATGTGACCCTTGCTGGCTGGTCCTGTTGCTGTTCTTGGAAACTTTCGACCTTTCTTTCGTCCCAAGGATAGTATGGGAGGGATTTAGTCACCGGAGGATCGCATACAGTTGTGCACAGAATATGTGTTATATGTTAGTTAAAAAACTAAAATAGTCTCAGGAAATAGATATTTTGATTGCAACATGGATTACTTTCAACCCAGAGATTCTTGTCTCTGCATCATCTTGTACTTTTTATATAAATTTTGTGAGCAAGAAGAGCAGACATTTTTCAATATGCTGTTTAACTGTCATACTAATATGTACCGATTTTGGACGAATGTCCAGCAGTTGCTGACTTGAAAATATTCACATTGTCATGATTTTATGATTGACAAGGAACTTGTATTGTTTGATGTTAAGCAGAATACACAGACAGACGCTCTTTTTGAATCCATCACTTTATTTGCAAAATTTTACATCTGCATATAAATGCCAAATGCACAGCTGCATGTACATACCTTTGTTGTATCACTGAGTGACAGATATTACTTGGAGCATTACATGGCAATTACAAATATAACTTGTGCAAGTTTAAACAAACTTGGTTTCTGTACAGTTCAGTTCTCGATTGGTTTCAGCGTTAGAATTCAAAATAAAATATATGTATTTTATCTGTAAACCACTACATTCAGCAAGATCTACTTCAGCTGTATGTTTTAACAAATGGTTGAATATTTGTATATAATCAAGTTTGATTTGTGTTTGATATGAAAATGTCAATGGACCTCCCCTGTCCCTTATCCTCAGCCCCCAACCCCCCCCCCCGACCCCGGTCCCCCTTTTCTTTTGTGTACAAGGATGTTTGATTGCTCAATGGCCTTTTTTTTTTGTTTTTTTGTTTTGTGTGTGTGTTTGTGTGCCCCCCCCCCCCCCCCATTTTTTTTTTTATTTTTTTTTTTTCTTTCTTCTTTTTTTCTTTTTGAAATGTTATGATATTCATTTGTAATGTATTGTTTGAAAAATGATTAAAAAAAAACGTGAAACAAAAAAAAAAAAAAAAAAAAAAAAAAAAAAAAAAAAAAAAAAAAATGGCACATCCTGCTTGTCATTCTCAGGAGCTTTTTCACAAATAATCCAGTCAATGATGTTCCACAGTATCCAGAAATAAGTTGCAGCCTTTTTCAAAGGAAAATCAGTGTGGATTATACCCGTCTTCCATGCAGGTAATCCAGGTAAGAATGAATAAGGTACAGTTCAGTTTTCCCATTGAAATCATGTGCTGATAACACACACACACAAAAAAAAAAAAATGGTCACTACCAACAAATGTAATAGTTAGCCCACACTGTCTTCGTTTACGTTTGAAAGGTTTAGGATCATCTGGAAGTGCTACACTGAGTTTTTCTTCCCCACTGAATGGCATCTTGTGATTTCCGTCACCCTTAGGCACCATCCAGTCACTGTCCGTGTCGATCTCAAAATCACCATTACATGGCGCTTGATCTAAATCAAAACTATCACCCACAACACACAGTTCATTACAAATGTCAGTAACTTCTTCTTCACTTGCTTTTTCCACAAGAAATTCAACAAAAACCATCTAACAAGTTCGTAATTCTATCACGTTCTCCTTTGAGAGCTGCCATTTTTGTTTTGCCAGATGAGTCGAGTCGCCCTATGCATTACAAGCTGCTACTAACCACAAAGCAAGGTAAAACACTGAAAATCCATGTTCCTGGACTCTCTCAATCATTCATGCAAATTAATTTCTCACTGAGCCATAGTTTCGTATCTGTGTGCGTCAGTGAAACTAGGCTCACAAGGCTCACCCTACAGACGACGTATGTCGCGACAACCAGCGACGTCCATGACGTAATGCTGCAACTTATGTCGCGACTACCAGCGTAAGGGTTAACATAATACAAAGGGAGAAACAACCAAGATAAACTGTTAATAGTAGTACTGTTAACAGTAGTAATACTTTCCTCAGAAAGACATTGTCTGCACGTTGTGTGATACGGAAATGTCGGTACAAATTAGACAAGGATACCACGGGGATGGAATCAAAGAGGATTTTGGGCAATGACTCGCCCACCTGCATGGTTTCTCGGCTCCAGCGTGCTCCCTCCATGAACAGTCCCTGCAACAGGTGTTCACACAATGCAGGCTGTGCTCATCAGCAAACATTGCATTCCCTGGCAACATTGTTCCTGCAATGATACGATGTTTTTTCTCTTACTTAGTGTCCAAACAAATGTCCTATTCCACTTGGCATTGAACATCGCCATATTATCAGGATTAAAAAAGTTTTTTAAAAAACAGGAGAGCAGGGAGCTAACCTCACCTCCATTCCTAGTTAGCCAGCAAGAGTGATCGCCCTTGGTGAGTTCACTTCAATAAAACGTATTTGAACTAGCTCGATTTTCCCCTTTTCTTTGGTGGAAGAGCAATCCGGTTTCATCCCTCCATTTTCTTTGACTTTGTGTTTTGACGATATGGATTCCCAAAAATGCTCATTGAAGCTTGCTTTGCGGAGGCGCTGTGTCTTTGAATGGGCATTTCAAGTACAGCTATCAATACTAACTTTCCCAGTATGTTTTGGGAGGGGGGGGGGGGGCGGGTCTTCTTTTCCTAATGCTGGGCTAGAGAATTTCTTTTTTTTTGCCCTTGACATATGCTTATATCTGGTCATTTTGTGCCTTCAACTAAGGGGGAGCTGGTGCTAAACCTTCCCCTCTAGTTTCAGCATAGAGACCATCATGTCCTTAGTGGCTTTTGACACTGAGCTCTGGGATGGTGATCTTTCAGAAACATTCTCATGTAGATTCAATGTTTTCCCCATCAGGTGAGCCAACTTCCCATCATTCTTTTTGATATTCTGGCATTTATTTGGACAGGTAAGTATGATTAAGTAATAATTCCATCAGTAATGAGTTGAGTGCTGTAGGATTCCGTATTAAGTAATAATTCCATCAGTAATTGGATTGAGTGCTGTAGGATACCGTATTAAGTAATAATTCCATCAGTAATGGGTTGAGTGCTGTAGGATACCATATAGTGGTTAGGTTATCAACATCATTCCCAGCAATAGTGAGATAGGGTGCTGTATGATATACTGTTATCATTCAGTTGTCAACATTATGACATTACTGAGATGGTGTGCTGTATAATATAGTGCTATAGATTAGTTATCTACTTCATTCCATCAACTCTGATACTGTGTCCATTGTGTGCTACATAACATTAGTTTTATGGCCCAGTTGTAAACATTATATGATAAATGCTGATGTTACGTCCATTGTATACTACACAATACAGTGCTATAGATAAGCTTTGATGCTGATGTAAAGTCCACTGTGTGCCATAAAATGCAATATCATATGATCAGCTATAAAAGTTATTCGATCCAAACTGAAAGTGTCAGACATGTACCATCACAATATGTACAGTTTCTTAGTGATGGACTATCATCGTCACTATGACAAAACTGAATTACTGTCTTGTAGAATATTTTCTCTCTCCTTGGAAAGTATGGCTCACAAGCAACCAGAAGTTTTTTGTTTGTTTTTAATAGAACAGAGCATATGTCATATCTTATTTCAAAATATCTGACAGAAACTTTAAACCAGTCTATCTTACAATTAAAAAAAAATCTATGCACACATATAAATCTGGTATTTGTGTTGATTCTTTTCTTCACAGGGCATTTCTCTAGAATTCAAGCAACAAACACCAACACAAAGCTTCTCACGAGTAGTCTGAACACAGAAAAAAAAAAAAATATAGAACTTCAGACCACAGTGGACAGAATTCAGAAAACCCACTTCAACACAACTGCCATCACAGGTGTCTAATGTATTATGTGGAGACATTTCAAGCAGCCACACTCACGTAGACATAGGCCCCGTCCCCTGGCTTCTGTGGAATGTCTTTCTCCGCCTTCGTCACCTCAAACTCAAAGCCCACCAAATCAATGGGGATGCTGTACCGACGGGCATAGTTCTGGGACACACCTGAGACACACAAATCAAAATGGCCCTCACTTAACACTTTGTTCATGTGACCCTGACCCAAACATTAGGCTGTTTTGTTATGCAGTGTAAACCATATAAGGATGCTTCAGCTATACTGAACTTCAGTTATAGCTAAATTAATTCTTTTGAAAAGGGGTTACAAAAGGCTGTTGTTGCTTCTGAGGCTGGCACTCTCAAACAGAGCCTACTCTTATCTGTATGTCAAGGAATTAGTTACATATTATCTTTATTGTTTATTACCTTTTTCATGTTTTGATTTTTTTTTTTTCCAAACATTTGACAGCCCTGAAAAGACCCTTTGTTGTAAGCTGGGCTAGAATGGCAACACCTCCAACCCTTCCCCCCTGTCCTCTTCATGAAATGCACTCAGCATCTGTCACTGTGCATATACTTGCTGATCTCTTTCATTTTCAGCTAAGCACACAAACAATTTTTTTTTCAATTGCCCAAAGTTGGGTTTAGATGTGAATTAGAATTCTTACCAAAAAGAACAAAAATTAAGTCCAAGAAGCAATGCCATGTACTTTTTTGTGTGGTCTCCAGTCTCACAATAACAAACCAACCCAAAAGATTGCAGCCTCTAATCTCTTTTTGTTGGTGAGTTTTTCTCTGTGTGCTGATTACAAATTATCATATACAAACTTACTCTATTATTTTAATCACTCTGGTGACCTTTGCAACTGTCTTATAACAGAAATCATTCTGTGACATTCACAACCGGTCTCCTACTTTCAACCATTATGGTGGTATTCACAAACCATTTTAGTGCTTCAATCATTCGTGCAGTGTTCAGAGCCATCTTATAGTATCAAATATTCTGGTGCCTGTTAGAATCCCATCTTGTCATTTCATCTTTCTGACAGCATTCATTCATAACCTGTTTTACCAGTTCTACGATCTGGTGGTGTCATCCTAATGCTAGGTGTGCGCCCCTCCTGCTGGACATGTGGCCAACTACAAGTTTCTGATGGCAGACATTTGCTGTTTCCCTAACTTCTGGACACAAATGTCCCACCATCCAGTATGAGGTGAACACAATACTAGTTTACTGGGAATGAGAACTCACCAGTGAGGAAAGACTGTGTGAAGTAGAAACCAGAAAGCCAGAAAGTGCTGGGAGCACCCCCTTCAATCCAGTCCTGGAAGAACTTCAGTCTGTAGACAAAAAAGATCAGCTTCTGCTCATCATGCCAACTCTACACGTTCCTTTATCATGGAAGATTCTTATGCAGCCAACAGAAATCAATGTTATAGTTGAAGTTTAGAAAAATTTCATTTCATAACTCCCTTCAGAACAAAAAGCATTTTTTACATGGAAATTAATAAAGTTGATCTTTCAAAATTTTACTTCATAAGCTCTCTGGGCATTTTGACTTCTTCTGCATATGCAGGCTGATCTTCCTGTGAACACCCCCTGTATAGAAAGGCAAGGATTAATATCATCTACCCAACAAAGGGAGTGGAGTTTTGTGTGCATGACCATTTTTTTATCCCGCCATTAAGGCAGCCATACTCCAACTTTGGGGATGGTGCATGCTATGTGTAACGTGTCATCCATACCAACGGCCAAACTGGCCTTCTCTTCTGAAAGTTGGTGATGGGATTTTACGTGTGTGCAAGATGTTATGCACGCGTTCACACACGGAACCTTGGTTTATAGTCTCATTCAAAGGACTGTATGAGAAATGGAAACAGAACCGATGTTAACTCCGAGGGAAAAACCCCCCTGTACCGAAACGGCCCGGCGGAGATTCAAACCCGCAACCCCAAGATTATGAGTCCGGCACTCTACCACTGAGCTATTCCGGCCCCCTGGGCATCTTGACCATTCTCAAAATTTTTCTCCAACCAAACTGACTCTGATCTTTGATGGACACAAGGTATGGGTGTATTGTGTGAAATGAAATCTTTCCAAGTTTGTTATGATAATAGTAGCTATAATGAGATTATTGCTATGACTGCTAATATTACCAGAGATTTTGTACATGAAAATTCTATAACATTTAAAATGTTTCATGAGAAATGTTGGCAATACATCAAAGTATGTACCAAGTCAAAACGCATGTTCATATAAAAGTTTACAGATTATCACTCGCACACCAAAAGATCCCTCCTCTAACAAACCATCAGTCAGCATCCCCTCTCTCACCACAGTCTTCAAGCTAAGTTCATCACCTCACATCACCACCAGTCAGCCACCCACCTCTGCAACAGGTCAGAGATGTAGGATCCCATAGGTTTGAGGGACGGATATGACTTGGCCGCCCAGACACTCGGCACCTTTCCAATCAGCATGGAGTTGAACACCTCCTCCAGCTCTGAGCTCATGACCACCAGACCCTTGATGGCCTTCTGCAGATTCTGCAAGGATGTGCGCACCACCTGGATCAGCCGGTTGAAGCGGATCAGCTCCTGTCGCAGCACAGTGTTCATCGACTCATCGTACAGCACGGGGTACTTCTTTATCACCTGCAACCAAATCATACCAGAAAAACAAAATCAGATCAAGGAATTCATCAGCTCTTGAAGTTGATCTGTTTCCCCTTCTTTTTTCCAATTTCTAGTAGTGATGACTTTTATCCCACAAGCATGTTTTTTTTCAAACCATATTGATGTTGGCCACATTAAGATACACCAATGAAACCATTAATCTTTATGAAAATCTAGTTAGTTACTAACAAACAAGGGAGGTAATTTTGATCCCAGAGTGGTACAATTAAGGCCATTAATTCTAAAATTATGCTGCAAGCAGTAACATCTCATGTAATACATATACAAACAAGAGGTACACTGAACAAACAAGGAAAGTTTTACTTTTTACAGGGGACAAACAAACACATGGAATGATGTACACTCATACTCCCCCCCCCCCCCCCCCCCCCCAAACACACACACACACACACACACATGCACACCCATATGTCTGCATCCCACTCACGTATTCCATGTCAAAGTCTTTGGGCAATTTGCCCAGGATGTCAGCAGCCAGATCCTGAATGACTTCTCCTGAAGACTTGCCCCCTCCTCCTGACTGTCGCGGTAGTGTCAACAGGATGCTGTCGAACAGCTGCCAACACAATGTCCCAGCTAAATACACTACTGCATACTATGATACACCCCAGTCAATTATGAAATACCTGTGACAATCACCTGAGATCTAATTAGGAACAATCACTTCCCAACTGATGGCAGACATGAACACTGATGTGGCACTTTTTGGTTGCTAAGCACCAGTACTTCAGTTTCTTCAAGACCAATTAACTACAAAAAAAATTGATTTCTTGTGAAAGCAACATACATACTTTTTCTGTCAACAAAATAAATGTCTCTAAAGTTTCACAAAAATTATTTATATTACACTGAAAGCATTTGCACACTAACCCCACGCACCCACCCTCATCTCACCACTTCACTCCCAAACAGGGAGATAACACAACAGAATCAACACACAATGAATCTGCTCACTAAATATTTGCATAAATCAAATAAGTCTTTCAGTGTCACCCCTACACCATGAGGAATGGGGACACCAACCTGCTGAGTTTCCTGATTGTCTTTCGTGATGTCAGCGTTTTCATGGAGACCAAAGACTTCTGGGTTAGGGTTGAGTGGCAAAGTACGGATGTAGTCAATATACGTCTGGTACGGACCCTCCGGTGGAGCAAAGTAGAGGCCGCTTGGGGAGAATCTGTGACAATTTATGTTAAATCTTAAAATGTTTAGTCTTTCAACACATTCACAGCTGCTACACCATGTTCATCCCATGTCCTCGTAAACATTTTTTTTTTAAAAAAGAAAAGGACTCACTCACATTTTAGAAATAATTCTTCTTCTTGTTTTGTTTTTATTGTCTTAGCTCAAAATTTCATTTCTGCTGCACAAAACCAAAAGATATGGGTGTAGTCAAATGTGAGAAAAAGAAGTTGTTCTTTTGTTGTCTTGATTCAAAATTTCATTTCTGTTGCATGAAACCAAAAGATACGGGTACAGTCCACTGAGAAAAAAAGACGTTCTTTTGTATGAGGATTCCTCAGTGAAATGATAAGAGCATTTGCCTGTGCAGCTGACAGTCATGAAATCAAAGCAAACCACCCGTGCGGTTAAATCCTTTCAACTGGAAAACTGTCTGTCCACCCAGCAATAAACGGGTACTGGATTCAGTTCAGGGATGGTTCAAGGTGGCAGAAGCAGAAGGATGGGCACTGCTGTCCATCATTCCATGCTCCAGACAAGGTAAATCTGTGACAATTTATTGCCCAGAGGACCATATTTTTTTAGGGTGTGATTCATGTGATACTGAAAGTAAAGAAAATGGACTACAGTGAAATTTTACAAACTGATTTTAGTTTATTGAGTGCGTTTACACTTCAAGGCAATGATCTGATGACAGTTAACAGAAACTGATTAAAAATGTTTAGATTAAACTGGGGCAAACGACTTACTCCAGAGCTGAAGCAACAACGGACCAACTGGACTGGAATGGCCAGAACAGCCCAGAACAGAGTATGATGGCAAAGGGTTGTCGATGGCCTAAGCTCCACCAGGAGCGATGGGCATAAGTAAGTAAGTAAACGACTTACTCATCATTTTCGCATGCAGTGTCATTTCTAATTTCTTCAAACTATTAACCCTATCTCAAAGTCTCAGCAGCCAGCACAACTTAAGAAGTGAAACAGAAAGAAAACAGTGGGCTTGTTTGGCCAAGTGGGTAACATCTAGTTCTTGTTTCAAGATGTAGGGTTCAATTCCCACCAAAGTCAGCCAGTTGGCTTTCAGTTCTTCAGAAGAGACCTTAAACTAAGAAACCGTACATGAATGCATGCACGCAAAATCTTCCACGCATGTTAAATCCCATTCAACATCTCACAGAAAACTTGGCCAGGTGTGTCAGCTGGGTGGATGACATGAAAATAAAACACATGCATGCTGATATTGTGTTTAGACACAATTCCCATGATAGAATGTCGCTACCTTAATGGTGGGATTAAAAACAGCGGAAAATGCAATAATCTCATTCATGATGAACCTCTGATTACTAGTTCAAGAACAAGGAATGAAAGAAAGATTCTGAACTTTAAAAGAGGATATACTGATAAAATAAATGACAACAGTTCTAAAGACTACCTTACTGTAGGCGCTCCACAAGTCAGGCATGCCTGTGATTCCACTATAGAAAACCATGTCTATTTTGCCCTGAGAAACACTTAAAATGCTTACTTTTACACTTCATTCTTTGACTTGAAGTGGTAACAAAGCCTAAAAATGTAGGCTTCGGAGCTGGCATCTGGCCAGAGTTACAGATTAGACAAGAAAAGAACATGTACTGTTCATTGCAATTGCCAGAATATGTTAGCGTTGTCCTTTGCATTTAGGAAAAAATGCCATTTTCAGTCAGTCCTTCTTCCATCCTCTCTCCACACTAGTTAACTGATCATTCTCTTCTTTACATTCTCTCCATCTTCGTTCCTCTGTTGTGTAAACACACACACACACACACACACACACACACACACACACACACCACACACACACACACACACATACACACACACACACACACACACACACACACACACACACACACACACACACACACACACACACTCACACACACACACACACATACACACACACACACACACATACACCACACACATACACACACACACACATACACACACACACACACACATATACACACACACATACACATGTACTGACTGCATCATCTACACTACAGGTGGGTTCAGACTGTATGGACATGGATTTTCAAAGAAATTTGAATTTTTTTTTTTTTTGCACAATTTTAATTCTGAAACGACAATACCAAGAATCATATCAAGTACATTCTAATTCAAGTTTAAGCCTTTGGCAGGCATAAACCATTAGGTGAACATCCCAATCAAGGGGGTGGATATGATTTCATATGACCAATAAAGGACAGAAAATATGTTTCGTCAGAAAGTTGCTTTCGTATCAGGTGGATGCCCAGACTATGGGGTGGTCCATATAATGTGAGTGAGATTTCAAACAACCATCAGATAACACAGCAAATACAAACATGTGCGCATGCATAGACTTGCATGCATGTATGCACACATGCACACACACACACACACACACACACACACACACACACACACACACGCACAAACTCACACACACACACACACATACACACACACACACACACACACACACACACACATACACGCTTTCATTCAATTCACATTGTTTATAGCCCAGCCAACTGTGGGGGCCATATCTGGACTGTCACCTCATCAAAGGCAATTCCTTACACAGTTGTTTAAGGAGAGGAATAGAAAAGCAATAAACCAGATTTTTTCAGACATGTAGAAATTGCTTAAAAATCTTTCTTCCCATAAAATCTTTGATGAAAAATCTTTATCTCTTTAAGGAACTGAAAATTCTCATGAGGTGGAACATCCCTGAACAGGATTTTCATCGAGTGTACACACACACACACACACACACACACACACACACACACACACACAAGACTTTCAAAGCACTGACTTGTAGCTCTCATCTGTGATTATTCTTTCAGTGTAGAAGATGGTGAGCAGCGACAAAAGCAGACGACGATCTTTGTCATCAGTGACACGGCCACCGTAGTTGCATTCACCAGTCAGGTATGTAAGAGCAGCGAGTGGCAGTTCATCATAGTCATTCAGGAACATCTAAACAAAATCAAGATAGCAATCGCAAGTCTAGACAACATCGATTGTTCCTTTCAAGGAACAATTCAGACATGCACAACAGCTAAAGCGCTCATTTGTTTGTTGATATTGAAAATAAGATTTTTAAAAGGTTGGATAAATATTTTGTTATTGTTGATGTAGTTTAATGTAGAACATAGTAAAATCAAACTGTGGCAACAATTTCCATGTACGTACTGGAAAAATAATCAACCTTCTAATTGGAATGTTCTGTATTTGTAACACACCAAAACCTACAGCAAACTGCTGGAGGTATAAACTTCAGTATCACCAAAAGCATTACATCCTACTGATTTTGTTTCAATATTGGGAGAAAAAAGCACATATATGATTGTTAATTAGATTTTTTTTAAAAAGACAAAGCAAAAAAAACTTACCAACATCTGTCGCATACTGATACGAAGATCTGATTCATTAAACTCGTATGGGATGTTCCACCCCAGAGGTCCAAACTTGCGACGCTCTTGTACCATGGCGTGGAAGACACACAGGCCAAACAACATCTTGTGGAATTTCTGGGGCTGTCAGCACAAAACAAAACAATACTTCAAAAAACAGGTTTACTATTATGTTTATTGTAAATGAGCATGCAGGTGTTTTTTGTTTTTTTTCAAACCGAAGTTTGTTTTCAATCTTACTCTAAACAATCATTGTTGAGACAGTCATTTATTCCAGAATCTCAGGGAGAAAAGGGACAACAAATGTCCTCGATCATTTTGCATGGTGACAACTTCTTGTCAATGGGATAACATGCTTGGGAAAATGAATGAAAAGAAAAAGGAAAAACAACTGCAGTGAAAACTGGTAAAGACGTTGCGAGCCAAAAACCCTGTCCAACTAGATTTGGTTTTCCTGGACTGCTTTTCACTTTGTTTATACAGCATAAAAGACATCCTCCCATTAACCCCTAAACTGTCAGAAAGGTGTTGCATTTTTGAGAAGTTGTTCCCTTTTGAACTTTTAGACATTTGAGCAATAGCTGAGTTTAATGAAATCTTATACATTTGAGCAAAAGCTGAGTTTCTCTTCAATCCTTCTGCTGTGAGAACATCTCATCGACATGAACTCTTATGCATTTGAGCAAAAACTGAGTTTCATGAACTCTTATACTCTGAGCAAAAGCTGAGTTTCTCTTTGATCCTTCTGCTGTGAGAACATCTCTTGGACAATGAAAAACAATCCAATCCATACATTATGTAGGCAGACCTGAGACAAAAACCATTCTAATTCCACTATTCTGCTTTCCATGTGGCCCCTGAGTGAACGAAAAGTTTGAGCCAACCCCACCCTTCCCAGGTGAATGATCATCAATCACCCCATTCTCTCTAACACCAGTTCAAAACAAACATTAACTGACCACCTCAGGCAACTGTGAACAGACTTGGCCCAGACCTAAAAGCTGTCAGAACCACCCACTTTGAGCATGAAAGTTTTCAGACAACTGTGATCAGTCAAATATTGGTGCTGAGCCAAGGCTGACGTGAAGGATGAAGGAACTCGGTGACCATCAGGATCCAGTTGCCTTGCAGCTGGGTCTCATTGGTCTTCTGTGATTTGAAGGGAATCCGTCAGCAGTCTGATCTGAGTGTGTTGGAAGACTCACATCTTTCATTTGGTTGACCATTTTGGCAACAAAGTTGACATGCATGAGATATGTATGGCAGCCAATGACCATATTAAAACTGGTACCTACGTAATATGCAGTGTGGTGGCCCTGGGGTTTAACATTTGTAATTTGTGGAACATTTTTTTTATCTTTGTTTATACTAGATTCATCTCCTAATAAACACTTGGTTTTGGGGGAACATTTGTTTTTTCTTATATCTAAAGGAAAGGTTTGTCCACAAATCATACGTTAAAAAAATAAAAGGAGATGGACTAATAAAAAGACATATAAAAAAAAACAACCCTCCTATATCAGACCTTGTTGCAGCCATTGAAGAAGCTGGGGTCAGAGATGGGGTCATTCAGGAAAGACCTCAGCAGATTGGCGCGCAGACCTTTGGGTGGTTCATTGGTCATCTTTACACCTGTAACACAGTTCGTCCTGTACCTGTACCATCCCTTACTGAATATATTGCATTCAGAATGTATACAGCCAGTGTCGTACAAATTGCACTCAGAATAGATGAAACTAATATGCTTTTCAACCTATTCTCAGAATGCAAGTATTCATTTATGACAGTAAAATAGACATGCATATGCATGCACACTTAAACACATGCACACAGGACTACAAAATCCCACACACCCACATCACAGAATCAGAAACATAGATGAATTCAGTTTTTTTAAGCTAGCTAGTGGTCTCAAATTACAATAACCATCTTATCTAACCCCTACCCCACCCTTCCCTCCCTCTCCCATCAAAAATGAAAATCTGGTGCTTTCTCCGTGATGCTGCAAAGGAACAGAGTAAAGAAGTAAACAAAGCACACACCACACACACACACACACACACACACACACACACACACACACACACAGAACTCAACAATCATTCAAATTATGCCCAGATCTATTTTGATAGAAGGTGAGCCTGAAATCAGTGTATACCACACACACACAAAAAACAACAACAACAAAGACAATGGAGAAGAAAGATTACTACGGAAGGATTTTGATTTTTCTGATTTTACCAAAGAGTGAAATTACTAAGAAAGAAGATGAAACAAGAAAGGGAAATTATATCCAAAAAAAAATTTACCATTTTGAAGAATGGAGACTGGGAATTCCTCTGATGGATAACTGGTCAGCCACAGACGGAAGTCTTTGTGGGTTGTTTCTGGCACTATTCCCTGTTTACAAAAAGAAGACAGTCACCTGGTTCACAAAGAGAGACAGACAAAGACAGATGGGCAGAGAGACAGAGCGAGAGACTGTAACACTCCTGGCATGGAATTGGGGCAGACAAAACCAGCATTTTTCAGGCAAAATGTTTGTCACAATCTGTTTCACAAGGAACAATATCATTTTCCTTCAGATGAAGCACTTAATGCCATCTAAAATGTGACATAAAATATAATCATTAAAATATGACACAAAACAATCATCCAACTTCAAATGTCACCTTATAAGTACACCTGATAAGTGCGCATCATTGACTAACAATCATCCAACTTCAAATGTCACTTTATAAGTACACCTGATAAGTGCGCATCATTGACTAACAACAAAAAACTGATGTCTTTCTCTGGTTTCTTCAACTTCGACTAAAGTTAACATGCTTGCAAACATTTTACAAGTACAGAATCTTTAAAAGAAGCGCTGACCTCTTCGCAGATTTTCTCCAGTTTGGGCATCCAGCTGGTGGCCAGGTGGCAGTTCTGTAGCACCACCCAGCTGCCATCCACAAGCGCTTTCTCAATCATCTTGGCTGCGATGGGACCCTGCACATGACATGCCACATGCCTTTACAAATGCATCAATGACCCTTCACTACAGAAACAGCAACACTAAGCGGTACTGCAGTCAGATTTACAGTGTGGGTAGTGATGGTGGAGGTTGTTGTGGCAAGAGCCACAAGAGATGGTTGGTGATGAAAGTGGTGCTTGTTGTGGTGGTAATTGTAGAAAAAAAAATATTCAAAGCTTACACATACACATACATACACTCATGCACAAACACACACACACATGTATGCACACACACATGCATGCATACATGCTCGCACACACACATGGACGCACACAAACGCATGCATGCACGCACACGCACACTTCCCCCACTCACATCACACCTTCCAAGTCCTATCTCCTCCACTCATCTTCCCAGCTCTCTTCCTTTCTCTCGAAAGACAAAAAAGAAGAATTCAACCCCACCTGTCCTTGTCCCAGGGAGATGGTCTGAATCCTGTTCCCAGTGTAACCACTGTCAGCACCAAACTTGAGCAGGGCTGCCATGGGGTCTGCCCCTGGGGACAGCACAAAGATAAGAGGGGCACAGCAGTTGGAGTCAGCGAATGACCCCGCCAAGTCAAATGTGGGTGGCTCGATGTACGACTGGCCCAGACTATCCACAATGAAGTCCTGCACTGCTGGGACCATCTTATCTGGGCGGAAGGTCCTCAGCACCACCATGCGGTCCAGGCCACTGAGAGCGTCATAGGGACTGGGGAGTTTGTAGGTCTGAGGGGAAGGCGAGTCATAGAAACCTTTCCACTGCTCTATATTCTCTTGTACATCTGCAATGGAGAGAGGGAAAGGATGTTTGTTAGTTAAATTACAGAGACAAGACATGATGTCCACATCAGCACACACACACAAACACACACACACATATTTGCTCACACACACACACACACATATTCGCTCACACACATACACACACAAATTTTACACACACACACACATGCACGCTCGCGAGTATACACGCATTCACACAAACCCACGTCTTTTGGCGTGTTGTGATGTCTTTTTTTGTTTTCTCCTTGTCTTACAGATCTCGAGGTCATTAACAAAGCAAAATCTGTGTGAGCTGGCGTGTGTGCTTTCTTTTTTCTTGACACGCTGGATCAGCTCCTAGATTCCCCAGTCTACAATCAAGACAAGATGACCTTGGAAACGGAGGATGAAAGTAAGGATAGGACTCAAAGGAGGACAACACTCAGAGGGAGAGAAAGATAGGGACGTGAGGGGGAAAGACTCTGTTGCAACCAGTGGTGTGAACGAATACTGTCCTGCATTTTTCTTAAATTTGTTTTTTATATAACTAGAAACTTATTAATTTGACTTTATTCTATTGTATTTTACACTGTATTTTGTGATGTGATATTGCAATGTGTCACCACAAAATAATTTTCCTTCATGGTCAAAATAAACAACTTCTGAACTTGTGAAATGTACACACACTCACAGACTCAGCAATACAATCAATGACGGAAGGCATGAGAAAAAAAAAATCATGGCTTCAAATTAACAAAATACAATGTACAAATAAAACAGCACTAACATATCTTAATTACAATCAAACAAGCATGAAAAGTTGCCTTACACATTAAAATAATGTGGTAAGTATATGCGCACACACACACACACACACACACACACACACACACACACACACACACACACACATCACTACCCTTACCACAACAGGGACATCATTATACCCCAATCTCTCTATCTTCTTTCCCTGATATGGCCCTTTGCGGTCGGCTCGGCTATAAGTAACATTATCTTACTTCTATCTTCTTAAGTCACACACCAGATCCCCTACTCTTTCAGAACTGAATACCCCATTGACAAAGACAAAGAACAGCCATCATCGTACGTTGCATGTATCCTTTGAGATTGGTCAGGTTTGTGGCTCTGACGATTTCACCCCAGGACTTTTCACCCAGCCACTCTGGTGCTGGGTTGGGATGGGGGTTTTCCAGCGCTACCCCGCCTGTCAGAAGGAACCGCCACACCTCCTCCTCTATCCTGCCCCTGTTTGGACAGACAGAGAAACCGAGGGAATGAGACACAGACAGACAGACAGAGAGGAGAGAGAGAGAGAAAGAGAGAGCAAGGGGGGGGGGGGGGGGGGAGAATAAAAAAAACATTATAAGCAGAAATTAACACCTTACAGAAACTATAAATTTTGGAGGAAAAAAAATATTGTCATTTCTTTCAGTATGAAAAACAACACAGCAAAGACAAATAGATAAAACCCACACATATTTGTATCTGTATGTACAGAAAGGGAAACTGACAGAGAGTCATGAGAGAACAGAGGGAGCTGAGATGAAAATGGAGGGCTAGGGGAGTGGAAAGGATAGAGATGGGGTGGGATGAGGTGGGGGGCCAGATGGGGGTAAAGAGATGATAGAAGAAAAAAAAAACAGAAAAAAAACTTCTGTTGCTTTCGGAGGTTAGATTTCCTTCTGAGAAAAGTCAGTCACAAATGTAATTACTAATCATGCTATCACAGTCAATAATTTCTTTTTCAATTGTCATACATATCTTCATTCGCTTCTTTCCACAAATGAAAGCAAGTCTTCCCCAAAGATGGAGTATGGCTGCCTTAATGGCGGGATAAAAAACGGTCTTAACACAAAACTCCACTCCCTCTGTTGCGTAGATGGGATTAATCCTTGCCTGTCTGTACAGGGAGTGTCCGCAGGAGTATAAGCCTGCGTTCGCAAAAAAAAGAAAAAAAAAAGGAAAGCAAGTCTTCAGAGAGCTCTCACAAGAAATGAAACTTAATCATGGCAGGTCTGCATGACCAACAGTCCATGCATGCTATCCTTCAGTGTGACCAGGAGGGAGTCAGCACACAGAAAAGAACTACCAGCCTCTGCTGCCAACACCCTCATCTGGGGAGTACTGTTTTGTGCATGTTTATGCAAGTTATTTGTGACCTCCGAAGAACGCATATCAATAAAACATTCATTGTCTGCATCATATCATGTACAAAAATGGGTATTAATTTCAGCCTTATGCTGTGTGCTTATTTGTATTCTGCCTTGTTTTCAGTCATGCTGCAGTCTTTTCATTGTCTTCTGACCAATCCCTGGTACAGCCACGTGTTGAACCATGATCAGGACTGGGAATATTACTTTACCCTTTGTCTCAAGGTGTTAAAAACATTTAAACAGTTTGTATCAAGGTGGACACTGGTCAGCTTGTATTCAGGTCCATACCAGTCTCTAGTGATATAAGTCAGTTTCCAGTAGAGGTTCTGAGAGTTTGGTTCTGCACTGATACCACTGACAAAAAACACATTATGATGAGCTGCACAAATGCCAATTTTTACACTGGGTACCCTTGAGATTTTAACTTGTGACCTGTAACTGCACATAAGAACCAAAACAAGACAACCAAGGACCAAAATTCAACTACCAGCAGAAGCCACTGCCCTCAAATGGAGGCATCCATTCCTTTTCTGTTGTATAAAAACACATTAGTGAATGCAAATGCTTGTACTTACTGTCCTTTCAGAATGCCGACACAGAGGATGAAGGAGAAGAGTAGTTTGTCCTTCTCAAACAGGGAGCGACACACGTTGCGGTAAATGCTGTTGGTGAAATGGTCGTTCAGGTTGAAGATGCGCTCTTCAATGTCTTCAGATGGCGTGCTGTTTGTGATGGACTGTTGGCAGGAAAAAGAGAAAAAAAGATTCTGGTGTGTACTTTCAGCACTTGAAATAAATAAATGACTGAATGAATGAGCATGGTGCACACTTGGAGCATCAGTAGGGTATGAATGAATAAAATAAAGTACAGACCAATCACAAAACCAACTATCAATTGATGCTGTTCATGGACAAAATGATTGCTTGCAGTTGTTCTGAGGTTGCATTACTCTGTCAATCACGTCAGACCACATGACCTTAATCATTTTTCTAAAATTACGAGGAACAGAGCTAGAGGGGAAAAGTAACTATGCATGTACGACTGACTGCATGCTGAGAAGATTCACAATAAAACACAACTGTTGTGATCATTGCTTACAATTGTTTGTTCCGGAAGGCACAGGAAGAACAGATTAAGCCAGTATTCAGAACTTAAAAAAAAAAGTACTGTGATTTTATTTATAAACTGATAATGTCAATCAACTATAAGACATCTAAAATAATTTTGTATGAAGTAACAGTAAACAAAGACACATACATACAGGGGAATACACACACACAAAGGCACACACACACAAACAACACACACACACACACACACACACACACACACACACACACACACACACATTCCCTCTCTTTCCTTTGCTTACCAACCACTTCACTTCCTCAAAACATACATCAAACATACACAGAGAGGGAAAAAAAGAAAGATAAGACACAGAACGAATGAGAGAAGACATACAGTAACAAAGAGACACAAAAGTCGTGTCATACTGCTTTTAGTCCAGCTGAGTAGCAGGCAGACAGAAACAGACAGTCAGCCAAAGCACTATACACAAGGATCTCATAAAGTCCTTAAGTTATGCTGACCTGCAAGTACAGGTTGATGAACCAGGTGAGGGAATACTGGTACATGGGCTCAATGTTGGCCAGATCAGAGATGCAGAAGAAGAGGATGGAGGAGTGGACGGCCACAGGCTTGTAGCTGTTCCTCGTCTCGTCAATCTGCTTCTCTGTGGCCGCTGCAATCTCCTGCTTGGCTGAGATCTCCTCTGAGAGAACTTTGGAGGAGGAGAGGATCTTGATGGCTTGTTCGTCTTCCAGAATGTTGCCCTGGCAAGGGAGGAGAACAAGACTGGTGATTTGTGGCGAGTTTGTGTGGATTTTCATTTGTGATTTTGAATTTTTGTATTTTGATTGAATTTGATAGAAATACGCAATAGGCACTGGTTTGTATACACAAGTGTTTAAACACACACACACACACACACACACACTATATATACACACACATACACACACACTCACATACACACACATACGCATTCACACACACACACATACGCATTCACATACACACCAGACTCACACACAAACACACACAAACACACCACACACACATACACACCTACATCACACAATACACGCACTCATCCACCAACACCATCACCACCTAAATGTTCACCTGTGAAGAGGACAGCACTTCCAGAATTTTGTCCTCAATCTCCTTGAGCTGTCTCTGGTTGTCTGCGCTCTCAATGATGAGCTGGTTCTTCTTCTCCTCCAACTCTGGCTTCTCTTTGGCAGCCACAATACCCAGCAGCTGGTCCTCAAGACCTTGGGGTGTGATCATGAAGTTGAGCAGACACACCTGAAAGCAAAACAGGAAGATGGCTTCATCATTTTTTTTTTTTTTTTGGTAAAGACGTGGATGGCCATGGAAAGATTTCAGGTTGTTGCAGTATATGCAAATTGAAAGAAAGAGGTGACTTTGAAAGAGAGACAGTCAAAGACGGAAACTGAGAAAATGGTGAAGGGGATGGGGTGGGGTGGGGGTTGGGGAGCCTCATAAGACAGGCTTGCTCTCATGAGGAAAGACTTGCGCATGTGCCAATGGCAGATACCCAAAAGGAGGAATAGAAGTTAAATTTGACAATCCTATCGAACCTACGTATAATATTCATCACCAAAACACACAGATAATTTCCCCACTCATTCTAACAACCCCCTCAGTCTCCCTACTTCCCCAGCCTCACTGCATCCCTCAGCTTTGCTGCCTACCTTGACCGAGACTTCAGGCAGGTAGTGGGGGTTTCTCAGGCGGGTGGTGATGTACAGCTTGAAATCCTGGGAGTACTCAATGACGTTGTCACCCAGGCGGATGTACTCCACGCCCTGCTGCTTGAAGGTCAGCTTCTGCAGCACAGGCTCCAGGATGGGGTCCAGCTCCTCCCCGACGTTCTCAAGCAGCACGGGGGTGCCGAACTGGATGGAGTTCTCCATGATGCGCATGTAGTTGGCGTCTGACAGTTTGATGATGCTCAGCTTGTTCTCCTTCTCCAGGTTCTTGATCCACTTGTTGGCCTGACCTGAAAAAAGGGTGTGGAAAACGTGTGGTTATACTGTACTGTGCTGTGTTCCACTAGGTTACATTGTGCTATACTGATTTGTCTGGCCTGCATTGTGCTGCGTTGTGCTGGTAAGTGTTGCACTGCCTTGTGCTATGTTGCAATGTGTTGCACTATGCTGCACTGATACGTGTTGCTCTATGATATGTAGCGTTGCACTGTATTGAGCTGTGCATTGATATCTGTCGCTCTGCAGTGTGCTGTGTTGCACCGTGTTGTGCTATGTCACATTAATATGTGTTGCCCTGCGGTTTGTTGTGCTGCTTTGGACTGCGCTATACTGCATGGATATCATTGCACTGCAGTACGTCATGTTACATTGTGTTGTGTAATGTCGAATTAATATTTGTTGCACTGCAATGTGTTGTGTGTTGCATTGTGTTGTGTTGTGCTGCATATGTGTTGCATTGCAATGCGATGTGTTGCACAGTGATATGTTGTGCTGCATTGTGTTGTGTTGTGTTGCACTGATATGTGTTCACTGTTATGTGTTGCATTGCGATGTGATGTGTTGCACAGTGATATGTTGTGCTGCATTGTGTTGTGTTGCAATGATATGTGTTCACTGTTATGTGTTGCATTGTGCTATTGTGCATTGATATATGTTGCATTGCACTGTGTATGTTAGCTTGCCTTTGCTTTCATTATGGTCCAAGGTGGAGTGGTGCTACACTCTGGATTGAGTACTGTTAATCACAATGGATGTGTGCTGGGAAACTACACTGATTTTTTTTTCCTTCATGACATTGCTTGGCACAACTCCTTTGCATGCAAAGATTCTTTCACACTGAACTGTTCAGTATGTTATCAAAAAGTCACTGTCCAGACCTCGTGAAAGAAATTATCAGAAAAATGTAAGAAATACAAATCTTTCTTTCATCCAGAGTTCAAGTTTGAGACCTGTCATGTCCTTTGACACTGTTTTATTAGCAGCCGCTGTATATTTTTTTCCCCTAGGTGTACCATTCCCTGGTTTGACTGTTCACAAACTATCAAAAAAGAAAAGGAAAAGCTGTTCAAACACAATGGACACTCCTTGTTACACTACATTTCATGATCACAAATTCAAGTTAAAAATAAACTGCTCCAACCTTGAGGGTCAATCATGAGAGGCCAGCGCCGAGACTTGGAGACAATGATGCCATTGTCAACACTGAAAGAGTCAATTGGCAGACCGGCAATGTTCCAGGCACGGATGGCCACCGGCTCACCCAGGGTCAGGTTGAGGGAGAAGTTGCTAGAACAGGGAATCTCTTTCTGAAGACAAATCTCGTACCACTCCTTGATCACACTCTGCACACATGAATGAACCAGGCAGATTGTAGTAAGGGTGTGGGATTCAGTCTCCAATGTTTGACAGCGCCTTTGCGTTTGTGTCAACATGATCTACAGTCAGTGTCTGTATCAACACACCATGTTGCACTAATCTCCCAGCATACACAGTGTGCAGCACATGGACATATTTTCAAACATAGTCATATCTGCATGTTCAAACCTATTGGGCATACAACACAAGCACAAAAGCGAGCTCATTCAAACATATTTTCCTTGAATGTACATTAACCCCTTGACTGCCTCCATGTGTATCTCCTATGTAGCAGGTTTTGTATTCTGATGCCCCAGTACTACATTAAACAAATGAAGTGGGATGAGGGTCTAGATGGGACTTATGAAGTGGCTGACCTAGGAAAAAACCCAAACATCATATCCAGGCTGTGAGAATCTACCACAAGCCTACAACAACAACAAAAAACAGGTTGATCTTGTGTCACAATAGAGTGATGGTTTTGTACAAGATGCACCCGGGAAGTCCCAGGCCCATTGTTTATGTCTTGCACAGGACAAAGTTGTTGTTTTTTTTTCTCTCCCATTCTACTAGACCTCACGGATCCAGGTCAAGGATAAACCAAGGTCTCATAAAGTCGCATATATGTAATGCATGTAAGGCCAACACATCAGCAATGGTAACCAGAAAGCTGTCAAACAGCAAATCCCTAGGAATGCCCACTTTAATCAGTAAGGAAAAATGATGACTGCTGACAGAAACAAAACAAGGAAAGACATTGGGAGTTAGTGCTGAAGTATGATGACACTTTCTCTTGAGAAACAGCAGTCCAGCCTTCACAAAGAAGCATCTGATGGGAAACCTATAAGATAAAATATATTGAAAAACACCTCCACAATGCTGTACAATATAAAAAAAATACAAACAACAAGGTAACAGCACCTGTCTGAAGTCCACAGTGAAGGCTCCCAGGTAAGCCACCACGCCCGACGACAGCAACACATCACCCAAGATGTTGATATACTTTTCCCCCAGCACACGCGCCGCCTCCGTCCAGCGGTCCTTCTCTCCACCCAGACCTCCAATCAGCTTCTCTGCCCTGTCCAGTTTCTTGGAGCACAGGTCAATGTTGTCCTCCAGGTCCTTCTTCTTCTGGGTCATCACTTCAAACTCGTCGTTCAGAGCCTGCAGTTTGTCTGTGACCTGTTGGGCATAGAGAGGGCAGTGTGAGACTCAGTGCTGCATTGTACCTTCATTCTAAACTGCAGTATTTCTTCTGTTGATTTACTTTGGTTCCATTCAATTAATTTCATGGCGTCTATGTCATTCTTAAAATGGATCTGGATTAATTTTTCTGCATTTCTTTCATTATAGTTGCTGCGTGAGTGACAGTCAGGATGTGTGGGCAAGTTTGGTGGTTAATTTTTGAGGTGTAATCTCCGTGTTTGTTTTGTTTGTTCTGAGTGCCTCTTGTCTGGGTGAGTGGATGCCATGGGCAGTGTTGGTTTGGAGCTATGTGAATGTGGTAGCTTCCTTTGTTTCTACCTTCATTTTTTCTCTTTCTTCATTCCTCAACTAGCATCTCAGGTGAGATTCTTACATTGAGACTGTTTTTGACCCACCATGAAGGTAGCAACATTCTGTCATCAGGGATGTCTAAACATGACACCATCATGCATGTGTTCTATTTATACCATGCATCCTATTTGCCCAGGATGGTATACTCTTCTCCCTAAAGTCAAATAAGATTAAACGTGCTGGCACAATTTTTCATGGAAGCAATCATGCATGTGACCTCAGTTGAAAGTCTCAACCAAAGGATTAGGGAGGGACTGGAGTTATCACAAATGTTAACTCTGATGAGAACATCTCCTTCAACATTGTTGTCCAAAGTGGGATTGAACTCTAAACCTTGGAACAAGAGTCCGACACCTGATCTACCCAGGCTAGCCAGGCCCTGGTGGTTGTTGCACCATGGGAGCAAGGGCTGCAACCCTTATTTGTCATTTACTATTTGTGTATCCTTACCTTACTTGGGATTTCAGTTCATGTTAAACACACCCATGTTGCCTGTTTTTGATTCTTTTTGTCTGCACATTTTGTGTGACTATGTTCAGGATCAACAGGCTGTGCCAATTTTCAATAGATGTTCATTTGTGATAATACATTAAAAAAAAAAAAAAGTGATCAGTTCAATTTATTTCTAGACCACTCGGTCATAATGGGTCATATAAGGGCTGACTTTAACTGCAAACAAACTTATCCACAAACTAAAAAAAGAAAAAACTCCACGGTATCAATTTGACACTTACTAAAATGAGATTTAAAGACAGAAAAGGTCAGGCTTAAACTGAATCCATTAAAGCTAAATTTAATTAAGGCAGACAAGAGTCATCATTACAATCACAATCATGGCTGTAGGTCTGTTACCTTTTCTTTTGGTATGCATTTGACCTGCAGGTCATCTATATGTGCTTCTACCAAAATTTTTGTGTGTGCATGCACAAACACTGATATCACAGACAAATACTGGACATAACCAGCAACATATTCTTTTCCACCATTTATATTTAAATGTTATAAAAATGCTCATTTTCACGTTACCCACAGAGACATGAAAAATACCAAACTACGCTTGACATCTGCCTGTTTTCTTCTAATCCCATGTACAAACTAATCTCACATGCAGAAAATTATCAAAGACAACAAAAAAAGCCTTACAGCTTGCAGCTGGGCTGTCTTCTCATTGAGCTTTTCCATCTGAATGGCCAGATCACCCTCTGCTTCAGCCAGCTTGGCCTTCTTAGGGGCCACCACCTTGGCCACACGATCGTACACGTCCATGGCTCGCACCCAGCGGCACAAGCCCTCACAGGCAGTGGAAGCATTCTTGATCAGGGTTGGGTCAAAGTCAGGATTAGTCATGTACCTGTGACAAGGTCATGAACATTCTGTCATTTACACTGCGAGAGTGTTCAGAAAAGAAAATGTGCTTTAAAAGGTTTATGAAATTGTGCAGCACAACTTTCATGTTCTTAGCCATGGCTATCAATATATGGAGGCATTTTGATGTAGTTGCTACCTTGAAAACTAATGAAATGACTTACAGAGCGGAATGATACTTTGAACTTTAGTATCTTTGATTTGAACTGTCAGTAGATGAGGACTTCAATTAGTTTTGTACATTGCTTTGAACTGAAATGGCATTTGTTTGCCTGTTCTTTTCAGCGAATCAATTTGTGAAATAAATTAAATGAACTGTGTGCATAATATTGCTCAACATTATGCAACTTGACAATCTTATATAATTGGATGAAATAAACAATGACATAAACAATTGGAACCAAACAAACACAGCTGACCACCAAATGTTAAAACAAGAACTGCAGGCAACGCATTCAAAAAGACAAAACCACTACCATAACAAATCAGCTGACAACAGTTGGCAGTTTTATGACAAAATTATCAACATGAAAATCAAACCAAATAACAAAGCAACAATACAAAACACAACCGACGGCAGCACTGACTTTTCACGGATGCGCTTCATCACTGTCGGTGAGATGTTGTCTTTGTCGTAGGACTTGAGTCGGTCCAGGAACTTCATGTCTCCCAGCAGTCTCTGGGAGGGGCCCCAGAAGTCCTCAATCATCTTCCCTGACCCTCCAGGGTCAGGCTTACGCTCTGATTTGATGGACAGCATGACGCACACTGACTCCATCACCAGCTTGACAGCAGGGGGAGGGTTCTGCATCGAGAGAAAAACAAAAATGAGGTTTGTTGATGTTGATCATCATTACACAGCACAGCTCAGTGCATGTCAATTTTCTTGTGCCATAAAACAAAAAAGTCCACAATGACTTATATACAAAAGTCAGAACTGGAAAATGAAATCACATCCAAGGATAAGCAGATATTATGTGTCACAAATGCTGCAAAAATCAGAACTGGACAATGAAATCACATCCAAGGATACACAGACATTATGTGTCACAAATGCTGCAAACATCAGAACTGGACAATGAAATCACATCCAAGGATACACAGATATTATGTGTCACAAATGCTACAAAAGTTAGAACTGGACAATGAAATCACATCCAAGGATACACAGATATTATGTGTCACAAATGCTATAAAAGTTAGAACTGGACAATGAAATCACATCCAAAAATACACAGATATTATGAGTCACAAAAGTCACAACTGGACAATGAAATCACATCCAAGAATACCCAGATATTATGTGCCATAAATGCAATCCATCAAGTGATTCAACACAAGCTCTGCTCCATGAATATGTGTCCCATAAACTCTAGCCTAACAATCACAGGATCACCTGCTGCATCTACAGAAAAAGGAAGGAAAGAGCATTAATCCACTCATTCCTCGTTGACACTTGCTCCCTATTGACTGGACACAGTGAGACAGATGCTGGCACATGCATGCACACATGCCTGAATGCAGGCACGCACACACACAGACACACACTCTCTCACACACACACACACACACACACACACACACACACACACACACACAGCACACCACACACACACACACGCACACACACACACACACACACACACACACACACACACACACACAGAAGCACACACAGAAGCACACACACTCACACATACACACACACACCCCACACACACACACACCTTCATGGACTTGACCAAGGTGATGTCAGCAGGCTTCAGGGTGTTGAGGGCAGAAATGGCAGCCTCCAGGGCGGGGATGGCTTCAGCCAGGTCACTCTCACACTCATCCTTGATGGCCTGAGCCGTGGCTGCTGCTTCATTGGCCACCGCCTCATCCACTGCCACCACCTGCACAAACATAGCCACATCTGTCTCATGCTGAGGACTGATTCTTTGGACCTAATGATTTACAGCCTACAATCCAAGGACAGACTGGAAGAGGAACACAGGAGGCTGGTATC
>CM065714.1:127177851-127225351 GCA_033310375.1 Conus canariensis | reverse complement strand
ATCACAGATTTTTCAACAAAAAAAAAGGCTCTCTAAGCCTGCTGTGACTGTTGCTTCCACACTGTCCTCTCTACAATCTCAAAAGAAGATTCCTAATGATAATTTACAGAAACTTCTGGAGTTGGTTGCTGCTCTCCAGATTTCAATGCCAACAGTATTATCGGTTGTGCCATTCAGCAGGTTGGGAAAAATGCTTCCAGTCCTAACAACTATCCAGCATGCACTGAGCTTTCAAATATTCTGTTGCAAAAGTCACACAGCAAATTAGAAACATTCTGGGGAAGAAGTCCTATAGGTGTAATGGAGCATTTAGCTTAAATTCACATGCCTTTCAAAATCAAAAGATTACTTACAAAGGTTAAAATTGAGAAATATACAACTAAATCTCACCACAGCTACAATAATCACAGAACACTGTCATTTCTGCAAATTCATGAGTGATGCTAAAGCTTTAATGATGATTTAGATAAAACATTATTTCAAAATTCTCTATCTCTATCTCTTTATTAGAATTCAACATGCAATCTAATTCAATAAAATTCTGTTTAAAAAAAAAGTATTTCCCAAGAGATATTCAGTTATAAATCAAGACCTTTCGTCTCTTCATTCAAGTTTGTGAGCAATCCTTTATACCTATGGTGTTTGATACTGTATTTATGAGCTGTCATTGCAAAATATATGTGTGTGTAAAAAATGAAAATGCAACGACTGATTCGTACAAGCAAATAAAATTAAACGTAATACAGGAATACTGGTAGCAGCGGCAGCGACAGCAAAAATTACACTGACAAACTTAACAATTCTGTCATTCGGAACCAACCAGATAAATAAACAACAAATGTTAGGCTTACTTTTTTGAGATCTTCCCTCCACTCAGCGACGCCATAGTTCCGGGTGATCTCAATTTGGAACAGGTCATAGTCACACATGAAGGTGGCCAGTCTGGCTGCACTCTGACGCCCAGAGCCACCAATACCTGACAGACACACTCAGTATTGGTTATTAATGACACGCTGTCAAAATGTTGACAATTCAGTTTGACCTCTAACTGATCTGAATAATATTTGTTAAGAGGTTTAAATTATAGGAGGATTTCCCTTTTCCGCATTTTCTGCTTAACAGGAATGCAGAAATATTTTTTAGCCCATGTAGAAGCTAAGGATGCAGCAGAAAATTAAACAGTCATAAAAGTTATACAAATGTAACTTTATGAACCATCTGAAATATTCTAAGTATTCTTAAATCTTTTTAAAAATCACATCGAGTGAACTCCCATCATCATGAAGAGATGGAAAAAGCAGCTGTAAGTGAATAATGAAAAGAAGTATAAAAAAAAGCCAAAATACATAGAAATGTGAGCATTTTGCCTTTTTAGTGACACTGATGGCAAGAAAAAAAATACTGTGAAGACTTTTTGGTGCACAACACATACAATATCAATACTAAAAAAAAAAAAACCCACTCTCTCTTATACCAAAACAATTGATCAGAGTAACCTTAAATTTTTTTGTTAATGCGCATTGTAAACAAGACCAGTGTCCATTTCAAATCCTAGCTTACTGAGCGCAAATTCTCCTGAAACAGTATACAAAGAGACTGGGTATATTTACCGACGAGCAGGGCGTGACCATTGTCTTGAAGCAGCACACGAGAGACACGGGAGATGTGCTCAATGGCAAATTTGAACATGACAAGCGACATTGGTGCTTTGCTCATTGTGTTGTACTCATCCAAATAGCTGTGGAACAAATCATACATCTGTGTGGGCATTGTGATCACTGTGATGTGAAACACAAGTAATGTGAATTACAACAATAATACTACAACATTCAGAATAAAAACAAAGTGAGATTCAAAGCAACATGTAAATAAAAAGTGATGACATTTAAAAACAGAAATAATGCTTGTGCTTTCATCTACAAGGTGTGATAGGTTGTTGACAGAGAACAGATGAGTGTCTGTGATCACATGAAAACTGCATAATACATCAGCACATTCTAGGATTTAATCTCAATTTGTTTGATTACCTGCAGGACTTACAACTTGAAACAAAATTTCTTTAGTTTATTAGGACTATCACTGCCTACCATTCAGTTAACACCACGATACTTTTGAAAGGAGATGGAAAATACAACTATGGCGTAAAGAATAAAACTCAAACATTATCACTTGAACAATCCCACCATTACAGTATACATACATATGCGTACTGCATGCAACAGCAATAGGATTAAAATTCCACGTGACAAACATCGTGATCTATCAAAGACAAACACTATCACTATTAGATAGTTTTTCCTGTCTAGCAAGCCCTGTAATCTGGAGGTTCAAATGAGGACAAATCACATCCCAGGACAGATTCCAAAACAGGTGAATGTATCCTAAAATTTACAGCCTGTGACAGGCTTTAAAGCAGATTCTTGAACCAAAAGGCATTTTTTTTTCACAATTCTTTTTTTGTTTTCATTGTTTTTACTTTTATTGAGTTTACAAATTTCAAGATCAGTTTCAAAGTGAAGTGACTGAAGATGGAAACTGAAACAAACTGAAAAGAAAAACTACTGTTCTGCCAAATGGAAGAGACAAACGAATCACAAGACAAAATTTGAAGAAAATGACCTCTTTAGTGTTCTTCAGGCAGAGGGAAAACAACATTTAAGACAATGAAAACAATGAACAGATAATTACTTTTGGATTCCACATCCATTCTGTACCCAGTTTGAGGAAATAAGTGACTGTTCGTTCTTCATTGCTAGTCCTGCCTGAAGAAGACCAAAGAGGTCAAAATGCGTTGTGTTATGTCTTGTAATTTGTTTGTCTCTTTCGTTCGGCAGAGCAGTAATTTTGTTTTTAAGTATCTGTCAAGATCCAATAAACACATCAGTAACTCACAGCTAAGTCCAAAGGTTCATCATAGCTTCATCTTGTCATCAATATTTACGCTTCATCGACTGGCTGAATTCAGCAAACCAGGAATGCTAAAATTTGTCCATATCAAATCTTAAATAAATGTTAGCGAACCGCCCAGAGAACGTGGACAAACGAGTCACAAGACGAAACACAACTAGTTTCGACCTCTTAGGTCTTCATCAGGTGAGACATTAACGAATAAAACAATGAAAATTCACTTAGCTTTGATCGCTTCAGATCACTTGGTAGGGTTCAGCGCAAGGAAGAAGGCGTTGAATCTTTCTTTCTTTCTTTCTTCCTTGCGCTGAACCCTACCAAGTGATCTGAAGCGATCAAAGCTAAGTGAATTTTCATTGTTTTATTCGTTAATGTCTCACCTGATGAAGACCTAAGAGGTCGAAACTAGTTGTGTTTCGTCTTGTGACTCGTTTGTCCACGTTCTCTGGGCGGTTCGCTAACATTTATTTATAGATTTGTTTAGATTTCCGCCTGCAGTCCTCTCGCTTTGCAACTTGTCCATATCAGTTAATCTAAAGCAACATAAGCATAGCAATTGCTGATACTATTAAAGGGCATAAGAACAAATTCTGAAACAAAAATAAGATACAGTCAAAAACAAATAGAACAAAATCAAGAGCTGAGCATGCTCCACAATCTTATGAGTGTGTATATGTGTGTGAGTACGCATTCATCCATATGAGCACGTGTGAGTGTACACAAGATATGTTTGTGTGTGATTTCTACACGAGTATCTGCTTGTGTTCAAGAGGCACACATACATATATACATATATGTACACACATGCGTACATGCCAGAACATGCTCACACAAGCCCACAGATCTCACACAAGCCCACAGATCTCACACACATATATGCTTGCACACACATCAATCCCACAGATCACACACACACACACACACACACACACACACACACACACACACACACACACACACACATCAAGCACTGCATACACTGGCACACACAGGCCCATGCCCACCCACCCATGCACACATGTGTACATTCACCGCACACAAATACAAAGATACTAATGGCACAGACAATGCTAAGTAGGTACCTAAGGTATGACTAGTGCATTGGGATAATGCGCAGGTCAGACATCTGCTAAGTCATAGCCATGAAACCCTCTTCTTCAATTCTCTCATCTTAATCATTAAGTCACTTATCCATCAGCCACACATGGTGTGCATTTGGGTCTCGAAACCTAGCAGATGTGCTGTAGCGTACATGGACTTGTCTGCACACAGTGACACCTTGATAAAACTGAAACTGTGAGTGTGTGTGCATGCATGTGTGCATGTGAGAGTATGTATGTGTGTGCACATATGAAAACATGCATATACGAGTTGTTCTAAGACATATGTGGTGTGAGGGTCACTCCTTTAAAAACTTGCAATATTTTTCAGAGTATGATTATCATCTAAGTTTTTTTTTTAATTGATGTTGTTGGTCTTAACAAAATTTAATCACTGTTTGTTTTTTGTTACTGCAAATCATGGTGGGTTCCTGGCATGAAGGTGCTCACAGTAGACAGATTGTTCTGATGACTCTTAAAAACAGTTAATTTGAACAATAACAAAATAAAACCTCTGTAACTGTTTCTTCATATATTTTTGTTAAACAAAATATACACTACATCATGATGTTAATAACATACAGGCCTATCAAACATCTGTAATTGTAGTGAATATTGGTTTCCATTTCTAATTCCAGTCTCGACTGCTTCATGTACAAACTAATCAACATTCTTGAGAACCCTTTTTTACACATATTGAAATTGAGAGCTCATCACAATATTGAAAACTATTCACACATATGTACTTCAGTTCCCATCATTGTTTATAAAATCACCCAGCATCATTTCCCTGTTTCTGATGTGGCGACTGATGAAACAGACACTGGAGTAAACTCTGTGAACAGAATCATTAGACCCAGTTTTTACATCAAGGTCATTTACCTGTCTTGCAACCTTTGTGAGTACATTCCAGAATTTCATACTTTGTCTTCTATCTACTTTGGGAACATTGCAACAATGACGTTTGCACAGGACCAAAGTGTTCTTCTATTTTTGAATTGTTTGATTTATTTAATTTTAATAAAAAGAATGCAATTGCATCATATAAAAAATATCAAATTTTGTAATTGTCTGATGTTATTCAAACTTAATTTTTTATGATCTGAGAAATAGCACATGTATCTGTGAACAAGCGATACACAAATGCTCTTTGCACTGTTTTTTATTTTCTGATCTATTGGTATTTGTCACAGGAACAGCACATGTTTCTGAGAACACCCCACACACAAATGCACTCTACACTGTTTCATGACACTGAAAAGGTTATTAATGCAATCATCACCTGGCAAGACCAACACAAATATCAAAGAAACAAATTCAAGAATATTTATGTAACTGGCGCTTACATTTTAATTCAAAAGACTGGCAGGCTATTTTCTTTTTCTCTCTAGCCCTGGTTGTAGTCAGCACATATGCATTCAGTGGCACTCTCAAATCAGAGCAAGCAGACAATCTTTATTCTTGTTTTTTCTTTGCAGATGTACCATATTCCAGCACAAATAAATATACTGAAGAAGCCAACGAGCAAGTGCAATTCGAATACGTGAACAGGCTTCAGAGATGGTTGCATGATTGTGAACCAGTAATGGCTGTACAATTCTGAACCAATGATCAATGGCCATGATTGTGAAGCAGCCATGGTTGCTTGATTGTGATCCCACTGCAAACTCGTCATGAACTTCATTCAAAGTTTAC
This sequence comes from Conus canariensis, assembly GCA_033310375.1. Taxonomy (NCBI): domain Eukaryota; kingdom Metazoa; phylum Mollusca; class Gastropoda; order Neogastropoda; family Conidae; genus Conus; species Conus canariensis. The sequence goes on along the minus strand of CM065714.1, from coordinate 127,219,649 downwards.
ATGATGAAGCATATATTCAAAGTAGCTCTACATGCTTCAGTTGCACAGCCTGATGTGATCACTTACCAGCTTTAAATGAAATGGAAGAGGAGCAATGAAAAAAAAAAGAGAAATTCAAACAGCCAGAGATTAACAAGAGTACAAGAAAGAGAAAGAGAGTGAGAGACAGACAGAGAGAGAGAGAGAGAGAGAGAGAGAGAGTATTAGTATTATCAAACTTTCCATTATTATCTGACAATAATCTGAAAAATTAGCCTTTGCAAAACCCAGCAGTATTAAGAGGCAGCACCTGACAGAAACTGTCTTCCCCCTCTCCCTTCCCCATCTGTCTGCCATAGTCACTGACTGATTCTTCCTTTCCTCATTTGAACAAACCATTGTTTGGCACTCAATGCCATGCTCACTTATATATTACACAAAAATGGACTAACTTTCAGGTGTGTCCCATAAGTAACAGTGTTATTCCATTTGACACAAACGACACATGCAATAATTCAGTATTAATTTCAATCAACAACAACAAAAAAACACCATAAAATATGAAAGAAACAATTGCAAAAATGAATCTAAACAAATAAACTAACAAATTGCAATACCTGCAACAAGGATGCTTCAAAACCCAACAGTTCTGTGCTAGAAGATACATACAAGTATATAATACATGAATGCTGTGAGAGTTAGTAATGTGAACACATTAAAAATCACATCGGTGAACACTGAAAGCAATCCTCCTATCTCCCTGACCCCTCCCCCCATAACCCCCCACTCCTCCACCATACTCCCTCCCCCCAACCTCCACCCCCCAAGGAGAGGTCTCCATCTCAATATCACCCCTTCTTCCATGAAAAAAGGGACCATGGAAAATGGAAAAAAAAGGAATTATAAAGATCTTTAAGATGAATTCACAGCAAAAAACAAATGTGAAGACAACACAAAAACAATGAATTACAGTAATAAAATGCAAAAATGGATACAGGCATCAAGATTGAGCTGAAAACACTAATCTATGCTGCCCATCATTACTTTACGCTGGTAAGCATTCACACACACACCACACACACACACACACACACACACACACACACAACACACACACACACACACACACACATACACACACTTTTCAACTGTTGAAATAGAAAAACTGACTACAGCTAATCAGAATGACCCGCAAAATTGAATTGACAAACATAAAATCAGTCCCATACACACACACACCACCACACACACACACACACACACACACACATACACACACACACACACACACACACACACACACACACACACAAAAATGGACAGAAGAGACAAAGACAAGCTTACTTCTCCATGACGTGGACAAGCTCCTTGAAGTCTGTGATCTCATCATAAACCCTGTTGTCTGGGTTAATGTAGTCGCCAAAGAACAGGCCACGCACATCATCATCCACAACCCTGCCCGACTTGGAGAGATGGCCCAGGATCTTGTCGATGCTCTGTTTGAAATGAGCCTGGCACTGTTCCCGCACAATGTTGAAAAAGGTGATCCTGCACATGGAACCATGCTTGCCAACTTATTTTCCACACACTGTTAGAAAATGTCATCCTGTACAAAAAGAGCTATGTCTGAAATTGTGATGTTTTCAACAAGTTTGAAAGAAAATTATCCCGCATGCACAAGAACTACCTTTGCAAACACGACATTCTTCCTTTAATTTTGACAAATGTTACTTGTACTAAAACAGTGTTGGCAAACATAATATTTCAAACACAACTTTTTTTTTTTAATGTCACCCTGCACAAAAATTGTGCTTATAAATGTGACATTTTCTGCATACTGTTAAAGAATTACCCTGTACAAAATCTGTGTTTGGATAACATGACAAATTGCCATACAATGTTGAAAATACCACCATGTGTAATTTCTTTTGTACATGGTAATTTTCTTCACATAATGTTAAATATGTCGAGAACCATGTTTTGAAACTGTGACAATTTCCCTAACAACGTTGAAAAAATGTCATTTTGCACAAGAGCTAAGTGTCTAAAATATGCTAGCGTTTCATGAAAAGCAACAACAACTGCCTGCTCACTCTCTTGCTTGCTCTTATAGCTTCAGCCTCATTTTCCCCAGCTCATTGTCCACTCTGTTGATTTGAAAAGACAATCAAGTCTTTGTTTCCCACATGCAGAACAGCAGAATGCAGAAGAGACAGCTCAACGTTACCTGTCCTCGGCATCAACCAGCCTGTCGTAGAAGGAGCGGTACACCTCGTGCACCCACAGGCGGATCAGCTTCTCCGGCTCCGACATGTTGGGAGCTGGCACCAGCAGCACACCACGTATGACACGGGCAAAGTCACGCAGGTTGAAGACGTAGTGGGACTTGGTAGGCGTGGGTAGGAACTGGGAGATGGACTCTTTGTACACATCCATGGTGGCAGCTACCATCAGCTGAGGAAAGGGGAGGTTGTGTGAAAAAGTTATTCATACACAGAATTGTAGCAGAGTGGAAAGGGAGGGAGAATGAAATGGGGATGAAAAGAAAAACAATAGTTAGCTGCAGGGTCCTGGGTTGCAGATGCACAGAACAAAGAACATCTTGAAAAAGCAGCAGCACACACTCAAAGAACAACGAGTAAAACTGTATACAACAATCATAACAGGTAAGTGCATGGCAAAATCAACATCTGTCTGCAAAATTGAGAAAAATCAATATGAAAATACATGATTATTTTCATATAAAAAATAATGATAATAATCTTTTTTAAAATGCTGTTACGTCAAGCTGTGGCTTTGGCAACAGAGAAAATGGAAGTTTACTGAAATAAGTGGCACAGTATCATACCATGTCATGCTATAAGAGGAAGAAAAATCAAATAAATACAACACAGTAACGCACTGGTATGGTCAGGTATCAATGAGGAAAAAAGTGTATCACACTGTGCAGCATGTATCAAGCTAGCTGGTTCAAACTGGCAAAAGTTCTGACAGATCACCAAATATGAAAAGCTTAAGAAACCAAGGAAAACACTGAGAATGAAAACAAAATGACTCACATCTTCTAGGTAAAGTGACTAACTCAGAATTAATCACTCAGAAGCGGAAACAAAATAACAACTAGCAAACCGATAAATCATACAGACTCAGTCATTTCTAAATGTTAATGTATCTACATGCTGGAAGATATGTTGACTTTTAACAAATGTTAATCAATCATGAGCCTGACTATCCAATCATCACTTTTAACATGTTAACCATGTTCTTCTTAATTCTCATCTCAGGTACAGATCATATCCCAAAAAAAAAAAAAAGCTGGACTTAAAACAACTCAAACAAATTCTAACACCCCCAAAATGTGTGTGACAGATGGTTTAATCATGTGTGACCTCAGCTTTACACTGACCACATTCCTAGTAAGCATCTGATAAGCAAAACTGATCAGATCAGTAATCAGTGTGTATCCTATATGAACAGGATACACAATTTTTAACAGAAATGCAACGGTGTGGGCAAACACAGGAAAGCACTAGTTCACAAATGAAGCATACAAACATTGCTCCACATCTGCACAGAAGTGATATATGTAAAGGTGATCATTCAAGGTATTCTCTCACAGGTAGTTAAAACTTCAATGAGGGAGGAAGGCTGAGGCATCAAACATAAACAATGCCTGGAGCCAAATGATTTGTTCATCAGGTTAAAAAAAAATTCCACCATTCCATCAGTTTTGCTCACAATCAGAGTCTGGACAAGAGAATCCTATATAAATTCAATTAAGATGGATGGTTACACCACTGAACATCAAGACAAGTCTTTTATTCAATAACAGCAACAAATGATAGTTATAGATCATAGGCAAAAGGTGTTTGATCATATCTCAGTATCCATCTTCGCACACAATTTCATGTTTGTTCATAATAAAACTGCCTAGTATAAACACAACGTTTTGGTTTTCACTTCGAAAGGTAGATGAGATGAATGAGCAGGAGACAGGTGGCATATGAAGAAAGGGGGTGAACACACTGGGATTTCTCCCACATCCACATTTATCAATAACGGAAAAGAAAAGAACATTCACAACAATTTCACAATTATATAATGAACAGCTGGAAACTCACCGCACTAGCATCCATAGCCTGACAGCAGCATAATTCAATGCAGAATATGTGTATTAAGACATTACCTAGCTATCTATACAGACAGAGAAACAGACAGACAGACAGAGAGAAAGAGACAGAAAGAGAGACAGAGACAGAGACAGACACACAGACGGAGACAAAGACAGAGAGAGAAGACATATGCTTCATGAATGTTAAATGACAATTTTCCTTTGCAACAACAAAAACAATTTAAATTCATATATTTGCCCTAACTTAGGAGGTTCATTATTTCCACTTCCGTTTTCTATTATAATTTCAACAGCAATATCTTTTTGAAAAGGTGTATGTTCATTATTTGTTTGAAATATTTCGTTCAGAATTTTCACAGATGCCCAAAGGGACAAAATGAGAATGGCCGCCCTCTGTGTTCTAGCTACATTACCCTGTCCGGCTGCTCTTATCCTATCCTTCAGTCACTGAACAGAGTTCAAAACCTAGAAACTCATATATTTTTCAAAGTATGGCACCACAAAGCTTGCACTCCTCTTATGAAAAAACAAACTTCCCTTCTACCCAATCTTAGACAGAACTGAAACAGAAAACTACAAGCATTTGATTCAACAAATCTTATGCGTCTTATGCTATGCGTCTATTTCTTTGTCTGATCTGGTTTCCATTGACACTCCACCACCCACTCTCTGCACTACCCCTGACACATGACTTCTCCGTCAGTGTCCTTTCAAACACAAATCTCATGGTTTCTGCTCTTTCTCTATTCATGGCTCACAGCTTTGGAATTTCTCCCTTTTCATGTAAGGCAAAATTTGCTACATCCTTCAAGTCTAACTTTAAGCCCACAAGCTTCGGTAGTTCAACTGTGCTACAAGCAGTATCTGAAATATGCAACTAGCCCCACCCTTATCACCCTCCCCTCCTGACCTTCTTACATTAAAGTATGGCACTGCAAATGATATGTCAATTTCCTCTGCTAGTGTTGGTTTTTGTTTGTTTGTTAGTTTATTTTGTGTTTCTTTTAATCAACGTGTGTCAACATGTATATGCACATATTCATATTCCATAGAACTTCCATACATCTATGTATGCATATTATAATACAAATGTATTCATATCATGTGGACTACTGTACATCTATACATGCATGTATGATAAGTATGTATCCATTTCATACGGAACTTACATACATCTGTTCAGTGGCACATTGCTGATTACATGGATATGTGTACTTTGAGTGCATGTTTATGACTGTGCACTGAGAACCAAAAGACCAGGTGCTCTATAAATGAATATACCTTACATTATAATCATCATTATTTCACACAGCATCCCTTCAACCAGAGATGAGAGGAAAAGGGGAGAATCAATCTGAAGAGACAAATCCATGATCTTTCCTCAATAACTGGTCCAACTAATCAAACCTCTGTTGATGGTTTAACCTTCATCAGAACACTGACCTTTCCGTTTCTGGTAAAACTGCCGTCAAAGCCTCGGGCAAAGTGCAGGTCACAGATGGAGCCAAAAATGCGGATCATGGTTGCATCGTCAAACTCGTCCAAGGTCACAATGTTCATGTGGCGAGTCATGCGGCTGGAGATGTCATTGCGACCTCCACCAGGAGGACCCATGGCTGAGACGAACAGCTTAACAGGAAAGATGTGAAAGAAGCTAAGTTTGATGTGTCTCATGATCTCTTTTTCTACGTTTTCTGTTTCATGTTATAGCAAGGGGCTGCATATTGCAGAAGAATATGAAAAAGTGTGTGTGTGTGTGTGTGTGTGTGTGTATGTGTGTGTGTGTGTGTGTGTGTGTGTATGTGTGTGTGTGTACATGTGCAGATATGTGTGTGTATGGTGTGTGTGTGTGTGTGTGTGTGTGTGTGTGTGTGTGCGCATGAGCATGCATGCACATGGATATGTGAATGCATGAGTGCACCCACTCAGTGTGTGTGTATGTGTGTGTGTGTGTGTGTGTGTGTGTGTGTGTGTGTGTGTGTGTGTTGTGTGTGTGTGTGTGTGTGTGTGTGTGTGTGTGTGTGTGTGTGTGTGTGTGTGAGTACTTTCCCATAAAATAGGTTTACTATGTGGTTAAATACCAGGAAAATAAGTTCTGTTTTGTACATACTGTTTGTTGTTGTTTTTTTTTCAAAAATCTTAGCATATTTCTATGATAGAAACTGTTTTCAAATTAATGTAGACTTTCTAAACAGCTGACCTTGAAAACAAAAATCAAAATTTCATAGGCTGACTTCTGAAAATTTGAATTTTAAAAATGTCAAAAAAAGCTGAGATTTATTTATGTTTTGTTTTGGGGGTTTTTTGTTGCAAAGTTGCCAAACATTCTAGCTTCACTCAAAAGAAGGGATTCAATGTCAAAATGGCTCATACAAAATTTGCATTTTTTCCATGAATAAAATGCATTTAGAAATTCATCAAACCTAGTTTGGGGTTGCGAACCTCTGTGTGTGTGTGTGTGTGTGTGTGTGTGTGTGTGTGTGTGTGTGTGTGTGTGTGTGTGTGTGCCTGCATGTGTGTATTAATGTGAAAGTGTGTGTGTGTGTGTGTGTGTGTGTGTGTGTGTGTGTGTGTGTGTGTGTGTGTGTGTGTGTGTGTGTGCAAATAAAGCTGTTCATAAACCAGCTACTCAAATAAAAAGGTAGATACACATATAACACAATTCCACAAAATCCTCAGATGTCTACGCACCACATCCACAAGGAAGATCTTGGAGGTGTCCTTCTTGTCATACCAGTGCTTGTGGTTGATCCACTGCCTCAGCAGCTCAATGGGGGGCTGAGCGCCATACTTCTCCTTGGCTGGCATGCTCAGGTCGTCCACAAACACCACAGATTTCTTGTTCATGGGAGGTCCATACACGCCCTTCCGCCTCCTGATGAAAACATGTTGCCATGGAATTTTTCAATATCAGGGTTTTGTCTGGTTTATGTGAGTAAAGTTTATATGTAAGAAAAGAATCATATACACTAAAATACTGAATCTAATTGAACCAAGACCGCCATTTGTACCTCTGTACAAATTTGGATACTTGGATCACTCTCATTGTCATCACCACTCTGCACTCTTTGCTCACCCCTAACCCATCCCTCCAGCCTCTGTTTCACGCAAGTTTCCTCCTTCCCCCTCAAACACACACACACACATACAAACACACGCATACATGCAAACACACACACGCACGCATACACACACACAAACACAGACAAACACACACACACATATACACACACCACATCTATTAAAAAAGTAAAAAGAACTTGTTTTTAACAGACAAGGAAAGCCTGTAAAGTGTATGCATTTAGACAAAATCACAATTGTTGTGTTAAAAAAGTGAGCAGGAAGAAACTGTACGCTAACTGCAGACAAGAAAGCACTGACCTGTCCAGTTTGGACATAATGATGTCCTGGGTCTGATTGGCTGAAGTTCTGGCAGAGAAGTTGATGCAGTTGGGAATGTAACTGTTGAGAATATAGACACACAAATAAATGACGTAATGATATATATGTACATATAAAAGTATATGTTGGAGTATTACAAGCATATGCACCTAATCACAAACTCCCCACCACAGTTTTGGTCCAGAAGTAAAGGCAAATGTTCTCTGGATAGTAAGAAACAAATGCACACACACACACACACACACACACACACCACACCACACACAACACATCACATCACAGCACAACAATGCACACACACACACACATACACACACACACACACACAAACACACACACACACACACACACACACACACACACACATGCACACACACATATACACACACACATATTTACTATGAATCTAATCACAACACATCCTGCCACACCCACATGAACGCACACACGCAAGCACGCACGCAAGCATGCACACATGCACACACACACACACACACACACACACACACACACACACACACACATGCACACACACACAGTCAATCCAACTGCAATCCAACCCACCCCACCCTTCTCTATTCTGTCTAATCCTGCCTTTCCTACATTTTTCCATCCATCTTGACTGCAGTTTCACACATCCTCTGTACTATTTTCGCCTACTTCACTCTTCTCTATCCAGCTCTGTGTACCCTCCCTACCCACAGTAAAGTACAACCCCCTTCATCATGCCCTCAGAACCCAAGATGAGGTCTTACAGATCTTTGGGCAGCTGGATCAAGTAGTTGTTGGTGATGGCAGACTTGCCAGTACCCGTGGGGCCGATGAACAGAGTGGGGATCTCGTGGGTCAGAAACAGCTGAAGGAAGTACTCCTGGCGTACCGTTTCTGGGGTCTCGATGATCAGGTCATTCAGCTGCGAGGCAGAAACAGAAACACCCTTGAATGAACATAATGAGTAGATGTGCTGATGATTGTGCAGATTTGCACACAGACACTGACAAAAATGCATACTCCCATCCATTCACAACACACACACACACACACACACACACACAACACACACACACACACACACACACAAATACATAAAGTGAAAAACAAAACGATCTACCGCCCATACTTAATACCTTGGTGCCAGCATTGACAGCGGCAGCTTGTGCCTGTTTGGTGTCTCTGGTCTCCATCCAGGGGGTCCACTGACCACTGGCCTTCTTTTGGAAGCAGAAATCAAACACTGTGTCCCGCTCAGGGAACGAATTGCTCTGAAACATACACACATACACCCAAAGTATGGGAATGGCTGTGGTGGGAAGAGCACTAGTGCAGGTATCCCTAACCCTCCATCACCATGAAAAGAACTTAGCTTACACTGGTAAACATAAGATAGAGTGAAACAGAAAAGCATAGAGAGTAAAACCTTTTTACCTGAATGTAATGCAGTGAACCTTAATGACATTAATAAAAGGGTAACTTGCCTCAAGACAGCATGATAATTTTTCATTGCTGACCATAATTTTTTTTCTTTTTCCTGATATAAAGTTTTGTTGATGACAAGTAAACATTCTAGTCCCCGAAAAGGAAATGTTTTTATTACTAATCTTTTAACAGAAAATGAAAAGCAGTCCTCATTGTCTTGTATTTTTGCATAAAACACAGCTTTCTTGGGGACATTTAAAATCAGATACCATGATGACAGAGTTGATTTCTCTTTTTTCTTCAGTTCCTTTCAAAACAGCTGACATCTTGCTTTCAGTGCTTGGGTTGCATGGAAGACAGCTTCACCAAAACCAGGTTATAAGCTATTCAAAGTCACCAAACAAATGACTATACTTCCTTTAATCATGATATATTCTTATGTCAGTCAAACAGAAGAGACTTGCAATGCCAGTCACAATATGTGAGCAACACTCTCAGAGATGCATCAATTAGTTGGATGAAACCCTATAGCATGGATCCACTCTTTTCAAAAGACCCCATAGCACTCTCAAGTCAGAGAAAGAGCTGGCTGAGGGGGAAACAATCATTATCAACGTTGTAATTATCATTATCATTATTGAAAACCCGTAGTTATCACAGACCTTTGGGATTTTGATGCTCTTCGGTTTTGGGTGGTTGTCATCCACTCCACTGATGAGGGTGCGGAAGAAGGTGTCAAACTTCTTCTTGCTGTCTCCCATGATGGTGCCGCCAATGGTCCACACGAGGGAGAAGAGGAAGAGGCCTTGAAGCCACAATGTTACCTGCACCAACCAAGAACTGGGTGATACCGTCGACACTAGGTATCACAATCTCAAGGGAAAAAAATTCCCTCACCTGTCCTAATCCTATTAAAAAAGTGTAAATGAAATCAATGAAAAAAAATTTTGATGATGATGGTGGTCATGATGATGCTGCTGACACTGATGATTATTATGATATTAATAATATCAACAACAATCATGAAGAAAATTTAGGAAAGACGTAAGAGACAGAGTCTACTTTTGAGTCTACTCAGCGTATATCTACATGCTATCAAGACAAAATCAGGCGAGAACAAGACAAGGCGACATGTTCAGAAACACTTTCTTTGTAAAAAACACAACCAAAGAAAACTTATGACAGTGCATTTCTTTTCAAAGTGTTCAGGATATCCCAATGAACAAACATTTTTGCTATTACACCAACTTAAATTGCATCTCAGAGAATAAAGAAAACTCCACAAATTTCACCACCCAGTTCACTGACATTTTGAGAATAAAAAACAAACATCCACTCATCTCACAATACAATTCACTGATACTGCCAACAGCTTCTTCTTCCTCCCCCCCATCCCTATTCCCCCCACCCCATCCCTCTACCTGCTGTGGTGTGAGTAAGCCTGGATTGGGCTGCTCATCCATCTCTGATGGTGGTGCGTTGACTGCTTCGATGATCTCATCCATCAGCGCGGTGTAGAGATGCATCAGCATCTGTACCATGTGCATGTCAGAGGTGCTGACGAAGGTGCGGCAGTTGCGTCGCACAAAGTCCAACGTGGGCTCCACCAGCCAGTCAAACAGATCCTGCACTAGGTCTTTCTGTTCCTGGCTCAAATTCTGGCAACAAAAAAAAAGAAAGAAAAAGAAATTATCTCTCCTCTTGAACATTTCATGATTTGATTTATGCAATAGTCCCTAAAACATATCCAGACAGGCAGCCAAGAAAGCACTTTCTACTGTCTTTGAAAAATCAGACGATTCTATGGTCTGCAACAAGGTGCTGGAGTGACATGTGCCTTCTATTCCTGGGTTGGTTGATTATTCACCAAATTTCACAAGTGACAGTGTCAAACCGTCAAGACTGAAGTGCAGGCACAGTAGTTCCCCCGTAGGCAAAAGCACTGAAGTTCACTGAAGAGCTGACATAAAGATGCTGGGTTACGCGGTTACCTGGGAAGGCAGCCAGGCCAGTTGAGATGATAAATCGAGGTCTCATACACTGAACTGAATGAATTTAGCAAATATAAAGAAGTCACCACAGCACAGATCTCCCAAGCGAAAGACAGTGGAAAAACACAACTAGGCCACAAAAGTAGGCAAGTAGGTAACAACAAAAAATTAACAGGCAAAAAAAAAAAAAAAAAAAAAAAGAGGAGACAGAGGGTACAACTGAATCTGTTGTGATAAGATCATCATACAATGCAATCAATACAACAGGCCACCACTTAAGTGCACCATTTGGCTGGTGAGTTGATTTTAACGTGGTGACAGCCCTGATGTGGCCCTTTGCGGTCGGCTGGGCTATAAGCAACATTATCTTATCTTACCATTTGGCTGATGGGAGAAAAGATTAGACTGACATGCATGTTTGATAAGGGAGGCAAGCACATACCTTGGGCAATGTGTACTGCATGTAGGAGGTCATGAGAGGCCTCCAGCCCATCTGATGGGGCTCCATGTAGATCATCCCACAGCGAGACACCGTGGCCGGAGAGGCCTGCTCCAGGTCAGCTGGCTCGAAGATCAGGTTCATCTTGTTGCTCATCTGGATGATCTCGCCGCTCATCAGGCAAAGCTGCGTGCACAGAGAATGGTCCCGAATGACTCAGATTTCATTTGCTCATTTCATTTAATTCAGTTCACTCATTTTATTCAGTTCATTACAGTGACCAAACACAGACATACTGGAGTTCACACTTTGGCACAAACAAAGCACGTCAACACACACAAAAATCACCAAGAAAAAACAACAGCAGCTTCTACACACACACACACAAACAGAGAGTCTCTCACATCAAATTAAAATCAGATACACTTCAGTCAAGAAAGGCTAATGAATCAAAATATATGGAAAAAAAAGAAAGATGAAACTCTATAAATGTATCTTATACTCTCTACTCCTCTGCCTCTCTGTTATGTCTGTGCATCTGTCTCTCCTTCTCACCCCAGGATTTGTATGTTTGTTTGTTCACTCACTTAATCATCTGTTGTATGTTCTATTTTTTTTTTCTTATTCTCTTTTCTATGTGTCACAATGAGAAACCTCTTTTCCCCCTCCACCTTCTGGTTCTTTCTTCCACTCAATCTCTCTCTCCCTGTCTCTCTCTCTTTGTCTGTCTTTCTCTGCCCCACATCCATACCCCCTACTTCTCTCTCTCACCCTCTTTCCCTCTTTTTCTGTCTCCTTCTCTTATGTCACTCTTCTTGTGATACCTTTTTGTTGTCATCCAGCACTGTGTTCATGTTCTCAATCCAGACAGCATCCACAGGACCGTCAAAGAGGATCCATTTCCGGTCATCATTGGGGTTGCTGGCGTACTCACGGAATGTGTTGGCAAGTACACCTGAGAACAGAAAAAAAAACATGATTAGCGACAACTGCATCAAGATCAAAATGAACAAAGACAGTGTCCTACACTTGTCAACTCTATCACATTCTAATATGCGTTTTAAAAAAAGACTTGGCCTCCCCCCCCCCCAACAAAAAAGTAGCACTTGGCCATGTAAAACACGGACAAAAGACCTTGATATGCACAAACATTAGTATAAAGGCTCATTTAAAAAATCATTTCTGTGAAATGTTGGGAATCAGGTAATTTGCCAGGCTTACGTCTACATCCTCCCAAATTGGACATAACAGCACATGAAGTCGAGGTTCTCTCCACCATCTGTGCCTTCTGGCGGAGCACTGAGGTTACTGACATAGTTCATGATGCAGATGGAACATCACAAACAATCTTTGGAAGGTTTACTCCTGTGACATGACTGAAGATTCGGAGGTTCTTCACTGCCTTGGAGGCATTGTGGTTGCTCAAGCTGCAACACAGTCCCATTGATTTCTCACTGTTCCTTTCTGTTTTGATAGATCCGATCACTCAGCGCCATCACTACACCCCATTTTTTACTTTTTGGGGCACATTTGTTTCTTTGCACTTTGTTCAAGTTATCATTTGTGCTCATTTGGCATACTTTTTTCAAACAGCCTTGAAAGTGGCCCTTCCTCAATTTCTATCAACAAAGGTCTTTCCCTTTTGGGGCACTAGAAATTCTTTTCTCCTTGTGGTGTTCTTTTCTTGTCATTTTATGTCATTTTCTTGGAGAGTAGGTATCAATCCTTTCACCTCCACTCCAAGCATGGGAGACAACCGTGTAGGGCTCTCAGCAGCCTCTGATGCCAAGTTCTAAGTTCGGGTAACTGTGCAGAGACATTCTTGATGGGATCATTGTCTCCCTGTTCAAGTGACCGTGCTTCCCGCTGTCCTTTTCAATATTCTGGCATTTGTTTTGACAGGTAAGTATGAGAAAAAGACATTTTTACAACTAATAGTAGCTTCATGATGTACTAACCTGTGCAAACAGCAGGACTTTGTCTGAAAAAGGTGTGAAAACTAAGCTAGTTTGAATATGGCATAATGAAGTGAGCTCATTAAGTGCAACCACTAGTACTGCTTAGCTGGGTACAGAGGTAAGGTTCACTCTCTCTGCTCTCTCAGTTTTGTTTTTGGGGTGATCCTGATGATATGGCTATGTTCAAGTATGGATCAGGCATTTGCTTAGACAAGTAAGTATATAGTACAACTATTTTTAGCTGTAAAATTCTTTTTCTTTCCGTTGTCTAGATTTGAACCTGCATTTACAAGAAGCTATGTGTCTAGGAAAGCAGAAGCAACCTGTAACAACCTTCAGACTCCAACAATGTTACCTATGAACTGATCATGATCTAAATACCACTACATCATTCTGTATCAACTCTATGACAAAATGAACATGAACTAACCATCAGTCCACTCATGTGAGACAGGGTCAAAGCAGCCATACAGCTGCCCCATGGTGATGGACTTGGGGTTGATGATGCGGTAGACAGTGCGGTACTCATCAAAGCTGCCTGCTGAATGCAGGTCTCCCAGCGCATCGGCTAGTACCTGGTAGCTCATGGTTTTGCCTCCTAGAGGCTCTCCCACAATCATCAGGCCGTGACGAACCAGAATCATCTCATATACCTGTGCACAAAACATACTAATGACTATATCATGATAAAAACCAGAGGCAGTAATGCTTTTGTTTACTAGGAATGTTTGTGATTTTTAAAAAACACACACACAAAATAGATACCACAATGATGAATTATTGATTTTTTTAATATCAGAATTTGAACATCATTATATAATGTGAGTATTGAATGAACAACAATGCACCAATAACTTCCATATACAATGCAATCAATTAGAACAGTGACGGTTGTTGTAAAATGTATGTTTGTTTCATTCTATTTTGGTACCAAGACACAAAGACTGCATCGTCATACTCGACGCCATTACTACTCACTGCTAGCAGCCTCCAAATGCACTATTCATTCTTGTTGTACTCGACAAACATAACAACGGTATTTCAAAATTAGTAATAAGATATAAAAATGAGGAAACCGACATTGCAGCAGAATTTGTACATCACTCTGTAATGCGATTAGTGGATGAACAACAATACACCAATAACAACAATACGCACTGTGATCAATTAAAACAGTGGTAGTATTTCAGAACTAGTAATGAAATATGAAAATGAAAAAAAGTGATATAGCAGCAACAAAACTGCCTTCAAAAGTCACCTTCGTACACAAAACAAACCAAAAGTTGATAAAACTAAACCTCTGCCTAAAAAGCCCAAATAGACAGTTTACTAAATAACAACTGATAGCATCAACACAAAACCAATGACACAGGGGCATACCTGGATAATCTTGTCCAGGAACCATGGCACAGGCTGGAGCTCCCGCTTGGTGCAGTTTTCGGTGAGGGCCTCCATGAACACACCGTAGTCTGGCTTGGGTAGCTCCACACCAGGGAACAGGTCAGTGATGATGCCATTGAACAGTGGCACATCCTGCACACACGCACACACACACACATACACACACACACACATACACACACACATACACACACACATACACACATGCACTCACACACACACACACACAAACACAGAAATACATGTATACATGATGACAATTTTTTCTGTTAAAATCCATGTAATACACAAATACAGGGCAATAGACACACACACAAATGAATATATATGCATGCACATGCACAACCACACACACACACACACACACACACACACACACACACACACACACACACACACACACACACACTTATACACATACATAGACACACAAACATACTGAGACACATACACAAACATGCATGTACAAGCACTTGCGCACACACACACATATACATACACAGATGCATACATGCACATTCATTCACACACTCACACACACACACAGACACAGTCACACACACACACACACACACACACACACACACACACACACACACACACACACACACACTGCATTACTCTTTTCAGGACACAAACATTTCCAGACCTACCTGGGACAAGAATTTGGGCAGGTTGACATCGTTGATGGCTTTGAGAAGCAGCACAGACTCATCCTCATCCATGTACTTCAGCTTCAGGTTGCCAGCAGCTGTCAGCACAGACTTGACAGCTCGCATGCCATAGTCGTAGTGATGCTGAGAGGACAGCTGCTCAGAGCACAGAGTGTAGGTAGCCACAATCTTGTTGGACAAGCTGCACAAAGCACAGTGGTTTTGATCATCTTTCAAGGGCACATGAGACATGTTCTGCAGCAAATTCATTAACAACTCTGGCACTGAGATATAAGAGAGGAAATCTGTCTCCTACTCACTCATTTCATGTAGAACATATACTTTTCCACACACAAAATCAATTTTAACACTGTCATCTCTCTCTCTTTTCCAGATAGAATCTGCTTTTGCTTGTGAAAGATAAAGGAGCAGCAATACCAATTCCCTCAAGGAGAAGGAACAGCATGGAGAGTGAAATGCCAAAATTTAGTGGATAAGCACTCTCAGTGATAAGCATTGAGTGATTTCCTTCTGCAATGAATCTTTATCACCTCATGGCACCAATCATGGAAGGTACTTTCTCCAAAACATACGAAGAACAACTTCCCTCTGTCATGATCTTCTGTTCACTTTATGGCACCTACCATCCACAGGTCACCTAAAAGGTGACTTCCCGCTGACATGACCTTTCATTCATTTCATGGCAACAATCATCCTAAGGGAATTCACTCCAGGGCATCTGAAGAGTGACTTCCTTCTGACATGACTCATTTCATGGCAACAATCATCCTAAGAGAATTCACTCCAGGGCATCTGAAGAGTGACTTCCCTCTGAGATGACTCATTTCACGGCAACAATCATCCTAAGGGAATTCACTCCAGGGCATCTGAAGAGTGACTTCCCTCTGAGATGACTCATTTCACGGCAACAATCATCCTAAGGGAATTTACTCCAGGGCACCTGAAGAGTGACTTCCCTCTGAGATGACTTATTTCATGGCAACAATCATCCTAAGGGAATTTACTCCAGGGCATCTGAAGAGTGACTTCCCTCTGAGATGACTCATTTCACGGCAACAATCATCCTAAGGAATTACTCCAGGCATCTGAAGAGTGACTTCCCTTGACATAACTGTACTGTTTTTATGGCACCTATCATCCAACCCAAATGGTTGATGGCTTTCAGAGTTTAGGTAAATGACAGAAAACTAATCTTAAGATTGTCCTCTCTCACTTCTCTCCAGTCTCCTCTCTCTCTCTCTCTCTCTCTCTCTCTCTCTCTCTCTCTCTCTCTGGCCTCGTCCTCTGCACAGAGGGTCCTACCTTCTGGCATCCACAAAGCCCATGGAGTACAGGACAATTTCTCCAATCATGCCATAGTCTGGCACCATCATGGCCACAGTGCGGAAAAGAACCTGCACAAAAGTCAAACTTTCAGTGAAGTGGGTGGAGTGTGTGTGTGTGTGTGTGTGTGTGTGGTGTGTGTGTGTGTTGTGTGTGTGTGTGTGTGTGTGTGTGTCTGTGTGTTTATGTGTGTGTATGTGTGTGTGACAATTTGTACATTGTCTTCCACTAATCAATATAACGATGGTCACAAAAACTTGGTAGAGGAGAAGGGAAGAAAGGGATAAGGTGGGGCAGAAGGAGGCACAGAGAGTATGGGTGTAACAGGATAACAGGATAACAATTTTATTTGTCCAAAAGACGGAAAATTCATTTTTGACAGCACAGCAACACCATATACCAGGACAATACACACACACACACACAAACACACACATACACACACATACATACACACACACACAAAGGCGTAAACTGCCTGTGTAAGAATCCATAGTAAATCAATCCCATCAGTAAAATATCTTCATGCAAGCACAAACACTCTTTCCACACACACTCTCCGACCCCCCCCCCCCCCCCCCCACCACACACCACACACACACACACATCACACACACACACACACATACACACACACACACACACACACACACACATCACACACACGTACAGACACATGTGCATCCGCAGCTACAGTACACATCCACTCTCTTTAAAACATGGAACCTAAAATTTCAAAAGAGAGCATCATCATTAAAAGCAAGCAACATACTCTTTAAATATATTCAGTTTAATAAGATTGAAATAATAAATATGGTTATCTAAGACCAGGCATTCCTTGATACATACAATTTAAACACACACACACACACACACACACACGCACACGCACACACACACACACACACACACACACACACACACACACACACACACTCACATATACACACTCCACACACAGTACGCACACACGCACGAACACACACACACACACACACACACACAATTGTTTTAAGAACCGACAAAGATAATAAGAGTAAAGACATTCAGCCGTTCATCATGTGCATGGACGGATCCTGTTGTATAGTCTGATGGCACTGGGGAGGAATGAGTGTAGAGTCTGTTTGTCCTTGCTCTGACACTCAGCAGTCTGCCGGAGTCCCTCACCACCTCCAAGAGGTGTGAGGGGAATGGTAGCAGTACACTGAAGTTACACTGTTGCACAAACAATCGAAAATGAATATTGTATCATATGACAGTAGATTGTATGTGTGACATGACAGACACTTGGGCAGTCAAGAATCTCCACAGTCATGCACAACAAGGCAGAGGTTCTGTAACAATTCCAGTGTTGTCTATCCACGATTCATTCAGTCTGTCTCTGGAATATCTGCCTTCCACTATTCCCCATACTATGGTCTTGAACAGGGACTAATGGCAAGATATATGCAGGTAACAGGCAAGGTTCCCAGACTTGACAACTGTGAAGAGAGGTTCTTGTCAGCCATCTCCCTGATCTAATCATTTGTTTTGTGTTCCTTGAAGGAGATTCAGGAAATCCCCCTCAAAACTATGATGGATTCTGTTTTTCATTGCTGTGTGTATAGATCTCATTGTGATCATAAGGTGTCATTGATCAGGGAAAAAAGCAATTTTGCTTGTCCCCAAATTTCAGTGTCCTCTTTCAGTTATTTGTGGAATGAATAAACACTTTTTTCAAATGATCCCTTTCCTCTCTTACTGCTCACACGTACTTTCTTTCTCTTTCCCCTGTACACTCCCTGCCGAACTCCACCCCTTACTCACATGTGCAAACAGACAGACACACAGAGATATACAGACACACACAAGCACACACACACACACACACACACACACACACACACACACACACACACACACACACACACATACACACACACACACACACACACACACAGAGTCCCATCCTCACCTTCAAGTTGTCAGGGAGCTCCTGGCGGCCAGCTAGCCAGGGTTCATGGTGATGAACATGGTGCAGGTGGGGTCCAGGGCCAGCTCTGTGCCCTCAAAGATGAAGCGCTTCAAGTTGGCGGAGATGGCCATCTGGATAGACTGAATCTGCTGGGCCACCACGGACAGCACCTCAAGTTCAATGCGGTTGAACTCATCAAAACAGGCCCATGCTCCTGCCTGGGCCAACCCCTTGAAGAACTTGCCCATAGCTTTGAAGTCCAAGCCGTCAGAGCAGTTGAACACCACACACTGAACACAGAGAAAACCACTGATCGTGAAAAGATGTCACTGAATATTGTGGTCAAAGGACAGGTCAACATAGCTTAGCTCTCTATAAGATCCTAAACAGAGCTGAAAACAATCCATATTACCCAAAACATGGACATGCTACCATGTTGAATAATTCCAAACCTGTCAAATTTAAAACATACCATAACAAAAAACCAAACTGAATAAATACATTCAAAATTATATCTAGCAATCACCTAGAGTCTTTTGCTGTCAAGCTCACTCAAGAGTTTTTTCCTGACGCATCAAGCACTTTCTGTTCTCTCAGTTTCTAACCAGAGAATAACACAAAGAAAGAAACAAACAAACAAATCCCATTAAATACAATACTAACCTGTTTGGCCACAGCCTTGGCCAGATCTTTGCAGGTCTCTGTTTTGCCAGTACCTGCAGGGCCTTCTGGGGCCCCTCCAGGTTCAGTTTCAGCGCTCCCATCAGCGTTCTGTAGGTCAGGCACAGGCAAACATATCTCTCAGCTGAATTTGACATCTGAGTGTCATTTATAATTTGACGACACATAAAAAAATTCAATAACGAGAGGGGCATATATACTTCCAGCATGACAAAATCTTGCTTAAAACATCATGTGAAGGGACATGCAACAGTAACAGTTGAACAGCATCAGTTAAAGTTTCAGTTTATTTACAGTCCAGCTGATCGTACACGGCTCTATCAAGACTGTAAGAACTCTGAAGGAAAAGTGCTTTCAAGAAGATGAAACCAATAAGCACAACAACATACATGCATAATCATAGCAGCTGACCTTCTAATATCCTTCAGTGTGATAAAACCAAGAATTGTGAAGGAAGCCAGCTATTTCATTTGATTTTTCATCCTCTGACTGCCAAAATTAGCACAAGAAAAAAGAAGAAGAAGAAGAAATGAAGGAGCCACAATGAAAAATTGAGAAAAAAAGACATAAAAACAGACACAGCAGAATGGACAACCAAAGTCTGCTCATGATAGTTTCAAATTGTCACTGACAAAAGCTTTGCTGCAGTAAAATCAGACACATAAAATGAAAAAAACAAGGTACCTGCTAATGGATCTCACCTGTAGCACCTGTCTGTGAGAGGTGTGATGACCAGTCGTGGAGTGTTGCCCAGATACTCGTAACCATACTTAATGTCTGTGGTGATCATACGAACGATGACATCTTCTTCCCAGTAGTATCTGAGCTGAGCCAGCCAGCTGAAGTCATGAGCGCTGGTGATGTTGTCTTTGGCCATCTGAGCCACCACATCACGAGCTGTGCGAAAAAAGCAACGCATAATGATGGAGAAAAACTTCATTACACCCATCTTTGTCAATAAAACCACCAAATTCTTCTCTGTTTAAGAAATCACTAAACAATAACTTTTTTTTTCCCAAACAATATCCTCCAATCAATTTTCATCTCTGAATGGAGCTCCCCACATCCTTTGAAGTCCTTCCCTTGATGTGTGCAGTATGAGTTTGCGTATGTGTGTTTTCATTTGTGTGTGGGTGTGTGTGTTTGTGTGTGTGTGTGTGTGTGTGTGTGTGTGTGATTGTGTGTGTGTGTGTGTGTGTGTGTGTGTGTGTGTGTGTGTGTGTGTGTGTGTGTGTGTGTGTGTGTGTGTGCGTGAGTGTGTGTGTGTGTGTGTATGCGTGTGCGTGTGCATGTGTGCGCTTGCACGTGCGTGCGTGCATGCATGCCTACATTTGTATGTGCATGTGTGGATCTGTGCATGTGTGGATCTGTGCATGCATGCATGCGTGTGTGTGTGTGCATGCGTGCATGCTTGTGTGTAATCAAAAGATAACTTTCACTATGTGTAATCGAAAGGTAACTATCAAAATCAAAGGGGGAAAAGTGTTGCCTTAAGTTGAAAAAAAAAATGGTGGTACTTTCCATGAAAGTCAATGCACCAAAGTTGTACTCACCATGGACATCAATAACAGTGAGAGCTCCCAGAGTGATGCGTGCACCAGACTCCAGTTTGCCTCGTACCAGTTCCACAATTCCCTCAATCTGCTTGTTGCTTTTTCTGGAGGTATTCCTGATATCACAGACATGGAAAATAAAGCATGTTTTAAGATTTTGTGTGAAAAATGAAGTCCTGAAAAAAAGAAAAAGACCAACTAATTACTATTTTTCATGTTAAGACTGATGTAATGCCTGTCCTGGAGGAAATGCAAAGCTAGGATTTTAGCGCTGAATGAAATCTGATGCATTCATGCTGGACAGCTAAATTTCATACATGCAATTTATTATACAGTGAAGAAGTTCACAATGTCTTCTCTCTGCATAATATTCTGGACTCATAACTGATTGTCTTTACCAGCTAGAGGTAAGCCTTGTCTTGTATCATGTGCTTTTATATGGTGGAAAGGTGTTTCCAGTGTACTTTCTTTTTATTGAAAGACAGTTTTCTCTCATGATCTCCGAGGTTTCTATGATATTTCTCCTTGAGATTACTGAAGTTTTATCAATGTTCATAGTGTTTATGTTCTGGTCCCAGTGGCCTTATTGTTCCAATACTGATCAGAATTTACAATGCTGGTGTACCAAAATCAACATGTTCAAAAGAGAATTCCGTTAAAAAGTTTAAATGTATAAGTTTAACATATATTCAAAAGTCAACATTCACCTTAAATGTTGATACAAACTTGAAAATAAAAAAGAAATTATCTAAGTTATGTTTTCTGGTGTCATCATGGGAGCTCATAACCCCCAAAACTAGACAAATCGAAGAAACACTATCAAACTTGCGCATAAAAACCTTTCTTTTTGTCAGGTCTGAGGCATACCAATGAAATCAGGAAACAGTAGTGGAAAAAAAATGAAGATTGAATGACCAGGGAAAGATGAAAAGCCTTGAGAACAAAAATCACTAATTCCTTTTGTCACCTGCACGCACAGGTGGATACTAGGAATGTCTGGTTCCAGAAGTGATTCAAAAGAAGATGTGGCATTACCTGCAGGCCGTCTTTCTGGGCCATGGCCTCGATGACCTCTGAGGTCCAGAAGATGGAGGACACGCAAAGAATGATCTGGCCAGGCCACTCAATGACCCACCGTTTCCGCGGAGAGTCACGGTAGGCTTGGATGGAGTCCAGCACGACCTTGCGCACACTCATAATCATCATGTCTTCCACTTGCAGCAGCCACTTCTCTACCATGCCCTGCACACATCCCCAACAGTTAGTAGTGCTGCAGTGTGTGTATGTGAGGGTGTGTGTGTGTGTGAACCAGTGTGAGTATGGGTGTGGGTATGGGTTATTTTTGTTTTGAGGGAGGGGCTGAGAGGGGAGGAAGGAGGGTGAATGGGGATGAATGTGGGTGTTTGAGACCATTCATATATGCACACGTGTGCGTGTGTGCAAGTGCCAAATGGTATGAAGGCTGCAGCTAAGTCAACGGTCTTAAATTGCAAACTTGGTATGATTTTTTATCTGTTCCATATGTGATTATGTTTTGTGTGTGTGCTACAATTTTTTTTTCTCCTTACCCATTGTATGTTTTATCTATTTTTTTTCATCCATAAATGATGCATTTTACTCAGCCTGAAGATAATTTTCTGATTGATCATATGCATCAAGACACACAAGAAAACATTCTGGATTACATTTAGAAATTACATTGATGACTCTTCCTTTGTAACATGGCTGGGTTTTTTTTAGCTTCATGATGTTAAGATGCAAACTCAACAAGAAACTGACATTCAAAAACTATAAAGCTAAATGAAAGGTGAAATCAATACTCCCTTTACTCCCCACCTCAATCTTCCCATCCCTCACCCCATCCCCACCCTGGCCCTGAAAAGTGTATCTGATAACCAACATCATTCACCTTTGCCTTAGCTGGGAAAATCTTGTTCACAAAAGGCACAGTCTCCTTTTCAGCTGAGATCATGCCAACAATCTCCTGTTCCTCGGTGAACTCCAGCTTGTGGATGCCTTCAAAGCATTTCTTCAGATGGGGCTGCACTCGCAAGGGATCCTTGGTCTCTGACAGGATCTCCAGCAGTTCATCATTCGACAAGAAGAAGAACCTGAAAGAAAAGTAAACTGGTTTTAACATTGACATCTATTGTTGACATGACTTGGTCAAGGGAAATAATCTATTTACATGTTTAAAAGTTTACAAAATAAACTTAGAAAAAAAAAATCTTGTATATACTGTATACTTTGTTCTGTTTGTGTAAGTCTGTTAAAGTTGAAAAATATGGCTAAAATGCAATGTCAAGAGATGGCAACAAGTCTGTTCTCAGTGAGTCATGGAGTTAATAAAATTAATTTCTTAAGTATGATGAACATTGATCAGTAACGAGACATCACTCTTGTTTTCATTCAATTGGAACTGCACAAGAATTCTAAAGCCTTTGGGGACAGGAGGGGGCACATTCTTTTATCTTACAGTATAGTACAACAACAACAAAAAAGCAAGATGGAAGACCTCGCTCAGGCAGCAATGGTTGAAAGGCTGAGAGGGTTAATTAAAGAAAGTCTTTGGTCTGTCACACTTCTCCCATGTTTGATTTTTAAAAAATCCCAACCTGGGAAAGTAGAGACGCTTCTTCTCCAAGTAGGCATTGAGACCCTTCTGGATCTCCTCCAGGAGGGTGTTGGCTTCCTTCAGCCGGCCCAGCATGTTGTTCTGGCCTGTGGCCACCAGGCAGTTGGTGTTCTTCACTGTCTCTGTCATAATGTCTTTCCAGTAGGAGTCCACAATACCAAACTTGCGGCCTTCCTCTGGCATCTGGGCCATGATGTCCTCCGAGCTGAAGATGGGCTCCAGGTAAAGCCAGGTTGCTTGACACTGTCAGGAACCATCAATCCATTGATTATTCAAATCCTGTCACACATTTATTGAAGCCAAACCCATTAATTAATATTCAATAAATCATTACAAACTATCAGCCAGCAAGCGGGTAAGCACAAATCCATTCCTAAATCCACATATGCACTGATTTATGCGTACAGGCACTAGCAGTTTTCATAAATGTTTGTTGTTGCCATGCGTATTCCCCAAATGAATTCTTATGACTTACTTCCTGATATTTTTAAAAACCTATCTAACCATGTATGGTCCATGTCAAGGCTGAGCTGAACACTCTAGGAGTCACTCAGTACTTGCATTCTCACAGGCCAAAACAAGATCACCAAGTGCATTTCTTGAGGTGCGTTCACACCAACCCCTGTCGTTCGCTGTCAGCTGGAAATTGTGCGCACGTCATTTTCTTCTCTCCCACCGTGAGTGGTGATAATAACCATTCACGCTTCACACGGCCAATGTCAGCCAGTGCCTGCCAGCAAATTAGTTTTGTCACATACACATGAAATAAATGACCGGCTGATCCGAGCTGTCTGGCAGCAACCAGCTGGGCTTAATGTCAATATCGCTGCAAGGTAACAGACTAGTATCTGTGGCCATTCTCAATTGCCTCAGTGAGTAGGAAGCCACACCAGCTGGTGATTTTAACTCCTTTTCAGGACATGTCTATGACCATTAACTGTCATTCTAGGAGATCATCAGAGCTGAAGGCAATCTGAAAGCAATGAATTGTGTACAACAGTTTGATGTAGGCCTCAGCGTCCACTTTGAGTCAAGCACTAGCAAAGCTCTAACTCAAGGCCAAAGAACAAGTATTGATTTGCAAGATTAAAGACATCCCCATTCTTCACACACAACCAACTAACTATGAAATCACATTCAACATAATGAATACACACACAAATAGTTGTTTATGGACTTTAAATCATACTGACACCGGAAAAGACATAAGTTTAAAACCCAGGTGTATGAAATTTTAATGGCTTTTGCACTGTCTCTTTAGAGACTTTTAAAACCTCCCTAAAGACACATCTTTTCCCTCGGACTGATTAATGATATCCACTTACCACTGTGCGCGTGTTTGCTGATGTTGAGTGCGCTCGTCTGTCTGTCTGCGTGTGTGGGTTTTTTTGGTTTTTTTTTTGGCTCTGTGTGTGTGTGTGTGCGCGTGCGCGTGCGCGTGCATGTGTGTGTGTGTATGTGTGTGTGTGTGTGTGTGTGCGCGCTTTGAATTAGAATTATAATTTTATCATGTTTTTCTGTAATATGCGCTTTGGGCTCTCGCGAGGTAAAGCGCTTTATAAATATCCTTTTACATTACATTACATTACTGTCTAACTAAACATGTTCTTGTCCTGGTTAACTCAGAGGAGTGATAGACAGACTCCTTCCTCCCTGTTCTCCACAGATGATTGTAACCCTATCAACCAAATCACCCATGTCTATCTGTTATTCAAAGGTTAATGGTTCCCCTTCAGAATGCTCTTGGGATGGCCATAAAGACGCGACCTCACAAACAAAGGCCAAGAGACTGCACACATTTCAGGTGACAGGAAGACGCTGCTTCTGATGCAAACTGCAAATGAAATCAAAAGGCAGAGCTTCACCTTGAACCACTCACCTTGAGCCACTCATCCAGGATGTCCTGCATGAGGACCAGCTTTTCCTCCCAGTCCTTCATCTCCACCTCAAAGGGCTTGATGAAGGGAGACCCTCGCATGGTCTGTGCCTTCACAATGTGGTCGTCCAACAGCAGCTGAATGTCGTCAATGGCTGACAGGATAGACACGCCCTGAAATGAGGCAAAGCATTCAGGTGGATAATCATTCCAAGAAGGAAGAGGATCATAGTGACTATGATGATAATGACGATGATGAAAGTGATGATAATAATGATGATCATTACAAAACAAAAATTACAATGAACGAAAAAGAATGACTGAAAATTAATTGATAGATTATCATACATATGAAGTGACTGATGAGTCTTACTGAAACAGGTTCTGTAGGTTTATACACACAAGCAGCAGTATGAACACACACACACACACACACACACACACACACACACACACACACACACACACACACACAAGTGTGACAATGTGCGGACACCAACATACTGTGTCTCTGTATGGGATCATTTCAAACGAAAGGTCTTTCCAGTCAAACTTCATCTTCTCCAGAGCCTTCTCCAGAGAATACTCTTTGGCAGCAGCAGCACCAATCTCTTCCAGTCTGGAAAAAAAATCAGAGGATGACATAAGAGGTTGAAACAAGAAACAGCTATAAATGAACATTTCTGTCACCATGGTGTCCAAATACCCATCAGGGGTATTCACTATGAGGCATCATGTTATCAATTTGCCTTTCAGTTATAAATATTAAGCACCAAAATCAAACAAACAAGAGGCAAAAGCCTGCAAGCTTGCTGAACATGTTCCTTCAGAATATGAGTTTTTGTTTTTGTATTGTTTTGTTTTGTTTGAGAGGAAAACCATCCGCAATACCTTGCAGATTCAGTTCCAATGATCATCACCAGCTGTCAGCTTATCTCTGGTGGAAACTCTAACAACAGAATATTTTCTTTCTCTTATTTACAACCAACAGAGCTGAGAAATATCTCACTTGTTTCTTCATTTTCTCTTTTTTTTTTCTTTTGGTGTTTTCTTCCACCACTTCTTCTGTCACTTCTTAGGGGTATTGCTCCAACACTCCATTGTAGCCAACCACATCCATGATTACCTCATTGCAGCTCCACCATGTTACCAATGACCGTCATTTAGTTCAACTGACATGAAAGCAATATGTACTTTTTCAATGCATAACTGGACCATCAATCAGTGACACAATGCACACTCACTTTGCCAGATGTTTGTTCAGACCATACTCCAGCATGCTGTGAAGGGACGTATCTTCTTGTGGACGGATGTCAAATCCAACAATATCACTCATCTGTATCACAGAACCAGCCACAGAGCTGCCATTTACAAACTGGTATCTATCAAAATAATATTGGTTTATTGTTAAATGATTTCATAATCAGGTCACTAACTTTTCTTCAAACATCAGTTAATTATTAAATCATTAAATTATCATGTCAATGACTTCTTCAATGATGGTTTCTTGCAAAGCATTTAATTATTATGCCAAAGATATAGTGCTTTTCTTATACTACTTGTTAAACACAAAACAATGCTTGTTTCCTTTCCTTACACCTGTGCATATCATGTATATGCTCTGATACTTACTCTCTGCATTCACAGATATCACATGATGTATTCTTGACATAAATGCCATGAAAGAACACACACACACACACACACACACACACACACACACACACACACACACACACACACAAACAGATACATACAAACACTTGCATACACACACACACACACACACACACACACACACACACACACACACACACACACACAAACACTTGCATACACACACATATACACACACACACTCACAAATGCCCGCACCTATGCACATATGCACGCACGCACACACACACACGCATGCATACACATTACTAATATGTTAATAACCCCCCAAACTGGATTTCTTGAAACTTCAAATGATTTTTTTTATGTTATGAGTTGTGGAATAAGTTTATCTATGCCTTTTTGACACTAAACCCCTTCATGTCGCAAAACTAAAATAGTCTAAGATTTTTAAAAACATTCTTCAACATTGTAGAAATTTGATTATTTTACTACTAATGAATTGTTGATTTTTATTTCATAAATCAACCATTTAGAATGTCTACATTGTTTAACAAATATTTCTGACACAAAGAATATGCTTGGACCTATATGAAAACAAAGTGGGTTTACAACAAAAAAAAAAAGACTCACTTCTAAGATTATTGACCTGTTGGTAAACCCACTTTAGAGACTTGGAAAGAACACACAAACACACAATCATACACACACACACACACATACACACACACACACACACACACATTCAAACGAAAGCAGCTCAACTCTACAAAGCTAAACTTGCTGTATAATTACATAATTCATTACAACACGGTACAATATTTGATGCACTAAAATTCCTACTTTGGGAAGATACTGAGAATCCCAACACAACTCACAGCATCCCAATGTCTGTCACGGATGCCAGGGTTGCAGATGGTGTGCAGTATAGGCAGGTGGTTCTTGAACTTGTCAATCTTGGACCTGACTGTTTCAGCCACACGGCGGGGGCCGACCTGGTCATTGAAACCCTTGGTCAGCTTGTACACTGTGCGCCACATGTCGTTGATCTCCTGGTCAATTTCTTCAGCATTCAGGTCCTTGAACGCTCCTGATAGGAAAAACATGGTGTTACTATTTTCAATCATGTTGTGTTGTGTGGAGTCAAAGTATGTCTCCAGTGTTCAAATAAGTATGAGGTATGACAGTTTAAGTCATATTATGAAGTGTGAAGTCATATAGTATATCTCCAAAGTTCAAATATGTATGAGGTATTGCAGTTCGAATCAAATGACTTAGTGTGAAGTCATAGTATGTCTCAAATGTTCGAAATAAGTATGGGGTATTATAACTCAAATATGTATGAGGTATGAGGTTTACACTCCTATAGATTCAGTATTTATGCATTTATTTTCTGGCCTATTTTCTTTTCTTTTTCTTTTTCTTCAAATTATCTACCTGGACAGATGCCTTTAGTCCACAATGGTGTAACTATTCTCACAAGAACATGTAGCCAACAAGAACTATTAGAGATATAACTGACCTCACTGAGAGGGCTCTCTAACTGATTCAATGCATCAGCTCAAGGATAATTCTGAGTATATTCTTAAAATCTGTCTGCATTAAGACTTTTAAACATAAATGGCACACCACTGTCAATTTCTTAATGAAATCTCTTTAGTTTTTAAAACTCCCCACCAGTCTCTTCTTCCCCTTTCCCTCTCCTTTCAACACACAACACACACACACACACACACACACACACACACACACACACACAACACACACACACACAACACACACAACACACACACACACACACACACACACACACACACACACACACACACACACAACACACACACAACACACACACACACACACAACACACACACACACAACACACACACACACACACACACACACACACACACACACACACACACACACACACACACACACACACACACACACACACACACAACACACACACACACACACACACACACACACATGCATACCATTGATCCAAGTCTCATTCTTCTGGTGGAAAGTCCAAGCAGTGTTCCACAGTTTCTCATACGGCTCTTTCAATGTGAACATCTGCTGCAGCTGAGGGAACTCGGACTGCTCCCACTTGAACAAGGCCTCTTCTTCATTCAGCCGCTCCAGTTCATCACGAGCCCCTTCCAGGTTGGCTGTCAGGCGAGCCAGGGTCTCCACATTGGTCTTCATCTCATCACTGCTCATGATCTGTTGGGTAAAATAGTATAGTGGGATTACATGAAAGTCTGGACACACAAATAACAGAGACTGACCCATTTTCTACGCCTTGGCTTAAGGCTGTGTCAAGACCAATTGATATAGGCTGGAACACCAAGGCTACATCAAAATGTTGTTATGCTCTGCATAGTTATGCAGGGATTATATTCAGTCATGACAAGCTCCTTGCATAACATTATCAGTCTCCAAAATCCCTCAAAGTCGGAGTGTGGCTGCCCATGTGGCAGGGTAATCAAAAATGGTCACACACGTAATGTTCTCATCCGTAGCTGATGCATTTGACCATAGTGTTCAAGTGCTTTAGCTGTTTGGGTGATCACTGGAGTCTTTTAGCCAGGGTACGACACGCTTAAGATTTTCATCAGAAGATATACATCCCAAGCGCCAGATCATTTTTTTCCTAATGACTTTCTTCCAGGAGTATTACTTTCAGACAGGCCACCACACTTCAAATATATCTTTTTCAGGGTTTGGCTATATTCTACAAAAGGATATCAGGCATGTACAAAAGCAAGCAAGCATGCATCATGCACACACACACACACACACACACACACACACACACACACACACACACACGTATACACACACACACACACACACACACACACACATCAGATTCACATTTTTTGAACTTCTCTATGTCACTGCAAGAGTGCTATACTTTGGCAGAAAAAGTACGATTTTCTAATTTTCATTTGATAGAAAGAGAAACTGGAGTGTTTTGGTTTACACGATGAAATGAAAAATATTCATGAAAAGTACAATCAAAACATATATTGTAGACGACAGATAAGTTCCTTGATCTGTAGATGGAAATTATATTGTTTTAAAACAAAGTATGTCAAAAATACATATTGTATATGTGGTCATAGCATATCAACTGATCACATTCTTTTGTGTAACTTAATGAAAAAAATCATTCCAAATTTGTACAGCCTATTCAAAATGTTTTCCTGTCAGGTAGTGAAACATATCTTTTCTTTTTGCACTTAGCTAAAAGTCCAACTGGCAAATACTTATAACAGATAGCAGTCCGTGGTGAGATGAGACAGAAGAGTTATGTGTTTGTTTGTTTTTTTTCTATCTTTGATTAAGTGGATTTTCTATTTTTCTTATAGCTGTAGATAAGTTAATTCTTTTGACTTGTTGTGGTAACCTTTTTTCCTGGCCCTGATTTTTTTTTTGGTCTAATATCACGTAATGTGGAAAGACATAAAACAACAACAACAACACACATGTACACACACTTGTGTGCTATCATGTACAGGTAAATACATACACACATGTACACAAAGACTGATTGAAATCAATCATGTTAATATATATATATATATGTGCGCGCACACACACACACACACACACACACATGATGATTTCTCATAGAATGCACAGACATGCAGTCACAGATGCATGGACACAACCACCCACATCAGAACAAATTTTATTTGAGTAGACAGCTTGAAAGCGAAAGGGAGAGAGGGACAGGAGAACAAAAAAAAATAGCAACAAGAGACGAAGACAAACACACAGTGAAAAGAGAGAAAGAGAGAGAGAGGGAGTCAGCGACGAAAAGAGAGACACACACAGACAGCCAGAGAGACAGAGACAAGACACACACAGAGAGGAAGATAAAGACAGAGAGACAGGGAGAGAACAGGAATGCACTGAGACGACAGACAAACGGAGAGACAGACCAAAAGATCCCATCTTCTAAGTAGCTGACCTCTTTCTTCTTGAAGGACTCCACCTCCTTCATGAAGTCGCCCAGCTTGTCCTCAAAGGCCGACACTCTCTTCCTCAGGTCCTCCTCCAGGTTCTCCCGCTTGCTGGCCATGCGGTTGTTGCTCAGTTCAAACACTGTCTGGATGTGTTCTGGCCAGTGGAACACGGTGCTGTTCAGTTTGATGTCCTCAACTGTAAAAGAGTAGACAATGACAGATTTTTTTTTAACAGAAGAAAAGGAAGGTGGCTATCTAATTAGAAATGTGCATCTGCTGCCTTACATATAATTCAATCTTTTCTGTTCTTATATGAATTATCTCCATTCATTCTTTAAAGAATTATTTACAAACAGTCATCAACAATTACAAATACATGTATGAACAAGATAAATGAAAAACACAAAACATAATGACATTAGTCTGCAACTTAAAATCAACAGAGTCAATCAATGTATATCAACAAGTGAGGGGTGGAAAAAAAAACTGAAAGAAAGAAAGACAAGCAGGCATGCCCGTTTCTGCTCACAATCTGCATCTCTTCTTGCTTTATCAATTTGTTAATCAATAGTTCAAAGTAATACTCACAGGGGAAGATGGCATAATCAAGCAGGAACATCAGTCTGCTGGCAGCCTCGCTGATCTCATCCTTCAGTTTGTACACAGTCACATCCTCCGACTAAAACAACAACCATAGAAACAGCAATAAAGCAAACATTGTTTTCAGAACAGGTGAACCACTTGATAAAAGACACAGGTGCAAAACAGTACATTCTAGTCAAGACTTCAGGTATTCCATATTTCAATAACAGCCATAAGTTAAATACAAAAAAAAAGGAACACAGATGGTAAATCACACTGACCCAAACTGTCAAAATTTTCAGCAGTCACTTCTTTCCTTAGAGTGTCTAAATCATTCATTATCTGGCCCATTTATGGACACTTTCAAGACAGAGACAGACAGACAGACAGAAACAGAGAGACAATGTAACAAACATACACCGAAACACAAAAAGAGACAGTATGTGACAGAGACATAAACTGAAAGTTTTCAGCAGAGATTTCTTTCCTTGAAGAGCAGCTGCTTGAGTAATCTGTACACTGTTCAGAGAGAGAGAGAGAGAGAGAGAGAGAGAGAGAGAGATAGGCAGACAAAAAGAGAGAGAGAGATACAGACAAACAGGCAGAGACAGAGGCAGAGACAAACAGACTGAGACAAAAAGACAGAGACAGTGAAACAGTGAGAGACAGCTGACAGAAAGAGACTCAGAGAGAGAGAGAGACAGAGACATAGACAGACAGACAGGAATAAACAGGAGCTGAATAATCACAGGCTTTTCATTGTATCACAGAACGTTCTTCACAAATGTAAGCCAGACGGCTGACCTACAGGAAAAACACTTAAAGCACCAGATGCTGGCCTGGGATCAAGTGCTATGCCATCAGTGCCTCAGACTACAATGCTCAAGCTCATGGATTTGAATCCCACCATTAACTGATGGCTGTGAGATGGAGATCCCCCCTACACTCCTCTCCTTCCTCCCAGCCTTGCTCCCAAACTCCCCTTCCACTCCTGTCTCCAAATTTTGTGGTCAACATTTGTGGAGACCTGCCACTGGTTGAACTCCTGTTCAGGTTTTCAATGACACCGAACACATAAGGTGTGATCAATGATCCTGTTATCTCTCTCAGCACTGTCCCTGGGTACAGCAAAAAGACAGTATTAAGAACATATTGCCCCTTCATGGACTGCAGATCTCATGGGCACTTTTACAAAAGAGGAATATGTATGGCTCTTGTGTGAAGATGGACTTTGAGGCCTATACCTAGACTGTGATGTGACAACTACCTTCAGTAAAGGTATGCTCCAAGTGTCACAGTCTTCATCCTCTCGGTCAGGAGAAAAACAAATTAGAAGTTACAGTGTAGTCGCCTGTGTAGAATAATAATCTGAAATGCCAATCCTCTAACCCTAAGACATGCATTCAAAGAGCTGGCACTTTCCAATGGTGCAGACAATAGACATGGCCCAAGTGTTAAGTGAGAAATGGCAACATCCTCACATTGACTAATCTGGTAGTGTACATGCAACTCTTACACCAACAAAGACGAAGCCAGCCATGCCTTCTGCAGCCCCTTACCTGTCTTAAGTACTGCTGGACATCAACCAGTTCCCTGGTTGCATCAGGGATGTCACTGACTTTGTCCGCCATTTCATCATACCGCTTGCAGATGCTGAGGAAAATGAAAACATAGTCATTTGAAATATTCATTTAGAAAGAGCAGTGTTTTTTTTGTTCTGTTCCACATACTCCATTGCTTGAATCAACAAAGCAAGGCACAGCCATTCACAACATCTACATATGTTTCTGTATAATCCACTGTAACCTGTTCACAATTTGCTTCTCGATCTCTACTATATAGACTTGTCCTATGAGCAGGCAGAAGGCTATCCTAATGCTAGGATATGAGGTAACAGATCAAGTTGTTATACCTGCAACTTCTACTGAACTTATGAACCCAGCTCCATCTCTTCAAAATTATTGAGTGTGCAGTTACAATAAACCTCTGCATGAAAAACCTTTCAGACTATCGGTGCACTAACAACACTTACGATCTGTTCAGGTCGCGGTTTTCGTCCACCTCAAAGGCAACCAGGCGCTCCTTTAGCCGCTGAGCACGCAGAGCAAGTTCATTGTTCAGACTGACACAGTCCAGGCAGAACATGCTGAGAGGCACCGTGATGCGCAGCAACATGATTTCATCTTTCAAATCCTGATATTCTTGGATTTTCTGATGAAAGAGAGTGAAAAAAAAAGACAATAAGAGTACAGGACCTGCTACGCTTAACCTGTAGCTATCTGAAATAGGTCGGTATAGTCAGAGTTGATGAATATAACAAAGTGTGTGTGTGTGCATGCATATGTGTGAGTGTGTGTGTGTGTGTGTGTGTGTGTGTGTGTGTGTGTGTGTGTGTGTGTGTGTGTGTGTGTGTGTATGTGTGTGTGTGCGCACATGTGTGTTTGCCTATGTGCAAAAAAATGTGCATGCAAACATGCATGTGTAAATGCATGTGTCTGTGTCTGCGCATGCTTGTGTACGTGCGTGTGTATCTATGTATTAGGTAAACATATATTCTACAGGATGTTTCTTATTTTTCTAAATACACACATACATATCTGCACAGATGTGCACATGTATGCACATGCCCCCCCAACTTGGGACACACATCTGTGAGGATGCATACACATTCACTTGTCATTACCTGCTTGAAAGCCTGGATAGAGTGAGGTTCCCTCAGGAAGGCTGAGACATCTTGGTCAGCTTTGTTGTTCAGAAGATCAGCATACTTCTTGTACACGTTCAGATATCTGGGTAGTGGAAGGTATGTTCAGAATATTTACTGGCACAATTTTACAGCAAAATTTGCTATATAATCATATGGCTCTACCTGTAAGCACTGTTCATAATGCGCAAAAAAAGGAAAAACAGAGGAATAAATGGGATAGTGTTGATAAATTAAAAAATGGAAAAACAAGGAGGGGGTGGAAAACCAGACTTTTTTCATGCATCGTAGCCCAATCTCTGAAATGTTCTGTACTCAAATGGGCCATACTGAAAGGCATGACTATACACACAAAAGAGAACCCTAACTACATAATTCAAACAAAAATCCAAACTTAATAAATCTGACAAACAACAAAAAGTAACGATACTTAGCCACAGGGTGAAACAACAACAGAAGAATTAGGATGGTGATACACATATTTTACCCTGTAAGTACTTTCAATTTTTCCTTACGACTGTACAGATTCTTGTTTTAGTACAAGACAAGAATCAAGATCCATCCAAACTCTGAGCCAGTGAGCCATGGTACAGTATTTGTATTAAAATCAGGATTCAGAGACTTTTTCCACTTACTTTGTGGGCCCAGCAGTGTTGAGCTTGAAAATCTCCATTGCCTTATCCACATAGTCAGTGACCAGGGTCTCCTCAATCTTCACTGACCGCAGCAACAGGCGCTGACCACGCATGTCTGGAAACAGCTCACACTCCACCTGAAAAACACCCACCACGCTCAAGAGTTTTGACAGTTCAGTTAATCACGGGCATTTGTTAATGTGTACAAACCAACAATCCTGCTCATAAAGACGTGCACACAAACACACACAGTTTAACACAAACACCAGCATTACAAATGTTACTTCTGTCATTTTAGAAATAAAGGACCTCAAGGGCTTCTGAAGTACCATAAAGAGATCATGTCAGTCTCAATGGCTTCTGAAGTACCATAAAGAGATCATGTCAGTCTCAATGGCAGCACAATGAAGTTGGGAATCAAAAGGAAATAATGAGGAAATGTAACCACTTAAGTGGATGAAATAAATTAATAAACAAATGTCATGTTCCTCTTCCCTCTACTATATTTTGCTACTCATATTTTTTTTTCTCTGTTGCTTATTTCTGTCTGAGGATTATGCATATCTTTGAAAAGTCTTGTAGGCATAACAGAACATCAATGTTCATGAACTTTCAGCTGGTGATACCACAATGACAAGACTAGTTCTGACTGGCTGACATTGGAACAACTGGAGAATCAACATAATCCTAATACAGGTTCACTGCTGACAAGGAATTATATGTTTTAATAATGGAGCAAATGCAATGGTAGTACAAAACTGAACCATTTGACATTTTGTGAGAAAGTGGGAATGGTCAGGTGCAACTTTCATTCAGATGACCTGCTCATATGTTTTGAATATATTCTAAAATACCACAATTCAGACATATTACATAACACATGTGAAATGAATGGTCTTGTAGATAAAATGTTCATTAAGGAAACAATGTTCATGATTTGAGTCTAGGGCGTTTTTCTCCCTTTTTCAACAAGACCTAAAGTAATTGTTCAAGTGCTTTCTTTCGAGGATTGTTTTCACCCCCTCTCAACAAGATCGTAAGTACTGTTACAAGTGCTACCTTTCAGATGAGACAGTAAATCACAGACCTATGGCCAGTATGCAGTCAGTCACATTTGAAAGAACTCATATCAATACAGGAATTCACCCTGACAAATTCTGTATTAAACTCCACCTTGAATGTGTAAACAAACACTTGCAGAGAGAAGAAAATGAGAAAATGTATGACACACTGTGAGGAGCAGCCTAAACTTCACACACAGAAATTTGTTGTGATCAGAAAGTTAAATACTATGAAACAAACCAGCACAAACAAGCAAACACACCATACAACCTCATGTCAAATCTTAAACAAAACTCACCCGGGTCAGCCCATCCCCGCTGGCAATGATCTCAGAGAAGCAGCGGAGAATGATGTCTCTGATCTCTTTGAAGAGAGGGTCAAAAATGATCTTGGGTTCCTCCACCTTGAGCTTGATGATCATCACTTGGGCCATGACATACTGCAGCTCATCGAATCCATCCCCAAAGTCATTGCCTGCCTGTGATGAAAATGATACAAACAGTCAACATAAATATTTGTTAGAATTAGAGTGAAAAATGGAGAATACCAGTAAACTGACTTTTTTTCAACCAAAAACAGGAAAATAACGAACAGAATCCAGCAGTGATAAGTTAATGAATACCTGTCTCAAAAGTACTGATGCACGCATGCACGCTTGCATGCATGCATACAGACACACAACCATGTGCATGCACACACACACACACACACATACACACACACACACTCTCTCTCTCTCTCTCCTCTCTCTCTCTCTCTCATACACACACACACACACACACACACCATGTGAATAAAATAAAAAGAACTGGTTCAAAACAGAGTGAAATGTGTTGAATTTAGCAATTGTTTGTTGTCAGGTCAACCAACATTGCGCCAATGAATCAAATACCCTCTTTTGTACTCAATTCACCAAACCATTCTTTGCCATTAAAACTTGCCCTGTGTTCATGAAATGTTCTTTTTTGAAAATTTTCCCAACACACAGAACGCAACAACAACAAAAATCATTCCCATGGAAAGCCAGCAACACCCACCTGATGAATCTGGAAGAAAGCCAAGAAGTCAGACAGGGAGTTGATGACCATGGAACGCAGCTGAATGGACATGAGGGCAGCCACACAGGAGAAAAACTCCTCCACCACTTCTGTTGAGTCACCCTCTCCTGGGGGCACCAGGTGCTGCCAGCACTCCTGGTGGTCAATGAACAGCTTGGCACAGGTTGGGATCCAGCTGAGATCACAGGAAAAAAAAAATCGTTGAGATCTTAACATTATTTTTGACAAGTTTACTGCTTTCATGTGATTTTCGCCGTTTTATGTTGTCATCATAACAGGTATGTCTGGAATGATAATGCTGATGTCCATACTGATGCGGAGTAAAGGTCTAAAATGTATGAGCATTCACTGAGTCATAACATCACTAACTTTGTCTGTTGTCAGGCTACTCTAAATCTGCACACACACACACACACACACACACACACACACACACATACACACACACACACACACATGCACACACACACACACACACAACACACACACACACACACACACACACACACACACACACACACACACACACACACACACACATACACACACACAAAAATAGACATAAATGAATCTTTTGATTAATGTGGGACAGTGTTTCAGCACTTAACCAGATTTGTTTCTCATTTGAATTCAGTTTGAAACAAATCCAAACACACAGAATTAAATAGAGGTGCAATAATCTGGATGGAAACATGCATACAAAAGCCTTAATCACTCTGAGGTCTCCATACCTCTTTCTGAGGTGCTCATGGGCCTCCCAACACTGCTTCTTGACCAGGGACTCGAACTCTGTGGGTAACAGGGGCAGATCAGCAGCCAGGAGTTCCTTCAGGTTCACAAACCGCAGGTGACTGAAGCTGCACAACAGACACAAAGTTTTATTTAATG
Source organism: Conus canariensis (assembly GCA_033310375.1). Lineage (NCBI taxonomy): Eukaryota > Metazoa > Mollusca > Gastropoda > Neogastropoda > Conidae > Conus > Conus canariensis. Next base: position 127,181,706 of record CM065714.1, on the reverse strand, counting down.
CATGAAGTCTCTCACACCAGTGAAGGACAAAACAAGAAAATAAGAGAAGCAAGTAAAGGGAGACAACAACAACAACAACAACAACAAATCAATTGAAAACAAACACACACAAATCTCAAAATAGGTGGGACTAGACTTTTTCACCGAATGCTCTGCCTACTGACAGCAGCCTAACTTTTGCACTAGAAACTTGTTGTGATAATAACCCTGTGCAAGGTGGTGTAATATCATATCTATATAGTATAGAGAGATAAAAGAGACAAAAGGCAGACATACAGCAAAGTACAAATGATACTGGCTTTATTCAGAGAAGAATCAGGTGGGACATGACAGGAAGAAAGAAAGCAGACCTGAAAATTAACACACACAAAAAAGTTTCAATACAGAATATAAACACATCCTATCCAGCACTCATCAATTCAAACAGTAGAATTATTGAAACTCTACTGACTTCCACTGATCAGAATGTAATAGATCCAAAAATCTATCACAGAAGCATGACATAACTATATGTCATTCTGAGATTTGGGTATGGTTTATCATGATGCTTATACCTCTATTATTCTTAAACACACACACACACACACAAACACACACACACACACACACACACACACACACATATATATATATATATATATATATATATATATATATATATGCATACACACCATTTAAAAGGAAACACATATCAAAAGAACACTAAAACACAAACAAACAAGACACCACAACAACAAAGACTGGGTTGAGACAGTGGCAAAGCATGAATATTCAAAAGTTTTTGCACAGACATGTCAGACAGATCATCAAGCATTAAACCTGTCACTCTCAACTGCGGTTCATGGGTCGTTGCATGCTAAGTCAAGCAAGTCAAATGATCACATTTATTTCCTTACACTGGCAAATGCCTTCCAGGGTGTTCAAAGTGATTTCTAACTAAATTTGTTTCCAGTCTGATGTGGTATTTTTTGAATTTGTAAAATAAAAAATTGTCAAGCCTGTCAACATGGCTGCCAGGATGTACAAAGCAGAAGAGGTTAGAATTTTTGTTTTTATTTACTGCATGATGGTGACAATAGCCATGATGCAAACATGGCTGAGTCAGATGTCACAGATGTTCTTGATCATTCCAAGGATGACACAAGTGACTCTGATTATCCCAATGTGGATTACACCTTACCAAATCCACTGATAGGTAGGAGATGTAGTCAATATTCAATGTTGGGTGTTGTTGAGAACGACTGATCCAACGATTGAGTTATCTCATCTTCCCAGCACTAAACACAAGACAATTGCATTCTCCAGTCATTTTCCTTCCATAGAACTTCAGATCATTAAAATAATTTTGAGAATTATTTGAATGCTTGTAATTTTTTGTGTGGTTGGTGGCTTTTACGTAAGAATCGCACGTAAGTCTGGGAGTCAAAGGATTAAATAAGAAGATAATCAAGACATGATAAACAACAGTGACTTACTCATTGAACCAGATGTCCTGCAGTTTGAGCATGATAGGGTTGGTGATGAAGAGATGGTTTTCGTTGAATCCTTTCATGCCTTTGTAGGTATCATGCCATGGTACTGGCGCACGGATCACTCTGAAAAATTAGATGAAAAGTGTTGTGAGTATGGTCGGTGAGTAGCTTCAAACATCCACACATTGTGCGCAGGCATGCACACACACACACATGCACACACACACACACACACACACACACACACACACACACACACACACACACACACACGAGCAAATGTGTATGCACTTACGTTTATGCATCCATACACAGCCATCTTACAAGAGAGAAACAACATACACACACACACCTCTGTGGAAAAGCCTTAGGTGTCCATGTTATGTGAAGTCTGTCTTTTTCAGCCTGGTCCCTCAAGACATAGTCCACTGTAAAAAGAAAAAAAAAGTGAAGCACATTTACTGCTGTAGTCATTCGGTTTTCTTATTCATAACAGGGAAAAATCACAGCCATTTTCATTTCATTACAAAAACAAAGCTATTTTAAGGCAAAACTTCTGTTTTTGCTGTCTCATCTTCTGTGCCACCTCAGTGGCATTGCATCCACATCACTCATTCCAATCCCCCATCCACAGCCTGGCCCATTCTGCCGCAGCTCTGGCAACCACAATCCATGGGAGCAGTCAATGCCAAGCTGTCAAGAGGCAACCCGCTGGGGGAGACACCGCACTGCTGCCAAGTCACTTCGGTGCTATTCAGTAGTACCTGTTCTGATCCAACACATGAAGGACACCACCTACTAAGCTCCCTACTGACAACAATAAATACTTGGTTGCAGAGCTGGTGTGAGCAAGCTCTCCCTCCTGAGGGTGTCACCACATCCATCCAACAACTCCCATGAATTTGCCGATACAGATGATCCTGACTGAATCAAACCAAGGCCATAGAGGCAGAGCGTACATTGGAACTGTGCTCACCATGAGAGCAGGGCATGAAGGGCCACAGAATTTGCGACCTTTTTTGGTGTGTCACCATGAGAGCAGGGCATGATGGGCCACAGAATTTGCAACCCTTTTTTGATGCTGATCAATGAGAATGAGGATTATGAAGATGACGCTAACGATTCCATTCCAGTTTGAGACTGCATGACAGGGCTGTACTCTACGCTTACTTTCATAATATATCCCAGCGTCAACCAGACCTGAGAGATACACCTGCAGCGCTGGTCAGGAAATTTGATTAACACCCTCAGAGATGCATCTATTTAGTGAATGAAACTAGACTGTGTGGTCCCAATCTTCCCAGTTGAGCCTGTAGCAAATTCAACTCAGGGTAGGAGCCAGTTGGGGCAGAAAAATCGCACATGGCTCCATTGGGAATTGACCTCCCAGCCCAGAGTCCATGATGCTAGCCACTTTGCCACAGCAGCTGGTGACAAAAAATTGTTTCGTTTCTGACAGTTTTCTCCGTATTGGTGGGCGTGGAAGGAGAATGTGGGAAGAGTTGGGGTTAAAAAAAACAGCAGGATATCAGTACACATTTATATCCATGAATATGTGGAAGCATGCATCTACATACTGTTGCTGTCTTACTACCAACACACACACACACACACACACACACACACACATACACACACACACAAAGAATCAATAACAGCCACACCCGGTACCCACCAATGGCTTTTCTGGCACTGAATTCGTAATCTGCATCCACCTCCTCCAGCAGTTCATCTCGCAGGTTGGACAAAAAGGAGCTGGTAAGGTACTGCTGTGGTACCAGTGCTGGATGGCGCGAAGCTGTTCTGCCGGCTGTGGTGCAAGCATCTGCTTGTGCACTCCTTTGTTGATGTAGTAGTAGTACCGCTGCAATAGCAATTCACTGCATTTTAGCTCAGCTATTCATTCTGTTACACTTTCTCTCCCTTTTTTTTCTTTTTTTTTTTCCAAGAATTCTGCTGCAATACCAGTTCACTACATTTAGATCAGCTTTTCATTCTGTTACTCTTTCTCTCCCTTTTTTCTCTCTCTTTCTTTTTTTAACCAAAGAATTCTGAGGAACATTCTTTAGAAAGCGTAGACAGAGGTTCACTGATAGAAATGACCTAGACCTTTGACTGACAGTAGGTAAAGATATGAATATGAGTGCACATTAACAAGCGCATGTATATTTCTGTGTTAAGAGTTTTTATCAGTGACCTGATACACTTACTCAGACCGACACATGACAGCTTCATCTCCATCCATAACCGTCTGCGATTTAAAAAATTTTCACATACAAAAAAGACCATGGTTGTATCACACCTTTACCTTTATACCAGGTATGAGGATATTTGTCACAGACACTGTATGGAATATAAGAGAATAGAAAACATATGACAATGC
>CM065714.1:127167851-127170351 GCA_033310375.1 Conus canariensis | reverse complement strand
TGGGCAGGGGGGGGGGGGGGGGGGGGGAATCTCAACCATGAATAGTGAAAAGAAAGATAAAAAAAAAGATAATAACTTTGTTTTTCATTCTCGTAACACACCACTCCACGTGATTACACAAAGGTACTCAAGTACATGTATGTGAGCAGTTCTGTCAAATCTCTCATTTGATTCTCTCCTATAGGTACCTAAAAATGAGTTCTGGCGTGCTGCCATAAGGATAAGACATAACAGCAGGTTCACAGTGCTGTGCATAAAATTAATCATCATTAAGATAGGCATGGAATAAGAAGGTCTTCAAGCCTGACTTAAAAGTGTTCAGAGATTGTGCATTGCGAAGTGAAAGAGGTAAAGAATTAAAAACAGTGGGGTCAGCGAAAGAAAAGGAACGTTTGCCCTATGTCTTCAGCCGAACACGGGGGATGGTTATATGACCGGCGTCCGAGGAACATAGCGATCTTGATGGTGTGTATAGTTCAACTAGGTCTGAAAGATAGGAGGGGGCAAGATCGTGGAGGCATCGAAAACAGAGGGTGGCGATTTTGTGTTCAATGCGGGCTCGGACAGGAAGCCAGCGCAGCTCCCTCAAGAGAGGCTTTGCATGGTCAAATTTGCGTTTTCTGAGGACTATGCGCGCAGCATGATTCTGAGCCCTCTGTAATTTGTCCAGCAGCGTGTTTGGAAGACCAACAAATAAAGAACTGCAATAGTCCAGTCTTGACAAAACAAATGCAAACATGACCTTTTTGATCGCATTGATGGTAAGAAAAGGACGGATATAACTGATTCTGTGGAGCTCAATATAGATGGTCCGACTCAGTAGCTTTATATGGTCCTCCACTGTGAGGACACGATCCAGATGTACCCCAAGATTTTTCACAGACTCGGCAAAACCGATCTCCACACCGGACAAAACAAAAGGAGTATTGTCCGGGACTGTTTTGAGCTGCTTGGCTGTTCCAACTGGGATTACCTCGGTTTTCCCATCATTCATTTTCAGCTTGTTTACAGTCATCCATTTTTTTGACAGATTCTATTGTCTGCTGAAAAGTGGCAAGGAGCTGGGAAAACTGACAGGGTTGTGCCGACTGATGCAACTGTGCATCGTCAGCAAACATGTGATGCATAACACCACACTGCCTGATCTGCTGACTGAGAGGTTGAATGTACATTGTAAACAGCACAGGCCCTAACACGGAACCCTGGGGTACTCCATACTTCAGAGGAACAGGTTTTGAACCATGATTGAGTACAACAAGAGACTGGAATCGGTCACTCAAGTAAGACCCAAACCATTTTAAGACATTGCCTGACAGTCCAAAAGAGATTTGTAGTCTCTTAAGCAAGATGTCATGGTCCAGCGTTATTAAACGCTGCTGACAGATCGAGTAGGGATAGCAAAGATATGTTACCACGGTCACAAGCAGAAAGCAGGTAACTGACAGCACAAAGTAAAGCTGTTTCTGTAGAATGATTTGCCTTGTAATCAGACTGGAAGAACTCAAGCAAGTCAGACTGACTCAAATGATTGAGAAGTTGAAGTAAAACAACCTTTTCCAAGATTTTAGAAAAGAAAGGCAAATTTGACACAGGCCTGTAGTTTTTCATAAAATTTGGGTCAAGATTGGACTTTTTCAACAGCGGTGTCACAATAGCATTTTTAAAAGGAGGGGGTACAGAGCCATTACTCAAGGAGTTAGTGACAATAGTGGTGATAAAAGATATCAACTCACTAGGACTCTGATACAAGAGATCTGCTGGGACGGGGTCAAGGCTGCAGGATTCTTTGGGCGTATTTAAATAATAACCCTAACCTGATCTTCTGTCACAGGGGTAAAATCACACATTGGTTTTCCAGTAAAGACAAAAAAATCTGGGAATCCTTCTGCTTTGTCAAGTTCTAACCTGAGCTGCATAATTTTGTCAGTGAAAAAGTCACAGAAGCATCGGGTAATTGATCAACTGGTATGTTGTTTGGCAGACTTTTGTCTTTACCGTTTCCTGTAAGATGACCACTAAATCAAACAAAACCCTGCTATTCGTGCATTCCTCTACTTTAGCACTAGTGTGAACTGTCCGGGCTTCACTCATCAGGTCCTTGGTGTTGTCCCTGCGTTGTTGAAATAACTGTCGATGAACCAACAGGTGTGTCTTCCTCCACTGACGCTCTGCCTGTCGACGTTGCTATTCACACACACACACGCGCGCGCGCGCGCCGCACGCACGCACGCACGCACGCACCACACATGCACTGAGAAATACAATTATTACATTATTGCCAGTTAGAATATCTAATTCCTATCTTTATTGGTAAAAAGCATGCCTTTTTTAATTACTTTAATCATTATCTAAAGAAATGTAGCATGCACAAACTGAATTTTGTTTAGTACATCGATCGATTCTTGAACGGATTCACTTTCACCCTGCCCATGATTTAAATTCTTGAGGGTGATTTTTATATACAGAGTTTATCACAAGCTTCAACGACAGGGAGAAAATC
>CM065714.1:126787851-127157851 GCA_033310375.1 Conus canariensis | reverse complement strand
GACTAGAATTCACACTCAGAAATCCGTTGTCATTGTAATGTTAGACCTCAGTACTCTTACTAAATACAGTGCATTTCTCAGGTTAGGTATCATAAAGCTTGTCTTAATGGACTGAATTACACTTTTATTTATGTCAAGAAAACAAAATTTGGAAAGAAATGCTAAGCAAGTAAGGAAAGGATCATTAAACACTGCAGATATAGTCCAGATACTGTATGAGGCTTAAGACAAAACAGTTAATTACTGAACACAGAGCAATGAATTACTAAATGATAGAGTTTTATAGAACACAGTCCAGGACAGAATAATTCAATGAAATGGAAATCCATACAGCACAGTACAGTCTGACTACAGGAACTGCTGTATTTTCTTTGTTCAGTGTCTACTGTAGGGTCACAAGATGTGTATTATATCCTGTCATGATCTTCAGTTGCAGCCTCAGACTACATGGAAACAGCCTCCATAGCCAACACCGAGTATTCCTACCAGACAGAGAAACATCCAGACCTGCAGCTCCTCGCTGTGACCAAGTCCCACTACAGCCAGTTCACCAGCGACCCATTCACTGGCAACCCTCTCACACTGAGTCGTGCTGAAGTCAGTCGCGGTGAGGGCGATGCCGTGTCCAGCATCAGCACGGATGATTCCGTCGACCCAGCCATTCTCATCATTCCCACGTCATCCAAAGCCTACTCGGGTGTAGCGCGCCATGTCGACTTTATCGGCAGCCTGCCTGTGCACCTGTCCAAGTGTATTCTGGGTTTCCTGGACCAGGCTTCACTGTTCAACGCACTGTGTGTCAATGGGAAATGGCGGAGTCTGGTGGAGGAGGTGCACCAGGAGCATTTTGTCAGCCAGTCGTTATGGGAGGAGGTCATGCTGATGCAGGTAGGGTCTTACTTTTTTTTTGTTTTAATTCTCTCTATTACTAATGAATGCTCTTACATTTTTATTTCTATGTCTATGGAAAGGAACACTTTTTGTCAATTCATTGTATGATGTACACTTTTTTTTTAATCAATTTACATACTGTCATGGCTTGCCTGAATCTATGTGTTACTGTCATGTCTGTCTGTCTGTTTATCTATCAGTGTATCTGTATACCTATCTACCTATTAATCTTTATATCTGTCTAAATATAAAAAGATACACACATGCGAGCATGCACAGAATTTTCTCTCTGTCTCTCTCTCTCTCTCTCTGTCTCTGTCATTTTCTGTCTCTGTCTCTGTCTCTGTCTTGCTTCCTGTCCCTCTCTCTCTCAATAAAGGCAGATATACAGATTGACTGACAGACAGACACTTAGGACATTTTCATATGTAAGAATACACATAAATCATGGACAATATCAGCGTGTTCCTAACTGGATATCTCCAGATTCATTGTTGTTCCACAATAGATGTAGAGTCATAGATTACAGTCACTGAGAATATGTTTATGAAAATTGCTTACCTCCGTCAATACTTAAAAGTTAACAGATTAAAGGTTTCATAGCCTATTGGTCGAAGGGGCAGCAAACTGTTTAAGGTTCACTGTGCCAAGGGCACAGCATGTTGGAAGAAGGAACCCATCCCTCTCCTTCCTCTGCCTGTAACTTTCCCTGAATTGAATCAGGTACCCATTTTCTGCTGGGTGGACAGAATAGTTTTCAAACCGAAAAAATTCTAACCTCATGGGTGGTTCAAACTCATAATCATCAGCTCTGCTGACAAGCGCTCTAACCATTTGACCATGGGCCTCTCTTAATGGCAAATGCAAATTTAATTTTGCTGTTATCAGTTTGTTCCCAGAAGGTGTAGTTATGCTAGAGGGTTTTCAAGCTGAAAAAATCTGACCCCATGGGTGGTTCAAAATCATGACTAGCAGCTCTGCTGACTAACACTCTAACCATTCATCTATGGGCCTCTCTTAATGGCAAATTAAAATCTAATCTTGTTGTAATTAGTTTGTTCCCAAAAGGTTTAGTTACATTGTAACTTGCCATCGTTTAAGCTCTCTTCCTATGCAACTCATTTAAAGTCCTACTGTGGTATTCATATGAATGTCCCCACTTTAATTTATTGATTGCGTTCATACTTGCAGAAAAGCCTGTGATTCACTGAATGCATTCATGGTACTTGGAGAAAAGCCAATGGTCTAAGAATAAGCATTCTACTTTTTGTGAATACAACCCATTTGAAAATAAAAAAACAGAGTGGCATTGTTCAGCGGTACTGATTTCTGTTAAAGTTTACCTGTGTAACAGGGAGGCAGAAACTGTTTCCCTTTGCAAGATGCTGGCTTAATGGTTTAAAGTATCTTTTACCTCTTTCCAAAATGTTTGGGATGTGATCTGTGTATATATACCTTTTTGCGTTTAATCTTGCTGTGCTGCGAAACTTAAAGAAAGGGCAACACATTACCAGCTATCCTCAACAGTCCCTTCCATCCCACCTCTTCATTTTCCGGTATCATTGACAAGAACAGTGTGTGTAAGGCAGTATCATTTGTTTGGTGCCACGTCATTTAGGTACAAATTGAGAGTGAACATGCTGCAAAGAAAAAGCACTGAAGAGAGGAAGTTTCATTTATGGTATTCTGGGAGAAAAAAAAAAGAACAATTAAAAGCCACAACATAATTCAATAGGATTTTCTTTTTGGTGGCTAGGTCTTTTTTTTTTGTGGTTTGTTTTGTGTTTGCTTTCATTTTTGTTTTTTGACCATATCTGGTTTGCATCAAAGATGAAGTGAATTGTAAATGGAAAGAAACTGAATAAAAGACAGGATTATCAAAATTTTTGTCCTGCTCTCTCTCTCTCTCTCTCTCTCTCTCTCTCTCTATCTCTGTCTCTGTCTCACTCTTTCTGTTTCTGTCTCTCTCCCTCTCTCTTTGTCTCTCTCTCTGTCTCTGTCTCACTCTCTCTTTATCTCTCTCTCTCTCTCTCTCTCTCTCTCTCTCTCTCTCTCTCTCTCTCTTCAGTACTGTAAGTTTTCTTGTAATTGATGTACATGTGACATAGCACTTACCTGTTGAACCGTACCCAGATCACTCCTGTATTTTTCCCCTTTAGAAGAGACAAAAAGTTGGTAGCAAATAAAAAAAGTGTTTGATTCTACAGGTTATCGCCTTTGTCATTTGTAAGTGGCAGAATCAAGAAATCATTTTACAGTTTTGATTTGCCTGCAAATGTTTCATACACGTTAAATATCCTGTCTCATTTTTATGACATGGACAGTGTAATCCTGGTCCAGTTCAAAACAAATTCTGATAAAGAGAGAATTGTGCTGTGTGTGTGTGTGTGTGTGTGTGTGTGTGTGTTGTGTGTGTGTGTGGTGTGTGTGTGTGTGTGTTGTGTGTGAGAGAGAGAGAGAGATATTGATCAAGAATGTATGAATAAAGGCCCCTGTTATGCTGGATTGTATACAATTTGACGATTGACTCATTTTGTTGTAGGCTGGAGGAAGCTGAGAACACTTTCTGTTCACTTAATTGTCATATTGAAGTAGGTTAGTTATGTAGACAAGTATGCACCCAACTGCACTGTTTGTCATGATGGGTCTTGGATGTGCATGACCCCAGGCGCTCCTTGAATTTCAGAGATGTTTGCATTCCCTCAATGGGAGCCCTGGAAGGAGACAGAGAGAGAGAGAGAGAGAGAGAGAGGGGGGGGGACAAAAATCTTTATACATGAAGATAAGAAATAAGCACTGGTGTCCTGTAGGGTCAGCAGTGGAAAAAAAGAAAAGGCAATCAATGCAGAAGCATGCAGACTGAGGTTTAAAGTTCAAAAACTAAAATATAGGAGAGAGAGAGAGAGTTTGGTGTGTGGGGAAGGCTTCATGGTTATGCATGTTTTGAAAATGATCAGACAAACAGAAAACCTCAAGGTACACAAGATGCAGACAAGAAAGTATTATAACAATTAATTTTAAAGCACAAGGGAAAAGAACGAAATATAAAGCAGAAGTGAAAAAAAAATGCATTGTTAATATCCCAGAAACAGACAGACAGACAGGCAGGCATGCAGGCAGAGAGAGAGAGAGAGAAACAGACAGGGACAGAGAGAGAGTACTGATAAAGAGAAAAAAGGTAACTGCATTTTACTGGGGTTTTTTTTAAGTCACAAGAATGAAACAGTGCGGGAGGATCTGACAACAACTTAACAATGGAATGGCAGAACAATGTGGACAATAGGATTGGCAGTTTGTACATTTGAAAGCCAGTGTATTGATCTGACAAGTTTTGAATAGGAATTTGACACTCAAGTGCAATTGATCTTGTGCAGGCAATGGCGGCTGCCCACGCAGTTATTCAGGCTCAATATATTCCAGGGGCTCACGACAGTCATGGGAAAGAGCTCACAACGGAAAACTAGTCCACTAGAATGCATTGAGCAAGATAATCTCTTTGGGCTGTACAGTTAAGCTGTAGCTGGCCAGGTATTATGCATTACTGCATTACACCGGCAATTTAATCTCGCTGTTACCCAGGCACAAAGTATCAGAGACCACAAACCATATCAACGACAGCAGAATTGATTTCTGATTTTTAGTTCACAAAAGAAGGAACTTATAAATACAGCAAAACCTCCCAGTAACAGCTAACATAAATTCTGTGTGTGTGTAGGAGGGGGGGGGGGATCTTTGATGGGAGGTAAATCTGGTATAGATAAGGACCAAATTGTCACAAAAACAAGTCTTCAAAAGAGGGACTCTATGTTGTGAGGATATTTAGCGTAGACCAAGACCAAAGTGCTACACCACCCTCCCCAGCCCCTAATGTCTCTGTAGGGAGAAAACTTTGTTGAGAGAAATGTTACAGAAAAACGGACTTGTAGCTTAGAGTTAAATTTCATATAGATCAAAACCGAAATTTTAGGCAAAAAAAATTTTTTTTTAAGGAGATATTCTTCTTTTTCATGTAAATCTAGTAATGTAGATCAAGACCAAAACATTACCCAAAACGTTACCTCCAAACCCCCAAGTCTTTAATGGGGGTACTTTTATTTCAGAGAGAAGTCTAGTAATGTGGACCAAGAACAAAATGTTACATGAAAGCAAGTCTTTCAGTGCAGGAAGTCTCTGTGGGGAGATAAAACTAGCTTACATCAAGACCAAACTGTCATTCAAAATAAGTTTTTAAAGGAGAACAGGGGGTGGGAGGTGATTCTGTTTTCAAGTGAACCTACTAGAGTCCAGAACCGAAATATTTTTATGTAAAAACATCTTTAAAAGGAAAGAGCCTTTGTTGTGAGGTAAATCTAGTAAAGATCTAACATTAGTCAGATCTTGTGAAGCCAACATCAAAACATCAGTCTGATCTTGTAAAGACCAAGATCAAAATGTTAGTCAGATTTAGTAAAGACCAAATGTTACATAAAAGCAAGTCTTCAAAGGGAGGGATTATTTGCTGGGAGATGAATACAGTACAGAGCAAGAGAAAAATGTGACAGAAAAACAAGTTCTCAAAGAAAAGAGGTTTTTGTTGGGAAAATCTTTATTGGAGGATTTCGCCGTTCGTCAATAAGTTTGTGATTCAGGTTTTGATATGTAGCAGCTTTATTTTTATGCATTACATGGGACAGTAATCTCAAATGCATCAAAGGTTCTGACAACCATAGAAAAAAGCAAGTAAATGCATCTTGCTGTGCTTTTCTCACAGGGACATATCAAATGGTTTGCGCTTAACAAGTTTCAGCATTAAAAGTAATCCCCACCCTAACCCCTATTCACACCACACACACAACACACACACACACACACACACACACCACACACAACAGTGAATTGTGACAGCAATCCATTAAAGCCCTGCCATGGCATTTATCATCTCTGGTGTAAATATAGTGTGAAGGCAATGCTATTCTGTGCACCACTACACAGAGTTTGATTCCTCTTCTAAATGCCTTATCAGGAACTGATCAGTCATGTCTGTCAGTCTGGGCCTAAGGAACCACTGGAACAGAAAGAGTCCTAAGTCCCTAGATTAACCTGAAAGACCGAAGCAATGCTGCACCAATCAATATCTGTAAAGCTGTTCCGCCTGCAAAGATCCCTTCGTAGTTTGTATGCGCTTGCCACAGAGCCTTCGATCAATTGGCCGGGAGCTGCCTGTAAATTGCTTTGAAAGCTGGCAGCTTTAACTGACTTTCACAGTTCTGTGTCAAAGACATTTGTAAGGCTGTTTTTTCAGACACTGTTCCTGCAGCAATTAAGTAAATAACCATCCTCAGCAGTGTACAATATAATTTGCACAAACCATGCAACAAGTATGAATTTGAAAAATGTTATCATTCATGTTTTATAAAAAGTTTGGTTTCTAATGATGTTCAGATGTTGAGTTCATTGTTACAATTTATTCTGTTTATTTTATTCTAGGCATAATTTTTCTTTTGAGAAACTGAAGTTATGCTTATTCTTAATCTCGGACAATTTTCCAAGAAATCATTAGCTTTTTGTAAATCCTCCACAAGAAAGGTGTAAAACCTGAAATAGGGGTGGTACAAACAACAGCCATTCATTTCTACCTGGGATTACTCAAACCCTACAGTCCTGGTTGACATACACATACACATACACATACACATACACACAGGCACAATGTAATGTTTATGATTACATGTCTCTCTCTCCTTCTCTCTCTCTCTCTCTCTCTCTCTCTCTCTCCTGGTTGACATACACATACACATACACATACACACAGGCACAATGTAATGTTTATGATTACATGCTCTCTCTCTCTCTCTCTCTCTCTCTCTCTCTCTCTCTCTCTCTCTCTCTCTCTCTCTCTCTCTCTCTCCCCATTCTCATCCTGTCTGTCGCTGCCTGTCTCAGTTTGTCTCTCTCTCTGACTCTCTCTCTCTCTCTCTCTCTCTCTCTCTCTCTCTCTCTCTCTCTCTCTCTCTCTTACTGTTGTCTGTCTCTGTCCGTCTGTCTGTTTGTCTGTCTGTCCCTCTCCCCTCTCTCTCTCTCTCTCTCTCTCTCTCTCTCTCTCTCTCTCTCTCTCTCGCTCTCTTCTTCTTCTTCTTCTTCTTCTTCTTCTTCTTCACCCCTGTAATTTACATGTATACACCTGTACACATCTGCACACTTATATGGACAGAACAGACATGCACATTACCAGACAACTTCATGTACATATAAGCACAAATGTATACACACACACACACACACACACACACACACACACACACACACACACACACTGTACAGTATCATGGTTTGCAATTGATCTCAGTGTCTGGTACTGTGGTAGTCTGTTATCAGTCATCAGAAACCACAATCATTTGATCTTCACATATGTTGAACAACTTGCTAGCCATTATATTTGTAGGTGTGCTCTTAAACCAAAGAGCATGATGGTAATCGAGAATCCATGTGTATGTGTCTGCCCCCAAATCAGTCAATCAATATGCATTCCAGTGCCTGTTTTTCTGTAGTATGGTACTGAACAGAAAGCAAGGCACTCTAAATGAGCATTGAATAATATTGTGGGCAGTTCGAATCTACACTTATTTCAAATGTGTGTGTGTGTTTGTGTGTGTGTGTGTGTGTGTGTGTGTGTGTGTGTGTGTGTGTGTGTGTGTGTGTGTGTGTGTTCAGCCAGTTCAAACTGAGAAAATATATGGATGAGAAGCAATGTTAATACCTAGATGTCTTGTGTGTGTGTGTGTGTGTGTGTGTGTGTGTGTGTGTGTGTGTGTGTGTTCAGCCAGTTCAGACTGAGAAAATATATGGATGAGAAGCAACGTTAATACCTAGATGTCTTGTGGTGTGTGTGTGTGTGTGTGTGTGTGTGTGTGTGTGTGTGTGTGTGTGGCTATGAACAAATCTCCGGAATCTTTTGATTCTGCTTGTAGCAAGGAATGCAAAGGGTTTTGTTGTTGTTGTTATAAAGAAGGCATTTGGGATCTTGGGAAGGTAGTATAAAACATACAGTGTATTTTTTTAAAGGGGTGAAAACAACAATTTGATGAAGTAGATCAGCTTCATTTGGGATCATATTTCTTTTTATACATATGATTACTATTTATTGTTTTTTGTCACCAGCACAAGAAAAAGGAAACATCTATAACATCACATCAGCGACAACAACAGAAAAAATGAAGTTTCTCTCACTTTTTCCACTGCCACACCTCTTCTTTCCTCTCTCTCCTGCAGCCTTTTTCTCTCTTCTGTCTGCTCACTCACATTCTTTGCTTCTCAATTCCAAACCACCCCGCCCTCTGTCCATCCCTTACTCACACTGTCCACCTGTGTGTGTGTGTGTGTGTGTGTGTGTGTGTGTGTGTGTGTGTGTGTGTGTGCGCGCGTGTGTGTGCATACCTCTCTCTGTGTCAGTTTGTCTGTCCATCTGTCTTTCTGTCTCTTTGTCTGTCTGTCTCCCCCGCCCTCCCTCCCCCCACCCCCCCCACCCCCTGACTTTCTCTCTCTCTTTCTGTCTTCTTCCCCCAGTCTTTCCGTTTCCTCATCCCCTCCCCGTACCTTTACAGCATTGTGCATGGCTGAACGTAACCTAGCCCTTGTTGCTAGACAGTCACCAGTACACACACAAGTATGCAGTCACTCAGGTGTCAAGAGGGTATGTCCCAGAAGACAAGGTTAGGGGTCTGAAGAAGAAAGAGAGGGGTGGAAACAGACTGCAAATCAGGCAGCTTGAGTGCAGCTGTGGACTGTTCCAGTTCTTTAGACAGCAGACTTTCAGGACTTCACTTGTACACATTTGAAACAGAGAGAGAGAGGGAGGAAGGGAGGGAGGGATAGAGAGAGAGTGAGAGAGAGAGGCATGTGTGAGCATTTGATTGTTCCTGGTTTCTTGTTGTGTGCTTATATACTGTGTGTGTGTGTGTGTGTGTGTGTGTGTGTGTGTGTGTGTGTGTGTGTGTGTGTGTGTGCATGCACACACTTGTGTGTGCATGCTCGTGTGTGTTTGTGCTTGTATGTGTGTATTTATGTCCATGCATACAAACACACATACATGCACATGTGTACATCATATGTGCGTATGCGTGTGTGTATGCCTTTTATGTTATACAAAAGTACAAGAACTTGGTGTATATGTGTGTGTGTGTGTATGTGTGAATGCATACATGTATGTGTGTGAAGGTGTGTGCCTTTATTTGCAAATGCAAGTCCAGGGGCGAAAAAGTGTTCCTTCAGGAAAAAAATGCACCCATGCTTGTACACATGCCTGTATGTACACATGTGCATGCGTTCACACACACTCACATATACACACACACGCACTCACACACACCACACCCACACACACACACACACACACGCACACACACACACACACACACACACACACACACACACACACACACACACCACACACACAACCTCTATACTTGTTTGTGTGCTGTAATTCTAGGCATCAATGCATGCATGTGCATTCTTGAAAATGCCTGTGTGAGTATATGACCTCTCCAGTATTGGGCAAAAATACACAAGAACTTTTATACTTCCCTTACCAGGGAACCAATATACACACCATGCCCCTAATGTTGTTACTACCAGTCAGTTGACCACCGCTAGTCTTCCAAATATTTACGAAAGTCGAAGCTGGAGCCACATAACACCAATCGCCTTTGTTTTCCAAACACAGTCACTGACCAAAGACAAGGCTGTGTTAGCATGCCTGGCAGGCAAAGGATACTGCCTTCTACGGCTGTGTCCTAGCCAGACATGATTGAATGGCCGCTCTCTGCCTTGCACACACTCAGCAAGGCTTGTTAGTATTATCCACAGATCGTTACCCGACATAAGTGTATTGATTCAGACCCCCACAGTCACCATTGGCAGAGGCTTATTGACGCAGAGACTTTCATCTTTTGTTCTGTCCATGGCCGTTTGGTACGGCACAAAATCTTGCCTTTTCTTGTGATGTTTTCACAGGCATTTGATTCTGTGGTTGTTCATGTGTGCTCAGATCTCTGAATGCACCATTGTTCTCTGCTCCAGACTGTAGCAGAGCAGTGGTAATTCAAATGTGAGATCAGTTTACTGTGAGATGTCCTAACTCCCCCCCCCCCCCCACCCCCAACCCCCTCCTGCTTTGCTACCATTTCTGATGGCATTTTCAAACCAAGTTTGAAGAGTATGTAAAACAATATTTATATTATAAATACATCGTTTTTATTCAAGGAGATACATTTTTTAAAGTAAAGACAGGTGGTAGTCAAACAGGCTGAACAAGGTGATATGATAAAAAATGAATTGTATTTTCTAACACATCCCACAGATGAAGTGAAATGTATGGATGTTTCAGAATGCAGATTATGAGTGTTGATATTTTACTGCTACTTATTTCCTTTTTTCCTTTTTTCCTTTCTTTATATGTTTTTTTCTTTATTGCCATATTTTCGTTAATTTTCACTGTTTTAGTGTTTATGAATAATGTCTTTCTATTTTATATGTATGTGCCATTTAAAACAAATGTTTTACAGAATCACACCTCTAAGAAATCTACTATTACATGTGACTCATCCACAGTTTAGGTTTACTTATATTTTCCTGAAATGATTTTTTTTAAATCCACATGGATACACACTAGATATATTCTTCCAATTATCAAAGAAAACACAAGCAGAATATTTATTTTCTGATAGGATGCAGCAGCACAAGGAGTTAACCCCTTATATGCCAACAGTGTAGATGTCCTGGTTTTCTTAAAATGATTAAAACAATCCAGTCAATACACGCTGGATATATTTTCCCAATTATCAAAGAAAACACAAGCAGAATGTTCGTTTTCTGACAGGGTGCAGCAGCACAGGGAGCTAACCCCTTATATGCCAACGATGTGGATGTCCTGGTTCCCGAACTCAAACCGGGCACTTATGAAGTGCGGGAGACTGAGGATTCTGTCATCAAGACTACCTTCAAGAGTGAGATCAGCTTCAAGACCGCCTATACAGGGGTGGTCACTCGTAAAGTCATCATGGAGGAGAGGAACGTCTACTGTGGTGCTTACAACGTCATGGTGCTTTGTGATATGTGAGTTCTGGCACCGTTGGGTGATGGTGATGTCCTTTATCAAGAGAGAGAGAGAGAGAGAAAGAGTCTGAAAATAGATTTGCATTCCTTATTCATTGATATGATCAAAGTGTGAAATAGGCTCAGATTAAATCAGCTGTATTATCATAATATGTGGACTCAGAGTTTTTAATTCTTTACCTTTTTTAATTCTATTCACAGGATTAATAAATATGTTTGTTGTCTTTCCATGGATTTTTAAAACTGAATTACTGATTGATTTGCTAAGTTTCTTAAATTGTATATTAACTCCTTCCTTTCTTTTTTTTTCTTTTTTTTTACTTTAAGTAAACTCAGTTGATTCCTGTATTTTCTTTTTTTTTTCCGCTTCCTTATGATTTACTTGACTTAATTCTTTAAATTGTTTGGGGGAGAAAGGGCTGTGGTGACACTTCTCCACTGGACTCTGTTCCTTGCTGACCTCTACGGCTGGGCCCAGGTGATTTGGGCTACCTTCATTTCAGAGTTCATGTATGGATGCCAAGTCTGTTGAGGTCATTCATCTTCCTTTTCCCCTCTGGGTTCCATTCAAGTGCCTGTCATGTGACGCTGGTAAGGAGACTTTTATGGCATGTAACCAGTCCAGCCACATTTTCTTCTCTGTATCTCTTTGTGTATAGAAATTTGTTTGGTTGTGTCCCACATAATCTGGTTAGAAATGACTTCTGGCCAACTGATGTTGAGGATGAACCTGAGGCTGTTGTTGATGAATGCCTGAAGACTGTGAGCTTCAGACTTTGTTGTTCTCCATGTCTCTTAACCATACAACAGGTCAGATTTCACATTTGTGTAAAAATTCCAGTCTTGTTCTGAAACAGAAGGGCTGTTGAAGCCCGTATAGGTCACAGGGTGTTGAAAGCATGGCTAGCCTTGTTGATGTATCTTTGGGCTGCTCCATCATCTTTGCTGACGATACTGTCCAGGTAGACAAATTTTTCAATTTCTTTGATACTTTTGTTTCATAACTGAAAGGGGTCTTGCTGTTTGTTATTTACCAGCATTGCTTCAGTTTTTTTTTATGTTAATTTGCTTCTTCAGCCAGGCTGGATAATTTTGCCTGAGCATCCTGTTGTCCATACAAGAGGAGACTGACCTTATCATTGAACTCCAAGTTTTCCACTTGTTCGGTAAAATTCCACTGGATGCCAATTCTTCTGCCATTTGTTGAATTCTTCATGATCCAATTGGCCACCAACAAGAAGATGGTTGGTGATGGAAGGCAGCCCAGTCTTACACCAGTCTATTCCAAGAATGGATCAGATTGTTTTCCGCTGTGTTTGACTTGACCCCTCCGGGGGTTGCAACCTTGCCGTGGTCGGAGGGCTTGCGTGGTCCTGTGATCCCTTAGGCTTTGCTGGCGGGGGCATCAATACTTGAAGATAGGCTGGTTTTTTAAAACTGCTTCTAGGCCTGAGAAGTCAAGATGCTGTCTGGCCTAAGCATAATGTGGTAAGGAGTTGATGCCCCTGGTAGGGCTTCCCATGTCAGATAGGCTAAGGGTGAGGATCCTGACTAATAGTAACCCGCCTTTCTCCTTTTCTTGTTTTCTGCCTTTCTTATTTGGCTCTTTTCTATCTTCGTCTCCCCTTCAAGTCTTCTTTTCCACACTCCTTTTCTCTCTGTGGTCTTCTTAAGATCCGCCACGTTTGCCGTGCGGTGCGACCTGTGACGGAGGGGGATGAGATCCTGGTGATTGAGAGGGCCAACGCCCTCAACACATCACTTTGGCTCGGACCTCTCCTAGACAGGAGGTACACTCTGGCCCGCGTGTACTAATCGGCTCCCCCTTCTTGGGGCTGGGTCAAGACAGGCAGTTCTCCTGCTGGCCAAGTTAACCCCAGCAGTGCTCGGCTCTCTGTTCCCGGGAGTTGAGCATGATCAGGGGGGATAGGGGTAGTGGCGTTCTGTTTGTCGTATATCTCTCCTGAAGCCTGGAAGGGGTCAAGACAGTGATTTCTTGGCCCTGGCCCCTTAGTTGGACTCCAAGGTGGGTGGGTAAGGGAGAGACGAAATATAATTAAACTAAACATGGCTTTTTCAAAAATCATCCCCCCAAAAAAGAAGAGGAAGGCAGCAGCCCCTATTTCAGGGGATTTCGAATCGGACAGTGACTCGGATGTAGAGATAAGAGAGAGGACAGGTTTCTGGGCTTCCTGGCTCATGATAGAAGGGACGGAGCAGGAAAAGCCCATTTCAGCTCTAAGTCCTTTCGCGATCCAGAAGGGCTTCCAAGGTCTAGCAGGTGACCCTCAGTCCGTGAAAAGGCTATGGAACGGATCATTCCTCGTCCAGTGCAGGTCAAAGAAACAATCAGAACAGCTGTTGAAGGCAAAAAAGCTCGTGGACAGAGAGATTCGGGTGACTCCCCATAAGCAATTGAATTCATCCAAGGGAGTTATTCGGTGCCCGGATTTGAAAGGTGTCTCAGAAGTGGAGATCAAGACAGAACTTGCATCCCAAGGTGTGACAGAGGTGCATAGGGTGACAGTCAAAAAAGGTGCAGAAAGAGTGCCCACCAACACCCTCTTTCTGACATTCTGCAACCCTGTGCTGCCTCAGGTCATTAAAGTAGGGTACCTAAATGTCCGTGTGCAATTGTATGTCCCATCCCCGTTGAGGTGTTTCAGATGCCAGAAATTTGGACATGTCAGAGATCGCTGTTTTGGGGAGGAGGTGTGTGGTGTTTGTTGCAAGGCAACCCATGATGGGCCATGTAAAGACCCGGCTCATTGCGCAGACTGCGGTGGCGACCACCCCTCCTCTTCACGCAACTGCCCTGTCTGGATCCAGGAGTCCAACATTCAGAAAGTTAGAACAGAAAAGAAGATCTCATTTTTTGAGGCATGTAAGCAGGTTGTTGGCAGTCAGACGCCAACAGCGTCTTCATATGCATCAGCAATAAAGAAAGTAACGACCCGTTCTTACTGCTCTGGTTCTGGCATTGAAAATAATTTCACAATCTACGAAGAGGGACTTTCTGGTTCTGTCGGATTCGCTGTCAGCTTTGGAGGCCATAGCTGGCCGCAACCTTCAGCATCCAGAACTTTTACATTTCTTTGAACTTTTTAGCAAGTTGAAAGTGGATGGTTACAACATTATTCTGGCTTGGGTTCCTGGTCATGTTGGCATCGGAGGGAACGAAATGGTTGATCGTTTAGCCAAGAATGCCACAAGAGAGAAATTGTCCAATATTTATATCCCTTGCTCAGATCTGAAACCCAAAATTAACGATTATGTGAGAGACCTCTGGCAGGAGGATTGGAACACACAGACGGATAACAAACTCTTTCAGATCCGTCCAAACCTTAAGGAGTTCCTCCCATCTACATCTGGTGGTCGTAAAGAAGAAACAGTTCTGTGCCGGCTGCACACCGGCCATTTGTATTTTACCCATTTGTACCTTTTAAAGAATGAAGAAGCACCGTGGTGCATTCCATGTCATGTGCCACTCACAATGAAACATATTCTTTTAGAGTGTTGGGACTTGCACGATGTGAGACACAAACATTTTACAGCAGAGTCCATGAAAATCCTGTTCAGAGATGTCCCGCCTGATGTGATCTTTGAGTTTTTGAGAGAGATTAACATTTTTCATCTGATTTAAGATTTTACGGATGAAAGATTTTTAACGAAGTTTCTGGTGCGTTTCTAGACGATGTCATTGAAAGAGATGTGTGAAAGGGTTTGTTTTTTTGTTTTGTTTTTTTTTAAATGACTTGTGAGTTGATTTTAACGTGGTGACAGCCCTGATGTGGCCCCTTGCGGTCGGCTGGGCTATAAGCAACATTATCTTATCTTATCCGTGTTTGACTTGACAGGTGAATTTGTCATACAGCTGCTGGATGATGGTGGTAAATGTTTTGGGAAAGTTATAGTAGTACATAAGCTTCCAGAAGACTTCCCTGTCAACACTGTTGAAGGCTTTCTCAAAGTCCACAAATATTGTTTACAGGAGAGACTGCCATTGTAATTGACTGCTTAATAATAACTCACAGTGTTGCTAACTGGTCTGTGTATGATCTGTCTTGCTGGAATCTGTCTGTTCTTCTACAAGTCATTCATTAAGGGCTTTACTGTAGTCTCTCAAGCATGAGTCTTGTCAGGATTTTGTCACGAACAGACAGAAGCATGGTTCCTTGGTGATTTGTGCAAGGGGAGAGAGTTTCCCCTTTTTGGGTAGTTTTACTAGGTGTTCTTTCTTCCATTCATCTGGTATTTCTTTGTTTTTCCAGATGTTCTGCAGGAGTGGATGGGGCATCTTGGCCTTATGTGCTTTAGGTGGTGTACTGTGTGGGCCTGACGCTTTGCCTGCCCTTAGGATTTCCTTAAGAGACTTCTGTTATCATTTCAGTTTCTTTCTTGAATATTACTGCTTGATTTTCCTAGCACTATCAAACTCCTATGCTTTGCTAAACATTTTTCCTTTAATTGACCAGCTTACCTTACAAAACACGTTTTACTCTTTAATGCTCTGTCTGCATTGTTATACACAGAGAGGACAGTCACAGAGTGATCCATACAGACGGTGGAAGCCTGATCTCTCTGGGGTCCCGCGACCGCAAAGTTCGCTTCATTGACTGTGAGTCGGGCAAGGATCATGGTCCGGTTATTACAGGTCATGCAGGATCAGTCCGATGTGTCCATCTATGTGAGAAGAAAAGCATTGTCTTCAGCGGCAGTTACGACACCAGTATTAGGTAAGTTTTGATTGGCAGAATACAATTTGCACACAGAATTGCTCACACACACATACATTTACACACGTTGTATATGTACATGCATAAATGTAAAGTTACTTACAAATGTAAAGAAAAGTGAGAGAAGATTAGGGTTAAAAAAAAATCAACAGAAAAGCAAAATAAAAACAGAAATGAAGTATTGTGTAGTTTTGTAGTGGTACAAATCTCTATTATCAGTTCTGGTGGTGTTTCAGTTGTTGTGGTGGTTGTTTTGTTTATTTGTTGTTGTTGTTTTTTTTTTTACAATATTTTTTTCTTACTGTACAGAAATGTCATCTTTTTTAGGATATAATTAGTTTGGAAGAATTCAACTGTAAATGATGACTGTTACTTTGAAAAGTAGACAGTTACGGTAAAAGTAGTCTTTTCATTTAACCTGTGTCTCTCATTCTTATGTTTCTTTTATTATGTAGATTTTTTGTTGTACATGTAGGATAGGATCAAGATCAGAATCAGGACTTGTACATTGCTGGAACCTTCCTGGGTTATCATAGCAACGGAAAAAGAGAGAATAGCTCATTCTTAGTTTTTTGCTAAAGCCCTCTTCAGGTAAATACATTGTAAACACATCATAAAGGCATGACCCGCAAACAAAACACGACCCGCATATACCATTTTGTATTTGCACTATAGCAACTATTTAAGCCTGTCTCCCTTACTCCACTAATGGCGCACCTTGCACGTCTGTCCTGTCTCCATCCCAGCTTCTTCCCCAACATCTCTCCCATCTCCTGTCCAACCTTTTCCTTTGTACAGATCAAGTATTTTCTTTAATAAGATTGAGAATCAATTTTAGTAAATATTATCTTGTATTGATTTCTTCTATTTGCTTGTTCTTTCTGTCCAGATGTTGGTCTATAGAGACAGGACAGTGCTTGAAGATTTTTCGTGGTCACACTGATACAGTGCTGACAGTTTTGGTGCTTGATAACGTATTGGCCTCGGGGGCAAAAGACAAGTCATGCAAAGGTATGTACAGTGTCTTTAATTTCTTTTTTTCTCTTTCTCTTTTCCATAAAACTCTTTGTCTTCACTGCTATCTCTTTCATCTATTTCATTCTTGTACTTCTTTTTCATGTGTTCTTTTAGATGTTACCATGAAAGTTGGTTTGTTTTCATCATGTCATCACCTTGGAAATTTTCTGAGTTATATGCTCACAAAAATGCTGGTTTCATGACACTAGCCAGCACATCATGGAGAGTAGTCACTTCAAGATTTCTCTGTTGTGTATCATGTGATATAATGTGTTGATTAATCAATACATCCAAACACTTACATGAAAAACCTTGACATTTAAGACAGTTTTTTCCTTTGTGTACAATGTGTACATGGGTGGTTGTGTATGTCAGTGTCTCAGAATGGATGAAAAATGTTCTGTGTCATTAATGTCGGTGTCTTTCATACTGTCTACCTGTTTGATTCAGTGTGGGATATAGAGACAGGCAAGTGCAAACGCACCTTTCGTCACCGGCACCCTGTGTCAGCGGTGGCACTGTCAGCAGAAATCTGCATCACTGGCTGTGAAGGAGGCCGTGTCAAGGTCTGGGAGCTCTCTTCTGGCCAGCTCATCAAGGTAACAATTTTTTTTTTCTGCTATTACTTTTCATCAGGAGCTTATATTCTTTTCCTTTGTCACTGTAATGTAGTGCTGCACTTGCATTGATGCTCACAGAGTGACCAAAAGAGTGAAAAACTGTAGGTTACAAAAATAGTCAGCTGCTGAATGTTTTAGTTGGTTCTAGCTGTGGGTACGCCTTTTCATTTCATGTTATGTATAGCCCAGCAGGCGCAGTATCAGGCCTGTTACCAGGTCAAAATTGATTTTATGTTAAAAAATTTGTAATCAGCTTAAAGGTCTACTTTAGAGATTTTTGATAATTTGTTAAAAACAGGTCTACATGTCATATAACTACAGTATGGTATTCTTTTTTTTTTTTAAATCGCCGGAAGAATTTAATAGATAAAAAACGACTTTTGCACACCTGTTCAAACCCCGCGCGGAAGACCGAAAACGGTGACGTCACTTGGTGGACTGGCCGTCAGCCGCGACCTACACAACATGGCAACTCCAAGTGAAATCAACATGAGTTGCGATCCCCCACAGCCTAAAAAGTCACGAGGGGGTGGCAGATATTGTGCTGTAGGTGAGTGCAGCAGCTCTGCAGGAGACGGATATTCTTTGCACACATTTTCATCTGATCCAGATACTCGAAAGAAGTGGATTCGGTTCGTGCAAACATGCCAGGCCGCAAAGTTCTTTTTACACGTCAGTTCCAGCTGGACCACGGAAACGAGCTATTCCGACAATTGCTGAGCCCGTTTGAGTGGATCAAAAACTTCGTCTGCATTGTGCGCGTATACTTTGAAGGCGGAGTGGTGAGCTCGTACAGATGAGTACGATAGTCGCACGTTTATTCTGTTCTTATCTATGGACAGATCACACTTGTTAAATTGAATGAACGTGTTAAGGCTTGAGGAAGGAGAATCTCCGCTCGCCGTCCACGCATGATTGCATCAAGAAGTCAGTCGGTAGCCTCCCTCAAGACTTCGGTAAAGTCCGTACGCCTTCGGAATGCTGTGTTCAGGCGTCCAGCTAGAACTGAATAGCTCCCGTGGTCCAGCTGGAACTGACGTGGTAAAAAGAACTTAGCGTTCAAACTGATAAGGTAAAGGCCTTGCAGAAACATCCCCAGAGTCACATTGGCTGTCGCAATCATAGTCACTGCTTTTACATGATCAATTAAATTCCGAGCGAGATGTGCAAGAACCATCAGAATCGCTTTTCGTCGCCATTGCTGACACTCATGTGACGACATATCCAAGAGCAGTTAAGCCATGCCAAGATTTAGTTGATTACCTCCCGTTTTCTTGATTACAGGTGAAAATGCCCACTTTCGTGGATCGATTTTGTGTGATCGGGAGCGAATCTGATGTTTATTTTACCAATTTATCAAACATTTCATATTTCTGCATAAGCTGACCAGTTATCGAAAACCTCTAAAGTAGACCTTTAAAACCAGATTTATGGGAATGCTTGTCAGAAGGTCACACCTGTAGGAGTGAAGCTGAATGAAAGCTGTTCAGAATAATTATTCTTTGAATCTGAAGTACACTGCTTTTGTGTTGCTCATATCGGAATGCTCAGATCTAGAGAAATACAATTTGTGGAGCTGATGTTGAAACAGAGAGATACAATTTATGGAGCTGATATTAAAACTGCTGTCATTGAAAAGAAACTGTAGATTAATACAATAACACAAATGATCATGCCATCACTGTTGATACACACTTTTCTCAAAACGTTTTCAAGCATTATTATAGGCTAACCGCTGTAACCCTCAAAGGGATTTGTGATAAAATCAAATAGATAAACAAACTTCAGTTTTATATCAAAGGACAAAGAAATAATTTGTTTGATTTGTATGATTTTGTTCTTCAGTTTAACATGTCTCTACTGAAAGTGATATCAGACAGTTTGTTGGATATGAAATGAGCTTATGAATC
The DNA here is from genome assembly GCA_033310375.1 of Conus canariensis. Taxonomy (NCBI): domain Eukaryota; kingdom Metazoa; phylum Mollusca; class Gastropoda; order Neogastropoda; family Conidae; genus Conus; species Conus canariensis. Next base: position 127,138,588 of record CM065714.1, on the reverse strand, counting down.
TGTTTGTATGCTTTGATAATTAAGCATGTTGTAAAGACAACTATTACAATGATGTAAGATGAGCAAGTGTATGTGAGTGCGTTTACATACAAGTACGTGTACTCTGTGTGTGTGTGGGGGGGGGGGGGGGGTGTAAGTTGATAGTGTGTGAGGGCACTTCAGGGAGAGCGTTTCATAAATGAAGAAGAAAACTTTTGTCGAAAACGTCTAACAATTCAAAAAACAATTACAAGGTACAATCATCAAAAAATTTATAAAAGAAAAAAAGAAAAAAGTTTTTAGTATGGTTGAGTATGTGTACATTATATGGAGGGGGGAGGGTACCCTCTGAGTGAGTGCTTGTGTTTGCTGCATGAATTCTTCATGCAGTTATATTCTATGAACTTGATAAGATGGAGCAATTAACCAAGGACAGGGAAGGAAATTCATTACATGAAGAAGATATGAAGTGTACTTGCCTAAAAATGTTGTATGTTTCTGAATTTGAAAGGCGTATAAGCTATGTGCTATGTGTGCAGAATCTGAGTGGTCACCATGGTCCAGTCACTGCCATCAAATTTGACAATTGGCACATCGTCACGGGCAGCCGTGACGGCTATGCACTGGCATGGAGCGCGCTTGGTCGGCACAACCGATGTCTCACAGCACTTAGACATCCAAAGTAATCACTGCTTGCTTGCATGCTCACTCACTGTCACCTTGCATGGTTCAGTGTCGAGGCGATCACTCATCTTCAGAGAACACACATTGCATGCAAGCTCATTTTTCACTTTTCAGTCATGAACAGGTTTTGCCTGTCTTTTGACTTGAATCAAAGTTGGTGCGATATGAGTGTTTCCTCCTATAATCCTCCCTTTTGCTTCATTTGAAAAACCAATCCTGCTGCTTGTTTCAAATTTGAATCCAAATTAGATTTAAATTGAAATGTACTTTGATGTGTCTTCACATGTAAACTAATGAAAAGAAAGTTTTCAGAAATTATGACTTTTTTTCATTAGTACACATGTTTTGCAGGATGGTGTATGTAGAATCGTTATATTGTGGGCATTGGTGCAGTGTGAAGATCAAAGTTAGGTGATTTTGGACAAATACTTTTCTTACTTAAAGTGTTTACTCAGAAATATGTTCTTTGTTGTGTTTTCACTGCTGACATTCATGCATATTTCAATACTGAAATCTAGATTTTATTACTTCAGATAAAAAAATATACCAGAGGTATTTCGTGTCCAGAAGTACAAATGCATGAAGTCAGCCTGTGCATATAAAGCTTGGTTTACATGTACCCTCTTTTGATGTTTTTGGAGGTCATTTTCATGCTTCATTTTGAGTCTGACAAAAATAAACACGATTGGCAGTTCTTTCAACAGGTCAGATGGAAGAGCAAGCAGTTTGAACAAATAACTAAATCAAGAGTGTAAGGCTGAGAACTACCCTGATGGCTTCAAAAAGTCGAGGACTGTGTTCTCATTCAAACCTTGTCAAGTGGATTGACATAGAACCAAACTCATTTAGAACTACTCTGCAGAATAAACAATTCAAGACCAGAGAGAAATTTAAAACTACTTTGTGCCTTATTTTTAAGAGACAACTTTTTCCACATATTAAGGCAATTTCAGATTGTATGCTTTGTGAAAACTGTTGCAGGGAAGTGCTGTGTTTGGAGTTCATGTATCTGCGTGTGATCACCGGGTCTGGAGATGGAAGACTGAGAATTTGGAACATGATCACGGGGCAGTGCTGCCGCATAATGCGTGGGAACAGTCGCAGTGATCCCATCCTTGACATCCTAGCCATTGGTGATAGGTAGGTTTATGAGAGGAAAAAGATTGAAAATTTGTTCCAATCATTTTTCCCTCTCTTTTTACCATTCTTTCTTTTTTTTTTTCTTTATATTTTAGTTTCAACTGTTTCAGGTCAGGAGAAAATGCAGTTGATGGGAATCTTTGATTTTGTTCATAGTCTTACCTTTGGTGTACATGAGTTGTACATGCATTGATATACACCTCTCTCACCTCTTAAAATTTTCTTTACAGTTGCTGGTCCATGGTGACTTTTTTCTTTCCTCTTCTCCTCAAGTGTAGTTTTTTTTATCTTTTTAGTGAAATGCTCTGTTCTTTAACTTCTACCTTTAAGATAGGAGAGGCATCATAGGGAAAACTGACATTTCCTTTTTGCTTGTCTTTGGGCTGAAAGATAAACAAGAAAGTGCCCACTCAAGCACTCACAAATACACACTTGTACACATAAAATAACATACAGAATATTTCAACATCTTCTATAGCATAATACTGTTGAGTTTTTCAAATCTGGCACTATTGATTATTTATCAAGTTCCTTTTCTGCAAGAATATTCCACAATAAATTCTGGACAGTTTCATTTAGGCCTTTGCAAAGTGGTCTGATAGGGCTTGTGAAGAACACAAGTTCTGAAAAGTCTGCATATGAATTGTTTTGGCTGTTTATCCAAAAAATATCACCTATTTTAGAATTCTCCTTGCACCAAGATTTGAGTGTGTGTGTGTGCGCACCAGTGTATGAAAAAGTGTGTGTTCATATATATGTATGTGTGTGTGTGTGTGTGTGTGTGTGTGTGTGTGTGTGAGAGAGAGAGAGAGAGAGAGAGAGAGAGAGAGAGGAGAGAGAGAGAGAGAGAGAGAGAGAGCGAGTAGGTCGATAGATGGATGTGGGTGTGTACATTTATATCTTTGGAGTTTTGTAAAGTGATTATGAAGATATCCATTACTATATCTGTTGTAAATTCTGTTATCTATTTGTATTCTCATTTGGATGTATTCTTGGCTCACTGAAAGTGTCACATACTGTATGATGATTTATTTTATTTGAGAAATGTATTAAGCAAATGGATCATTTGTTTTTTCAGAATCACTCTGAACACTCACAACAACTTGCTGGTGCTCAATTTTGAGCATGTGGAATGGGACTACTCCTTAGAGACCGACTCCGTGCCTCCTCTTGTGCAGTATGGCTCCTACTCTGATGCGCCAGTGCGTTCGCAGCCTTACTCCTATGTGAGAGCCCAGCGCATGAGGAAGGCAGGAGCCAGCAATGCAAAGTTGATGCATCGATCCATCTCACCGCAGCACCCTCCGGGGGCAGAGGTCAAACTCCAGCATGGTTATCATGCCCCACAACTGCCTCACAGTGCAAAAAGTCTGAGTGAGAGAAGCCTTGGAAGTGCACGGCGTGTGCAGAGCTCTGTCAGGTCAGAGGGTCGACTCCAGTCCAGGGAGGGAGTGTATTTCCCTGTTGATGAATCCACAAAGGGATTTACTAGGGAATCTTCCAGGGACGTTTCCCCAACTGCCAGCTTCGCAAGAAAACCTCCTCCTGCACCCTCATCCTCCCAACGAGCTGCCAAGCTCAGACCGTCAACATCTAAATCGGCACCCACTGTGACCATAGTTGAGAAGAAGGAAGATGATGACAGCGATGTCTTGACAAAAGAACCACCTGTGGTCAAGAGAAGAGTATCCTGGGCCTTTGACAAACCTCTAGAATCCAAGGACAAAACAATCAGTCTGTCAGAAATGAAAGCGTTGCTGAGATCTCAGATTCGTATGAAGGCAGAAAACATAGTGCCACCTGACTTTATTTACTTGACAGTAAGCACTATACAGGCCGGCATGGTGCAGTCAGAGACAAACCGCAACACTAATTTCAACCTCAGGGATGAAAAAGTTGCTGCTTACACTGAACAGGTTAGGCCTTCCTCCTCGCCCAGTCGAATTGATCCACGCACCAAAGTGCCAGTTGAGGAGCTTGGTTTGGAGGTATTTTTGGATGACGAGGGAACCATCTCAGAAATTTCAGATCTGAAATCCATCAGATCCATGAAAGTAAAAGAACCTCCTAAACCCCCTCCTATCCCCAGTAAAGAAGTCTTTTCCACGCGTTGCGCACCAGCTGAAGTGAAAAGTGCTCCATATCTAAGCCTGCATCCAATCAGGGTCAAAACCACCATACCGAAGGGGAGAGTGATCCGTCCAATATCAGCTGGTATCATGCAAGAACCATCGCCAGATGTAGAGTTCATCTCACTTACCTCTGCTGCTAAAGCTGCTCGTCCTGGCACTGCCCCAGTTCCCAAAACTCATCCTTTCAGCAGTCGAGCTGGAGCTTCTGCTCCTATCCATACTGGCATTTACGGAACAAGTAACACGAGATCTCGTTCACAGCAACTGACCTCTGCTGCCATAGAAGCTAGCACGGTTCCCATGTTAATGTACCCCAAAAACCTCAAAGAGAAAATTGAGGAAATCAAGCAGCAACGCAAGGCAAGAGAGCAGCCGGTGGTCACTGGCCCCGGGGAACGGCCTCTAGGGAAAGTCAGCCCTCACAATCCTCCCATGCGTACACACATCAAATTTGAATTGAAAACCCATGAGCAGGAACGAGAGCATCTGAACCACATTGAGCATATTCACCAGGAGCAACGGAAACTGGAACAGGAGGAGCTGGAGAAGAAGCAGAGGAAGGCATGGTTGTCCAAGGTCAAGGGAAAAACAAAAATTTAATGACAAGCAAAAAGCATCATTAGAAACAAGCCAAAAGCATCATCAGAAACAAGCAACATCAGAAACAAGCCAATAGTGTCATCAGAAACTTCAGCGAGTTGAAAAGACCATGAACTTGCAAAATGACAGCATACATACACCTGCATGCTTTGCATCTAAATCAAAAAGTTGAGAAGACTGCTTGTAGCATTATTATATAATCACTACAACTAATTTTCTAGTGTCCAGATCTGAGGATTGGTCAACATTTTGATCACCGATAGTTTGACAGTAAATGAAAAAAAAAAGAAAAAAGAGAGGTTTTCGAGGGATTTTCAGATGTTTAACTTGAAATCAGTACATATGAGAGTTCGTAGTATTGAAAAGAGTTGTGTGTCTAAAACAGTGTGCCAGATTAATGAAATGAATTACTTCCAAATTTTTTCAAACAGAAAGAAAGAAAACAAGGTACTGCTGAGTCATTGACTCTTTGTCAATGCACGAGTACTTCAGAAGAAAAGAGATTAATCAGTACTGGTTTGCCATATATATGTCTACTCCTTTTTTTTCAGTTTTGAATATTTATTTATTTGTGGGTGTGTAAATGGCTATTAAGCTATTGCCAGCACTTGAATATCAAAAAAAGCAAAAATCAAAACAACCGCAAGTGAGATCTTCTAAAGATAAATACAGGAAAATGGTGAAAACAAAAACAAGGAAATATTAATGCATTACAGAATTTTAAATCTTTCTCTCAGCACTATTTAGCAGGTTACAACTCCCACCCACAAAGCCACATCCAAGCTCATTCCTTCAAGCTTCCAATGATAGCATTAGACAAGAAAATATCAGTAGCAAGTCACGAAAAGGTAACCTATCAGAGAAGGCACAGCTCAGTAGTGGAGACACTCCAGTGGCGATCAGCGGTGCCTGACCAGATCCAGCATGTGCAGGAAACCTACGAGGCCCAGTATTGACCGCAGTTATGTAGTTGAGGAACCACATCAAGCTGGAGGCCACCATCACATCCCCCATCCATCCAACAATCCTGAGAACTTTTTTCATATTGAAGACAAGACATTAACTCATATGTGCTTGGATATAGAGGGAAAATTCAGAGGTTATAATGACAGCAGGTTATAAGGGGCCACATGATTTGAGTCTTTAACAAACATTTTTGTGTGCCTGTATGCATAGAAAAATTGGAAATACCCAATTTTTAACAGAAGAGTACACTACTTAGTACATAAGACAATTGTCTTATTTCTTGCAAGTGTTTGTACAAGAAAAATTGATTTTGACAAAAGCTCTTGAGCACTATGATACAAGAAAAAGGAAGATCTTTTGTGTTTGCAAACCTTTCTGTACTTTGTTTTCTGTGGTTTGTTTTTTTGTGCTCGTGTATTACCAAAGAACTGGATTGCTAAACACAGTTTTGATCTCTCTTGTCTTTCTTCCATCTTAAAGTTTTGTTTTTAATATTTTGCTTTGAAATTCTAGAATAGAAATGTGGAGAAAGGAGGAGTACACCATTTAGCTTGGCCCTAAAACATGACTTGTTGGAGAAAAAAAAAACACATTCAAGAGTATTTTCTGTGCACCACACTTTAATTGAAGCGTGAAGCCTTACAATCTGTGACGTTATGGGCAGCCTTATTTCCTGGAGTCTGTCAAGTTAAATACAAGTTTTGTCACAAAACTAAACCTTTAAGATGCTAAATGTGTGTTGAATCTGCATTGCATCTGGCACACATCAAGGGCCTGGTTGGCCTTGTGGGTAATGCATAAGACTCTTGTTCCAAGGTCTGGGGTTTGATTCGCATCAGCGACAGCCATGATGGAAAAGATTTTCTCCTCAGAGTTAACATCTTGGCAGACTCCGGTTCATCCCCCCCCCCCCCCCCCCCCCCCACCTACACACCACTTCCCACCTCCCATCTAGTCTTCCAGATGAGGCTTTAAACTGAGGTCCCATTCATGAATGCAGGCATAAAAGAAATCCTGCATGCACATGAAATCACATTTCACATGTTGGAGAAGAATAGGCCGTCATCTGACGGTTGGACAGATGATATACAAAACACACAAAAAATACACATTCACACATTGTTATATTTAGATATCACCACCAAAGAGGGAATGTGCCTACCTCAGTGATGGAGGCAAAATCTTACTTATGATGAAGTTTACTATTCTAGCTGAAGAACAAGTACGAAATACTGACTTATACCAAAGCATAATCAATTTGCCCAATAAATCATTATATATCTGGGTTTGTTTTTTTTAATTAAGTTTGTTGTTCTATTTTGTTTTTAAGTGGAAATGTGAGAGTGAGAGAGACAGTCTTTTAAGTGATATGATCTTATGTCAATGAACATGTGTCATAAGATTTTCTTGTAAGATTGTGGAAGATTTGTATAAATCTGGCCAAATAGGTCAGCTCCCTGGTATGTTTGCTTTTGCTTGTGGTCATGATTAATACTTGATGCTGATAGGATCATTACCAGATTACGTATTTTGAAAGAATCATACATGGACCTTTTCACTCATGATCATTCTTATTTGTTCTTTTCATTTTAAATCAGAGATGTTGTGCTTATTTACGGTTCAACTGTTGATGGTTTTCTAGTTTTGGTATTGTATTGTTGGTTTTGCAAAGTGCACTCTCCTATCTGTAAATTACAGTTTGAATATAATTCACTCATTTCAGTCAAAATTTTAAAACTTGTAAACAGATATCAAATACGTTTTTAAAGGATGAAAGACATATAGGTCAGGTTACAGTCTTTGGAATGTTTGTTTAGACTAAGTGGGGATAAAAAAAAAAATCTCCAACCTTAATATTATACATTCAATATAAATTGGTCACATTTTTCAAAACATGTCAACAGACATCAAATACAATTTGAATAGATGAAAGACAAGTTGCAAAGGTTATAATCCCGAGAATGTATGTTTAGATTGAGTGAGCATAAAGCAGCTGACACTGGGATTATATGTATATAGATTACCTTTTGTTGGGGGACAGGCAAAATATGCCAACATATTCTGTATCTACACTGTTACTAAAAAGCCACAGAATCTGAGAATACATACATCTTGTTGATTATTACTGTAGTATTCAGTGCTTACATGTTTGTTTCTGCCTGTATAATTGTTTTTGTGGAAAACTGCTGATATACAAGATCTTTATGTATTTCATATTTGTCTGGGCCACATCCAGAACGGAAGTTGTTGATCAAACATTTTATCACTTTTCAGCATTTTCCAGAGCAAAATGCAGCAAGCTGCATTTTGGCTGACTTCTAACTGCTGTGAAAGCATTATCTTAATGACATAATATCTGTCCATTTATTTGAATATATTTTTGTACTTGTTGCTCCCATATACACTGTGATAAATTCATGTGAAAAATTATATTTTGGTTGTCGAATTAGTGTTATGTACATCTGTGCTACGCATAATACAGTATACTATGATGTGTATTCTGAGAGTTGGAAAACTACATTTCTGTCAATAGGAGTGCAGTTCAGACTATCATGTAACTCTGCATTAAAAACACCTAGCTTCATTCATCTTTTAGAAATAATTTTCATTTTGGAATAACTTTTGAGTAGGTTAGAGAAAATGAATGTTCAATCATCTTTAAACCCCGGGTTAGTTGGTTACTGTATTAAAAACAACGTGAAATGTGTGTCACAGTTACATACATTTCAGAGGATAAAACTTTTGACAACCTTTTACTGTTGTAGACTTGAAATGCCTTCATGGAAGTAAAGTGGCTCTATTTTTATTTAAATTACAAGTAATTTTAATGACATGGATTATTATTCACCTGTGGAATGAGTTATTTTAGAGAGTTGATATTGTAAATTGAAAAAGCTGTTCATTTCCAATCCAGGATTTTTTTTTTCAGCAACTGAGAATGAATTGTAATTACTGCTGCTATATTAACAGAAAGTATTGTCACTCAACAAGTGTAAAATTTCAATTTTTGTAAATGATTTAGGTTGCACAATATATGCATATCTGAAAAGTAAATCTGTTAGGACTAAAAACAGCTGATCGATTGATTAGACCGGAAATATGCGTAGCTTGCAAACAGTAGATTGAAAATTGGCGATATTTGACTATATCTTGCTTGTTGTTTGTTCACTTACTGAGGGGTGATGTGTGTGTTTTTATGTGCTTCCTTTGTGTGTATATCAGATAGTCATACTTCCAACGTTTGTATGGTCTCCGTGCATAATCAGTTGAAGTTCATAGTAAACATATAATTTTTGTTTATTTGTTTGTTTTTGTGGGCACACAAATGAGACTTTTTAAAAAAGTCAACTGGAGTTTGTTGAATCAGACTTATATTATGTAGATGTGGCTACATGTGGTTGTGCTAAGTAACAAAAGTGTGTCATGTGATTAAACTCACTGACATAGAATCATAGAGCTAGCATGCTTGGTAGCTAAGCAGGGTACCAGGATATATCTTGATACCCATATAACAAAAATCTGAAGATCAGTTACTAAACCATCCCCTAAAAGGTGATTTAACCATTCACCTGTTATAGCAGCTGTGTTAAAAAAAAAAAATCAGTATATTCTGATAACAAAGATATATCTTAATATCTGTTTCACAAATATCTGAAGATCAATTACTAAAGCATCCCCTAAAAAGTGATTTCAAATTGTAAGTTCACCATTCACCCGTTAGAGCAGCTGCATTAAAGAAAATTCAGAATATTCCGATTACAAAAATATAACACTTCTTTTAAAATACCCTTTTAAGTATACTCTGGTACTATTTACACTCGATTTCATTCATGTCTATAATAGTGCACAAAGAGTAACACCGGTAGCTGTGATGTAAACAAGCAACATACCTTTAGATGTGTGTGTGTGTGTGTGTGTGTGTGTGTGTGTGTGTGTGAGACATAAAAGAGAGACAATGCTCTTACCTGAACATGTGATTTTTGTTGCTGGTATATTTGTTTATTCTAAAGGGTTTGCTGTGCATGTTTTCTTCCCCATGAGCTGCATTACTTTCTTTTCTTTCTTTTTTTGTTAACACATTTCATTTTCTTCACATTCAGATGTTATTTTCATATATTGTTTAAAACATGGTGTCATGTATTCAAAATTCCATCAACACTGCTTTGTTTTAGATGTTAAAGTTGTTTCAAGCACCTTATTATTCATCTGGCATTTTGAGTTATTTGCAAGCAATTGTACCAGTTTGTGTATGCTTACTGAAAGTTATACATTTAGTTTGTTCAATGTACCAAACATGTTTAATAGCTGCACAACATTTTGAAGTCTTTTAGATTTACACATGATCTGATCCAAAGACCGCATTCACTGTACAAACCGCCAAACCTGACGTACTTGTACTTTATGCTACAGCAATATGTTTAAATTTTTCTTTTTTTTTTTAAAGTTTATGTGGATATCCGAGACGTTCCAAAGCAAAAACAGAACAAAGTTTCCATGTGTATTAAAACAACCCTGTGACACTCATCAGTATTAATTGAATTAATCAGCATCTATGTGTTTAGCATTGCCTGTTCAATCTTTGACAGAGAAAACCAAGGTCAAAATCGACAAGGATATCTAAAAACCTTTGACATTTTTCACTGTTTTGTTAAGAACTAGTAATCTTTCCTTGCTGTTTTTGTTTTGTTGTGACAGAATGCCAGTGAAGAGCTTTGGATTAGTTGGAAAAAAAAAGAAAAACAAAGAAAAGAAATATGAAAGTTTTTGAGTTCTTTTGTTATCAGTGTGGGTGTGTGTGGGTGCATGCATGCATGTGTAACAATTTTCATGCCATCAATTGATCAAATGGCACTGTTCCATGTGTAATGTTTGTCCGTAAATGGTGGCAAACATTTCAATTTGTTCCTCTCTTAAGGAAGTATAAAATCATCATCTTAGCGAATGATATTTGATTTTGGCATCAACTCCACTTCAAGGAAACACTTCTAATATTAACAATTATTAATTTTGATTAAGTAGAAGAAACTTTTGTGTTCAAGTTCTCAAAGCTCAGATCTCACTGAGAAACCCAAACTTAACCCGAGTCAAGTACACACAAGGCATGTTTTGGCATGCCTATGTAGACAGTGACTTCCCACGCATTTCTTGGCACATTGTTTTGTAGTTTGCACTGACAGATGCATTGGAGGTAATAAACCATGACTGACCTGGCCAGGTCACATTTAAAAGAAAAAAACTGAGTATTACATCCATATAATCAGATAAATTGATCTTAAGCCAACTAAACAGTTTGAAGGTGACAAGTGGAGATGCTTTCATCAGTTCAACTTTTACATCAAGTTTTCAGTCAGCAATTTTTTTTTTACACTGACCCATCATCACATCAGACATTGATATGGCTGGGCTGTCTCAGTACTGGAGATGGAGAGAGAGACAGCGACAGAGGTACTTGTACAGGAAGACAGACAGCTTTTGGTAGGCGACTTCAAGAGGCAAGCTTTGAACTTGAGGCTCTCAGCACCACATGTAAATGTTGCTTGAATGCCAAAATAATGAAACAGATGTAGTGTCCATCCACCTCACTCCTCACTTACGTTTCTAACAATTAAAGGTGTGATAATATGATATACTAACTGTCTCATGCATCGATTTATTTTCACACAGAAATTGCAAACAAGAACCTTTTCAACACTGTTTTCTCAAAAACAGGTTTCTGAAAAATACTGTGCACATGACATTTCCTGTTGGAATATTTCTCATCTAAGATGAAAGCACTTTCTGGACTTTTGGTTTTGAAAACCATGTTGCCCTCTAAAGCTTCATCACAGAAGGATTAGAAGAACTGCATTTTATTCTAAATATGATAAGAATAAACTGTTTGCAAGTAATGATTTTGAATCAGTCAGTGGCAAATCTTATTCCGATTTCTTTCATCATATGTGCATCCATGGAGGGCAGTGCTGGCCATCAACATGCCCAAGGGGTGGTTTGGCATTTGCAGGTCAAAATGTGACCAGAGACGCCCCTGCAGATGGGGCACACAAGGGAAACAGGAGCGTGGTTGCTGGCAGAATTTCTTTTCTTTTTTGTTTTGTTTTTTCTCCTTTTTTGCATCTTGTATGTGGTGCCCTTTGGACAAAGTAGTCAACTGTTATGTCTCTGCTCCTGGAGTTGAGGTCCAAGGCTGCCTACTCCAAGAAACTGAGGTCTCTCTCAAAGATTTTCTGCCATTTCTCTTCTTAATATACCGAGAGAAGTCTAATCTAGCATGTAAGGACTAAAACTGGATCAAGAAAATAAAAAACCTATTATTCCAAACAATTACGAATACACCACACAGTGTTTTTTCCCATCAGTTTACAAAATCAGCCCTGAGTACACTGGTGTACAGGTTTGTATCAGCCATGAGTATACTGGTGTACAGGTCTGCATCAGCCATGAGTATATTGGTGCACATGTTTGCCCTTTGTTGTAACTCTGTAAATGCGAACCTTTTAACATTCACTGTGCTGTACTGTACATGACCAAGCTGCCTAATTTTGTCTTGCTTTTGATAAAACAAGTTAGCATGAAAGTTTGTGTCTTCTCCAACCATACATTCCATCAACAAACTTATATTTCAAAACAGTTAACAGATACATAAGTACCAGCAAAAATGAAAAAAAAAGTTAATATTAAAAGGGTTAGCATGTACAGAGTTACAACAAAGGACAGACCTGTACGCCAGTATACTCATGGCTGATGTAGACCTGTACACCAGTATACTCGAAAAACAACCTCCTCACTTCACTGACCATGAAAAGCTAAAGAGTGATTGACTAAAGTTTGCTTTCATTCTTCTCATTCCCAGTCAGTACTCTGATAATTGCTAGTTACTGCACACCCACCTGCTTAAGTCTGCGCATACGTACATTTATCACTGAACACATGCCTCAGTGTTTACCTAAAAGTGGAGTCTGTAACATCAACTGTAGACACATATGCCCATGTGCCACCATGTGTCTTTGTCTTCGCGAATTTCAGTATACTCACTTAAGATTCTTTACACTTAAAAGAGAACAGCACAACTTCAATGAAGCTCACTAAACCACTTTGGTATGAACAGTGTACTGGCATTATGTTGCTAAAGAGCGATGTATCAGTCACAAGGAATCTGTACTGGATGAACAATATGTCAAAGGAACAAAGCAACACACAAATGCCAAGTCACCTTGTAGACTTGACTGTCACACATGAGCATAACGGACATTTTTCAGACTGCTGAGTGCATCCACAGACACCCTGGCAGTTTGAGTGGGACAAATAAGTAGCAGAATGCTTAAAGGGAAAAGCTTGGGAATGTACGTTAGCCACATCATATGAATCATTCAGGTGTTCTGATTTTTTTTCTTTTTCTTTTGCATCATGTTAAGGAGATTAATCTGACTACAGATACAAAAGGTAGCCATCATGACAATCGACTACCAGCAACAATTGATTTCTACTTTGAAACGAGAGGAATTACACATTCAAATGTCTGAACTTCACTAAACATAATTTATGTGGCAAATATAACGTAAAAATACAATGTAACACACGCAAAAAGTGCCTTCACAATCAAAGTAAAAACAAACTTCTTTTCAAGTGTGTTCTAAACAGAAAAAACGAATGTGCTTTATGTTTGTTCATTTTGCTTTTGTTCACACACACAGTTTCCGTTTCATCAAGGAGGCGTCACTGCGTGCGGACTAGTCCATATACGCTACATCACATCTGCTAAGTTTTGAGACCACACTACGCATGATTTGAAGCTGATGGATAAATGAATTAACAACAAAGATGAGACAATTGAAGAAGAGGGACTCGTGGCTACGACTCAGCGGATGTCTGACAGATGCATTAGCCCAACACGCTGATCAGACCTTGAGTGCCTACCTACCATTTTGTGTGTGTGTGTAGTGGATGTACACGTGTGTGTATGATGTGTGGGCATGGGCCCATGTGTGTGCATGGGCGCATGTGTGCATGTATGTGTGTGCGCACAAGCATGTTTGCGCGTTTGTGTGTGTGCGTGCGTGTGTGCATGTGTGTGTGTGTGTGCGGCTGCATGTATGTGCATGTGTGCGTGCGTGTGCATATATATATATATATATGTGTGTGTGTGTGTGTGTGTAATTTGTGGGTTTGTGTGAGCACACGTATCTGCATATAGGCTATATGTGTACATATATGTGTATGTCTTTGTATATGGGCGTGTGCGCATGTGCGTGTGTGTGTGCATTTGTGCGCTTATGTGTATGCGTCTGTGTGCGCACGTGTGTCGGTGTGGACGTGCACACGTAAACATGTGTATACATGTATATATGTGTGTGGGTAAAAGCGAGCGAATGTACACGCACATGTTCGTATGTGTGTGTGTGTGTGTGAGTGCGCACGCGCATGTATGTGTGTGTGTGTGTTGTGACTGTGTGCGTGAATGTTCAGAAGATGACTTAGGAACAAGAACAAGACCATCAAATACAGCATACAAGTGCACGCGCACAATCGCGTGCACTAACACATACACATAACAATAAGAACAACAACTCCCCCTCAAACACATCCCACGCACACACACACACATACACACACGCACGTACACACACAAACGCGCGCACACACACACACACTCTCTCACACACACACTCACACACCCCCTCAAACACATCCCACGCATGCACACACACACACACACACGCGTGCGCATGCAAACACACACACACGCACACACACAAACACACACAGTGAAACACACATACATGCACACACACACACATGCACACACACACAAGCACACATACAATGTGTCAAACACACACGTGCACATGCGTGTACACACACACCATAACACAAAGCATTGAATCTATGAAATAAATCTCTTTTCAACAGGTTCCAAAATCCAAGGTAATATCATTAGTTTAGCACTGCGGATGACATCTTTAAAATCTGATCTACTCAGTGATCTATTGAACTCAATTTTGTTACTGTTAGTGTTAGACAAGCAACAACTCACTGATCACCTAAAACATGAATAATCAAGAATACATTTCATCGAAAACAAAAGAGGGCATAGAAACTAGCGTGTCACCAGTTAATATATCCAGACATAATCTGCAGTTAAGCTTTACTATCTTTGACCATTTTTAACACTTTTTTTTTCAGAGTCTTAGAATTACACAGGCAGCAAACTTAGTGTTGCAAATTAATATGTTAAAAGAACTGTTGGAACATAATAAACTAATCATCATTGACAAAATACTGTACTTTTTGTAATTTTATGCAAGACTTCAGAACAAAATGAATCTTATAAAAAAAAAAGCATCATGTTCTGTTAATTTATAATTTCGAGTGAATTAAAAGTGATATTCAGTTTGTTTCATTTCACTTGTGTCAGGCTAAAAACAGATTTTGTACAAATCAGTCTTTCTGAAGACAGAAGTCAAAACCCTTGCTCCTCCTCTCCTGAAGCCTGTTGGCTATGAAAACAGCACAACACTCTACATTCTACTCATTCAAGATAGATGTCATGTAGAAACTGTTCATGTAGAAGCTGTTCATTCACTTCATCCCTAAAAGTATTTTCACATACATGTACACTTTCCATGTATGTTTAAATGACATCATATAATGGTGTTACACAGCGGAAGTTTCCTAGGATGGTGTTTGACTGCTCACATTTGGATGGCTCAGGAGCTGAGGACTGTACTTCTCTGGTTCCCATTGGCACTTTCAAGTGTATTTTTCTTTCTTACAAGACACTTGCTAAGTCACTTTACAAACAACGACACTGGCACACAGTTGAAGAAGACTTATCTCACAACACTGCCGGCTGGTTTACAGTCTGTTGTTTCCATTTGTTATGAACTGAAACAGGCCTAGATTCAAATGGTGTAAGAATGTGTATATATATAATTATAGTTAAGCATAATGCCAATGACTGCAGTTCTTCTTCATCTTCTTCTTCCGTTGAGTGGGCACCATCAACTGGCTGATGATTCTGCCACTATTTCGGGGGTCTGCTTGTGAATGGTACAGAGGTGACAGTAAAAAAAGAAAAAAATTCCTACAGCCTTCATGACCCAGCAGGCGATGTGGAGCTGCTGCCCTGGCTGTGCACACAGTCAGGCAGCCCCGACCCACCATAAGGGAGGGTCAAGCCCACACCTTGCGCCAGGCCAGCAAAATGAAAACAAAAAAAGTTTATTTTCTTTAAACTATTGTTATGACATGTGTTTGGTGACCATTGTCACAAAAGTGTCAAGAGCGCACTGGTTGAAACTTGCTGGTGGTAAGGAGTTCCAATCCCTGATGGTCCTTGGGAGAAAGGAACCCTGTCTGTACTGTGTTCTGCAATGAATAAAGGCAAACTGCTGGTCATGTCCGCGTCGCTCATGTGGTGGCAGATACTCTACTGATGTTATAAACTTGTTGAAAAGTGATCACAAGTTCCAATGCAAGCACTTCTTGTTTAAGTTTGCGATCGAAGCCAAAGCACACACTACACTTGAGATACAAGTCTAAATTTCCCATGCAGTGGTGTTGACAAAATGTTGAAGAACTTCTTGTAGATAACCACCCCATTTCTGACTGGTTCATACAATGGGCTATCAGGGTAAGGCGAAAGTTTTTCACACGTGACAACCACTTTTCCATCAGTCATTGCATACAACGTGTTGTCTCTGCCAAGCCGTACGTTTTCACCCGGGTAGAACCGTAGCCCCAACTGACGGACAAGAACTTCACCAGAATGAACGAATGTTCCATCTTGCCGCTTCCAGCCTCGGCTCTTTCCAGGCGTCCTTTTCCGTTTGTTTGTTGAGCTTGATCCTGATTTCTTTGAGGCACATCGAATGCCCCCTCCACTAAACAACGGTGACACAACTTTCGTGAAAGTGGTCAGTAGAGGAGATCTCAATGCCATGAGAGATGCCATGTTGGTTGCTTATGCTCAAGGGAAGCGACTCACATAAAAAAAATTATACACATTAACCAATCAAAGAGCTTCTCTCATTTGCTCGCGGGAATATTGACTGCTGCTCACGGGGGCGTTCTGCTACTTTCATCGACAGTAGCAAACGGCGTGAGCTAAAACATACAATACGGTCGAAAAGTAAGTTTTTATTTTGTGAGTTGACCAAACAAGTTAAAGTTTAGTTAAATTGTAGATCAGTTTTGTGAGTAGTCATATAAATGAATTTGACTACAGATAAGAACTTTGTGAAAACTTGTTCTTTGGCGGATCAGTGACAAAAGCGTTTTCCTTCTTTCATTTTCTTCGTCGTCGTCGTCGTCGTCGATGGCAACTTGGTTGAAATATAGTTTCAGTTTGACCCACAACGCCCGCCCAGTTCTTAAGTATGCACAGTGTCGTAAATATCATTTCTAGTTGATTTGCACAATATGGCTCTTGACGACATTTGAAACATACTAGGCAATCAGCTTACATGAAGTGGATTACTGCATACATATTGTTCTGTGTCTTTCTTACCATTAATAATCCTTTTTTTTTTTCAAAATGCCTGTAATGTCCTATGAGTTGTGGTGCACACAGTTACGGGTGGGGAGGGAGGGGCAAGAGGAAAGCTCATTCTTTGACTTTTTAAACTTCTCCAAATCCAAAGTAAGGCTGTGGTTGATTCTGCAAGACCTTATCTCAAAACTTTTTATCCCATGGACTTCTACTTGGTCTTGTGGCTTCGCAAACCCCAATGTTCAGTCTGTGCAGAGAGGTGGGAGAAAAAACCCTATCCAGCTGTAGATGAAAACCTCTCTTTAAAGTTTTGTTTGAATCTGTTCTCAAAACTAAAGAAGCCTCTGATTACTATGTTTTGCTCAAAATCTGAAAAGAAATTTAAACATCTCCGTTCTTTTCCTCCTTTAGGAATACATATTCTTCCCCATTTGCAAAATGCTGATCAGTATTGAACTAAGATTGAGTTTCAGATCTTTAAAAATTTCCAGACAATCCGCCAAGGACTTTAAGATCTGATCTGCTTTGATCTTGCTTTTTTTTTTTTTGGGGAGGGGGGGGGGGGAGGCAAGAACTACTCAAGGTGTCTGGATTGTAAAGGGTTTTGGGGTGAGCTTTATTCCAATTTCCCATCCTTTCAAGAAATATTTACTGATTGTTCCAAGTCTGAAGAGGAAGTGCTTCTGCTGTACAATGTGCAACAGCTCCACCACAAGAATTTCTCAAAACACATCCCTTCTGACAGCCCCATCTACATTGCTGATCTCACAGCTTTGGTCCTTGCATTCAAGATGGTCCACCTGTCAGAAGATAGGGACTTTCTTATCCTCACTCTGTTTCTGCTCTGAAGGGTTGTACTATCAGTAATCTTAAAATCCTGAATTCCATTTTTTTTTTTTAAGGCTTAAGTAGAACTTTGTGAAATCTGATGGTTACAACACTGTTCTCATCTTGGGTTTCAGTCTTGTGAGGCCGTTAGATGGCATATTATTTTGCCAAGAATATGTACATGTAAAAGAATTGTCCAGATTGTCATCTTCTACACAGATCTTAAACTCAAAAGTTCATAGTTACACCAGTAACCTCCCACAACAACTTAAGAAAACTGGAACACACAAATTTGTGATAACCATTTTCAGCTCCTCCAAACCTTAAAAAAAAAAAAAAATTCCATCTAGCAATGGTACTTCCACAGAGAACAGTATCACAAGTAATGAAAGTAGAAGGGCAGAAGCAGATTAGATGCTTCCCATTTTCACATATAGGTTTAAATTTATTGGACACATAATGTTTTTAGGTAGAATTAAATGAAGAAAAACATTATATTCAAGGCTGCTTATGCAGTACTTAAATAGGCATCCTGTAAATGGGTAGAATGAACAGGGATTCTGTAATTTGCTTAAGGTGACATCATTGATACAGCACAGAGTGCCTACAAGTTTCAGGCAGTATATGTACAATAATGGAAATTATGGATTGGTCACAAAACATGCCAAAAATTTGGGTTCAAATATCACTTTCCAACAAACTAACCCAAATGAAATGAATTCATCATTAAGATTTTCTGGAAAGATTTCCTCTTGGCACCCTTCGTTCCACCCACCCACCTCCACTGCCATAAAAGATAACTTCATCTAATGGGATGGGTAGAAGGGGTGGTGTGGGGGGTAATGGGGGTTTTACAAGGCTGCACAAATGTGTTCCAAATCACTAGCATTGAGTTCCATTGCAGAATCTACAGTGGTGTAATGATGGTGGCAGTACATGTTGCAAATACAGCTCAGTTTATGTTGAGTATTTTTCAGCTGAAAAATCTGATTAAGGATATGAATCCTTATGCATGATTTGCAGGGCTTTTGTAAATTCTCTATCCCTCACATCAACCTAGCAAGAGAATTGGAACACAAAAACAGATAACAAACTCTTTCAGATCCATCCGAGCCTAATAGTCATAATAATGGATATTTATGGCACTTAATCTTTAAATAGTCCAACTCAATTGCATGCACTCTGACAGGCAGGTAGGCAGGCAGGTACACAAACATGCACACACAAATGCATTCATGCATGCACATGCTTGCGCGGGCACACTCGCACACACACGCACAGACGATAGTTCTTACACCCACATATATGTACACATGATTGGTCTGTATGGACAAGTTTCTGGTAGTTTACTCAGGCATCATCCCAAAATGTTTACTGTGGGTTCAGAAATATCCTGGTTTTTCATGATATTAGACATTAAACCAAAAATTCTCAGCACAAGTTTATGGATGCGACTTTAATTTTCGTTTCTTAGAAAGAAACATTTTACTCCAAGCATTGCCTTTTTATCCTCCATTCAGCAGAATGGCATCTAACAGTGGTTCTCAGCAAAATCGTGTGGTGCAAGACCATGGCTATGATGTGGAACTGGCCTCGGGAGAGCAGGTGGACGTGAAGTACATGTGTCCAGTGTGCCTGAACGTGATGCGTGATGCTATGCAGACAATCTGCGGCCATCGCTTCTGCAAGTCATGCATCACTAGAGTGGCCGGGTCAGCAATAACTGTAAATTATTTGTTAATGATGTGTAAGTGTGTGCATGGCAGATTTATTCTGGGGCAGGGACAGTAAAAGAATATGGAAGAGTAAGGACAGATTCATGTTGTTTTTTAAAATGCATGTACACAAATTATGCTTTCAGAGGTTGGATGTGTGCGTGTCTCATCTTTCCTACAACACATTCTGCCCAGAGAGGAGGGATTGAGGTGGTCAGGGGGAGGGGCTATAAAGGAATGGTTTGCTAAAGAAGAAGAAACAGGGGGTAGGGAGAGTGGTTATAAAAGAATGGGTTACACACACACACACACACACACACACACACATACACACACATCACGCTCGCTCGCTCGCTCGCTCACTAGTTAAATGTTACAGAAAGCAGCTGAAAGTCAACTAATGGCCTCATGATTTACGTCTTGTTTCAGAGAAAAGTTTTCTTTTTACCAATGCCACGGCCAGAAATAATGAATTGTCCTATCGATTTTAATTGAAACTGGTCTGTTTTAGCCTAAGAAGGATTTCAGCTTTACAAGTTAAAATATTGATGTCTTCAAAAATGCGACATAACTACAGCCAAATGGACAATGAAATTGATGTATCTGTGTATAGCAATCTTGATGTGATTTGTTTCCAGTGACAAACCATGGGGAAGATGTCCTGTGGACAAGACGGCTCTTCGCAGATCAGAGCAAGTAAGATGGTGATTGAAGATTTTAATAAAACTGTGTTGATATCATATGTTGATCATGTATTAATGACTGAGAAGAATGGAATAACCAGATATAAGAGTAATTCAAACGTACTGTGTCTACTTGACTTTCAAAAGTTCTGTCATGTATACATGTAATGTTAAGATGGGTTGATCGTGACTTAAAAAAGAGATGGCAGATTCAGTCAATCACAGAATATGTCGTTTGATGAATTTTTCCATCTTAATGATGTTGAAGTGAAGTCTTTGATGAAATACAGCCTAGTATATGAAGCGTACTATTTTATGACATTTTGGCACTTCACAGAGTATACTATTAAATGAGAGTTTCACAGTTCACAGAGTATACCATTTGATGACTTTTCTGCAGTGCCTGAGTGTCTCATAGTTTTCTTCTTGAATGGCACGAGAAAAGTCTCTTCACCACATAACAGCTTAGTTGTTAACTTTCACTTATGTAGTAAAATATATGCAAATGAAATGAACACTTAAAACTGTATTTTGATTCTGTTGTTTACATTTTAAGGAAAAGATTTTTCAAGATATTTAATTCGGTGGAGAAATTACTTTAAATATGTTTATCATTACAATATAAGGGAATATTGAGACCATTTGAAATTTTGACAAAATGATCAAGGCATATGAGCTGCATCTGATTTGAAAGTATATCATGTTCTCTTATGACAAAACTAAAAAGAAGTTGTGATTTAAAAACCGGTCATGTTTATTTTCAAAATGTTTAAACAGATTTTTCGTGACAGTTGGTACATTCCTGCAAATTTCTAATTACATTACTTAATTTTCAAAAGCAAAAAGTGTGAAAGGTACATATGCATACCTTATTGATGATCATACTGTCCATCAGCACTGGGAAGAATGGATGATTTTTTTTTTCCTTCAGTGTTTCCTTATTTATATAGATATTTTCCTGGTCCTAACACTAATTACATTGCATTTCAATTAGAGTATTGCCTTCGCTTTGTCATTGTGTTTGGGGAAACTAACCTTTGACCTGTCTCAAAGTCATTAAAGAGAAAAGTACACCGTCTTGTTTACAGAAATGAAATGTGTATAGTGAATGTATCAAGCTAATGACCTATGTGTGTTTCCTTGGACTGAAATTCACATGTGCTAAAAAAAAAAAAAAAAAAAAAAAGAAGAAGAAAAAAAAAGAAAGATTGTGTTTTCTAGCTTTGGTGTGTCACAGTGAGTGAGCAATGTTCTGAAGCTTATGCTTTGGTGTGACAGTAATGTGCGGACAGTTCAAGTTTTTCAGTCATGGGCTTTTAGCTCATTTATAGAACTTGGTTTACAGGATGTGTTCATACACTTATATGTACTTGGCCATGCACCCAATAGATGGAGCTTGCATGCCTGGATGTTCCTCAGAAATTTGATGTCGCTCCAGGCTTATCTTAAATATCCTGTCTGCTCCACAGTGGTTTCTACTATATGATTACCAAACATCTTTGACTCATATTTGCCAAATATTGGTGTGTTTTTTTATTCTGTCAGGATATTACTCCAAAAATTCCTTTGTTGTTTATGTAGTGCCCCACCTCTACCCTCTATTTTCCCTCCTCCTGTCCCCTACCCATTTTGTCCCTCTTCCCTTTCTACTACCCCTCCCTTTTCCCCATTTTCCCCTCTCCTCCCTCCCAAGAAAAACAACAATAACATAAAAAGGTGCTTTATTAGCAAAATCCACCATGCCTCCACACAGTCTAGCCATTGCTTTCCCTCTTACAAAGAGATCAATGTTCTGTGCAGCTGTTCAACGATGTTGCCATGCGCCGTGAGATACTGTCATTGATTGTCAAGTGCAAGAACAGCAGTGAAGAATGTACTTGGACAGGGGAATTGCGTGATGCAGAGGTGAAGTCATGAATTCATGTTTTACACAGCATTGGTGACTAGGTTAACCGAACAGGAAACTATGATAGATGGTCAAACCAGCTTCGTCTTGTCCAGACATGCTATGAAGGTTGAATGGTTTGGAAAGTGATATTCGTAATAAGTTTTCCACATTGGGACCCCATTCCAACTTAGTCTTTTAGTTTTGGGCTTTAATATGTCAGCTGATGTGCCTTTTAAATGAACAGGTGTAAGAAACATGTATGATTTACTGGTAGATTGATTTGAATTAAACATGATAATTTTTGTTTGTATAAGCAAGTCTACAATAAGTTCACATATTACTACTGTATTTGTTCTGTGTTTGTAGTATCAAATGCACTTAAAATCATTCTTTTGGCAGAAAATTCACTGCATTTTTTGGTGGCATTTGTGGGGGGGAAAAATCCAAGAAGGGCTGTCAAGAGTGGAATGTGTCCCTGAACATTCTGGCATGAACAATTAGAATACTATATTATGGTATGGTGGAGGTCACGCACTTATGAACTTATTAACACTGAAGACTAAATCAAACTCGCTTAAGGCATTGATATGTAGAAAAATTGAAACTGATGTAACCATGAGAGCAAGGCATCATAAGCAGTGTTATCTGTGACATGTGTATTAGATAATGCAAGTTTTGTGCATTTGTTTGGTATTATTTAAAATTGACTACAGCTTTTCAATAGATGGAATGAAAGAACGTAATGTTTCAACAGTATAAAACAAATTGGTAGCTGATCCCGGAATGGTTTGGATATTTTGTCAAGACTCGTTATATTTTCCTTTGCTGGCTGAGCGAAACAGGAGTGAACCAACTTGGTAATTGTCCACAGTGATCTTAATGTCATTGTTGATATACTGCCTTAAAAAAGTTCAAAGGTCGCTGTCAGTTTTTGTGTAATTTCTTTAGATGTATTTCTAGACAATGCTGAATTTCTCTTAAATCTTTTTATTGCACTCTGTTATATATTCAACAGTCAGTGTGACTTTGATCACCAATTGGCTTTGGCACTGAACCCATGAAAGTTCCATGCAAATCAAACATATCTATGTTATACAGCTGAACTGAACAGTAGAAAAACTGTATCCATGTACCAGCCTTGTTTGTTGTGGAAACAAATCAGCAGTCATCAGGTACTGCTTGGTATTTCAGATCACGTTTGAGACACGTTTTCAGCCATGCCACCAAGATGACGACATTCTGATGCAGAATCAAGATGGGCCATTGCTAGGCCGCAGGAGGGTGTAGGGAACCAAGGAATTGATTGCTGGTTAACAGTGACCTATTCAGTCATTGACACTTTACATGACCACCGTAGAGAGATGGGCAGCATTGCAGAGCAAAGATGATCAAGATGACAAAGTTCAGTTTCCAGATAACATGACAGATTTCATGTTTCATCTGCTTATCGAGTTATCTGATTTTTTTTTTTTTAGCTGGGAGTTATGGCCTTATAACTTGAGAATCTTTATGTTGAAAAAAATTTGGTCCATCAAGTTGGTCCATAGATTCTGTTGATAATCTGTTAATGAATGAAGTAAATTTGTTGAAATGAATTTGATCCATAAATTCTGTTGATAATCTGTTGCTTAATAACTGAAGTAAAGTTATGATTCCTTGCAATTGTGTTTCATTATAACTTTCTAGTCAGTATTTCGATTGTTCTGAGCCCAGTATAGATTGATGAATGTACATTTACAGTGGTATCTGTAGAGAATGACTTGCATTGAAAATTGGTGATATAGAGAACACTTCACCTGTTTAAGCACCCTCTTGCTATCAGTATAACAATTTGTTCAAGATTTTACATTTATTTTATGTCATGTTTTCAACTTTCTGGTTATTCATTTTGCTTTCTGACTGTATGCCATACAACAATTATTACAGATGATAAATATAAGTAAACTTCTTTCATGTTTATCATGTTTCAAATGATGTATTATATCTGGCTACTGACTCGTGATGTCTTGCAGAATGGTGCTTTATCTCGTTCAGCCTTCATACTGCAGCATTTTGCTCAAGATTGTTGTCCTGAACAAGGATGGGTTGCAAAATAGTTTTTAATGTCTTTATCTTCAAACAAGAGTGGATGGCTTTCAGTTACATGTTTTTTATACTGTGGATAGAAACACCTGAAGGAATGTGCGATGGAGAATGTGGTGTGCCCCATCGGTTGTCAAGCAACTCTGCGACGTGGTCAGATCACAAAGCACAAAGATGAATGCCCTCAGCGAACAGTGGTCTGTGGTCATTGCAAAGAGAGTATCGTTTTCATCAAAGTTCATGTAAGTTCCTAATAGTGTTTTCATTGCTTCATGGCTACCTGCTTTGTTTTGGTGGTAGTCATGTGGACAGATTTAAATAGGGTTAGGAATACAATTTAGACAGGAAAATAGTAATATTTAATCTTATTAGGGGGGGATTATTGATACCAGCGTCCGTTATGAATTGTGTTTATTGTTCTTCAGGGAAAAAAGTTTATGATGATGTAAAATGTTATACTGCAAATATTATGGACAGAATTATCTATTGTTGCTTCTTTGCTTGAGGTTTTCTAACATGAGATTTTTTTCGTTATAAACCCACCAGTCATCAATGGATATCACCTGTTTCAAAATCGCAACACAACAATCATGTCATAATATATGGAAAGATGTGTGTACATGTTCTGGAAAACATGTTCAAAAACTCTAGTTTCATTATCACATTGGGCTTCTGTGTTTCCATGGCAATGTTTACAGAAACATGAGGTGGTGGACTGCCCAAAGTTCCCCGTGCCCTGCACATTGTGTGGCCAGACTGGCATAGCTCGGGCAGAGATTGCTCGTCACATGGACTCCACTACAGGCACCTGTCCTCAGGCCAATGTTGTCTGCAAATTCCGCACTGTTGGCTGCCACTTTCAGGTCTGAAGAGTGCATATCGTTATCATGAATGGTTGTTGTTTTTGATAGCGTTAGGCATTGTTAGATAGAAGTTTGCTCTACGTGTTATGTGAATGGAATGGCTTTTAGGTCTGTGAATGGAATGGCTTTTAGGTCTGTGAATGGAATGGCTTTTAGGTCTGTGATGTATTATTTGTGAAAACATTTTGTTTTAAATAGAATTAAGGATTGTGGGCATGAAAGTTTACAATATGGATATGTTATCCAAAAAAATAGAGAACACTGAAAAAGAAAGTGTGTGTGTTTCCATTTTTGCCTATTTAGAGTAAATTCCATGAGAATAAATGCATGAAAAATGTCAATATATGAGTGGAAGGGCTGGTCTGATTCAGTTGTTTCATCTATTTACTTTATTTTAATGACTTTAAAGGCAAATGCTGTCACTCCTGTGTGATTGTATTGCAGATTTTTAACAAACAACATTGAGTAGTACACTTTACATACAGAACATAAAATATTCTTTGAAGTTTTCAATAAGAAGTAGTACCAATTTTGTTGAGGGAATCAAAGTAATGTGGACGGGAAATGAAAACATTTATGTTTTTCAGGACAAACGAAAAGACATGCAGAAGCACTATGATAACAGCACAGAGTCTCATTTGTCCATGCTGATGAACCGAGTTGTTGAGCTGACGATGACCAATGACATGCTGCGTGAAGAGCTTTGTTTGACCAAAGGGTAAGCTTGGATTTGCACCATACCTGTACATTTCTGCTTTTTTTCATGCTTTTTCTGTGTGTGTGTGTGTTTTAGGGCTGAGACTTATGGATGAGCAAATACAACCACTTGATTATCAAGGTACTTTGTACCACAGGTAAATTAACAACTTATTACGAAAGGTGTGACATTTCACTAGTAAAACCCAGATGTTTCTTTAAGTAGCCCGGTTGCTGGCTCTGAACTTTGAGTTTTCTCTGACTGGGGTCAAACAGTTACACATACTGTAGCAGATCTACAAGGCTTATCACCAGCTTGCCTACAACGCTGCTGCTGTTAACATACCTCTCTGGCATGAAGATTTTACAGTCATAGAACGAAATAAACAACTGCTTCATTTTGGATTGTCCTATCTTATGGGAACATAAAGCACTCTAATAAACTAAACTTTCCATTCATACCAGATACCAAAGCAGAAATAGTGATATGCAGAACTTGCTTTGACTTGCAAGTGAGAGAAATAGTCTAGCTTGCTTTCACCCACAGTGTGTGTAAACATGTACATACATATACCATTCCTCCTGCATTCCACTTTTCCTACTACCTCTTACAAAGCTTTACATGAATACAAGTCAGTCAGCACTAATCTCCTACCAGTAACCATATTACACACACACATGCAGATGTATGTGTGCACATGTGTATGCATGCATGCATTCATCAGAGCACAGAGAGAGAGTACACCTTTGATTTCTGGCATCTTGTTGACTTGGTTGGCTAGGGCAAGCATGCAATACCTCCTCACTTGACCTCTATTTCCCCCCCCCCCCCCCCCCCCCTCCAAGTATAGATACTCATTCTTCTCCAGTGCACAGAATGAGAACGGTTGTTCCATTGTGTTTTTTTACACATTTCTACTGCACCACAAGAAAAATGCCATAGACACCTTCAACCAACTAAAACCATAGACATCATCAGCCAACTAACACCATACAAAAAACACTTGTAACATGTAGGGCACACATTTACATTCCATGTTTACCCAACATAAAGCAAATGAAAAAAATATTGTCACATATAGACACAGATTAGAAAAACATGGGAAAAAATGTTGGTATGCTAGCAGCACACACAGAATGACGAAGGCCCAGTTTACAGTGGCACTGATTCAGGTCATGCTGCTCTGGAATTCAGTTAGTGGCAAGTCAGAGTCAGCCGCTGGCTGTGGGACAACTCAGTAGGAAGAGGAAAAGAGGAAAATGAATGACCATGATTGGGCTTTGTGGTAGGATGGGTTATAATGATAAAACGAAAGCCCTGCTGTTGCCTTTGCTGTAAAGACCCTGAATCAGTACCAATGGTTGTATAGAGAACTCGCCATATCCAGGTCCAGTATGGTTTGATGTCAGAATTTCACATAGAGGAGGGTTCTTTTCCCAATACAATGTGCATGTCTGTGTGTGTGCTTACATGCACACATTTGTAAATACTGTGAAAAGAGATAGAATAGGGGCAAGAGGGAATGAAAAGAGCTATGAAGAGAGAGGAACTGATATCAAGGTTATTATTGTGCTATTTGGTTTCATTTAATGTTTTCTAATTTAATCAGATTTTGGACCTGAGATTGTGTAATGCAACATCACATTCCAAGTTTATCTTAATTTTGTCATTACAACCAAAAGGAAATCTGACAATAAAACAGTTTCTGTCAATGATTTTTTGCACATGTTGTATGTTTGGTCCTGCAATAGCATGCAACATGTACATAAACACATATACACATTTTTTTAACATATATTTGCATAAATTTGCTTTAACAGCAGCTGCTTTATGTCGAGCATGATCCAATGTTGTGTGCTTTCAGCAAACTAGCAGACAACAGCCTGCAGTTGGTGGACCATGCCCAAACCATCGTCCATCTGAAAGAGCGGACAATCAGCGGGCGTCTCTTGTGGAAACTGGACATGAACAACATGCAGCCATTGCCCAGCATGGTCTTCAGTCCCCCCTTCTATACCTCCTGCCCCGGGTATCAGGTAGGTTCGCTGTGTTCTCTGCATTTTCTTTTTGTCTTTGAAATTTAGAAGAAAAAAGCAACAAAGTATGTGATGACCTGTGTGATTCATTATCAATCATTATGGATTGTCGTAAGTTTGAGAATCCCACATTCAGTACGTGTTCTGCGGTGATCACACTGAAATGCAAGTTAGTCCTAACAAGGTTTTTTGTTTTTTTCTAAAGTAGGTTGTTTTGTAGATCCAGTTCACACAGAGTAAAGAGGAAGACCAGGTTCATTAACCCATCTTTTCTTTGAGAATGAGTAGAACTCTTCCAGGTGCTCTGAAGTGCAACATCTTGTGATGACAAGTCCCAGACTTCGAGGAAGTCTATAATTCTTTTTTTCTTCTCATAACATGCTGTGTATTATAAAATCTGACAACTAAGTAATTTGAATGAGCACTTCTGCAATGTTTTTAGCTTGTAGAACCTTTTAAAAATTTTTCTTCCTCATCTCGTGTTGATTTTTTAACACTTACGAAGGCAATTTCTTTCATAGCCACTTGTTTGTTATTTCCAGTCGATAGTGATTCAGCAGTTAAAGACCACTGTAGTTTGCAAACACACCATTACAGTCTATACTGATTACTGCACTGCCATGGTTGATTTAGCAGGGAAATACATCTGAACTTCAAATACCATTACAGTCTACACTGATTTCAACCATTGTTGATTGAGGAGTGCCTGGGACTTTCACAATACTAAAATGGATAGTTCTCCATCACTGTCACTCCTTGTCATACAATACGAGCTGGAGGAAGGGGAAGGGTGGGATAGGGGGCCAAAGGGAGGTAGTTTTCTCTCAGTCAATACTTGCAAATGGTGACAGCCATCTCTTTGACAGACACTGCAATATGCTGCTTTTTAACAAAGAAGCCTTCCAGAATAACCTATTTGTGAAAAAAATATAGGGTCACCTTTGAAAGGTGAACCCGTTGTTTATTGGTAATGACAGACAGTTAAATGAAGGCTAACCAGTACTTAAAAGGTTAAACACACACACCAGAACTCTACATGTGCCCATATATGCCTAGTCACTGATAAAGATTACTTGCTCATGCTTGTTTAGACATGAGAAATTATGCTCATTGTCGCCAGTATTTTAAGATGGAATGTATTTCAAGTGTTTCCGCTGTTGAATTTATTTTGGTTACAGTTACGTATGCGTCTGGACTTTCGAGGGGTTTGTGACGGCGATGACATTTACTCGTCCATTTTCGTGGTGCTGCAGAAGGGGGAGTTTGACCAAGATTTGCTGTTCCCGTTTAACGGACAGGTCAAGGTCTCTGTGCTCTCTCAGAGTAATCATACTTCCACTCAGAATATGTCCACCATCATTAAATGCAGAGATATACCTCGCAATGCCAATGGCAGCATTAATGTTCGTGTGAACAGCCGGGGCTGTACACGTTTTCTTAAACAAAAGGAGCTTCTGTCAGCTGCTTACACCAAAAACAAATGTGTCTATTTTGACATAAGTATGGTAACCGCTCCAGAGCAGAATGAAAGTGCCAAGAAAAATACAAATTCAAGTATCTTGGTTTCACAGATGTCAGCTGTACCAAAGTAATTTTTCCTTGTAGTGACTTTTGAATCCTCCTTCCCCCCTCCCCCCATTTTTTTTCTTTTTTTACTCGGTATATTTGCAATAGTGATATTTTACATTGAAAAAAGCTAGTTTTAATACTTCTGTGATCATAATGTGCTTTTTTAAAACACTTGTGTTTTAATTCCTAAATGCTCTTGACATCCATCGTTATTATGGCTGCTTTGTATGAATGAGACCATCTTGTGCATATATTTCTGGTCTGACCACCTTTTTTGCTCAAGGTTGGAATTCAGTGGAAAGTGTTTTTGTGATGCATGGAAGCTGCAAGGGAATTTTCTGATTGTGTAAAGGGTTCTATGTGGTGCATGCAAGAAGGCTGAATTTCATGTACAAGATCTCATGTGCATGCTTTTGATCCAAATCTTAATTGTTTTGCTTTTTCAGTAAGGCTTATGATAGTTGTGAATCTGAATTTTGTTTAGTATAACTTATGATAGTTGTGAATCTGAAACATATCTTTTGCGTATCATTTTATGCCGTTTATTTTTAGATTTGTACATATGATAGTATACCACAGGTATTTTAATGGAGCAGTTTTTAATTTGGTTCATAACTGACCCTGAATAATTGTTTCTGTGTACCAATTTTCAAACTGGTTAAAAAGAAATGCTGTCACTTATTCTTCAGTATTTCCATATGGGTTTGGGGAAGGAGGGATCATTTGCAAGGAATGGCTAATTGCCGCTCAAGTCCATCGGTTGACTAGTTTGGCATGAACCAGAAACAGATTTTCAAGTGATAAAATATTTTAGTTTTGCAGACCTGTTTACCCTAACATTGATGTTGGCATACGTTTCCTCAAAAATGAGCGAGTGTGTGTACAAACCTTCCAATTACTGCCACCACACAGTGAAGCCTTTACACTGCACCAACTACAGCGTGATTTAGTTCTTACAACACAAGATTCTTCATATCTGGTTTACCTGCATACTTTAGCTCATCATCTTTTTCTTTTCCTTTTTTAAGATGGTGTGTGTGATACTTCTGGGCCCATAATCCCTGCTGTTATTTCTACGCAGCTACACCTTATTGAAAAAGCACACACAGCTGGACAAGATTCAGCGCGCAGAATTGTCATTCTTTGATCACAGCACACAAATCAGCCCACCAAGACGGCGCTTCGTTAACACTCAAGTATGATTGCTGTTCAAGAACAGTGTCTAGTCTTCAACATATTTTTATCTAGTTCTGTCATATTTTTGCCAGATGTATAAGGACTGAATGGATAAACAGGTCCGCTTATGTAATGACATCTCTTGTGACAGTATTCCAGAGAGGTTTAAGCATTGATGCTGCAAGTTGCAGAAAACACAATCCATCCTAACATTCAGTGATGCAAATATCTCCTAATGTATATGCTACGATGGCTTAAATCTTTATAATCCTGTTATGATTATGTGTTTTCCATATGGATAGAGGAAAGTATTTTTTTCTGACTTTACTCAGCCATCTGCAATTAAAGTCACTGGGAAAAAAAATGATCTAAAATTTACAAAACTTTGAGAGAAAAACAGCCAAAAAAAAAAAAGGGGGTGGGGGGGAGGGGGGAATATTCATTTGTATGCAAACTTATTTCACTTTGAATTACAAGCCATATCCTGAATGAACAAATCACATCCAACTAATGAGCAACTGTTTTGAAAACTATAACCTAAGGCAGCAAAAAATGGTGTCTACTTGAAAAATTGACCATCTGATAGCACTTCTCTACTATTACTGGTTGGGTCCCATGTCCTGTATGTACAAAAAAAACCAAAAAAACAGCATCACAGAGATTGGATGTCCTTGTCAATAAAAATTACAACTGCAAGTAATATAATACACTCAAACGCCAGTGATGCATACACAAGTGCGGTAAAACATGCCATCAAATCATGCCCAATGCTCTTGCATAATTTTGAAGACAGGTTTTTTTAGCTCATCAGTTTCAGATTGGCAGGCTGTACTTTTTGCTTGAATAGATCTAGCCACCAGAGTTCAGACATTGTCTACCATGTAACTAAAGTATAGGTTGTTCATGCCTCAAGATTTTCAGCAGAATGTTTTTCAGTTTTCTTTTACCCGTTCTTTTGTCTTTGTTCTAGGGGGAACATTTTCTTGAATCACAATTTTGAACATGTCAGCTTTTTTTGTTATAGTTTGGTAACTGGATATTGGACTGTCCACACTGTTCTCAGACAACACTTGTTTTTCATTCTGTAGTGTCTTTTAGCCCATATTGCTTTTTATATGCATTTTTTGTTGCATTCATTTGTTTCTCTAGGTTTATATTCTAGTAATCCGAGGATGACAAGTGAAACAGAACTGCCTGCGCTTCAAGCTCAGCATTGCTTTATCAGCCCTTAGGATATCAATGGTTTATCTACCATCTTATTTAATGTATGTAAATATTGTCTTGGCGTTTCTTTTTCAGAGACCCCCCCCCCCCCCCTCCCACTGAAGTTCATGACAGTCTCTTACAGGCCTTGTGTGATCAGCTGGGCTTAAATTTCCAAATGTAGAAGAGGTGTTCAATAGCTTTATGGGTTAGCATCAATCATACCGAGACTTGGCCTATAGATGCATAGCTGTTCAGCAGTTGTAGGTTCGAATCCTGGCAGTGTTAAAAATACTTCTGACCGCAGAAGAGCATTTAGGAGTCATGACCTGAATGCGGTCTTGCCCCATTTATGTTCAGGTGAGGTGGGGGGGGGAGCAGCTTTCTGAAGACCTGCCATCAAGTTGTTTCTAGTTTTCTTTCCAAGAAGTCTGCATCACATGTCGGGTACCTTGACACAGTTTCATGGGGGACTTAACCAAATAACAGACCACTGGTCACCAAAAAAAGACGAGAGGTTCAGTTACTGTGCTGCCATTTTCTTAGATAACAAATCATGCATGTTCAGAAACTTCCCTTAGTGTTTCACTTTTACAGTCATGAAAGCTTTATAATCCGTTGCACTACCAACAGTAAATTGTGGTATTATGCAATGCCTCAATTTAAAAAAAAACTAAAAAAGAAAAATGTCTGGACAAAAATGCATTCTTTCCAAATCACCTGTTACTGACATTTGCAGTTAAGAAGTATGGAGGGACCCTCAGTGTGGTTTGCAGGAATAGGAATACTCTCCAGCTTGCATTTCTTCTTTTTGCATTATCTGCTTGCAGTTACTTTGTGAACTAGTTTTCTTTTGAGACCAAAAGTGGATCACTTTTCCTTTTTTCCTTTGAGCAGGAGGAGTGGGGGGAGTAGGAGTAGGGGGGGGGGGGGGGGTAACAAGAATGTGTATATGGTCTTTTGATAAGCCCTTAAATCTGGAGATTCAAGGAATCATTCTGTATGAATATTGGATTATATATCGTATGCTAAATTATGTATGCCTTATTGAGAACATTATTTTTACAAGTAAATTGTGAAAATCGATAGTGCTCTTCCAAATTAATTCTGTATACGGGAATCTCATCACTGTTCTATGCTGCATATTTGCGAATGACATGGCATGCATATAGACTGTGCTTGACATTGTGTGTACACAGAAAAGTTTTCTTGTGATAGAAATGGTGTTGCAGTATTGGGTCAAATCTGCAGCCCACTTTTCATTCCATCTTTCTCGATATCATCATCATCCACACAAGAAAAAATTGTACATAAAATAAACCTGTGGTTTTATACTCGATGTTTCTGTCGTCTGTTACAGTGTTACTTTGCCTGGTGCCTGGACTGCCTTTGTAGGTCTCTCTTTAATTAAGCTTGCTGGGCTCCACTGACCAAAAGCAAAACCCCTGTTCCAGAGACGGTAACTAAAGCAGCTAGGTATTAGAAATCAAAGCTTCATAAGCAAGCCATCTGGCATAAAAATCCATGTGGTTCATGGTTAAGTATGAGTTATATTTTTCAATTCTATATCTATACGTCAACATTTTCAAGAAAACTGCTACATGTGGAAGACTGCCTTCTAACTTACACTTATATAGGTAATGTTTTGCTAGAAGAATAATGAAGTAAAAACAGTAATCAATTGCGATTGTTAGGTCGAAACCTAAAAGTATGAGAGACTCTAAATAAGATATAGTGTCAAATATCAATCTTATATTGTCGCCGATATATCTATTTCTAATAAATCCGGTCTGATCTTCATTTATGATTTTAGGCAACACGGATTTTATTCTGTTGGCAATGCAAGAGGATCCTATCTTATAAACGACATTTAACAGAGAAATGGGTCTCCAGTTTTTTATGTACTGTCTGGATTTATCACCTTTTGGTATACATGTAATGATTCCCTCTCTTTGTACACATGACAGTTCTCCTTTCTTGAAACTTGCATTTAAAGCTCTAACGACAAATACACCAATCTGTTTCCAAAAGACTTTAAAGAATTCAGTAGTGAAACCATCGGAACCGGGGCTTTTATTATTTTTCATTGTCTTTAAGACATATGTCGCTTCCTCCACTGTAATAAGACCTTCTAAGTCCGCTGCTTCTGTTTCATTTAAATGGGGGATGTCGTTCACCAAATCTTTTATATCACAATTTTCTACAATATTTTCTGTGTATAATGTTTTATAGAAACTATATACTTCTTTCAGTTTGTCTTCTTGATTTGTTAGAACATTATCTTGTTTATCAATTAGTCTAGCCATGTTTTTACTGATGTAATGCCGTTTTTCGAGATTACAAAAATAACTACTAACTTTCTCTCCATCTGCTATCCATCTAGCGCGTGATCTTAACAAAACTCCTTCTATTCGTTTTCCTCTGATATCCGACAGTCATTCTTTTTTCTCGTTAATGACTCTGATATCATCTTCAGTTTTCATTTCTTTTTTTTCTAACTTAATAATGTCTTGTTCTAATTGTTTTTCCTCTTCATTACTGTCTTTTATTCACAGTAGCATAAGCAATTGTTTTCGACCTTATTTTCATTAACAGGAAATCGAGAAATAAATCATCAGAAATTGAGAATTGTAATTTGTCGTCTGTTTCATTAATATTTTCTGTATTTATAGCGTATTCTTCTTTAACGTTTTCAATCAAAGTATTGATTTCATCTACATATGACTTATCTTTCAACAGAGACGAGTTAAGTTTCCAAAAAGTATTGCGCTTTATGCCTTCATTAAATTTTAGCTTTAATAACACAGCAGAGTGATCTGTTCTATAACCGGATTCAATGTCTACTTCATCAGTATAAGAAACAACTGTGTCTGATATCAAAAAGAAATCTAGCCTGGCCTGTTGAAAAGGATTAGTCCTCCTCCACGTAAAACGGCGACACTCTGGGTTTAGTTCCCGCCAAATATCATTCAGGTCTAGATTTTCGACCACGTTTTCAACAGCCTGTTTTGCGTGAGGATTATTTATATGTTTGTAATTATGATAATCTCTAGAAGGGTCAAGGACCAGATTAAAATCCCACCTATTATAACATTTTCTATACTAAGCCCAACAATTTTTTGTTTGAGACAATTGTAAAATTCTGCATCATCCCTACTTGGCCCATATATATTAACTAAAAGGTAATCATTCCTATGTATCTCTGCACGTATCATGAGAAAGTTTCCAGAATCATCCTTAACAATTTGCTTAACCTTAAATTCAAAGTTGTTATTAAACAGAATTGCGACTCCTCTTGCGTTGGAAGAGTAACTTGAGAAATACGCCTTATAGCCCCACTCAGACTGGATATACTGTTCCATCTTTTTTTCAAAATGAGTGTCTTGCAAGAAGTACACAGAATATTTTTTACACCTTAGATAATGGAAGACATCACGTCTCTTCTTCAAACTATTGAGGCCCTGACAGTTAATTGAGAGAATAGAAACACTACTGTCCATTTCTGTTTACGAAATAGCTTTGGAGAAGACAATAACATACATGTGTAAATACATCAAACCCAAAAGAGGTCAACAAACTCATATACAACTGACAGCATAAAATGAATCCATCCAACCCGGTCAAACTAAAGAATTTATAATGGTTTTGAACAAAAAAACACATACACCATGAACACACGGAAAACAATATAAAAATGAAAAAGCAAAAAACCATTATCACTACAATCATAATACAAAAACAAACAAACAAAAAACAAATAAGATATTTGCTTGACCACCGCAAACGAGCAAAGGGGGCATGCACAAAGATAAAATGTAAGACCTCGTGTCGCATTATAAATGAATTGAAACATGCGTGCGCGTCAAGCGCTCACGCAGGTATCCAAGAGGCGAGGGGGCACTTTAAAAAAAAAAAAAAAAAAAAAAAGGAAGGGTGGCGCGGGGAGAGGGGGGAGTTAGCATGGTCACCGTGATTTACACCGTCATTACTAATGGATAACCACGTGAAGATAGTTCAGCTTTCAATCCCCCAATAGGCAATAACTTGGTGTATGTAATATAAGTGGTCCTTTCGCTGTTTTTGAATATACAAGCACTGAAACCATGCAAAGCAATAACCACATGAAGACAGCTCAGCTTTCAATCCCCTGATACGCAATAACTAAGTGTGTGTGATGTAACTGGTGTTTACATGGGGTTTCAAATCCTGAACTGGTTGTTTCCCTAGATGAGTGGGAAAGTGAAGATAATTTTCAACATGAACATGATGCGCCGAGTGCTCATCTGACCAGCAAGTTTAATCAAAAAGCTATTTCATCTATAGATATTGGGAGGGAGGGTAAAGGGGAGGGTATCAACTTCAGCATCAAGTTGGTCAGCCACTCCGGCAAGGACGGATGAATAGTGTGGCAGAGGTTGCGGTGCAGGTAGCAATGAAAACTCCAGGTAGAACCTCACCCTTCACTGGCTTTTTCTCATCTTCAAATTTATCCCAAAAACCACATGTCTAGAATTCCAAGCACACTTCACCCGCAGGGCAGGTATTAAGCTTTCTTGTTTACAATTACTTCACAAGGGAAGTGTGTATGAGCATGCATTCACATGTGTGTGTGTGTGTCTGAATACACTTAAGAGCAAGTTTGTGGGCTGATGAGCATACAAATTGATTGATCACGGGAAGGGAGTACACAATGTGGGAGTGTGAGTTGTGCTTAATGACTAACCATTCACGTATGTTCTTGGGTGTATGTGCAAATAGACATGCAAAGAAAACTTTCTGCCCAAACATAGCCATTTAATTATATAATTTCTTGACACATATATTCATACATTTACACCCTTCGCAGTTCAGACATTTAATTTAATGCACTTGAAATTTAAAAGGAGAAACGCAAAAATCATTGGACAATGTTCAAAACAAACTGTTCATGAACAAGAAATACATTCAGGATTTCTAAATGGAATATGGCATTAACTTTTCTTTATCTAACACTTGTTCATTTCTTGTCAAAGCACACCCAGTTTTTCTCTTTTAAAGATGATTTAGTGAACGTCAATACCCTGTTCAACAAGTAATCAAAACACACCTTGATGGTCAAGTTTTCTCATGATGACTTAGTGAACATCAATTCCTTGTTCAATTAGTAATCAAAGTCACATCTCCACAATCCGCTTAAAACTAATACCCTCACGAAAACGTTTTTTCATGAAAACAAAACATCAAGGGCGTTTTACACCAACTGCAATTAAAACATAAATTTCTGAGTAAGCAAGGTAATGAAAAAGTTCTGGCTACTGGTTTTGTGCCTCAAGAGAATGAACATTGATCGTCAAGACACAGCTCAGTCACATCTGTCTCCCTCTTTGCAGGAAGCAAATAATTTTCCCAGGAAATCATGCAACTGGAATGACCCGAGTCCACACAGTGACACACCTATCAGAATCATACTCGTTTAGATTTTTACCAAAAATACATAAGGAATCAAATAACTGATAAAAAAAAAAAAATGCACTGAAATCACTGTAGTCCAAGCCTTGATCATCAAAACATCTCAAGCACCGATGCTGTAACAGACAAAATCATATTTCAGAACTGAGCAACATCCGGTCTTTCTTTAAAAGTAGTTTTATAGTTTTCATAAGGAAGAGAAAGCAGATCTATATATAATTCAGATAAAAAATCTTGTACTTCTATAAATCTGAAAGATCATAATCATGCAGTCGAAACATTTCCAACATGTGGCCCTAACAAACTAAAAATTTGTAAATAGATTTGTTTTAGTGATATAGTACAAGAAAAAAACAAAACAAATATCTTTCAATTTGTTCATTTAGTCATCCAAAACACTTCTGCCTAAACTCAACATGACATGATTTGAAACTGTGTATAGTGTGAGGATCTTTACAGCATATCATTTATTATGTGTTTGACATGTTCTTTTTTCCAATGGCTTATTTAATGATTTCTCAATGGATTGAAGTTCCGAATGGAATGCCTTTTTGTTCATTTTCCCCGACTTTTGGTGTTGTACAGGATGCTGGAAGAAAATGAACTCGAGCATATCACGGATAAAGGTTTGTTCTTTTCACTGGTACCAAATAAAATACTTACTGCCGAAACACCATCATTATCTTCTTTCTCCAAAATTGGTAAAATATGCACGTCGGCAACGGCTGTCCACCTTCTACAAGCATGCCTCACCAAAATCAATATAGTCTTTACTACCGTTTATTTTAATCAAAGTAATGAGCCATGGAAAATTATGGAAATCATGTCCAGTTTGTAAGGGTTAACAGGTCTGTCCTTCCAATCCAAATACACACTTTTCTATTTCTGTTTCTTGCCAATCCTTGCAACATCAATTATAGATCATGTATCTTGACTTACACTTTGCCAGTAATGAGAAATATTTCCTCCAATTTACAACAAA
The DNA here is from genome assembly GCA_033310375.1 of Conus canariensis. Classification (NCBI taxonomy): domain Eukaryota; kingdom Metazoa; phylum Mollusca; class Gastropoda; order Neogastropoda; family Conidae; genus Conus; species Conus canariensis. The sequence goes on along the minus strand of CM065714.1, from coordinate 127,100,429 downwards.
ATCCATACACTTTCAAAGAGGAATGAAAATGAATTGAACCTGATGGTGTGTGCAAAGCCTGTCCCATATACTCAGAGAAGTGTAACAATGTTATTATCCTTATTGTTTGCTTTACTGACCTTTACACTTTGCGTCAATCAAACTTCACAACAGTGCGGATGCTGGAACAGATAAGGGAAAAGTCAGTAATAAATTATACGGGAATGCAGTCAGAACAACAATAATAATTCATGATCACTTTCAAACTCAATTCTATCCTACACTTGACAAGATGCAAAGCATATAAACGTACTCCCAGTTTATCCTGAATACGCGCGAGATATTCCATAAAGAGGAAAAACCGTCTTGGGTTGGTGTAACTGTTAGTAATGGCTATTCTGGTAAACATCGGCCATCATCTGTGACCTATAATGAACATACTTACAAATTTTCAGAAAGATCGGCCAAGTACTTTCTGAGATTTTCCATAAAGAAGAAAACCATTATGGGCTGCTATAACGGCTATAACGGTAAAGTTACACATCGGGCATCATCCGTGACCCATAATGAACATACCCACAAATTTTCAGAAATATCGGCCACACACTTTCTACGATATTCTATAAAAAAGAAGAACCGTTATGGGCCATAACAGCCGTTAGTAACTGCTAAAACGGTAAACTAAAACATCGGGCATCATCCGGGACCCATAATGAACATACCCACAAATTTTCAGAAAGATCAGCCACGTGTTTTCTGAGATATTACATACAGAAGAAAAACCGTTAGGGGTCGTTATAGCCGTTACTAATGGCTATAACGGTAAACTAAAACATCGGGCATCATCCGTGACCCATAATGAACATACCTACAAATTATCAGAAAGATCGGCCACATACTTGCTGAGATATTCCATTAAAAAGAAAAACCGTTATGGGTCGTTATAGCCGTTAGTAATGGCTATAACGGTAAACTAAAACATCAGGCATCATCTGGGACCCATAATGAACATACCCACAAATTTTCAGAAAGATCAGCCAAGTACTTTCTGAGACATTCCATAAAAAATAAAAACCGTTATGGGCCGTTATAGCCGTTAGTAACGGCTGTAACGGTAAACTAAAATGTCGGGCATCATCCGTCGCCCATAATGAACATACCTACAAATTTTCAGAAAGATCGACCAAGTACTGTCTGAGATATTCCATAAAGAAGAAAAACCGTTATGGGCAGTTATAACCGTTAGTAACAGCTATAACGGTAAACTAAAACATCCGGTATCATCCAGGACCCATAATGAACATACCCAAAAAATTTCAGAAAGATTGGCGAAGTGCTTTCTGAGATATTCCATAAAGAAGAAAAACCGTTACAGGCCGTTATAGCCGTTAGTAATGGCTATAACGGTGAACTAAAACATCGGGCATCATCTGTAACCCATAATGAACATACCTGCTAATTTTCACAAAGATCGGCCAAGTACTTTATAAGATATTCCATGAAGAAAAACCATTACAGGTCGTTACAGCCGTTAGTAACAGCTATAATGGTAAATTAAAACATCGGGCATTATTTGTGACCCATAATGAACATACCTACAAATTTTCAGAAAGATCGGCCAAGTACTTTCTGAGATCTTCCATAAAGAAGAAAAACCATTACAGGCTGATAGTAATGGCTATAACGGTTAACTAAAATATCGGGCATCATCTGTGACCCATAATGAACATACCTGCAAATTTTCACAAAGATCGGCCAAGTACTTTCCGAGATATTCCATAAAGAAGAAAAACCGTTACAGCCGTTAGTAATGGCTATAACGGTAAACTAAAACATCGGGCATCATCTTTGGCCCATAATGAACATACCTACAAATTTTCAGAAAGATCGGCCCAGTAGTTTTGTCTGGAGCGAGTGGAACACATTTTGACCACGGACGGACACACACACACAGCATTTCTTCATTCTCATTCTAAAGTACTCCCTGTTCCATAAGAACTGGGAGTACAATAAAACAGGAAATCTTCATGTTAACAATTCACACAAAAATCATTTTCATATAAATAAAACAACCAGCTGCCTTAGTGTGGTGCTTATTGTCACAGGCTTGGAGTTCGTGTGTTTCAATCTGATCAGAGAGATTCATTTGTGTTATTTCTGGCCCTGGTCAGTTCCGACCCAAAGTTAAGTGTATTATGGGATCAACTGGGTAGACTGGAACCAGACAGCAACTTTCACCTACCACACCAAGAAACTGATTTGCTGACCACTACTGCACTTGTCTGTATTGCTGGTGCCTGCCCGATGCCACCATACATTATTAATAGACTACAGCCCTCTGATGTAGTCTCATCATCCCCATCCTCACTGACCATGGGAAAAAAGTAACAAAATACTCAGTGGTGCTTTGTGCCCTGCTCTCATGGTAACCTGATCCAAGTTTCAACTTCCTTTCCCCGCCTATGCCAACAGAAAGTTTGTGTCAGTCAATGTTAAATGAAAGTGATAGTGCCCTCCAGAGGGGAAATCTCACTGGGGCTGGCTCCACAACTCTGCAATTATTGTTATTAAATGTTGGATTAGAATAGGTATCACTGAATACAACTGAAAAGACTTGGACAAGACCAGTGTCTCCAGAAATAGATGCCAAATGACAATTTGAATCAACTGCTCCCTGTCAGTGACAGCACTGCTGAGGCTGCAACATGACAAACTTAAGTGTGTCTGTGTGAGGCAAAGCTTGAGTGCTGTGGGGTTTATGCCCCTGAGCAGGAAAGGAACACCAACTATAAAATGAAGACAAATGACTCCTCTTTTTCTGAGTGTGCAAAAATCATGCTGTTAAATGGGAGAGAAAAAAACTAATACAAAATTTGAAACATTTCATCAACATGAGCGCCTGTTTTCTTTTCTTTCCCATCCATGCAGCCTCTAGGTTATGAACCCTATATTTCAGCTGAGATACCGGAAAAACAAAAGAAATAAAAAAACCAACAATGAATAACACTTTTCTCACAGTAAAAGGAAAACAATCCGAACCACCAAAATATTCAACGCATGTTCTCACAAGAAATATTAAACAAACACTGACATTAATAACAATGTTAATACATGATATTACCTCTTGCCATCCAGCATGTCAACAAAGGCATCATTGATGTTTGCCAGAGGCTGGTCATAGGTCACAAACTTGTCCACTTCCAGTTTCCTATCAATGTAGCTCTGAACAAGTTTGGGCACACTGTCTCGGCTTTTCCACCCTGCCACACACATCAGCCCCTAATTTCAGTGATCTATAGTAAATATGAGCTCACTCCCCTGAGGGGGGGGGGGGGGGGGGGGGTGTCAGTGTGTGCATATTTTGTGCTACAACCAACCAAAAAACAAACAAAAAAAATTGTGACAAGCCAAGCCTTTCCTGTAAACAGATCTTGAGTACATTAGTTGGCAAACATACTCTAGTCTCCATGTGGGATGGTCTGAGGGTGAGAGCCAGTGGTGATGAGATAAAATGCACCAGCATCAGAGATGTTTAACCTGTATGGTTTTGGCAGTCTAAGAATTGTCACAACCACAATCATAAAATAGCTGAAAGAATCCATTTTGATGCAGCATCAACTGCATGCAATTCATGAAGCATGTGTGTGCGTGTGTGTGATACTGTATGTGTGTGTGCGCCTGCGTACATTTGAGTATGCCCATGTCATACACTTCTTCATCAGACATTGCCTCTCCCAAATTCATTTTCTTTCTTTTTTTCTCCTTTCATTTTCTTTCTTTTTTCCTCATTTCACATTTCAATTGATACACATATAGAAGTGAAAGCACAACAATAACTACTACTTGACAAAAAAACAAAAAACGACAAAAACAAAGTTTATTACAGGGTTCATACAGATTTCCAAACAAACAAAATAAAGACTTTTTAAGGACGTTTGAAGCACTTTTTTTTTTTTTTTTTTAAATTTAAGAACTTACTTCACGGATAATTTTAAGAAAAATAATGAAATTCAGACACAAATTAAATCATTTGCTGTTACTCTTCAATATTCACATCATGGATCCCTTGTGAGCATAGATCTTAGGAATCTCAGCTGTTATTGTTAATATCAGCATAGATACAAATGTTTGTTTGTTACACTACAGCAGAGCAAAGTAGGATTCTCACTTCTTGTGATCAACTGACAAAAGTGTTTGAAAATGTTCGCTGTACACAACAGATTCTCCAATCTTGCAGTTGACAAAAATGTTTGTTTGCCTGACTTCCATAAGAATTTCAGTTCTTGTCAAACATGTTTGTTTGAAGTCACTGAGGGTAAAATGCCTCGATAACTAAAACGCTACACATCACAACACTGGGGGCATAAACATCAAAACACTGAGAGGATGCAAGTTTTTCTTTCTCCACACTGAAACTGTTTGGTACTGCACAGTCCGAGAACATTCGCTGGAACAGATTTGAACTGCTTTCACATGAACGAAAACTGTAATGACTTGTCACTACTTTTAAAATCCTCAGTATTTCAGATTTCATTGCCTCTGTTTTAATAGGGCTCAGGCTGTTCACTGACATCTGAGTTGGAGCAGTTCTGTTGGTTGGTGAACTGCTAGAAGTGATGGGCTGGTCGCTCGTTGCAGAATTAAAAAAAAAAAAAACTCGAAACACGAACTGCAGCCTTCATCAGGTCGCAGTGATTTTTTCCCTTTCCATGGCTATTTACAGCCGATTCTCCCATTGTACTAATGTCTATGATCTTCTTGCAAATGCTGCAAAAGGCCTTGCTTCTGTCTCCATCTGTATCTGCCTGCAGCCATTCTTTGTACTCGTCTTTTTCCAGCCAATCCATTATAAACAAACACTTCGCCGGCATGCTGACTTCTCAATTTCAAAATGGAGGAACATTCATTCACATCCTATAAAGGCCGGTAACTCTGGTGTTTTGACCTATAGCAGACGATGCATTGGTGAGATCGTCGACCTTAACTCCGACTTTTTTCTTTTTTTAAATTCAATTTCAAGCCTTTTTAAAAAAATTTGTTAACAAACTCGAGATTTTACACAGACTTTATTCAAAATCATAGGCAGTGACAAAATTTAAGGACTTTTTAAAGACCTTTCAGCAAAAGCCTGATTTTTAAGGACTTTTAAGGCCTTAAAAAGTATGCCCTCAAAATGAAGGACTTTTAAGGACTTTTAAGGACTGTACGAACCCTGTATTAGCATCTGTTCTTTTCCGTGTTTTTGTTGTTTGTTTTGGCTCTGATGTCTATGCTTTTAGTAGTTGCAAATGATTACAACTGTCATATTTTTTAATGTTATGTATGCTTACTCACATTTTACCTTTTTTTATGGAACTGTTTGCTGTGTAAGACTCTAAAAACTTTCTCATCAACTTTTGTTCTGAATGCACCGACATTCTGCATTCCCCACAGCCTTCATCCTAAATTTCAGATTGTGTTCTCGACCAACACTGTCATCCAGTGCATTCTGATTCTAATGATACGAAAGTTAAACACAAGTATTCCTCAACATGACAAAAGAGCCAAGTTCATCTCTCTATATCAATACTAATACACAGAAAAGTGGTGCAGGAGTGGGTAAGCAGAGAAGGAACCAAGGGAACAGTTGTATCACCACTTGAGTGTGCAAGAAGATCCATTGTGAAAACAAATCATCTCTGAATTAAACCTGATCAAGTCTGAATACATCTCACCCATATAATAACTACCTTTTTTTCACAGACACCTAAAACAGAAAGCACTTTTTTCCCTCAAACAGAGGAGATAAAGAGAGAAGATGAACAAATTTATTCAGGGCAACAAATTTATAGAGAAGAGGGAAGCAAATTTACAGAGAGGAGAAATCCGTAGACAGATGGGGAACAAATTTATAGAGAGGAGGGAAACAAATTTATCGAGGGGGGAAACAAATTTATAGAAAGAAGGGGAACAAATTTATAGAGAGGAGGGAAACAAATTTATAATAGAGAGGAGGGCAACAAATTTATAAAGGAGGGAAACAAATTTATAGAGAGGAGGGCAACAAATTTGTAGACAGGAGGGAAACAAATTTATCAAGAGGAGGGAAACGAATTTATAAAGGAGGGAAACGAATTTATAGAGAGGAGGGCAACAAATTTGTAGACAGGAGGGAAACAAATTTATCGAGAGGAGGGCAACAAATTTATAAAGGAGGGAAACGAATTTATAGAGAGGAGGGAAACAAATTTGTAGACAGGAGGGAAACAAATTTATCGAGAGGAGGGAAACGAATTTATAGAGAGGAGGGAAACAAATTTGTAGACAGGAGGGCAACAAATTTGTAGTCTGGAGGGAAACAAATTTATAGAGAGGAGCGGAACAAATTCATAGAGGAGGGGAACAAATTTATAGAGGACGGGAACAAATATATAGAAAGAAGAGAACAAATTTACAGAAAGGAGGGGAACAAATTTATGGAAAGGAGGGGAACAAATCTATAGCGAGGAGGGGAACAAATCTATAGCGAGGAGGGGAACAAATTCATAGCAAGGAGGGGAACAAGTTTATAGCGAGGAGGGGAACAAAATCATAGTGAGGAGGGGAACAAATTTACCTCCAAAAGCAGATCCCCGCCAGACACGTCCAGTGACAAGCTGAAATGGACGGGTGGAAATTTCCTGGCCAGCGGCCGCCACTCCAATGATCACCGACTCTCCCCATCCTTTGTGACACGATTCCAGAGCTGCTCTCTGAAACATCATGAATCCTTAATGATGTGTCACAGAGGCATAGAACACTAACATGTTGCCTCATCCAAATTACTTGTCCATTTTTTCCTCCTGTGTTTTCTTTCATTCTTTCTCTACAGAGACTCAGTTCACAGTGGACACCCCAGTAAGAATATCTAGTATTTGCTAAGTACTACCTTAAATCATGGCGAAACATACACAAGACCCTTTCAGGGCAGTCACCACATTAAACAAGCAAAAAGACAACAAACAAACAAAAAAAGTGAAGAAGAAAAAAGCAAACATTACTGTCTTGAAGAAAATATAAACTTTAATTCAAATAATATCCTTAAAGAACAGATTCTCCTTGAAAACAACCAAATGATTTTCAACTTAATCAGTACCTCGTCCTTATCATTCATCACTTACTTCATCCTTCTAATTCTTCACCTAGTCAGGCAATGTTTATGACCAAGTTGCATCCAGTTATCTCCTTTCATGGACTTACACTGCTGAAATAATTTCAAGCCAGAATCCACACAGCTTACCGCTCATTCATAATGTTTATTTTGGCCCAGTGAAAGAGACTTCCCATTCACAGAAACTAACTCTATTTCAAAGTCTGAAGAAAACAAAAGTTGTTGTTGCTGAACCAAGTATGCTTAGATTTTAACTCCTCCGAGAGGACCAGTAGAAATTAAGATAAACAAGACTTCTCTAGGTCATACAGCAGCCATAAACGTTCAATTTAACTAATCAAGCCAGTAAACTTAAGATTCTTTTTAACTCTTTAAGTTAAAAGAAACCACTTTGAAAAAAAAAGTCTTTGGATTCATTTCAATTCTGTGTAACATGCCACCGGCAATCCTCACTGCCCCCCTTCCCCCCTCCCAAAAAGATAAGTCATATGACAAGAATTTTTCTTCCCTATGCATTCTGACACTTTGTCCTATAGATATCCCAGACCTACTGATTTTCTGATGTGTCCTAAGCTCACTCCCAACCCCACCTCTCCCATGGTGTGGACTCTGTTCTAAGATATATCCCCTCTCCTTACTCTTACATCTGAAAAGTGATGTTGGTCACAAACGCCATTGTCTCACACAGCTTATCTGCAAATTCCTGATTTCAATTTTCTGTCACTTTCTTCTTGCCAATGGTTCAGAATTGTATTTCTTTATAACAGATCAAAAAGGAACAAACTCCAATGTGATCCAGTTTTTAGTCAAGTGAGCGCACTCAAAGGTATTGTCACATCAGTTGCCAATGTATGGACACAGCCTATGCACTTGAAGGTATGGTGCACTTATCACAATTACCATTCTGTGGTCTCAGTTAATGCACTCAAAGATATTTTCGTAAAAATTGCCATCTTATAGACACAGCTTATGCTTCAAAGGTGTGGTGCGCTAGTCACAAGATTGCCTGTCCATAGACTCAGCCACGGCACTCAAAGGTGTAGTCACAATTACCATCCTATGGCTAGACAATGCACTGAAAGGTACAGTGTCGTAACAATTACCATGACATGGACACTGCCAAAGTGCTCCATGAATGTAGCATCCAAGTCAGAACACATTTAACTATATGAACACTGCCAATATACTCAAAGACCTATGAACAAGACACCATTGTATGAACACTGCCAGTGCATTCATAATACTTTAGATATGGACACGGCCAATGCATTCACAGATGTTGTCACAACACTTGCCATGGTATAGACAAAGCCATGCTTTCAAAGGTGTACTCCAAAACGTTACCTAGTACAGTCACAGCCAATGCATTCACAGGTGTACTCACAAGAGCAACCATGGCAAAAACATTGCCAATACATTCAAAAATGCATTCACAACACTCAAGGGAGAGGTGGCACGAAAATTTGACCATTTTCTTTCAAAAATCATGTTTTGGGTTTAATGTGTTTTTGTGCTCAAGAAAGTCTGTTGAAACCTTCTGTGGTGTTCATTTTATCTAGTTTCACATTTTTCTTAGTAAAAAATGACTTTATTTGAAGGAGGTGTGTATGAAAATTGCTTAACTTCTTTATTTTCAATCATCGTTTTCTCAAAATGACTTTTTTTCGACAATGGTTGATGTGCAAGGAACACAATATCTCTGGATCCAGACTAGCTAGCTTGGTAATTTTTTTTTCTTTTGATCAGAAATGATTTCTGCATGTAATTACATTTTATTTATAAGTCAAAACAACACATATCATTTGCTTTTTCTATTTGAAAAATTCAAAAGCAATGAAACGTGAAGCCTGATGGCCACCACATGGAAAAAAATTATTGAAAAAAATGCAGTTTAGATATATAAAAATCGTTTTGTGATTGCATTACTATAACTCAGCAAAACAAGTCATGTTTCAAGTGCCTAACATGTCTGCACATCCAATGCATTCAAAAGTGTATTCACAACACATACCATGGTACAGACACAGAAAAAGTACCAACAGGTGTATTCACACTTATCACCATATGGACATAGCCAGTGCATTCAAAGGTGTAGTCCCAACACATACCATGGTACAGACACAGAAAAAGTACCAACAGGTGTATTCACAACACTTATCACCCACCATATGGACATAGCCAGTGCATTCAAAGGTGTATCACAACACTCACATGTAACAAACACTGCCAATGCACTCAAAGGTGTAGTCATAACACTTACCATGGTATGAACACTGCCAATGCACTCAAAGGTGTAGTCACAACCACCATCTGTTAGCTCCACTATAACGTTCTGAATTGGACGTTCACCATAGTCTTTAGGATTGATGCATTCTGTGACTCCAAATTCTTTCGCTGTGAGACAAATATAAAAATACACATCGTTTATCTCTCTTTAACAACAAACAGTACAGTGCTTAAAGGATAAGAAAATTTAAGAGGTAAAATCTGGAAATGTAGTTTTCACAGCAAAATGAATGTTCAACAGAAGGAATTCATATGTCTGGCCAATTCACAAAATGCAACCAAGTCAGAAGATATAAATCTTCAAAATAAAAAAAGAGAGTGAGAGAGAAAGAAAAAAAAAAAGAGGAAGTAATTTATTTAGCACACTCGCATCCTTCAAACAGCTAAAGACATTATCATAATATGGTGGATAATACAGCACTGCCACTCAACTGAGTGCCTGGACTTGCCACATTCTACTACTTTAATGAAGAACTTTCAAAACATTTAGACTTGAACAGAATTCTTCAGTGAACTGCTCATGACTTCATGACTGGAATACATCACGCTTCCCTTCACAGTCACTGTCATGACATGAATTCATACCAAACTTCTTTGCAACTAATAAAATGTGACATTTCTCTCTTATAAATGCATTCAGGAAATCTGTATTTTCAGATGAACACATGATTACTACATTTTTCTTTCAAACTCACCAGCACCAATTGCACACCCTTGAAGCATAACAGCTTAACATGTTGAAGCATCTATATTGTCATTTGTTCACTACATCCATTTGACAGTCTCACATTCATGGTTACACAACTTTTTATTCTCCATGTCATAGAAAGACAGCAAGAACTTCAACACCACACTTGAACGATCCTTTCCATATATGTATTCTTCTCACTGTTGATAAATATCTAGCAACCATTTCACTTTGAAAAAGTATAAATTTGTTTCCAAGTAACACACTCGCACAAAGTGTCAAGTGACTGGCACAAAGACTGCTACCTTTTTCAAACTTGTCAGAGTTAATGTCCACACCAATAATGCGCTTCGCTCCAGCTGCCTTACACCCCATGATAACTGCCAGTCCCACAGCGCCCAGTCCCCACACGGCACATACTGACCCCTGTTCTACCTGCACAGATTGCAAACTCAAGCATTAAATGATACACCTTTGGCACCTTTAATGGACATACACCACAACATAAAACTAAAATACAATGTCTTTAACCCTGGAACTTTTTGTCATTACTGGAACTTCTTTGTTTGACGAGTCATCTCTCTCTTAAAATCAATGCTTCTAGTTTTTTATTTTGGTTTGGTAAATACACCAATTCTCTCTAAAACTGTAAATCAACGTTATGCCTGACTTTCCTATGTTCCACTTTTGTAATCTTTTCCCATAATCCTTGAATCATGGCCACATCTATATTCAGGAGTAAAAGGTTTAAATGATTACAGATGTATTTATCTAAAAAATGGCAGACAGTTAAACAGTCCAAATGTTCATGACTTAGGTCAGAAGGATGCTACAGCTATTCAGGAGTAAAAGGTTTAAATGATTACAGATGTATTTATCTAAAAAATGGCAGACAGTTAAACAGTCCAAATGTTCATGACTTAGGTCAGAAGGATGCTACAGCTGTCACTGTCCTCTAACACTCTCAACAGGGATGCTGTTGCCTAATGTCCACCAAGGTGTTTCAGTCAGAGGTAGGGGGAATGCTTGGTGGTACTCCTCTCCTCGCCTTTGTATTCTGGTGCAAGCTGTGTATTTTCTTGCATCAAAACTCATCAAACACAGACATGGATTAGCGTGTTGTTCATATGTCTGTCTGATCTGTGTGGGAGTACAGACAAAGTTCAGGCGCTAGCAGACTTGAAAAAGCTGACATGGCTCACTGGGGAATGTCCGACTCTATTCTCCTCTGACTACTAACTGCTTGGGCTTGAGACCATTAGACTGACAATCAGAAAGAGAGGACTTCACATCCAATCTTCTTACTGCTTCATCCCTCACATAAGACTATAAAACACACCAAAAAAAACTCCAAATCAAAATGAAAATTAGTCTATCCAACTTTTCATTTCATCATCAATTCTGGAAATCAGAACAAAGGAAGAAAATCATCAGGTATACATACTAACCTTGGCAGTATTCAGGGCAGCCCCATATCCTGTAGAAATGCCACAGCCCAGGAGACACACACTCCTTAGTTTGGCTTCCGGGTTGATCTGAAAGTTGATCACCTGTTTTTTTTAGTAGTGTTTCACAAAGAAAAGCATGACTGACTAACCTTTCAAAGTGACAAATAAAAAGAACATAAAGGGAGAGACTGTTTGGTTGGCTTAGTGGGGAACTAAGTGGTCAAGCATGCCTCTTGACACTGTTCTCTCAAGGGATCAGTTATGATGCCTCCTTTGTGCATTGTTCTATTTCTTTTTTAATTTCAAATAGCTGAAAAGGTACAGACATAACAAGCATCCTCTGTATAATGTTTCTTTGACAATCTCGTCCTTTATACAAACTGACCTCATCAGCTATTTAGTGTATGATACCACTAACTGATACCAGAATGCAGAATAGAAGTTTGTTAAGTCTAACAATAACAATACAGTTCTGGGACGCTTGCACTATTTTCAAACAGTATTTTGTGCTTATTCTTTGTATCCCGATTCCCACAATGCATAATCATATTTACCCTATCAATCCATTTCTGCAATATTTGGCCAGCGACAGCAACTGAATTTTTCTTCTATGTATGTAAACAAATTCAAACAGCCACAGACTCTCAGTGACTGTCACCCACTCACCTACAGAACTGATCCAGGACTGAGATCGACTGGACAGGAGAAAGTACTTATGCTAACCTAACACTACAGACTTCATACAACTGTCTAATAAAACACAGATGCCTTCTCATGAAATGGGTTCAACACTGAGCAAACTGCTATAAACCAATTTTTTTCCTCCTTGCGAATATAACTTGTGAACTGTATCACTTATTCAATCACACCTGGTGGAGCTGAAGACCACACACAAACTGGGAAGATAAGTAGGTTGACATAAACAGTGCATGCATCTGCATGTGCAGCAGTGCAGGTTCTGATACACACATGCTCAGCAAGCCAGCCTTCGTTCCAAACATAATATGAAATAAGAGCATTCTACTAATACATTCTCAGGAACTTATTACTTAATACTACCCAGCCGAGAGCGGCACGGATGGCACGATTCCCTGCTGCCACACGCTCGCGCACAGCACTCATTCCCTGCCGACGCACATATTTGGCCACTTTTTAATTTATTTTTACGGTAGCTAGACAACAACTGAAGGTCTTGTGTTAGGTGTCACAGGAAAGAACAAACACTCAACTAATCGAACATAGTAATTTCAAATCATTTACTTTCAATGTGTACACACGACTGTGTGTTGAAAAACATGTCCGACAAGTAGAAAAAATGCTTTGTTTGCATTCTATTCCGTTCTTTTACAACACCAAATCGGAAGATGAAGAGATGGCTGCATCTTCAAACAATTCACTTTCCTATTCTCTTTCAAAGTTTTCTCTCTCTCTATCACTCCCCTCATCACCAGATCCACTTTGTAATATGATTTCAAGCGCTTCATTGAGCGAGAAATCGCTACCACCCCTTCACCTGACCGTCATTTTTTCTGGCACAGGAAATATGTGCCGCGTGCCGCGCGCCGGTGCCGCCAGTTTCTTTGTTTCAAAGCTGCTAGGGTCAGCCAAGTTCACAATAGGCCACTGAAAGTATGGTCTACAACTCGCTCCAACATCCCCAAGACTAGTTACAGAGCTTATTTCCCTTGGATCATTTCATGGAAAGTGTAGGAATTTTTTATGTTCCCGTCATCTGATAGTGGACGACAGGGCAGAATGTACTGCTGTCTGTCCGTCATCCTGACTTGGATGACTCGGCTCAAGGGAGAGAAATCCTGTCCTCCACTACTGGATGACTCGGCTGGTAAAGGTCAACACTGCTGATCATCACTTAAATAAAAATGTCACAAGAGCACACAATAACCAACCTTGGCAACAGAGATCTCAGCACAGACAGTGTATTCACTGAACGTGCTGGTTCCCATGAAGTGAAAGAGCTCCTTTCCTTTGCACCGGAAGCGACTAGTACCATCTGGCATCACACCCTTGCCCTGGGTTACCCTGCCAAGTCAATCTGATCATATCAATACCTTGCATTCACAACTCTCTATCCTTTGCAAAGTATGTTTTGTCCTTTAAACAGTAGTGACTGAACAGTGAAAATTTGGTGTACATATTCTTAAACCTTACCTTTTCTTATTAAATGTCTGTGTTGCAATAATTTCAAGTAATTACAAAACTTTGTGGGAAACAGAAACACATCTGTCAAAATTTCATTAAAAACAAATTTGAGAACAAACTAGCCTATATTCATACATTTTCTGATGAAATTTGCAAGAATGTTAAAATTAAGTAACTGGCTAATTAATTTGAAGACAACTGTCAAATGTTATCAGTTTAAGCACACTAAAATAGATTGTAAGGCAACGGTCTAAAAATCTTTTTAAAACAGTCTTGAGGAGAGAATTAACATTTTATACCTTATCTTTTGGCAGAGGTTGGTCTTGGGATTCTTGCAGAACTTGCATTCATAGCACTGAGGCATGTAACAGGGAATGACAGTATCACCTGCACAAGCACTCAAATCATTACATTTTTGTCATGTTAACGCAAACAAAACAGCATGTGATGGTAATTGCATGTACATCCAATTCTACACAGGACATTATTTCCGTACCAAAACTTGGCCTGATTTTTCTTGGAAAAAAATCATACCATTTAGAGAAAAACTCATATTCTATTTTACAATATATGATATTACAGGAAAACGTGAACAATCCAGGAAGTTTATATTGGTAACTCACAACTGTACGTAGTTTTGTTATACAGGCAGCTAAATACGAACCTTTTTCATCTCTGTGAGCAACTTGTTTCAAGCCTACAGATGAAATAATTTTCAGGCTACAATGATAAAAGAGAACTGGGGAACAAGTCCGCAAAACAATAAGCCATTGAAATATATGGACTAACTTCCCTTGTTACAGCCAACATTAACAGGAAAACCACGGTCTATTCAGGGGAGGGGGGGGGGAGGAGAAATTGTGCACAGATAATAATCAGAGACGATTTCTAGTTACGGTTGACCAGATCTTTTTTCAAGTGTATAACTACGAACGTTTTCCTCTTTTTATCTATAGGCATAATAGATAATATCTACCTTGTTTGTGTTGCTAATCAAGCAGACTATAATGGAAAAGCCAAATCAGAGACAGAGTTCTTTTTCATTCCTCTCTTTCATTTCTCTAACTTAATATGCACTGGGCTGCACATTCCCCAACCCCACCCCACCTGGTCAATGGTGTAGCATTAACCCTTTCCATTTGTCAGACCAAAAAAAAAAAAAAGTTCAACACAAAGGAGTTTATTCACCACTGCACAGATGCACCGACAGGGTTTTGTGTCACAAACAGAAATGAGTAAAAACATTGATGATATTTCAATACCTCACCAAAATGAACACAAACTTAACTACAGGTCACACCTGGTTTTACAGATGTCACACCTTCTCCAATACTCTCAAATGAGTAAAAAGCGTCGATCATATTTCAAAACTTCATCAAAATAAACACAAAATTAACGTGAGGACGCACCTGGTTTCACTGAAGTCACACCTTCTCCAACACTCTCCACAATGCCAGCTCCTTCATGGCCCAGCACTACAGGAAAGGCTCCTTCAGGGTCATCACCATTCAGGGTGTAGGCATCAGTGTGACACACTCCAGTGTACATGATCTACAGAAACATATGAATTCTGGTACAAACTTGCACGGACATAGGAACGTGACAATACTAATTACATATGATTATTTAATTTTCTTAACACCTCTTTCTACTTCCATGCAAACACATCAAAATAATCCTATAATCAAAAGCTTTTCAGACTAATTCTGGTCCCTCTGTCCCTCTTTTACAATTTTTTCTTCTACACTTGCACGCTATCGTCAACCAACATGGAGGCTCTGGCTTCCACTCTCATACACCCTCTCAAATCACATCATAAAAACAGAAGAAAAAAATTCTGCATAAGCCAGCAATCAGAAAGCTCTACACTCATACAATCACTCAATTCACATAATCAAAAAAGGAGGGGGAAAAAACCCAAGTTAACCAGAAATCACGAAGAAGATTTTCAAAATCGACACATTCTGGACATGAATCACAAAGACAGTCTACACTGTACCTGGATGCGCACTTCCCCAGCTCTGGGAGGCTCCACTTCAATGGTTTCAATAGTCAGAGGTTCCTTAGCGGCCCAAGCCACTGCTGCTCTGCATTTAATTACCTGAATCACATATATATAGTTCTTTGTTTAATTACTCCATCTGCATGACAGGTTTCACAATATATATGTATGTATATAGATAGCCAGACAGCTAGCTACTAGACAGATATATACAAAAACAGACCGACAGACAGAAAGACAGGGGCTGGGGGAAGGTGGAAGGGAAGCGGGGGGGGGAGAATTTCCTTTAATTCATTGTACAGAAGAAAAAATGGCTTATCAGTACTGGCAGCATTTATTTCAGATTCGTTACATCACAATGAACCGAACTGTTGTTATGAATAAACAACTGGTGTCCTCTAGCGGTGCTTAGTAGACCATAGTATCTATGTTGAGAGTATTCTTCAATTTTTACCAAGTCAGATCTTATTATCACATGTATAGATTTCAGCAATTTTGTTGGACCTGTTTTATCTCAACCATTTGAAAATCATTTAGCAGTTTTATGGGGGGGGGGGGGGGGGAATCCATTTGAGCTCCACAGGAGATTGGTCTTTGGACAAGATCACTCAGAAACAAATCTGGAGAAATCAGGGTTCCCATCAAATAAAGTGAAAAATGTTTTTAATATTTGTGGGTCAAATTACAAGATTTTCCCTACTGCAATAAAAAAAAAAACAACTTTCGGCTACATATTCTTATTTTTTCAATAATACCTGAAAATAACTTTTAAGACAAAAAAGTAAGGAAAAACATGTTGGGGAAGGGAAAGGGACAGGGTGTCTTTTTTAATTTTTAAGAAAAAAAAAAATATCTCTTTCACTACGAAAGATATCAGCAATCACAGCTCAAAATTTGCTTCTTGACAAAGCTAGATGTAAGGCCCTCACAGACTGGATGGAAGGATAAGTTCTCATGTTGTAAGAAAGCATAGTTCAGACCTGAAGTAATGCTATGGAACATTACAGCACAGGAAACTTGTTTCGCATGAAATCAGTTCACCAGCCTTCAAGTTCAAATGGCACCAATTTATGTAACAAAACTCCTTGCCACAAAATCAGTTCTTTTTCAAACTTTTATTTTCCTGCATGTGCAATTTTCAATAGTGATCGATAACAATCTACCTTTGAAAGATCACAGCATGTTTGTACACTAAACAATGCATCATTCTGAAGAAAAATGGATCAAAAGATATAAAGAAAAAATTACTTTTATATCTAAAGGTGACAAAAAACAAAAAACGATATGGCACAACTGATGTATTATGTAATTTTTGTGGAGAGAAAAAATGGGACATCAAGAGAAGCTGGAAATAAAACATATGACAACACTTTGTGCGCTTTGCTTCCTTTAAGTTTTACTGTTAAGAGAGTATGATGCTGTATACATTTACCCTAAAGTAAATATTTAATTGGCTGAACAACAAACGAAGCTGACTGATTATGATATAACTGATGGCCAAAACAGCCATGTGATCATAAGTCAACTTTCACATTCACAGGAAGTGACTGAAATCAAACATACTTTTCATTTTGAACATAACCGGTAGGTTAAAAATGTAATGACATCTTTATTTACATATGGCCAGCATTTCGGTTTTATCAGTCTGTGTTAACAAATGACAACAAACAACTTTTGTGAAAACTCCCCTAATTTCCATAACAATGAGATCTGAACATTGACCATTTACAGATGGCAGTCAGGTGGAAAATAAGGAGGTAACAATCTCTCTCTCGTTTTTCTTTTTCTTTTTTTCTACCCCTTTTTTAAAGTGAAAATCTATGACACAAAGTTACATACAACAAAGGTGTACTTAGGTTTATAAAGAATAGCATGTAGTCTTCCTATAAGCACATTATCTATTGACCAAAAAAAATCGATTTTGATCTACCTTAATAGTCAAAAGGACATTTTGAAAAATGATGATCACCCGCATTTATGAAGCTTTCTGTAGATGACATACAGTTTCTGTAGATGACATGTCAACAATAACTCAACTTTTCTTTTTTTTTTCAACAGTTGATCAAGAAGGAACAAAATATTTTGACCTTGTTTTTGTCCAACAATATTCTGTTACACTGACAATCAAAATACTATTTACATACAACATACTGTTTATACATAACAAAGTTCAATTCAGTAACTGGAAAAAGGAATCACTTCTTCATGCAGTAGGTTGAATTTTTTGTGTGTAATCTGGACTATCTTTAATCAACTGACTTACTTCCCATTCTTAATTAACAACACCAAAAATCGTGTTACTGCATTTTAAGACTGTCCACAATATTCTGTCACGTTCAACATACTAAGAATGTGTAGTACTATTGTAAGATCAGCAAGAGTAAAAAAAAATTGTTACTACAATGCAGTAATCAAAAGTTTTTATTACACTCTATTGAGCACTGGTAACGATTGTTTCTTTCTTGCCTATGTTTAAATGATAAGAAAATCTACTCATCAATCATAACAGAAACAAAGTTATTTTCTTGTACTGTCCACCTTTCTTGATGATTTTGCATATATTCTGTACAACTACAAGGCAAAATACAAATGAACACACAAATATATTGTAGCATAACTCAGATTAAACATACAACACAAAACAGACATGTGAATTTTCAGCAATTATATCTTCTTTAGCTGTTACAAAAAACACAAAAAAATGTGCACATTAAACAACACTCCTCTGATAGCAGTCAGCATGAGAATGATAATGGATGAAAAACAATACTCCCCTGATAGCAGTGACAATGGCAATAAATATTTTGTATGATTTCAGTGAACTAAACCATGAAACAAAAGCAATAGTCCTCCAAAGGGAAGGAAACAGTATAGAAAATCACAATGCCACTCATCTAATTTTCGGCCACGTGGCCTTTTTCAAGAGAAAAAAACAAAAACAATGCAACTACGCGATGTCCATCTTTGGCAACTGGTCAAAGCTTTTTTTGACCAGTTGCCAAAGATGGACATCACGTTTTTGACCAGTTGCCAAAGATGGACATCACGTAGTTGCATTGTTTTTGTTTTTTTCTCTTGAAAAAGGCCACGTGGCCGAAAATTAGATGAGTGGCATTGTGATTTTCTAAACCATGAAAATTTTTGCTTGTTTCTGCTTACTGATTCAGTGTACTGCCATTCTCAGTATGTCTCATGTCACAACTAAAAAGAGCCTTATTTATATCAGCTCTATTCCTCAAGATTATTAGAAGTTTATAGCGATGTTTCCAAAAATGCTTAACAGTTTTTTAAAATGTCGGAGCACCACATCAACTAAGTTTTGATACCACACTACGTTTGATCTTAAGCTGATGGATAAATTAATTAATAATTAAGATGAGAGAATTGAAGAAGAGGGTCTTGTGGCTACGACTTAGCAGATGTCTGACCTACGCATTAGCCCAATGCGCTGGTCAGACCTTGAGTGCTTACCTAACATTGGTTTCTTTTATTTTCTATATTTTTGTATGTGTGTGTAGTGAATGTACACATGTGTGTATAGATGAGTGGGCACATGCCCATATGTGTGCATGTGCATATGTGTATGCGCATGCGTGTGCGTGCTTGTGTATGTATGCACGCATGTGTGTGTGTGTGTGTGTGCACGCATGTGCATGTGCAATTGTGTGCCTGCATGTACGTGCGCGTGCATGTGCAGAAGTGTGTGTGCATGTGTGTGTAATTTGTGGGTTTGTGTGAGCACACACACGCATCTGCACATATATATATGTGTACATATATGTATGTATATGTGTATGTCTTTGTATGTGGGCGTGTATGCATGTGCGTGTGTGTATGCATTTGTGCATTCATGTGTATGTATGTATCATTGTATGTGCATAAGGGTGTGGATGTGCACACGCACGCATGTGTATATGTGTGTGCTTAGTAGCGAGCAGACGTATGCACGCACATGTGTGTGTGTGTTGTGTGTGTGTGTGTACCCGTGCATGCATGTGTGTGTGTGTGTGCACGTGTGTGTGTGTGTGCACGCATGTGTGTGTGTAGTGACTGTGTGCATGAATGTTCAGAAGATGACTTACTACACTTAGGATCAAGAACAAGACCATCTAATGTATATGACGAAAAGTCAACTCTTCTGCATCCTTCTTAAGTCTACACTCATTGTTAATACAGAACAATTTGCAATCAACAGCTTCTGAATGCTTCTTCCTCTTCAAGCAACAATCCTGGTCAATGTTTTTATTTTATAATCAGATCACATCCATACACAGCTCCATCAAAATTACTGGATCTCATACATTTTACACCATGCTTGTATTTCAACTGACATTCAAATAATAAATTTTGTGAGGTCAACCAACATCCAACGGTTTTTCCACTGACATACAAATCATACATTTTGTTGGGTCAACCAACATCGAAAGGTTTTTCCATAGACACACAAATCATACATTTTGTGGGGTCAACCAAGATCCAAAGGTTTTTGTCTCCACTGAGTTAAGCTCTTTCAAAATCATGGTCTTTTTTATTTGCAGTTCGCCTTTTGTCTTTGGCCCATGTCCAATATATAATAAACATTGAGAGGAAAGGGGGTAGAGGGAGGAGGACGCCCAACCTCAACATCTGACACCGAAAAAAAATAACACACAGGGGGAAGGGGTCAGAAAGTAATGCAAGCTGACGGGTCCGACCACCCAAGCTATCAAACATGAACATTTGAATCTACCAAGCTTCAGAGAAGCTTCTAAACCGGTGAGAACGCAAACAAAATACAATCGCCAATGAAAAGTGCATCATTCTGTAGACTTTCAGTTAATGTTCCGAAAAGGTCAATAACTGCTTGAGTGTTACACTTTCGTGCCCTCGTCAGTCCAGAACTGACCCCAGAAAAGTTGCATGGACCGTAGACCTGGCATGAGCAGACATATTTTCTAAGTTACCACAGATTTAAAAGTACCTTATTGGCCTGCGACTTAAGTCAGAACAAGAATTTGTGAGTTAGTCGTATGCAGACTGAGACAATACTCCATTCATCTGCTCCTGGTATCTAATTAAATTTGCAGTACACTCTGACCATAAGTCATCTATAATTCAAGCAACGTGTGTACCTTTCCCTGCGTATCAGCCGCCATGGTGCTTTCAAAAGGCAGTAGGCTAGGCCTGACCGTGCAAGTTAGGCCTCGCCTACGGTAGTGTCGTGTGCAGATTGACCTCCTTCACTGGTGTCAGTCAAGGTCGTGGCATAAAGCGTTGAACTTTTATCATCATCGAACAGGTCAACATTGGCGAGAGGCATACCAGAAAGTAAAATTTGTGTGTGACTTTCGACGAATACAAAACTCAAGCGCTTTGATTCACTTCCAAATGCCATAGGACGCATTTTGCAGTTATGACCTACTTTGATATATCTACAAAACAGAGATAACCGCAATCAATAAACTGAATGTACTGTCAAATGTAGAGCGGATTGACCGGCACATACCACGGTCGTCTTTTTTGTTTGCTCAGCTATGGGTCAACCCCCATTTGTCTTGGTCTTCGGTTACACACACACACACACACACACACACGAGAGAGAGAGAGAGAGAGAGAGAGAGAGAGAGAGAGAATTCATTTCATGCATAGGCCATTGCCCCACATGAGAGAAAGAGATCGAGAGAGACTCAAATTTTGTGTCCAGTTCAAGCCAGTCCATTCAATTCTTTGAACTATGATATCTCGCAACAATGTCATAGTCGCATATTTGTGTTCTTGAGCTTTTTTACGCTTCAGTCTAGTTTGTCTCTGAATGCACTGTCAAATGTAGTGCAGTGACCAGCGCATATCAAGGTCGCCTTCTTTTGTTTGCTCTGTGATGCAACAACCCCTATTTGTCTTAGTGATTCGGTCACACACACACACACACACACACACACACGAGAGAGAGAGAGAGAGAGAGAGAGAGAGAGAGAGAGACAGACAGACAGACAGACAGACAGAGACAGAGACAGAGATTCTGTGTCCAGTTTAGTCCAGTTCATTCAGTTCATTGAACTATGATACCTCGCAACAAAGTCGTAGTCGCATACTTGTATTCTTGAGCTCTTTCTTCTTCTTCTTTTTTTTTTTTTTTTTTTTCCATTCCTTTTGTGTTTCCATGCAACAATTACAAATGCGATGGCGTGAGTTCGGGGCCCATTTTTGCTCTGGAGTTCGATGAAGTTTAGGCTATATTACCACATCATCAATCATAAAATCTTGGGTCATCAAAAAAGTGTTCAGGAAGTTTTTTGAAAAAAAAAAACAAAACCGTCACGTGTTAACATTAAACATCTCAATGGGGTCAGAGTGGGTAGTGCGTCGTTACTAAATGCTTTAAGGAGTCTCAAGACAAGGTTGTGACATAGGTCGCTGCGTGGCATAGTAGCGAATGCCAAGGGAGAGGTGGCAGCTCTCCTTTGAAGGACACTGATGTGAGAGGTCAGTGTCGGGCGGCGCAGTCAACCTTCCAGCCATATGGGTGACGACGGGTCTAGCCTGTGTCGCCGGGGGACGGCTCCTGGTGATGCGGGGCGATCGGCGCTGGAGCGCTGCCTGACTGCGATCACCGTGGCCTGGGTAACCATGTTCTGAGGTGTGGCAGACATGGGGGCACTCCTTATGGGGTTGGGCTGTAAAATTGTCCTCTCGGCCGCGGTCTGCGAGTACCCGCCGAATATTAGGGACTCGTGCAGCACTTCAGCGACTTTCGTCCTGCTAACTCCTTGAGGCGGCCTCACGCGGCACAGGACCATCGCCACCCGAGCATGAAGAAGGCCGCCCGGTGGTCCTGGAGACTGCCTTTAGTTTGGGGAAAGGAGGCAATATACACCGACGCCCATCGTCGGTCGACCAACAACCAAAATTGAACCAACGTTCAAGTGGAGCAAGAGTTCAGAGAGAGAGAAACACGACGACCCCACATGCAACTCACCCGCTACTGCCAGCGACAGCAGTTGCCACTAATGATGCAGATCTACGTTTGCAGTACTCTTGTCCTTAAGGGCCTCAGGCCAATAGGACGTAAAACTCACCCCTTACGGTAACGATAACAGTAAGGTTGTGAGACCAGTCCAGCTCAAACTAGAGATCGGCAGAAACTTGATTTGTTGGCCTACCCGATGGGCCGGAATAGCTCAGTGGTAGAGCGCCGGACTCGTAATCTTGGTGATCCTGAGGTTGCGGGTTCCAATCTCCGCCAGGCCGATTTAGTACAGGGGGGTTTTCCCTTCGGAGTTAACATTAGTTCTGACTCCATTTCCCATACAGTCCTTCGAATGAGACTATAAACCGAGGTTCCGTGTGTGAACGCACGCATAACATCTTGCACACACGCAGAATCCCATCACCAACTTTCGGAAGAGAAGGCCAGTTTGGCCGTTGGTACGGATGACACGTTACATATAGCATGCACTCTGCGTGAGAAATGAAAATAATGAAGAGAGTAAAGAAACGGATTGAACGATATTGAATGATAATGACTGGATGACACAGGAAACGACCGAATGAAGCGCCAGCTGGCAGCTCTTCAGTCGGTACTACCCAGGTAGGCAGCCCGTTGTGTAAACGAGTGTGGATTGTAAAGCGCTGAGAGCTTGGTGTCTAACCGAGAATAGGTGCTATGTAAGTATTCATAATAATAATAATTGTCTTGAATAACGAAGAAGAAGGCTAAAGACACATTGAAACCTGTAAAATTCTCCATAGCTGAGCACGATATCAACACCAACTACAACCTGTTTTAAACATTTCGAACACTAAAGGACATTCCATGCAGTTAAATAAATCTGTTCTAATTTTTTAAAACGATCTCAAGTGTGTGTGTGTGTGTGTGTGTGTGTGTGTGTGTGTGTGTGTGTGTGTGTGTGTGTGTGTGAAACTAGAAACCTTTCACCTAAACTATAACCTTGATGACACTCGATAGTTAAAAAAAATTTGACCACTCTTGTATTGGGGAATAATTCTTCTCCCCGGCAAGTTAATTTGCCAAAATATCCTTAGACAACAACAACAACAACACACACACACACACACACACACACACACACACACACACACACACACACACACACACACATGCGAGCGCATGCGTGTAGGCGCACAGGATTTCAACCTAATGGGCGAAACGACAATTCGAAGTCGTGATAACTGACGGCTAAGCGACAACTCGTAAATTTTGGAGGGCAACATCTGTAGAAGTCGGATGACTGACATGTAATGAATGTTTATTGCGTGCCCGTCGAGTCATGCCACAGGTGAAACGTTTGGTCAACAATGAACTAAACAGTGTGTGTGTGTGTGTGTGTGTGTGTGTAAGGAAGAGACGGAGAGGGTGTGGGATGGTTTATACGAGTACTTGGGAAGGGGGCCGAAGAAGAAGGGGGAAGGACGGGGGGAGGGGTTATACGGTGGTTTGCAAATGTGTCTTTATGCGCAAGAGTAAGCATGCATGACAATATCACATATGCATGAAGATATTGAGGTTATTACCTTGTGCAGGAGTGTATCCACGCGAATGCTCATACATGTTATTTTGTTCTTGTGATGCATGCCGCTTCATAACTAACAGGGTGTGAGTGTGCATGCTTTCTAGGAGCAGGGTGGTCAAAGCATCTAGGCGCGATGCGTAGTTCCTGCAAGGTGAAACGAGGGCTGGATCTTACCTCATACACATCTTTGCGAGCCGGTATTCGGGCTTCAATCACATCCTTTGGGCGTAATAGGCTTTCTAGTTGCCGGTGTCCCTTCGCGCTTATGTGTATTCGTCTGTGTGTATGACTATGAACAGGTCAACTGCGCCAGTGTACATGCATGCGTGCGTATAGGTCTGTGTGTGCACGAGTGGAAGCATGATGGTCACATGCGTGTGCCGTTTAGTATCAGGAAACACACACACACACACGCACGTACGCGCGCGCGCGCACACACACACACACACACGTTGACTGTGTCGCCCCACTTCTCAGGTAGGTGCAGAAGCGATTGACTTAATTCAGGGGTTGGTATGGGCTTGACTTTTTCGCTCTTTTTTTGACGTTTGTTTAAAGGGTAGGGGTGGGGGTGAGGTTGAGTTAGATATCTACTGCAATACATAATAGATGATGAGGATGACTAGGCAAGGGATTGAGGGGGTGGGGGTAGGGGGAGGGGAGGGAGGAGATCGAAATCAGAACTTTTATTCTTGTTTAGTGCAGGGTGATGGAGAGGATCATGGCTTTCCCTTCCAGTTGGAGCATTTATATAAACACACACACGCACGCACGCACACACACTCACACACACACGCACACACACACATACACACACATACATACACGTGTGCACCATTTTCTGAATTTTCGATCTTGCTGATCTTGTTCAAGGATGATGGATGAAGAGAAGTGAAAGATGATGCATGAAATATGGCGTATATGACGGGCAAATGAAACAAACTGCAGCGTTACTGGAACACGACAAAAAAGCAGAAGAGCACACAAAACAAAGTGTGAAGTAACGCAGTTTTAATGCATGACACAAAACAGGACAAGAAATTTTCGGCAATATGCCTTCCTCAGCGACAAAAAAAACAACAAACAAACAAGTACAGACATCAACATGCACAATACTCCCCTTGTGAAGCACAGTACAGACATCAACATGCACAATACTCCCCTTGTGAAGCCATACTTTGGCTTCACAAGGGGAGTATTGTGCACGTTGATGTCTGTACTGTTTTTGTTCTTTTTTTGTCGCTGAGGAAGGCATACTGCCGAAAATTTCTTGTCCTGTTTTGTGTCGTGCATTAAAACTGCGTTACTTCACACTTTGTTTTGTGTGCTCTTCTGCTTTTTTGGCGTATATGACGTGAAGTCTCTCTTTTTTCCGGTTTCTGCTCTTGCATTCGCACCGTGTGTTTGTCAGTCCATATATCAGTCAATCTGTCTGTCTGTTGCTAATTGCGCGAATTCCAAACATCAGGTGAGCATAGAAGAGATGGTGTGAAGTCGAAGCGCTATCTCAGGTTTTAAGCAAATGCGTTGGGTCTGTGGGGATATGGTCTGTATCTGATGCTGGTAGAACACCTCGTAGTACTTCCTGATAATAGTCATGCTGGGAGCGTGGACCTGCTCAATAGTTGTGCAACGCACGAAGCAATGCGTCCCTTGTTGTTGAAGTGTTTGGCCTGCACAGAGTCTTCTGTCTGGTTGGGGAATCTCCGACATAAAGTGAGCGAGGAACTCCGAGACCGGCGTGTAGGGGTTCAAGAGGTGGGCAGGCGTTACTGATGGTAGCTCGTCTTTCCTGTAGGATCCTAAATCTTAGTTAGGTGTAGGAAAAGGTCCTGGTTGTGTGGACCGGACTACTCATGCTCACAGGCAGCCATACTGGGCAAATCCAGGCAGGCTTCTGTTATGGGCATAAAGCTGTGGTATACGTATATTGCTGAACAGCCGTGGTATCTTGCCACAGAGTGCAAGCACGATGTCACACTGTCCCTAGACATGTCTCCAATGGTATTACCCAACCCTCAGAGGTTGGCACGCACAGCCAGTCAACTCTTGGGAAGAGGGCAGGCTTTGGTGGCCCCACCCTGGTAATGGGAGTTCGCGGATTTAGCTGTCCATATGGATGAGAGCTGCCAAACAAGGATGTCCCATACCCAATGGCAGATGAGGGGCATGAGCCACTATGGCGACTGCTGATCCTAAAGTACTCAGCTGTAGATTGGAGGCAGACCCAAAGGTGAGAGAGAGAGAGAGAGAGAGAGTGTGTGTGTGTGTGTGAAAGGCGTGAGGGCCTGGTCCTTGCATCAAAGGGCTTCTAACGTCATTAGGGAAGAAGCAACATGATATTTGTGTCACAGGCAATGGAGTTCTAAGGTGCAGTCGGCAAGTTTCAGCAATTCGAAATGCATCCAGCACAGGCAGGACTGTGTGGGAAGGACGCAGGGCATGGTCTGTGTAAGACAATCCACTAGCACCCAGTACCCCGGGAGAGAAGCTAAAGAGGCAGGGACTACAAAACATATGTGAATGTTGTACACAGCCAGACTTTCCGGGTATGCCTCCTTTTGGGATTGACACATCAAAATACACATTCCATGTGAGGTATTCACTCAGCTTCAGTGTCCTGACAGAGATTTTCCCCTCAGTGTTCAGAGAGACTTTGGCCTGAACTGGCTGCTATCCCTCAACTTTGGCTCTTAGGGAATGCTCAGCATTGTATGCTGATCTTCTGGTTCTACCATGCTGATCTAACAAGTTTGTTAAGCCACGCAAGGACAAAGGGGCATTTCTTATAAAGCATATAGGGTACTCCATTAGGTCCAGGCAAAGATTTGGCTCGGGCTCTATTTATTTCTGTCTTTATGTCATCCATCATTCAGCTTTCTGGTGCTGCAGGCTGCGCCAATCCCCAAATTTCAAAGTGCTTTGTTCTACAGGTCGGAATAAGTTTTCCCCCAACATGCTGCTCAAGAGTTTCTTTGTCCACTTTGAAAGTCCCTGTATTGGCTGCTCATACAGTTTTCTGGTAAACTGGAACGAGTCTCTAAAAAAGCGCTTCTGGGTTTTCTGCTTTTTACTACTAACCTTTTTTGCTGATCTGTTTTGTTGAGGACACTGTGTTGTCTTTTCAGGTCTCCCCAGAGCTTTCTTCTTTGAGGCACCATCATCCGTTTCTTTCTTTTTTGAGAAGGTATCTTTATTTTGGTTGTCTCATTCCACAGGTGTACCTACAAGTTTCACACACGTCTCCAAAAGTGACCAGACTTTGCTCCAGAGTGCTCTTTTCTCTCAGCGCATCCAGTTTGTTGACTCTCTTTTTCTTATTTTCCCCATTCCTCTTTTGTACTTGCCAATGACAAGTGAAGTTGCTGGCATTTAAACATTGAGAGAGAGTATAAATTCTTCATCTGAATGATCAGCATTGATATCCTTCGCTCTGCAGTTTGAATCCTGGCCTTGGTTTTATGTCCTCTCTGCTGGCACAATGCGCCGCTGTTAATTCAGTCTTCACAAAGCTCTTCCTCCTGTGGATCTTTTTGCTATGCTCAGTGGAGAATATCCTGACACAGACACACGGGAATTCCACTTGTACATTTCTCATAGACTGCTGTGGATTTCCATTTGGTAACATATTGACGCCAATAGCTTCATTTTCCCCCCTTTTTTTTTGTGACATCTTCTGTTTTTGATATTAGTGGCAAGATGCAGAAAGGCAAGGTGAGGAGCCAGCCCACAGTGCCTGTAGATCTGGTCTTTTCGTGTCATTCTGTCTTTCCTTGACGTCCTCCAGATTGTTCCCAAAGTCAACGTGAACACAAGGTGTTGATGAGCTGAACAGATGTGGCCATCACATTGGTGTTTGAAAAGTATGCCAATCTACCCAGCAATTGAAGGGAAACTGGCTACTAAGCCAAAGTCCTTGCCACAGATTTAATGACGGTTGACAGCCAGAACCCAGTATCTCTCTTCTATATATGTATATGAGATACTGGGTTCTGGCAGTCAACCCTCGTAATTAATTATTGAGAGGGAGGTGTGGGTGGTGTGGGTGGGGGGTTGTAAACTAATCAGTCTATGGTCCCATGAAACAGCTCACCGTTTCTGGTAAGAAGAGTATGAGAACTCTAGCGGCAATGACGGAGGTAGCTGATAAGAGATCCAGCTAAATCTGACCAAGGAGTAACAAAAGTGAACTTAAGTTTCCCCAACTTTGAACAGATCAAGGAGTAACAAAAGTGAACTTAAGTTTCCCCAACTTTGAACAGATCAAGGAGTAACAAAAGTGAACTAAAGTTTCCCCAACTTTGAACAGATCAAGGAGTAACAAAAGTGAACTTAAGTTTCCCCAACTTTGAACACACCAAGGAGTAACAAAAGTGAACTTAAGTTTCCCCAACTTTGAACAAATCAAGGAGTAACAAAAGTGAACTAAGTTTCCCCAACTTTGAACAAATCAAGGAGTAACAAAAGTGAACTAAGTTTCCCCAACTTTGAACAAATCAAGGAGTAACAAAAGTGAACTAAGTTTCCCCAACTTTGAACAAATCAAGGAGTAACAAAAGTGAACTAAGTTTCCCCAACTTTGAACAAATCAAGGAGTAACAAAAGTGAACTAAGTTTCCCCAACTTTGAACAGATCAAGGAGTAACAAAAGTGAACTAAGTTTCCCCAATTTTGAACAGGGGTCTGATAGCTATGTGAGCATGACATCCATCAAAAGGCAATACCTTGAGACGCCTAAACATTTTGGTAGAAGTGCCAAAAATATATGTGACAGCAGAAGGTCCATATAGGAGTCATGACCTGGATACAGTCTGGCCCTCTTAACGTGAAAGGAGTTCAGGGCGCTTCTTTTCTGAGGACCTTCTGCTATTAAGCTCTCTGTAACAGTTTTTTTCCTACTGGGTCAACATAATTCCTGAAATCATGTATCCAGCACTGTTTGAACAAGTAAATGATTCCACTTCTGTTGCAACTACATATACCTAACCAAGTCATAAATATAATATCACTTTAGTTTGTGGTCATGTTTTGCACAATCTGGAATTCTAATCATATTCGAATTCAGGACAAGAATGGGAATTTGCGCACTCTCAACTTTTAAGTCTTGTATGAAAACAAAACAAAAACAAACAAAAACACCAGAGATTTTTTTTCCAATTTCCTTCTGAGATAAAGCAGGGTAGGAAATGTCAGTATGAGAACAGTTGCTTAATGATCAACATACAAATAAGACCAAAACTGCTACTAATATATGCTTGCACATA
Organism: Conus canariensis; assembly: GCA_033310375.1. Lineage (NCBI taxonomy): Eukaryota > Metazoa > Mollusca > Gastropoda > Neogastropoda > Conidae > Conus > Conus canariensis. The sequence continues at coordinate 127,070,963 of CM065714.1, read as the reverse complement.
CATGCACACAAAAAAAATCATACGCACACACACACACACATATATACAGGTTTACACTTACACGTTTTCAGACACAAAAATCAAACTGGTTAAGAAAGGGCAACTGTTGGTTTATTACCTGTATACAATACAGATGTATATACAAAACTTCATTTATCTCAAGAACCCATCAATATATCATGTTAAACTTAAAGCCTTTGAAATGGCATGTAGCCACATTCTCCTTTCAGCCAGCAGTTTGACACTGGACCACTACTTAAAAATGAGAGTTTCATGTTTTAAGCATTGAAGCGCAGTCAACCACACAGGCCACAGAGCCTTTACATGGCTGGCAAACTCACACAGGAAAAAAATAACACATCACAAGCAAGCCAGACCTTGAAGAAAAAGAAAATCCTGAAAAAGAAACAAAGAAAGAAAACAGTCTATGACATGGTAGCTAAATTACTGACGTCTAACACATATAAAATCAGGCTGTGTTGAAAATGCTAGGGATTCCCCTTGATTTTTCACTCCCAGATTTTAAAAACTTTTCTTTTTTAATTGCTTTGTGTTACAAATGCATTAGAGAAGCCATATGAACAAAAACACTTCAGAATGAACAACTAGTATCCACTCTGGCCAGTGTACACAATTTTCACTAACTAATTGTCATAACATAACAAAAAGCTGGCATGTTCTAAATTGCCTTCAGATGAGAAAAAAGATGTACAAATTTTCAAAGCAAAGACAGAAGAATGGTCTTCAAAGACAGAAAATCCAACAGACAACAGAAGAGACAGACAAGAGTCAAAGAGAGTGACCAAAACAGACTCAAAGAGAGTGACCAAAAAAGACTCAAAGAGAGTGACCAAAAAAGACTCAAAGAGAGTGACCAAAATAGACTCAAAGAGAGTGACCAAAAAAGACTCAAAGAGAGTGACCAAAAAAAGACTCGAAGAGAGCGACCAAAAAAGAAGTTGCTAGCACAGAGGTTCCAAAAGGCTGGTCAGCCATTTATACTGAAGATGCTACCAGCATCCCCACAGGAGTGAAATGAGAGAAACTTCCATGAATGAAACTGTGATGTGATCCGTTATACGAGATCTGCATTATGGAATACTATACATGTTACGAAAATCTTTAAAATGAAAAAAATCTCCTTGAATAAAGCTTTCTGTATTATGTACAATATTCCATGATGCAGATTCATGTTTGTAAGAGACTGTCTATAATTGGACACATTAACCCCTTAACTGCTTGAAATGTGCAACATATGGACTTCATTCAACCTAGTCTTGCACCTACATACTTTGTCCATACATACATAACGCAACAGAGTACAGCTCACATTATGAAAAGGGAAGGAACAACATAGACATCTGGGACCATTGTGGAATGGTTAAAAAGAAATCGTCTGAGTTACTTTTACATCAGAGCTGTCTTGCAATTCCATTTGGATGGATTAAAGTGCTGTATCAGCAGTAGGTCAGTGTATGCAAAATGTTTGTCTGGAGCAAGTATGTGAATTATAACAAAACTAAACCATATGCGTCCATCACACATAAAGCAGGCAACCCAATGACTGCTGGAACATTTCATGATTACGCCATTGTGCTGTTTCCCATCATATGCTAAAATTAACTATTGTTAGTAGACTTTGGACTAAAAACACCCAATATTAATAACTTAACCACTTTAATCTGCGTGTTCTCATACAGAAATGCATAAGTGAAATTTCATGAAAACACAGTTCTAATAAGTACAAAAGCGCTATCTGTTTTGCTGCATGAAAATAACGTGATTCACTCTAGCATATATGGGAAATGCCCTATGCAGAAAATGTTCCAGCAGTCACAGGACTGATGGTAATGCTGGCTTTACACCTTCAAATATGTTTCATAAATGTTATTCAGCTGTCTGTGCTGTAGGCACAAACTTCCTTTCTTATGCACAGTCTCATGCAAACAAAAAACAAACTCAAACATTAACACAAAATGAATACCAAAGCAATGGGTTGTAATATGCAGTGGAGAGACAGGCACACTTACTTTCCTGAAACACACATGCACACACTCATGCACAGCACACATCAGAGTGAAGTGAAATTTTCATTCAGAATAAGGTACGTCCTTGTGTCATTCTTTTTGTAGGGAGAGTCGATCAAGTTTCAATAAAGATATGGTGCAACAGAAATGGTTTGGTCAGTGCGAGGACATGAAGATGAGCACTCTTATATGTTCTGATTATATCAACAGACACAAATATGTCAAAATATTTTTAAGGCATGCAAATATTTTCAGTATCACATAATCATCTTTTTTTTTTCTCTACTACCCTACTTCAACGTCATTAGGACAGATTTTCCTCCTAAGATGATAAAGTCTTAGGACCATATTTTAAATTCTACTTTGTGGCATTCACATGCAAAAGATTTAGCCCCCCAAAATTGACAGAAGTACCCAGCAATTTATGTAGCATAGCTTCTGATAAGTGAGGTCAGGTTAAGTTATGCATAAAAGGGCTTTAACAAAAAGAACCAAAAAATCACCAATATATAAGCATCAAAGAGCTTTCTCAGGGGTAACAAACACAAACTCTTAAAAAAAATGGAAGGAATACAGAAGGAAAGAAAAAGAAAAGATTGAACAGAAAAATAAAGAAATAATTCCAACCTGAAGTATTAACCTGCATGTTTCTAAGCAGATAAAAAGGCTGCTTATGCTAACTGCCAACTAAAGGGAAAAACAACTACAACCGGAACTCATCAGTGTTTTACGAAGGCATTGTTTAATGTCACTGCAAAAGTATCTTAAAAATACAAAACACAACCTCACCTCACCACAACATAAAACATATCACCAGTTTCAGCCCATTAAGTATCTTAAAGCTTTTTTCCTCCTGACTTAAACTCTTCTAAACCATTTTTGTTGTTTCATTTACCTTTTATTTTCTTTTTCCGTTCTTTCTTTTCAGCACTTCTATCATCATTATTACAGTTGCTGTTGTTTTTTTTCCTTGGTCATATGTCTTGATTAACTGTTAGCAAGTATATAGAAGACTGACTCTGTGTGTGTGTGTGTGTGTGTGTGTGTGTGTGTGTGTGTGTGTGTGTGTGTGTGTGTGTGTGTCCGTGCATACATGCCCATACAACCCAGGGGACAGCAGGATTCAAGACATGGTCCTGTCCAGCCAGCTGAAGCTGGGGCAGTGTGCCCCAGAAAGACCTCTCACAAGATACAAAGACACATTCAAGACTAACGTCAGGATCTGCATCATGAACACAGTCAACTGGGAACATACTGCCCTTGACAGGGCCACCTGAAGACACCTGTGCCTCAGGGCCTAGAGACTTCCAAGATGATCAGAGTGGCTGCCATTCAGGCACAGAGGAACAGGAGGAACTGGTGATCCAGCTGTCTGAACTCCTTGCCCTGCATCGACTGCAGTCATCTGCATGCCTCAATCTGCAGTCATCTGCATGCTACAATCTGCAGTCATCTGCATGCCAGAACCTGCAGTCATCTGCATGCCTCAACCTGTAGTCATCTGCATGCCTCAATCTGCAGACATATGCAATGCTCAATGTGCATGCCTCAATCTGCAGTCATCTGCATGCCTCAACCTTCAGTAATCTGCATGCCTCATCATAGGCCTCCATTTCCAGAAGAGGACGCATTCTGGCTATTTACCACCCTGTCTACTTGTTTATCGAAGTGACTGGACATTCCAAGATCTTGAACTCAGATACTTTTCTGCTGAAATTGATTAAAAATGTCCTATATCCTATTCTAAATCTGAGGAAATCATAACACTTCTTAGGTTCATTTTAAACAGCCCCTAATCATTCTCTGAAATGACCAACACTAAAGTAAAGAAAAGAAAAGTATGAAAACAAAGAAGCTATATCAAGGCTTGACAGAAAAGAGACAACCATAAATTCATTCAAACAGATTCCATTTAGGAAGAAAAGTAATTGAAACTGTCTGATAAATTAGTCAAATGCACTTTAGGAAAACAATTTTTAAAAACCTTCCTCTTTTGAGTCAGATTCAATAAACCCTAGGAGATCTTTTCAAATGTACTATAAAGTCAAGCATTTTGCTATTCCCTGACCTAAATCATGCCCTACTCCCCTCCCCTAATCCCTAAACTCTTCAAATACCTATCCGTACATTTCCTTACACTTACTCAAACTTTGCATAAGGATGAGAGACCAGGCAGCGGAATGCACACATGCACAGACCTAGATTTTAAAACAAAAGCCTCAACATCACAATTGATCATTTGGAGTCCATGAAGTGTGGCTGCCCATCATTCGCCAGACGCCGAGTCAAGATTTCACATCCAGTCTCAGTCACCAGCAGTGTGTGTTCAAACTGCGCCGAGCGTTTCCCATCCTGTGTGACCGCCGTCCAGTTGTCCGGCCACATCTCGTCTCGCCATGTGCCTGAGGAAGGGGGATAGAAAGCAGTTCAGTATGGTGAGGATGAGAAGCTACAGTTGAAGTTGCAAAGTAGGGAAGAGTAGAAAAAGAATGCGGAAGACAAGAGAAAAAGAAACAGCACAAGATGAGACAATGCAGCATGTAAGGCAGAGAAGAGAGAGAGAGAGAAATAGGAAAAAAAAAAGAGAGGTGCCTAAGTCTCAAAGTTCCCCTCAGTAGCAGATCCCTGAATTTCTGTCATACACAAATGAACTCTTCGGGTCCGTATTGTTTTGTGTTAAACGAGACAGGATTTATGGTTAACAGACAAACTCTTTGAATGTATACAAATGCCTACTTGTACAAAACGAAGCCAAAGCGGAAGTGATTTGATTGATATTTTGTGAATGGTATTTTCTTTTTCTGCGTACGCAGGCTGATATTCCTGCTAACACTCCCTGTATAGACAGGCAAGGATTAATCCCATCTACCCAACAAAGGGAGTGGAGTTTTGTGTGTACGACCGTTTTTTTATCCCGCCATTAAGGCAGCCATACTCCAACTTTGGAGAAGGTGCATGCTATGTGTAACGTGTCATCCATAACAACAGCCAAACTGGCCTTCTCTTCCAAAAGTTGGTGATGGGATTTTATGTCTGTGCGTTGACACTCCGAACCTCAGTTTATAATCTCATTCGAAGGACTGTATGGGAAATGGAGTCAGAACCAATGTTAACTCCGAAGGAAAAATCCTCCTGAATCGAAACGGCCTAGCGGAGATTCGAACCCACAACCCCAGGATCACTAAGATTACGAGTCCGGCGCTCTACCACTGAGCTATTCCGGCCCCGTGAATGGTATTTAATCTGATACGTTTTTGAATACTATTAATGAGTTTATAATGTAAAGATGAGTAATTTAGCTTAAAGTCAAGAACCAAAGGGAAAAGAACAAAACAATTACTCTCAGCGTTAAGTAGAGAACCAAAGGGAAAAGTAAAAAATGAAAACAAAAAACACCAATCTACAAAGATTTTCACGGGATGGTGGTCAGCAGGTACATGTCATCTAGGATATCAAGTTTTCGGAATCTGTTTGAACAGTTTACTCACCAACAATCATAACCCCCCTCTACCCACAAACCCTTCCAAGTATTGTTGACTGGCAGCTGCTGACGTTTTTGTCTTGTTTTTAAGAGCACAATGCAAACACGCTTTCCCACTGGGATCTTCTTTTGTTACCTGCTTCTTATTCAGAAACATGTTTCATGCTGGGTTTTTTTAATGCCATTTCACTTGATGAGAGAAGACACTTCTGCCACTGGCGTAAGTGTGCACAAACAGCTCAGGCAAACTGACACAACATGGAATGAAATTGTTTGTTTTTGCAGTTCGCAAGATCATAGATCTTTTACCTGCCCATATTACCAACACCTGGGGGTTTGAAACACACAAAGTATGGGTGAATCATAGTGCTAGGCATATAAGGAGATAAGGAGAGAGAGAGAGAGAGAGAGAGAGAGAGAGAGAGAGAGACAGAGACAGAGGCAGAGGCAGAGAGACAGACAGAGAGATAGTAAGAGTGATAGACAGACAGATACAAACGGAGAAACAGAAAGATGGACAGAAAGACAAAGGTAGACCAATAAAACTCTTTGACCTGAGCTCTTAGGTTCCATACACAGCCAAATCTAAAGAGAATTTATATGTGCCAACACTTCTGTAAACACACAAAGAATTTAAACAAAAAACAGATGGAAGACAGATAGACAGACAGACAGACAGAGACAAAGACACAGCAATGCAGCTGACATAAGCATCTTCTCAAAGAATCACCAAACAAAACATAAAAAAAATGTACAAAAGTCTCATCAAGAAACCATTCCTTATCACTGCTGAATGACGATAGCATTTTAAACACTGCATCAGCAATCTCAGTGTTACATTTAAAATAAAGAGAAGCCTTTTACCTTGAGATATCATTGGTTCTATCGTGAATGTATGGCCAGGTTTCATCACCCCAATAGCTTTATTTTCTGGAAAAGAGTTAAGCAAACATCAAGGTAAGCAATTGACTATGTATACATACATACATTGCGTGTGTGTGTGTGTGTGTGTGTGTGTGTGTGTGTGTGTGTATTTGTATGTGTGTATGTGTATGTGTATATGTGTGTGTGCATGTATGTATGTATAAAAGAACATACACAAACAAGTACAAACTCATGTCAAGTTTTAAAATTTGACACCAAAATCCCACGCTGCCTGATGATTGCCTCAGGGATACAGAAAGAACATGAAACTTTAAAATAACTGTTCTAAATGAAACTGGGGGAGAAACTGTTATGGTGATTGTAAAATTTAAGCTGATGAAGGTTGTGAGTCTGCATGAAGCAAAAAAAATTAATTTTACATGACATTTTAAAAGTTCATTTCAAATTCATTGTTTCATGATCTTTTGTGCTGCTTCTCTTTTATCTCCACTCAATCCAAACTCTGAAATCTCTCTCCCCCTCCTTTCCTTATGTGAATAGGACAGGATTATGTAAGATATTCAGACAAAATCACTTTCAATGTCACACAAGATACATATACAATCTACAGTGAAAGATCCACATTCAATGTGATATTTACACAATCTACAGTGAGAGAACTAATATAATTATTGTCTACTACAGGGTAAAAAAAAATCTGGCAGAAAATCAGATTAATGACAAACTTTAATGCCTTGTATTGGGAAACCTTCAACATCATAATCGGCAGTACTTTCTCTCAGAAACCTCCATCCACCAAGCTTTCGAAAAATATTTCTCCAACAGCTTCAACTTGCAAATCTCCACTGAGGTAAACGTGACTCCATCTTCCCAATTCATCCTATTCTTACTATTGTTAGTATTCGCTTCAAATTGTAATATTACAAAGAGGATTGAATATGACAGCATCTGAAAACCAACAATGAACACAGCAATACTCACTCCCATAGTGAGGCACACTTGGAGCAGTGTGGAACAATCTGCAAATGAACACACACAACTGAAAGTAAGCAAAATAAGGAACTCCCCCCAAACCAATAATATGGTAAATTGTAGAGATACTTGCAAGAATGCAAACTGGGTCATACCAACATAAAACATCAATCTGAATTTCACACAAGATGATGTCAATGATAAAACTGAGTTTGCACATGCAATACATTTGTATTTTATTACTATGAGCTATCCTATGTCACTTGGGTGCAAAAAAAAGGCAGGGGGTGCTAACAGACAGATCATATTCATGTTGTAGTGTACTGTGTAGATCTGGGTGCTAGTCTTTCCAATGGGGCAATGTTGAATGTCTTACATCTCATGCATATAAAAAGAAATATATCCACAAAAAAATCTACTCGCGTTTTGTCTTTTATTGGAGAACATTTGTCATGCAACTCTGCACTGTTTAGAAGGACAAAAAATATGTAGACAATAATCTTATGGTGGCCAGTATTTTGTCTTACAGCTCTGTGTTCTTTAGAAGAACCAAGAGTATGTATCCTTAACTATAATAATTTTCTGGCGGTGACTAATGAAACAAAAAATATCAAGTTAAATGGGAAAAAAAAAAATCAGACAAAGAGAAATCAAACAATCTTGGTAGTCAGAAATCCAGCAAAGAAAAAGTCACAGTGTGGACTTACTGATGAATCCCATGACCACAATAGCTGCGGACAACAGAGTAGCCGTGTGTCTGGGCATGCTTCTGTATGATGTTGCCCATATCCCTGTACCGTACGCCCGGCTTCACTATCAACACAGGAACAATGTAGCATTATGTACATACAGTTATTTAACCACATGCATGATTTACCTTTTATATACCATTTGAAAAAACAACAACAAAAAACCTACCAATCAAGTAACTGCCAAATCAATTTTTTAGGAAGCTAAATGAACTTGAAAATGAAGTATTGTTTTCAAGGGCAAATTGCACTGATTTTTTTCATTAAAACTCTAGTAATGTATGTGGTTTGCAGTGCATATGCCTCTTTGTGCTTTCTATTAAAACTCTAGTAATGTATGGGGTTTGCAGTGCACATGCCTCTGTGCTTTTTATTAAAACTCCAGTAATGTATGTGGTTTGCAGTGCATATGCCTCTCATATGCCTCTTTGTGTTGTCTTGATGTTTTTAACTAGAACAGGAACATGCCTGCTTCCCCCCAAAAAAAGGGGACTACACCTATAAGACAACATCGACAATCCACAGATCCTTATAGTCAACACCACTTTCTGTGACAGAGTTCTCAAATGAGCAGTGCCGAAACTGCTTCAGTTTCTACTATTGTGTACCACAGACAGTCCCCTACCACTTCTACTCATGGTAAAAACTCAACACAAGCTAAAAATTTTAAAAAGCTTTTTTTCCCCTTGAATCTAAGCACTTTGCAAATTGTGGCCACTTCTGCTTTAGCAGCTGCCTTCAAATGCTGTGTCTTAACTCTCAGAGCTTCCCAAATAGTCATGAAATGGGTCAACTTTTACAGGCAAATCGGTAGATGACTAGTAATGGCGGATAGGTAATTAAAATACTAAAAATAAACATGTGCAAGAGTGAAAGAAGCACATTTGTTTGTTAAATAGAGTGTTTGTGCATAGGCAAAATTCTACTAACAGGGTTCATACCAATTAGTCAGAACAAAATTCCATACTTTTCCCATACCTTTTCAAGACCTCAGCAATATTTTTCCAGGACCAAAATCCAGGACTAAACCCACCCCCCCAATCTCACCTCCCACTCACCCGGCACCTCTCAACCTTCATATTATATATGCAGGCTTCACACACACACACACACACACACACACACACACACACACACACACACACACACACACATTATATACACACACACTCGCATGCACACAAATGCAAGTGAACACAACAGAATGAACAATTCACTTACCAATCAATGAATCATAGTCACACTGCCAGCACTTGAATCACACTATCATTCAGTCACAGTTCCTTTATCATTAGAAGTAATTTTAAAATTTACACAATTCCACTCACACCTGAAAATGTATCTTGATCCCAGTTTTACTTTTTGATTTCTCCCACTTTCTCATTGATCAGACTTGAGCAGGTCTTTCACACAAATTTCCAGTTTCCTCTTCTTTGCTCACACTGCCAGCACTTGAATCACACTATCAGCTGTAAGCAGGTCATTCTTAGTGACAGCCTTGTCTAGTGTGCCCTGGATGCTGGATAAATCACTTGCAGATGTAGATGGTTCACATCCTGATGCTGAAGTGGACTGCTGAACACCTGAACTGGAAACAGAAAAAAATGTTCAATGCCATCTGTAATTGTATACACGTTTTCATAATATATACTCTGTGTGTGTGTGTGTGTGTGTGTGTGTGTGTGTGTGTGTGTGTGTGTGTGTGTGTGTGTTGTGTGTGTGTGTAAATCAGTGAGCAAGACAGACAAAGCAGCCAAGTGAGAGAGACAGACAGAGAGAGACAGACAGAGGGAGACTGAGAAACAGACAGACAGAAACGGACAGATGAGATACATTTTTATTTTGTTGCATGATGTTCAAAATAATTACACACTAACTACGTTTTCTTTTTTTTTCTTTTATGATAAAAACGCTATTTTAAATTCTGTATCTTCTTTAAAAAAAAAAAAAAAAAAGAAACTCACCAAACAAACAATTCCTGAATGGATACTGATCATGTGTGTGTGTATATATATATATGTGTGTGTGTGTGTGTGTGTGTGTGTGTGTGTGTTTAAATCAGTGAGCAAGACAGACAAAGCAGCCAAGTGAGAGAGACAGACAGAGAGAAACAGAGACAGACAGACAGAGGGAAACTGAGAAACTGACAGACAAACGGACAGATGAGATACATTTTTATTTTGTTGCATGATGTTCAAAATAATTACACACTAACTACGTTTTTCTTTTTTTCTTTTATGATAAAAACACTATTTTAAATTCTGTATTAAAAAAAAAAAAAAAATCACCAAACAAACAATTCCTGAATGGATACTGATCATGTGTGTGTTGTGTGTGTGTGTGTGTGTGTGTGTGTGTGTTTACTTATTATGCATCAGCATGTGTCTTGTTTTGCAGATTGATTAGGAAAGTTTAGCAACTAACTCTTCTCCCCTCCCCTGCCCCTCTGTCCCTATCTCCTAACTTCAGAGAGATAGTGACAGACAGAGACTGAGACAGACAAAGATAAAGACCGAGACTGGGGGAGAGATAGACAGAGTGAGTGAGCTAATAAAAACATGCATCCTATTCCCAGTACAAACACCCGCTTTAAAAAAAAAAAAAAAAAAAAGGAGCTAGGAAGCCCCGTTCAAAAAAAAAAAAGTAAGAAAACTCGGGAGGGGAAGCGGGGAGAGAGAGAGAGAGAGAGAGAGAGAGAGAGAGAGAGAGAGAGAGAGAGAGAGAGAGAGGTCATTCTGGTCTTCAACTTACCTCCCACTGGCTGTAAAAAAGTCATTCATCGTCATCGTCGACCCTGTCGACTTACTCGCAGCCTGTGCCAGAAACACGTGTTTCTTCCCCGACATGTGGCTTTTCAAGGCCGCTTCATCCATGTTGGACACATCGAAGTCTTTTTGACACAGGCGACAACGGGCTCGAAATTTACTGCCGTCCGATGCTTTTCCGATCCAGTACTGGTACTGGCTATTGGTCAACCACGCTTGGCTGAATACACACTTCCCCATTTTTTTAATTCTTGCTGCAGGCGCAAACCATGGAGAAGAAATGATAGAACGGAAGTTGGGAGGGGGGGGGGGGGGGGGGGGGGGCTGGAAAATTGCGCACATGTGCACTCGACACAAGGGAGACTACTTGGACGGCAAAATAAATAATTCTGCTGTTCGGATGCGCGAGTGTTGACGGGGTGGCAAATCGACATCGACCTTTTCCGAAATTTGATGTAAACAATTTTGTTTCAATTCATGACTTGAACGTTCATGATGGAACTCTGGAAATTCCATGACTTTTCCAAACCCTGCTGGGTAAAAGCAAATTTTCCAAGACTTTTCCAGCCCTGGAAAAGCCTTTCCCATTTTTCCAAGACTTTTCCAGACTTCCAGGACTCGGTACGAACCCTGTACTAAAACCGTATGTGTGTATGTGAATGTGTGTGCATATTCTAAGCGTGTGCTAGTGTGTAAATGTGCGCGTGTATGTGCATGTGTGTGAACATGTTAGTATGGATGTGGGTGTGGGCCTGTGAAAGTGCACAGAGAAATACATGTTTGTGGGTAGTGCGTGCACATATATATGTACATTTATACAGAAGTCCGCACACATGTGCATACGAGTGTGTTTATACCTCATACTTCATTTATGATTCCTCTTACTACGTCACCTAAAATATTCTTTTAATTGACACTGAAAAAACAATAACAATAAAGTATACACCCATGTACCTTCTTCAATAGCCATCATGAGACATTCATGTGTGGTCTTCACTAGCTCTTTGCTGGCATTATCCACCTCCCCAACAAACAGGGTCTCATTCAAATCTCCATGAAAACTGCGATGGTAAGCAGTAATGTCAACTGGAACAGAATCATAGTGATGATATATACAATAAATGAGCACATCCATAACAAACTTGGCTATGACAGACAGTAACATCGACCGGAAGAAAATTCTAATGTGTATCACAAATGACTTCATCAGTAATAACCAGCGTTAATCAATTTGTAGGAAAAATTCAATATTTACAGTTTATAGAATAAACATAGAAATTAGTATGCACTTTAGACATGTAGCAATACACCAGTTTCCTACATTCAGGAAGGTCTATTTTTTTTTCTTTACTTTTTATTCTACCAAGAGGATACAAATCATTTCCTTCACTATCTGTGTGTGTGTGTGTGTGTGTGTGTGTGTGTGTGTGTGTGTGTGTGTGTGTGTGTGTGTCCAACATGCAGTAAAACGAAACAAGAAGGTAACTTCGTCTCAATGCAGTCATAACTGCCAACCTTTGGGAGTCAAAATTCAGGAACAGGGGATGATAGAGATGGGTGAAGACATGGCAGTTCAGCTTTTGACTTCAAGCTATTCTAATTCCTTTATATTTCAGTGGACAAATGCGGGGATTAAAAAGAAAATGCATATTCTATACATCCACATAACTTCAATACCTTATCATCCCTTTTCAAAAGTGACCCCTCCCCCCCACCTTAAACAAAATGTTGAAATTCTGGTTGTTTTCACTGTTCTTTTTACAGACAACTGCCTGACAATGCAATAAACAATGAAAACGCAAGCAAAATATGAAATGTCAAGAGAAAAGTAAAAAGCTGAACAGATACAGAAATATACATTTTGTTCTCCTCAGCGCAAAGTGTAACTGCACCCTTTAGTAGGAAACAATGGATTATCATACCTCCAGCAGGAATTGTCTAGGTTACACAATCAAACTGAAAACAAAATTTTTTGAATGCCAACAGCTTCTCTTGCTTCGTCATCATGAACACTTTCACTCTCAGAACAGTGAGAAGTTTAAAAACAAATGTATTCTCATGATACTGAACATGTTCATTTGATGCAACGGAGTCAAGGCCAAACTGTTTTCATTGAACTAGTGCTTGTGTTTGTTACTGGCTCACTGACTCACAGTCTTGCGGCTAGTGGTGAAAAACAATCCAGCTCTAGCAGTTCAAATGGAGTTCATGAAATTTTGTTCAAACTGCATACCTCCACAGCCAATCATCAGTACATAATGAGAGCTCCAGGAAACAGCATTGTAATATGTATTCCTACCCTTTTTAACACATTCTTACCCTTTTCTTATTTTTTTCTTCATGATTTTCAGCCTCAAGGATACATTACCCCAATTTCCTACATATATCTTGAACACTGCCAACAGTTAGGCACAACAGGAAGCACTATCATTTCCTTTTTTTTTTTTTTTTACTGTGAAACGAGGAGAGCAAATTCCATGTACAAAAGTGCCCTGAAATGGTTTTCTTATCTAATGACCATCCGCTGTACAGCTGGATCCTAAGAATCTACACACTAGGAGAGAACTGTTTTTACTTACTGTTGACAATGTCACCATTCTCTAGTGGTCTCAAGTCCGGAATTCCATGGCAGATTACTTCATTGATTGATCTGGGCATGATAAACATATTCAACAGTTGATTACTTTTATCCATTGAAAAAAAAAGAAGAGATTTCATTCCTACAACACTCAAGTTTATGTAATCTAAGGAAGAAACAAAAAAACACCTCCATTTCTTCCATCAACTCCCTCTTTCACACATATACACGTGCATGCCCAGTGTACACACTCACTGACACAGAAAAGTAATATAAAGTGCAAAAATGCATAAACAAGTTTGTAATTACGTTTGCAAGTATAAGGAGAAAACTTGTGAGTGCGTGTGTGCGTGTGTGTGCGTGCATGCGTGCATGCGTGTGTGTGTGTGTGTGTCCCTGTGTGTGCATGTGTATGTGTGTGCGTGCAGGTACGCATGCATCACTAACGAGACAATCTGCATAAAGAAATGCTTTGTTCCAATTTGTTCAGTTTCCAACAGTTGGACTCACGTGCAGCAAGACTTTGGAAAGCAGTAATAATTAAGAGGAGATGGATAGCATTCTCTGTCTATCGTTGCCTGAAACACACAAAAGAATGTCATATGCATCCTGTCATGATGTCAAGGACAGATGTGTGCACCAGTCAACAAGAATGCAAGTAGAGCTTCTGCATGCGTGCGTTCGCATGTGTGTGTGTGTGTGTGCACATACGTGCGTGTGAGGGCATGTGTATGGGTTCCTGCATGTGCACGCACATGTGTGCAGTGTGTATTTGTGTATAAGGTGAGTGTGTGTATGAGAGATTGTGCAATCCAACAGATTTCTGAGGCATATAAATATACATAATTCTGTAATTCTCTAATTCATGCCATCCAACACATTTATGAGGCATTCATACAAATGTGCATAATACTGTAATTCTCTGACTATAATTCATGAACATTCACTACTTTCTTTGCGTCATATCATTCACTTTACCAAAGTGTTGATATGGTACAACTTTTCCACTTCTAGCATAATACACTTCCCATCAACAGGGGAAGCAATACACAAGGCCCAGAATTCGTTTAAGGAAAAAAACGAGGTCTCTTTTCCCACAACTCTCAAAGAATTTTTCCCTTCCTGTTCCACACTTACTAATGTCCGAACTCAATGCTGCCATTTTGTTCTTCAAACTTTATATTCCTAAAATGCTGATGTGATGCTATAAGTGGTAAATAATTTAAGACTGAATAAATAGGTGAGAAAAAAAAAGTTTCCAAAGCATGAGTTATGAATTCACCTTCGTTTCACAGAAGCAAATGAGAAAAACATTTTGGTTCAGCAAATCTGCAAATATAAGGAAGATCTCAATCCTGATGCATGTACATACAAGTGGTGCATCTAGATTTGTGCACAAGTAATTTGATTTGGAAGAGCTTGCAAAAAGTGGTGCTGGGAGAGATGGGGTAGTGGAAGGAGCTTGTCATGCATATGTTGAGTGTGCGTTTCATCTCTCTGCCACTGCTTTGCGTTGTTTGTTTCTTTATCACTTGCACAACTTGATTCACTCGAACATTCAAATTTCATCAACTTTTTTTTTTTTTTTTTTTGCTGATGACAAAGAAATTCATCCCAATTAATTTTCCATGTCAACACACTCACTTCATGGACCAGTCTGTCAATTTCATCTGTGGTGACTCCAATACTAACAGCTTCTGCTGCCACATCCAAGATCTCTCGAGCCAACTGCAAACACATGAACACAGACATATAATACACTTAGAAGTCATGCACACATGTAATGAATTGGTAGTGCAGTGTTTAAGAATGTATCATAAACCAGTATGTAAATGTGATATCAAATGGATCTTTCACCATATACATACAAAAAAGAAGAGAAAATGAAAACCACTAATCTTTTGAAATACATCACATGTCACACAATCATTCGAAAAGTGTTTAAAGTCTCAAGCATTTAAAACACACACACACACACACACACACACACACACACACACACACACACACACACAACCAATAATTGCAGCAAAAATCACAGGCAGAATGGAAAAAAGAATTCAGGTTTACCTTGCCTACTACTCGCATGCCCTCCTGCTCCTCCTCATCCAGCTGCTTAATGTTAGTAGAACCTCTCATCTGACGCTCAGTAAGGGGTACACCTAACAATATACAACAATCCAATACATTCTTGTAGGCATAAACATATGTTCTCATTCAAAAACAAACAGCACAAAAAAAACAAAAAAACAACCATCATATTCTCCAGACAAGTTAGTTTCTGGCATTTGCCTGACCAACTTGCTCAACCTTCATTTTTTGGACTACAAGGCCTTTTGCAACAAGGTGGATTCCTCCATATTTAAGAAAAAAAATTATTTCATCCATAAACAATGTGACTTAGAATGTAAAAAAACAACAACAAAAAACTGGTGCTGGTCAGAAATGGGAGAAAAAATAACATCTTTAAGTTTGGAAATCACGAAATAAAATCACAGCAGAAAAGAAAGGAAAAGACAGGGAGACAGAGACAGAGTGGGCGAGAGGGGGTGGGGGGAGGAGGGATGGAGGGAGGTAAGAGAGAGAGAGAAAGAGAGGCAGAAGCTAGGGAAAGAGCAAGATAAATCTTAGAAAGCGCTTGGTGCAACAGTTCCCATTCCTGTAGTGGGAGGAGGGTAAAGGTGGGTAGGTGTGTGTTGGACAAAAAAAGCAATGTGCACATAATTGCATTTAGTTTTGTGTTCTGACCACAAATTGTCTATGCCCTGCTGACTGGTTCTTTGGGCTGATGACTGAATGACAATGGAGGAAAAAAAAATTTAAACCAAACCACATAATAGAAATAAGATGTACGAATGTCTAGATCTTTCACATGTTAAGGACTGTTGTCATTGCCATGTCGGAAGCCTAAGACTTCACCTTCTGGATGGTCAGCATAATCAGGACGAGGGATGTGGTCAGGCACCTGTCTTTTGGGAGTCTGCAACAACACAGGAACAATCAGCAAGGCCCTGACAGAAACCATTGGAAGCAAGTTTTCCAAAAGTATAATGCAGTTATGACATTCTTGCTTACCGAGATCCTTTCTATATCTAATCCTGATTATACATCTCCCCATCCTATCTAATCAGCTGCACACTCACATTCATCAAATAGAAGCAAGAGGACCTCTTTTGCATTTTAGAGGCGGTGGGAGGACGGTTCATCGATTATCAAAAGACCATTCAAATGTAATTATGGATAATCCAGACAAAATAACTGAAACTGTTTGAACTAAATCTAAACTCTGAGCAGTATATGGCTGAAAATTTCAGTAGTAAGTAACGTACCACAGGGAATGCTCTCAATGAACCAGTGTAACGAAATCCAGGCCATGGATTGTAACCATTCTTGCTCTCCTCTTGTGTTTCCTCTGCACACACACAATGCATATGCATATCCATGAAACAAACAGACGTGCATACAAATAAAAAGAAACAAAATAAAACAAAAACAAACAAAAAAAACATAAGCAGTCACATGACATGACACTTTTTCTTACTTCACTTTGAACTAGATTCTTGCACATCATTCAACGCATGAGGCAGTGATCAGT
Source organism: Conus canariensis (assembly GCA_033310375.1). NCBI lineage: Eukaryota > Metazoa > Mollusca > Gastropoda > Neogastropoda > Conidae > Conus > Conus canariensis. The sequence goes on along the minus strand of CM065714.1, from coordinate 127,053,911 downwards.
GTGGTGATGTTGCTTAAACTTTATTTCATCCATCCAAATCCAAAATTGTAAGAACTATTAACTGTACTTGACAGAGGCTTGGTGCCTTGTGCCAGTGCATTTCATCTTGTGCATTTCATTATTTTGCTTCTTGCTTCATTCTTATTAACAAATACAGTCTATGACAAACATGAGTAACAACATGTATTATCATTTTCAGCATATAAACAAAATTGCCAATAAGCATTAGGTAAATGATCGCACACAACTTCTGCATCAGTTTGTATTCTGTTGTCTGAGATTCTTTGAATCAGATTCTCTTGATGAGCACACAGCAATTATTTACAGACTGTAAACCTGTTAATTATTTAATCCACTAATATTCTCTCTCTCTCTTTCTCACACACACACGCACACACACACACACACACAACACACGCAGACGCAGACATGCTTGTAATTGTCTACAAAACCACAAAGCGCAAAGAAGCAAATAACTGCAAGAAGCCATAAAACTTAATCTTCATTGCTGACAATGTCTGGGTGAAAATATATTTCTTTTACCAATGAAGTATAAAACGCATACACACATGTATACAGGCATTCATTTGAGCATACACATACATTTCAAGCACTTATATGCACGACAGACTTGCATAAACAAAAACACACACATGCTGTTAACACACCAACGATCTACATCTGCAACAGCCACGCAGCCACACACGCACGCACGCACGCGCACGCGCACGCACACACACACACCACACACACACACACACACACACACACACACACACACACACACACACACTAAATTCTGGCAGTTCAATACACTTAAGAGTTTTGCACATTTTTTTTAACACATGTATCAATGAGTCAAATTACAATTTACTTGATCTTAAATGTTTTTTTGTTCTGCACTGTACACTTACTTGCTTTTTTGTGCACCTGCTTGTGTTCACTCCAGGAGCCTTTGAAACATGTCTGCATTAACAAAAAAAAAAGTACACATTAGTGCTCTTTTGAAAAATAAAAGGGAAAAAAAGGATTTGTGTATGAAAGAAAACCAAGCTACATGCTGAAAAAATCAGCAGTGGGAAAAAAACAATGGAAGGCTGACATTCCTTCTGTCATTACAATAATGACTTGGCAAAAAATTAAAAATGGAAGAACAACCCACCCCCCCCCCCAAAAAAAAAAAAAGAAAAGAAAAAAAAGTTTGAGACCGAAAGAAAATGGAAATGCAAAAGTTTGGTCAGTTTCTAAGTGAGGTGACTGCAGGTGGAAACTGAAACAAATTGTAAAAATATTCTTAGCGAGTCCGCCAAATACAAGAAGATAACTGATTGCTCGTTCTTCATTTTCATTGTCCTGAATGTTGGTTATCTTGCCCAAAGAAGATATAAGAGATCAAAATGCGTCATGTTTTGTCTTGTAATTTAACTGTCCTTGTTTTTGTTTTTGGCGGACTTACTAAGAATTTTTCTTAAAATTTGTTTCAACATTATGCTGTTAGGTTATACATGTAAAGTCCTCCACTAACAGCACACAGGGACCACTGTAGTCCATCTTCAAGACAAAATCGTTTATATGGCCTGCTTAGAGGTTTTTCGTCTGCTGATTTGGACATATCAGTAGGAGACAGTTGAATTCTGTAGTATTCTCACCATCAACCTGGGATCAAAAACAGAATCCAGTGGCACCCCCAAAGCAGCAAGTAAAGGGTAGAAAAGTAAGCAAAAAGAACGCCCTGTAAGGAAAAAAGTTGCTGAAAAACTAAAATCATTATAACAAATCTTAAATAAATGTTAGCGAACTGCCCAGAGAAACGTGGACAAACGAGTCACAAGACACTAATGTGTTTTGTCTTGTGACTCGTTTGTCCATGTTTCTCTGGGCGGTTCGCTAACATTTATTTAAGATTTGTTTAGATTTCCGGAAGCCTGCAGTCGTCTCACTTTGCAATTAAAATCATTATGTAAAGAGTATCAAATGGGAGGGGGAATCTTCATGCCTGTGTTTGAGAATCCATTTAAAGATACAAAGGAGGTTAAAAGTGTCAACCAAGTTACATGGTTTTGAGTAAAACTGCATATCTTTCCTTTACACTGTATGGCTGTCCACTTGCTTAAGGTTTTTTGTTATTCATTCACAAGAAAAATACAAAACAAAAACAAAACAAAACAAAAAAATGCAACATTTCTGCTCTGTTCTGGTTTACTTTTTCCTTCAATAATAGATTCTGCACTTCGCCCAACATTTTCTTACTTTCAAACATGATTTGAAAGTCTTTGATCAGTTACACTGTCTACAACTGTTCACCATTTTCAAGTTTAAGTGCAAGACAATACCTGAGTATAGGCCAGTGTGGCCACCACACACAGCCAACACCACAGAAGGCTAATCTCTTACTTAATTCAAGTTCAAACTATGATGACCACTTATTTAAGATTATGTACCAAACTGCACGTTAGTTTGGCATTTCTAGAGTATTTTGCACTTTCAGATAATTTTTTTTTACAGACTTATTTCATTACTGAGACTGGTCATTTCCATTCAATCTCAGACAGTCAGAAAGTCCACCATCAACACTAACGGTAATGATTTTATTCTTTTGCTTTATAAACTTGTCTTATTAAGTTTTGCCTCTGGACTGTGGTCCACTTAGTATCATTCTGTACTTTTGGTATTTGGTGACATCTCATTCAAAACCTAAACTAAACCAACCAAACAAACAAAAACAGAATTAAGTTTAGGGCCCTTGTATAAAGGAGTTTTGAGGTTGTGATTTTCTGTTTTTAGTATAATTTCTTTTTGGTTTCTCCAGCATGACATCTTCTGAAGGACAATTGGACTGGATCAACAAAATAACTGCAGCCTAGCTCTGCTGACCCCTGAGTTCTCTGCAACCCTGAACTATGCTGGGTTTGTCGGGCTTGAGGAAAATTAGGTCATCAATAGAAGAAAATTTCAAAAGCTAGATTTTGGCTTCACCATGTGTTTAATACTTTACAAGAAGATATGAATGCTGGACATCCATACATGAATGAATTATAACCTAAAGAGTAAGTCTTTTCATTCAGAAAAAAAATACATTCCCAATCCTGATACTTGAAATTGAACAATTTCAAGCGTCCACAAATCTCACAGTAAGTTCAAAGTAGCTGCACTGTGAAAAGTTGCTTAAAGTTGAAAATGAGCCCAAAACCCTACATTGCCTTGATGAGCTGATGGCTTGATAACTTTCCTTCTAGTCAGATGAGTTTCTTTTTCCTTCACATTTAGGACTTAGCAGCTTTTTCTTTTTCAAGTATATATATAAAGATACTGGTGGAGATACTTTTTCTTATTTTTATATCCAATATTAATGCTGATAAAAATAAAATGAATATCTTTTTGTTTGAGATAGTTTCAGGGCTAGATCTAAAGCTTTTGAAATTATTCCTTCAGTTTCTTTCCATCCACAGATTTTTATCTCTTAAGGAAAAAATGTGAATACCCCGGTTCTCTCTAATTTCTAAGAGAAAGAAGAAATGATGGAAAGAAATCATGTTTGAAGGTAACCTAGCGGTGAAGTATAAGGTCACTGACTGTCATCAAGAGCTAGCACAAACCACTATTTCCACACCAATGATGAGTATACAATCAGCAGTCCTTACAACCGCACTGATAGTGATAATTACTGTTTAGACTAATCAAATAATCATATCAGCATGAATATTATCCATACTGGAGGTTTCAAAGCAAATTTCCAACAACTGTGATGTTAAAGAACAAAAAGTATGCTTAAGACTAAAAGTTGCTTGGTTTAGACTTTTAAACTGTATGATTAACTGCCCTTAAATTCATAAAGTTAGCTGATTAAATAACAGTTACCTTAATTACAATGAATAATCATGAAAAATGATTATCAAATTATGAGTTCAGGTGGCAAATGTACATCATTATTAATTATACTCATATTACAGGAACCAAAATATAACGTATTTCTGTACAAAGTATTTTTACGTCAGAATTCCTACAATCATGGAAGTTACCTTGATATTTCAGATACACATGTCATAAGCTTATTGATGTTTGCTACTTTATCAGTCATTTCATTCATGATTACCATTAAATCATAATCCAATGGAGTAAGGATAGTGTATGACTGTAAGTTATCTTCATGCTGCAAGCCTCAAACTAAACCACCAACTATAAACATCGTAACATTATATCATATTATCAATATGATGGTTTTCTGTACACCAAGTAGGACTTTTGATTAATCAATCATCAATTAATGCAGGGATTTTTCATGTAATAATTATCATAGTTGCCTTGAACAGTTCAGAAACAATGATATGCCTTGAACAGAAACAATCTTTTTGTGTATTGTATACTTTATCAATTAATTCAAGGATTTTTTCATCCAATAACTATCATAGCTGCCTTGAACACAAACAATCTATTTTTGGATATTGTTTATTAAGTAGTTAAATCTTTACAAAGTTGAGTTGTTTTATTCACAAAACAAACCAAAAAAATGTGCACTGGTAAATGTAATCTCATGTACGAAAAATGCTGCTAAAAAAAGACCAACATAACTTCCGTCACAGTTGGCAAAACACAGAAATGTTTATGCTAATGTAAAGCTTACTGATTATGACTGGATAACCATTCACTTTTTTCTTTGTTTTTTTTTTCTTTTTTTTTCTTGGGGGGGGGGGGGGGGGGGGGGGGTAAGATTCACTAGTAGTAGGCCTGGTACTGTTAAGTAGAAAAAGTCAACCGCATGTCATCATAGTTTTAATGTCATACAAACAAAGTAGACGAATCAGAGCCATTTATCAGTGTTACCTGTGAACAAAAGAAGGAACCTTGGATGCCAAGTTTAATACAAGTGGGACACTGAAGCTTAGCTTCACTGCCACAACCTGGAGTTTCACAAATTCGACTGGTCACCACTGCCGCCGCCATGTTGCCCAAATAATCTTTTATCGAGAGTAGTCGCTCTTGGATTTGTGACTCTTCCTCTCTCTCTCTCTTTCAGTGTGTGTGTGTGTGTGTGGTGTGTGTGTGTGTGTGGGGGGGGGGGGAAAGCTTTTCACCCCGGATTCACGTGGTCCATAATCAACCTCATTGTATCCATCTTCATCATCCGTATAGTGTCCTCAATCAACAAGCTCATTATTCTGACACTTGTAACGGAGGGGAAAGCGCAGAAAAAAACAACAACAAACAAACAAACAAACAAAAAAGCTTGTGACTACTGGCAAAAGCCGATAATATTATCGCGCTGCGATGGGCTGTTTCAGTACTATGGAACTGGCGATAGGCTGACTGAAAAGCATTGAGGAGATTGTTGGCAGAGAGGTGAGAGTTCAGCTGATTGTGGACGACTTTTTCTAAAAGTTTTGACAGGAAAGAGAGGTTAGAGATAGGTCGGTAGTTTTTCAGTTCGTTTGGATCAAGGTTGTGTTTCTTGAGGAGAGGGCGAACAATGGCAGACTTAAAAGAATCAGGGACAGTTCCAGTTTCCAGGGTAGTGTTGATAATGTCCGTGATGAATGGGAGGAGAGTAGGAAGACAGTCGGAGTATAGAGAAGCTGGAAGAGGATCAAGTTCACAAGTTTTGAGAGACATGGATCTGGTTGTATTGAGAAGTTCTTAGTAGTAGAAGTAGTAGTGTAGGGACTTAATACATTGTCCGTTAAGCCTTTCAATGTCCCCTCGTGTTATTTTACTTTTATGACAGGGTTGAAATGCATGCAATATAAATTTTCCTACTTATTCGTCAAAGCTTCTAAACTGTACTTTAAATTTAAAGTCTTCGTCCAGCAAATTCTTAAAAACATTAGTATTATTAGCAAATTTAAGTGCAACTGGCAAATTGTTCCAGTTAGCAATAACTCTGTTACTGAACGTGAATCTCCCCATATTAGTATGAAATTGCTTAACAAATATCTTGCCTTCCGAATTTCTTGTTCTATCTGTTTTAGCAGTGAAAAATAGTCCCACTGTATGTCCATTTACTGGTGAAATATTTTGAACACTTCAATCAAATCCCCTCTAATACGTCTACCTTTTAAAGAGTGCAGATTCAAGTAATTTAATATATCTGTATAAGACATGTTTGTACATTCTTGCAAGATTTTAGTAGCTCTTCTCTGTACTCTTTCGATTGCTATTGATTGTCTTTTCAAGTGTGGGTACCAGATTATATTGTCATATTCAAGATGCGGTCTAACCATAGCTTTATATATTTTTAAAAACGTTTTTTATTTAGGTAAATAAAAGTTCATTTTATTAATCCAATCATTTGGTTTGCTTTATTTATATTTTTGATGAAATACCCAAATTTAAAGAATTATTTGTGATTATGACACTGAGCCCCATTTGAATCTAAATTAGATAAATGCGCACAACACATTATGATGTCAAAGAGGGATGTATATAGGCGTGGTCTAGGCAAATAGCCTGTCCTATTATCACTACTACTACTACTACATACACTTTTGAATGTGAGTATCAAAAAGTCAATCTTTATCAAAGATTACACCCAGATCCTTTTCTTCCTCACATTTCTGTACCAGCCTATTTCCACCATCCATTTTCATGTTGTATTCATGTTCTGGATTGTTTTTGCCAACATGCAAAACTTTACATTTTCAAACATTAAAATATAGATTTTGGAGGCAATTTAAATTTTCTTGCAGACTATTACAGTTGTCTGATTTGTCATATATTTTTGTATCGTCAGCAAAAATTTTACAAAAACTATTTACCTCATCTGGAAGGTCATTTATAAAAAATAGTTAACAGTACAGGTCCTAAAATGCTCCCTTTGGGAATACCACTCATAACATCTTTCTCTGTCGACATACAATTACCCACTCTTTCTCTTTGTTTTCTATTTGACAAAAAATCTGTAGTCCAGTTTGGCAACTTACCTACTATACCATATGCTTCCATTTTTTTCAATAATCTCTCATGCGGAACCGTATCGAAGGCTTTACGGAAATCAAGGTAAATTATATCAACAGAGTACTTATTCTCTAGCATGGTAACTAAATCTTCCATAACTTCAAGTAGTTGTGATATGCAAGACCTTTTTTTACGAAAGCTATGTTGGCATACTGCAAACAAATTATTATCAGTGCAGTGAGATACTATGACATCTCTTATGATGGATTCTAGCACTTTGCATGCAATACAGGTTAAGCTTACCGGACGATAGTTGCCTGGCTCAGATTTTGACCCTTTTTTGAAAAATAGCAGTAACTTCCTGTGAGACTGGGGTGAAAGTGCTAAGGGGTGAACCAGAGAAGGGTGGGTCGGTGGGCAGGGTTGACAAGGTGTTGCGTCAAGCTGTTCACGGAGAGTTTGTATTTTGGTGGTGAAGTAGTTGGAAAATACAGCTGGGAGTTCTTCGTGAGGGTGTGTTGTTGGGAGAGGTGAACTTTTTTGTGTGCCAAGAAGATGATTCATAGTCGTGAAGAGTTCTTTAGAGAAAGAGGAGGTCACAATTTTGTTTTGAATGTAGCAGGTTTTGGCAGATGCGATAAGGGTGGATACTCGTGTTCTTGCATTGTGGAAGAGTTGCTTGTGAATGGTGAGTTTGGACTTACGCCAGCGGCGCTCAGCTCTGCGACGGGCACGCTTAGCATGGGCAGTCTCTGGAGTTAGCCAGGGGGCAGGGGGGCGATTGGGTAAAAGACGAGTTGTAGTGGGGCATAAGTGTCAAGGAGATGGTGGAGAGTAGTGTTAAAGTGTTCAGCGAGGTTGTGTGACTTTTCAGAAAGGAGACGGGAAGCAAAGTAGAGAGATTGATAGATTTGAGATTACGGCGAGTGACGGTGTGCCTGGTACGAGTAGGAGGGGAGATGTCGAGAAAACAAGAATTGCAGAGTGGTGGGATGGCAGGGCAGAAGTTATGCTAGTTGAAAGAACTAAACAATTGCGAGAAGCTGGATTGGCGTGATCACGAGAAAAGATCCACTCTAGTGTGTGGCCTGCTTGTTGGGTTGGTTCAGAAATATGTTGTGTCATGTTGTGGTTGGATAGAGAGTTGGAGATGTGTTTGGTGTCATAGGAGTCGGGATTGTCGCGGTGGACATTCATGTCACCGAAGATAAGGAGGTTTCCTGGTAAGAGGCTGTAGTGGTCGAGTAGTTGATCAAAGTCAGACAGAAACATGGATGTGGTGAGCTTGTTGGTGGAGCTAGGTGGAGGTCGATAGACACAGGGGAAGGTGATGGGGTGTGGGGTGGATTGGTAGGATACTTCAACGTATTCGGAAGAAGGATGGGAGAAAGGGAGAGACTGTGAGAAAGACAGGAAAGGGTGGAGGGAGTCCTTATAGAGAATGGCAATACCGCCACCTGGAGATGGGCGGGGGAAAGAGGCAAGCGTGTAGCCACTCGGGGTGAGACACTTTTCAACTGGTTCATGACCGACTGAGTTCAGCCATGTTTCAGTGAGAAATGCAATGTCTACTTGCTCATCCAAGATAAAATCAGCTAAACTTTTCCGGCATTGAGGCTTTCGTCATGAAAACCCAACTGAGGTGGACCGGCCATCATGTGAGAGTGGGCGACGATCGTTAACCAAAGCAACTCTTCTTCTCTGAGCTGGCAGCTGGTGCACTTCATCCAGGTGGACAATTGAAACGCTTCATGGTCGTCCTAAAATGCAGTCTCAGGGCACGCACTATCCCCCTCAATGGACTGGACAAGTTGGCAGCATGCCGCGATGCCCGGAGATTAGTTGTTCTCAAGGGGACCATCCAGTTTGAAGAAAAGGGCTGGGGGAGGTCCCAACAGCAAACGCCAAGCCCGTGAAGGGAAAGAGAAGAGACCAGATCCAGCTGCTGCTGTGGCCTGCCCCTGATGTGACAGAATCTGCGCTTCGGAGTACAGGAGTTCTCACTTGCGGCATCGCTTACGTCCAAATCTACACTGAGTGACCACCATGATGACGACGACGACGACGACGACGACGACGATGATGATGATGATGATTGTATGCGTGTGCGCGAGAGAGAGAACGTGAGTGAATGCGTGTGTGTGTGTGTGTGTGTGTGTGTGTGTGTGTGTGTGTGTGTGTGTGTGTGTGTGTGTGAAATCAAGTGTCATTGCTGAGACTTTCACTGTGTCAGAATTACTGACAACACTGAATAACTATGCTAGAAAATGTATGCGCGCGCGCATGTGTATGTGTGTGCATGCGTGCGTGCGCGCGCACGTATGTGCACGTGCGCGTAAGTGTATTTGTATGTGTGTGTGTGTATGTGTGTGTGTTGTGTGTGTGTGTGTGTGTGTGTGTGGCGCGCGCGCGCGCGCGCGTGTGTGTAAGGGAGACATGCTTGTGAAGTAACGTGAGCCTCACTAGTCTCGCAAACAGTACAATGAAAGTAGATCTGAACAAAAGAACACGGATCACAAAACCGATTTGGATGGGTTTAATGTGTTGTAGAATCTCTCTCCGTGTATACTATAACCTTCATGGGCGACTATTATTAGATATAAAGTCAAGATCATGTGTGACCAATTTCTGAAACATGACAAAGGAAAGAACAAAACAAGGGACGGGAAAAACAAACACAGAATATTTCCTAGCTGATTGCACACACACACACACACACACACACACACACACACACACACACACACACACACACACACATGAATATACAGATGTACACATACACACACATATATGTATATATATATATATATATATATATATATATATATGAATACACACACACACACACACGCATATATATATATATATATATATATATATATATATATATATATATATATGAATACTCACACACACACACACACACACACACACACACACGCATATATATATATATATATATATATATATATATACATATATGTGTGTGTATGACTACATACATACGTAAATATTGGAGGAGAGAGAGAGAGAGAGAGAGAGAGAGAGAGAGAGAGAGAGAGAGAGAGAGTTAAAAAAAATATATGGGTCTAGTAAGACCACGTCGTCCAGGCAAATGCCACTCCTGTGGTCATATCGTCAATTGAATGGTTGTCAATATGCAACCGTTGTTTGTTTATTTTTCAACAAAGACCGACGAATTTGCACAACACCGGAGCTTTGTGAGTGCTGTGAGCATAAAATGTCCGAAAATTCAGCGTCATTAAGTAATCAATACATGTGTGTGTGTGTGTGTGTGTGTGTGTGTGTGTGTGTGTGTGTGTGTGTGTGTGTGTGTTGGAAAACAAAAAAAGTTATGAAACATTTCAAACCGAGTCCACGGACATGAGTGCGCAAGCGTTGGTGTGTGAGTGTGTGTGTGTGAGAGAGTGAGTGTGTGTGTGTGTGTGTGTGTGTGTGTGTGTGTGTGTGTGTGTGTTGTGTGTTGTGTGTGCACGCGCGCGCGTGCGTGTGTGTGCATATATATATATATATATATCTGTGTGTGTGTGTGTGGGGGGGGGGGATTGTTCTTATTGTTATGTGTGTGTGTGTATGTGCGCGCGCGCGTGTGCGCGTGCACGTATATGTTGTATTTGATGGTCGTGTTCTTGTTCTTGATCCTAAGTCATCTTCTGAACATGCACGCACGCGGTCACTACACAACACACACACATACGCGCATGCACACACGTGCGCGCGCACACACACGCATACAAAAATGCGCGCGTACGTTCGTTCATTCCTACACACAAATTACACACACGCACATACATGCAGGCACATACATACACAAACTCACACATATACACACAAACGCGCACACATGCATGCGCACACACACATACACACAATGGGCCTGTGCCCACACATCCATACACACACATGTGTACATTCACTACACACACACATGCAACCACCCCCCCCCCCCCCCCCACACACACACACACACAATGTTGTTAGGTAGGTAGGTACTCAAGGTCTGACCAGCGCATTGGGCTAATGCATAGGTCAGACATCAGCTAGGCCTAAGTCGTAGCCAGGAAACCCTTTTCTTCAATTCTTCACTCGATGATGACAACCGTATTACACGGGGTGCGCAGCGCTACGAAGAGGAGAGAACAATTCTCTCATCTTTGTTAATTCATTTATTCATCAGCTTAAAATCATATCACAGTGTGGGCTCAAACAAAACTTAGCGGATGTGGTGTAGCGTATATGGACTAGGCCTAGTCCGCAGGCAGTGATGCTTCCTTGATGAAACTGGAACCGAAACTCATCAAATAGTATGGCGGACGCCGACTCGGGCGAGTTTTGCAGCACGCCGCTGTGGGTAAGAGTTTTGCAAAGTTTTATCTTGAATAAGAAGTAGACTTTGCATGACAGTACAGAGTGTCAGTGAATGTCACAAAATAAAGATCAATTTGATTTGTCGGGGACATCTTGGAATAATTCAAGTAAAAACAATTACTTGTTTTGTAAAAACAATTACTTGCAGGACGACTCATAAGCCCACAAACATCTGGCGACTGCTAGGCCTACACCACCAGTGCGATCTCTGACTAAAAGAAACAACACGAGAACATTCCGAGTCAGCAGATGCCTGACAGAGGAGCTCAAACATCATTCTTTGTTAGTGCAGCAAGAGACTGGAACCACCTAGAACGAAAACATCGTGAGAGCACCATCTGTCGAAAGTTTCAAAAGACTGATCGCATCCCAACAGTGAATTACAAGGCTGCGCACACCACGAATGTTAAAATATCTGTGGCGCACACCCCAACCCGTCGCGATAATGCCACAAACCTTGGCGACAGCGACGTCATTCATTGATTCAGTGTTAAGCTTCGCCAAAGCGTTCAATGTTGCGTCAGGCATCGTTCGATGACAGTTAGGTTAGTAGTACTCGTAGATTTAGGTATGTAATCGGGACATGCTGACCTCAACACTTTCAACCGCGGGAACTCGGATCTTGAACATTAGCTCCTGCACATTTTCCTGGCCTACTGGTTCGGATTCAGGTCCGACTCCGCGCACAATCATGATTTTGAATGATATAGGCCTATTGATTGTGACAGTGAGTGAGTGTGGGACAAGCACAGAGTATAGCCTTGGAATACTTTCATGATTGATTAGAGTTATGAAAAAGGAACCAGTTAAACTTTGAAAGTGATTTGTGAAGTTGATAACTTTTGTGAAATATTAGATAATCAGAAAGTTAAACCATTCGTGCGGCTGATACCTTACAGTAATGGAATTGTTTATAAACCAGAAAGAGGAGGCAAAAGGCTCTCAAAAGGCATATATATCATTATGTACACATATATCAGTGTATACACATACATCAGTATTGAGTATATGCTGTATACATCTAGAGCCCCAGAAGATTCTAGTTACCCCATTCAGGACACTGCTGCCTTAGGTCAACAGCGCATCTGGCCAGATGTTGCCATGAAAAATTAGGTATAAAACGGGGGGGGGGGGGGGGGGGGGGGGGGGGGAAGGGGGGAGGGGTACCACTGCAGTTTTCTTTGACGACAGATTTGCCTAAATTAAGCTTCACTTAAACTTCATGTTGCTGTAGCAATCAAGTGGCAGACAGAAGCTGTTAGCAACATACATCATTAATGGACATCAAAGTGAAATCTCTCACCCTTTTTTTCCGTTCATTTATTTGTTTTTGTTTTTGGGTTGTTGTTATTTTAGCATATCTCATAAATATATGTGTCTGTCTTTCTGCCTGACTGTCTTTGCCTCTCTCTCTTTATCTGTCTGTCTTTCTCTGTCTGCCTGTCTATCCTTCCCCTTCTCCTTCCCTCTCTTTCTCTCTCTCTCTGTCTGTCTCTCCCTCTCCCTTGCACACATACCCATATACTTATCATCAAGATGACCATGACATATGCACAAGTGTGTGTGTGTGTGTGTGTGTGTGTGTGTGTGTGTGTGTGTGTGTGTGATGCTGAAGCACACATCATTGGGGTGGAATCAAAAGTGATAAGAAGAGTATGTGGCCCTGCAATTGTGAAAGGAGATTTGCGTGGAACCTGAAAAGTTCACACAGTTCTGTGTTGCAGTAGCTCTGTGTTCAACCTACCATATATAGCATCAGCTCTGTGTTCAGAGAGCCTGCACTATAGTAGCGTTGTGTGTGCACTGCCCAGTCTTGGCTCTGTAAATGCTAAGTCCTTCATTAGAATAGCTTTCGGTTCCCCAGCCCAGTGTTATGACATGTCTCTGTTCCTTCGGCCATACATTTCAACAGTTCTCTATTTAACATTGCCATATAGCGCACAGCTTCATGTTTGCACAACCTGGATCACAACAGCTCTGAGTTCCCACAGTCCAGTATTACAACAGTTCTGTGTTCTCAGTGCCTTATATTGCAACAGATCTGATTCTTCTATGTTCACAGTCTTATGTTACTACAGCTCTATGTTCCCAGAACCCAAATACATTACAACAGCTCTGTGTTCAGAAAGCCCTGTACAACAACAACTGTGTTCTCTTGCAGCTCTGTACTAACATTTTTTTGTTCACACAGCCCTATATAATCACAGGTCTGTGTTCATGCAGCCCTAGATTATATCACCAATAAAGCCCTATGCAACAACAACTGTGTTCTCTTGCAGCTCTGTACTAACATTTATTTGTTCACACAGCCCTATATAATCACAGGTCTGTGTTCATGCAGCCCTAGATTATATCACTGATTATATTACCTCTGTATTCCTGTTCTATATCAGAACATACTGGTGTTCTCACAACCGTACATTACAACAACTGAATGTTGTCACAGCCCTATAATACAACAGCTCTGTGTTTACACAATCTTGTATTTACAACAGCTCACCGAGTTCCCACAACCATACATTATGACAGTATTACGACATCGGTATGTTGCCGCAGCTCTTCATTATTACAGCTCTGTGTTACGACATCCCTGTATTATCACAGATCTGTGTTCCCACAGCCATATGTTACAACAGCTTTTATGTTCTCACAGCCGGTATTACAACAGTTGTACAGTGCTAAGGCCGTACGTTATAAACATTCAGTATTTCCATATTCCTGTCTTTCCGCAGACTCAAGCACTTATAACTCTTGAATTTTTGTTTTAACTGAAAACTCAGAAATGTGATGGTTCTAGCATAGTTTTTTACTTGGGTTTCTGGTCACATTGGCATTTAAGGCAGTGAGATGGCTGACCAAATTTCCAAGAATGCTGCAGTGAAACAAAAAAAGTGTGTCGATTCTCTATCCTTCACTCTCATCTAAAGCCCAGAGTTCAGGCTTTCGTCAAAGATCTCTGGTAGGAGGTCTGAAACATGCTGATCGATAACAAAGTGTTTGAAATCTGTCCAAACCTTAAAGAATTTGTACTATCTGCCACTGGTGATTGTAAAGAAGAAACTGTTTTGTGCTGATTACACACAGGCCACTGTTTTTATGCTCACTTTTATTGAGATCTTTTAAGAGATGAGGAAGTTCCATGGCACATTCCATGTGATGTTCCACTTGATATAGAACATGTTCTTTGTGGGATATGAGCACTTTACCTCAGACAACAAAAAAACCCTGTTCAGAGATGTTCCACCTGATGTGATTTTTTAGTTCCTGAAAGAGATGAATATTGTGAATCTGATGTAAGATTTTAAGAGAGAAAGATGTTAAGCAACTTTTATGTGTTACAAATTATTTTTCTTTCTAAACAAACAGTGTAAGGAATTGACTCTGACATGGTGACAGACCTGTTGTGGCATTCATGGCCATTGGGCTATAATCAACATGAAGTGAATCCATGGCCCTGTTTTGCATCAGCTCTGTATTCCCTCTGCCCTACACTTTTTTTTTTTAACAGAAATTTTCAACTTTTTTTTCTTATTTTGTATGCACCCTTTGTGTCTGTGTGACACAACAGATTTCTGGTCCCCCATGCATACCCCCACACTGACAGGTCCTGTTGCCACCGCTGCATTGACAGTTCAGGGGAAGCAATCAACAAGCAAGTTGTCAGGCAAACCACTTAAGGAGACGATGCACCACCTGTTGAGCCTTCCTACTGTTGACAGTAACTTCCTTGTTGCGTAAATTACTTTACAAGGCTGTACTTTGTGCTCCTTTTTATATGTACATCCTGATGTCAGCCACCTGCAGTGTGTGGGTCAGGAAATTTGAGTAAGTCTCAAATGTGTATCCTTTAGACAGATGGAACACAACTATGTACTTTCCATTTTCCTGTTTGGACCCAAAAAGTACATTCAGTAGCTCTGGTTGTGAAGCTGGAAAAATCTGCTTTCTTTGAACCCCAAACCCACAGTCTTGCAGCTCATGACACTAATAACCACTTGCACCCCATTGTGTTCTGTTGGCAGGATGTGCAGGTGACATGGAATACTACAGACCCTGACTTCACACCATGCTTCCAGAAAACCGTACTGCCATGGACCCCAGTTGCCTTTCTCCTCTTGCTAACCCCATACAAACTGTACGCTCTCTGCCACAGGAAGAACCGCCTCATCAGCTGCAATTGGCTCAGTGGCTCCAAACTGGTATTGAGTTTGCACACATGAAAGAAAGCAGTCCTCACAGGATTTAGAAATGAATGAAACACACATTATTAAGTTGTAAATATTTAAACCCTTCATCAGTTGGAAGTAAGGAATCAGAGAAGCCCATTTACAATCAGAATCATGTGTCTGTCAGATTTTTTTTATTCCTTATTTGATTTTGACTAGTAGCATGCAGCTGATTGGTTGGTCTACCCTTAGTATTAAATGGAGATATGCCATCAATAATTCTCTGGTATTCTCACCACTGAGGGCACATAAACAAAATCCAGTAGTCCCCCAGTGCAGCCAGCAAATGGTAGAAAAGATAAGCAGAAGAAACTACTGTTAGGAAATAAGTTGCACAAAACACAGGACAAACAAGTAAAAAGTAATCCATATAACAGGAAATCTTTGAGCCTATGCTTGAGGATCCATCAGAGATGCAAGGGAGGTCAAAAGATGCCAACAGTTAGAGTGGTCAGTTAGAATGTTTAGTAATCCATGCGTTGTCAGTCATATCAGTGTTGACAGCAGTTGTGAGTTATAGAGTGCAGCTTATTCCTGGATCTTCTGAGAGAGGTGGTCTGTTGATTGGCCAAACAATGATACGCTAAACAAATGAACAGTAGGGAGGACTATGTTAAAAAGATGAGTCTTTCATAGTTATCAACATCTTGTGGATTTCCTACACCCTCCTTGGGGCATATAAACAGGCTCACAAAGGCACTTCCCACTTGAACCTCTTTCCCCTCGACTAACGCCATTCTCATTCCTTCTCCTCTCACTATTCATTCTCACAAAGAAAAGTAGAATTAGATTATGCTTAGTATGGGGTGATTAATGATTGTTTGATGTTTTGTTGGCAATTCCCAAGGAAAAACAACATGCTGTGAGTAAAGCGTTCATGTTTGTTTAGTTTGCACCCCTTAGACAGTTTGTTCCACCCATTTCTGTTTTTTTTTTTTTTCATGGTTGGTCTTTAATTATAGTCTCGCATAAAATTTTCCTACTGTCCAGCTCACGTGTTCATTGACATTTGTGTTTGCATGTTCATGCTTGCAATCATTAAGCTATGATGTTTATATTATAGTCCAGCGGACCAATAATGCTGAGACTACATCAGGGCTCACATGAATGTGCATATACACATACAAGTGCACATGCATGCACACACACACACACACACACACACACACACACACACACACACACACACACACACACTCACTCACTCACTCACTCACTCACTCACTTACTCACTCACTCATCCACTCAGAGCGAGAGAGAGAAAGAAGAGACAGATAACAATAGTAGAAAATAAAGAAAGATAGTAGAAAACATTCAAGAAAACTTACGTTTTTCCTCACCAGAAATGGGGCCTTTTTTTGTCTAAACCCATGAGGACCTTGTGGAGCAAAGCAGCATTTGTTGTGCGTGCAACATGAGCGTGCAGTTTGTGTTTCTCAGTCAGATGGTAGACAGACAGAAGCTGCCCCTGAACCCAACCATGGGCCTTTCACTCCCTGGACCCCAACTTCAGTTATATTGGTTTTCAGCAGTGGAATGGCCACATTCAGTCTTCAAAGATGATGCGTAAACATGACACCAGCGTGTGACCCATAGGTTCATGATGGTCTGCCTCTGTCTAGAGTGGTTAAAACTGCATGCAAGTTAGTTTAAAAATGGAGTGACTGAGGGTGGAAAATGATGGCCTATGGTGCTGTTAATCTCAAATGATCATCATCCACCTGTCATTGTTCCCCCCCTCCCCCCCCCCTTCTCAACTGGCATTATTATACTACTGCCACCACATTATTTCACTTATGACAATGATCATCATCCAGTAGTACTGCTGATCGCAAATGATCACCATGCATCAGTCATAAATGATTTTTTTGTTTTTTGTTTTGTGTGTGTATGTGAGTGTGTGTGTGTGTGTGTGTGTGTGTGTGGGATGTGTGGGTGTATGTGTGTGTTGTTGTTTTTAGTCTGTCAGCACTTTTCCCGTTGATCATGTTCATTTCCTTTCCAACCAGTATTGTTATATTATTATCCTAATACCAACACTGTTTCACTTCTCACAATTAGTCTCATTATGATCAACGTTCACCCACCATACTGTTTATCTCTTCTCAACCAACACGATCATATTAATGCCAACACATTTCATCTGCTACAATGAACACCATCCAGCAGTACTGTTTACTTTTCCAACAATACTGTGCGCATGAGTTTCCCATACC
This sequence comes from Conus canariensis, assembly GCA_033310375.1. Classification (NCBI taxonomy): domain Eukaryota; kingdom Metazoa; phylum Mollusca; class Gastropoda; order Neogastropoda; family Conidae; genus Conus; species Conus canariensis. Next base: position 127,036,189 of record CM065714.1, on the reverse strand, counting down.
CCCTCCCTGCACATATGTATGTGTGGGCGCAGAGATATGAGCTTCCCTCCCCCATTGCCCTCCCCCCCCCCCCTTTTCTTTTTCACCAACAACGATAGCTTCTCACCCATTGATTACTTCCATTCCTTTCCAATCATTATTAGCATTACCCACACCCCCACATACAACTACCCACATATAACTACTATCATCACAATCACCACCATTTTTTTTCCCCTCCTCTATCCCTTACCACTAAGCACTACTATCAATCCACCATAATCACTACTGTCACTAATGTATCATACCATTGAACAATAATTACAAAACAAACTACAAACCCCACTGTTTCACGGTTATCATTACTATTTCGACTCCCATGATCCCCTCCTTAACGGCCTCATTTTCATCCAACAGCCAATTTTGATTTTGCGCTGAGTATGAGAAGATGAGTGGTTTCTCGTTCTTCGTTTTCACTGTCCTAAATGTTACTTGTTTTTGCCTGAAGAAGACCCAAGAGGTCGAAATGCATTGTGTTTTGTCCTGTACTTTTTTGTCTGTGTTCTTGGCGTTAACTACCCCCCTCTTTTTCTAAATTTTGCATGCAATTTTTTTTTCTAATATTTTTTTAAAACTGTTTTTGGTGCTATTTGTAATACATGGGTTCACATACAGAGCCTCAGTTTAAAACCTCATGGGAGGTTGTTGTAGGAGGTTGGGCCCTGTAAAGATGATGACCCTCAGAGAAAATCGTCTCTTACCAGGCTGTCTCAAGCTGGGATTTAACCCATGATCCTTGGATCTAGATCAGTGCTTTCATCCATTGAGCCAACTAGGGCCCCAAGAATAAATAAGATCTACAAAAAAAAGTTTACCTCATTACAAATGCTAGGGTTGGGGAGCAGATCACTTAGAAAGGTTCACATAGAGGGATTTTAGTTGTCAAGGTAATGATTTATTTTCTTCGAGTTATTGAAATGTATGATATAATGTAAGGTCTACAAAAAAACGTTTACCTCATTACAAATGCTAGGGTTGGGGAGCAGATCACTTAGAAAGGTTCACATAGAGGGATTTTAGTTGTCAAGGTAATGATTCATTTTCTTCGAGTTATTGAAATGTATGATATAATGTATCTCAAGGAATACAAATCATTGCAAATATGGTTTGTTGGTTTTTCTGCTTTGCCAGAAAAGCAAGCTGGTTAATATGCGTTTTTTTTTTCTTTTTGTTAACTAAATTTAACATCTGTAAGCATCAGCTGGTTAGAAAAGTGCTAAGGAAGAGAGGCATCTGAAGCACATAAAGGGAAAAAAAAAAAGAACGAAAAATGCTCCATGACCTGCATGCAACAGAGAAATTATCTTAGAAAAAAACAACATCAGCAGGTGTGCATTGATGGATGCATGCATATGTAGTCAGAGAATGTGAATGGGCACTTTGCAATTCGACCAAGCTTCACACTGAAGCTTTGGGGAAAAAAAAATGATATTGGGTGTGCAGGCTGTGTCTGGTTTGATAGCAGCAGTCCTGGCAGTGCAGTGTATAGCAGCTGTTGTGGAGTACTCCAAGGGCATTACCATTCCTCTTGTTGATTTCATCTCACCATTGATACAGATTATGGGCATCGTAAGTCATTTGTTAATACTCACTAGCGTGATTCATGGTATTCAGACTTTTTAAGAAAACATATGCATGTATTTTTATATGAATATGTGTGTGTAAGATTGGACAAGGTTTCATTTTACTGTGTCTAAAAATGTTAAGTGCCACACTGATGTCATGGCATTCTGCACATTATCAGATTTCATTTTCCATATTTGATCATGCGTGACCACAGATTCATTCAGCAACATTCGATCAGTGCATGATCACATTTGTTACATCCAATTATATATTATGACAAACAGTGCAAGCAATTTCTTCTGTTCATTTAGTAACACAGTGGAGACTGCTTAACAGAGTTTTCATGGGACAAGAGAAGTTTTTTGGTGGTTACCAATAATGTGCCAAACGAATAATCTCAAGAAGTGTGTCGAAGCTGGGATAATGTTATGTGAATACGAGACAGTCATCAAAGTAAGAAGGTCACAGTAAGCATGCACCTGACCCAATTCTTCAACATGGTGTGGTCTCAAAACTTTGTGGATGTGGTGTAGTGTATATGGACTAGTCCGCACATGGTGACACCTTGATGAAACTGAACTGAAACTTCATCTGTAAAAACACAAAGCCAGATGAGAAAGATATTTCTACTAAAGTCAGAACTTATGTTTACTTCTGTTTATAATGAAAGATAAGAGATAATCATTAGAATGGTAGTCACAGAAGCTAATTTGTCAATCATTAGAGACTTTACGACTGAGCAGTTGCTGCATGACTGTGAAGGCTTGACTTCCAGTCTGCTTGTAATTGATACTGCAGTTGTGGCATTTGACTGAGTGTGCTTCCGACCATTGTCACAGAAGTGCTATTTCCAAGATAGGCCAGACTGGCGAGACTATTCTTTTCCCAATATTTGTATCAGCTGTGACTGCCATTTTCGCTTGAGAGCTTTGCATGGCCGATTACTTGCTCTTGCAGAAGCCCCAAGTGCAGTCTCAAAGCCAACAGTCTATCACAGAACACAACACAGCAGCCATATGTGAAGGAACCAGTCAGAAAAATAAAAAACAACTACCATTACGCCGTTTGATTGTAGAATATCTTCAGGAGAAAAGGTTGCTGTGTTTCATGTGAAAATATGAGAAAAGTTGCACTGTTTTTCATCTTTGTGTTAGATCAGTTCTTGAAAATTTCCACTGTTTTTCATTTGTGTAAAACAGGTTAGTGATTGGAAATTTCTACTGTTTTTCATTTGTGTAAAACAGATCAGTGATTGGAAACTTCCACTGTTTTTCATTTGTGTAAAACAGATCAATGATTGGAAACTTCCACTGTTTTTCATTTGTGTAAAACAGGTCAGTGATTGGAAACTTCCTCTGTTTTTCATTTGTGTAAAACAGGTCAGTGATTGGAAACTTCCACTGTTTTTCATTTTGCTTTAAGCAGATCAATGATGGAAAACTTGTACTTTTCATCTTGATGTAAATCATGGCAGTGAGGGAAGAAACTTGGACTTTTTATCTTTGGGTTAATGGGTTAATGGTAAAAAACACTGTTGTTTTTTTTGTCTTCCTGTTAAATACATTAATTATGGATAACATGACTGCTTTTTATCTATGTGTTAAATACTGTTGATCAATGATAGAAGACATTTTTTTGTTGTACAGGACTGCAAATTTGCTTGTTGTTTCCTGAAGTTTGTGTTAGAATGCTCATGTACACCAGGAAATTTCAGTTGGGAAAACAAGGATTGGTTGCTGTTGTTGTTGTTTTAATTTTAACCTAGTTTCGTGCATTATTAATGTTTATTTGGTAGACTTAACTGTGTATGGCGATTGTAAATTTGGTCAGTCATATTAGATGATGTGTATAAAACAGAGATTTATCTATTTTTATCTTATAATCTAATGCTTACAAAACACTATAACTTGTCATTTGCTTTTCTTTCTGTAGCTATATTACTGAATTCAGTGAAGAAAATTTACCACTGCTACTAAAAATAAAGGTCACTTTATGTAGTGTCACATCCAAAATAATTTTCTGGCATTTTGAGCTTCAACAGTTATGAGGAAGCATGTCAAAATACTTACCATAAACAAAAGTTAAAAGTAAGGTGAAACTAGTTGGTTCATAGGAAAATGATTATTGGGTATAAGAATGATGGTTAAACATTTGTGAATTAAAAGAAGTCTAAATCTAAGAGTATTCATAGGAGCCAAGAAACTGGCTCTAGACATGAACCTGTTCAGTAATTTCATTTGTAACTTATGAGGGGCAGATCACTTCGTCCACAGACGGGTGTGATTACCATTTAAAGGTAAATGAATGCAGTGTGTGTGTGTGTGTGTGTGTGTTGTGTGTGTGTGTGTGGTCTTGTATTGCATTCATGCTTAGTGAATCCTTGTAGTTTTGAAATAGTGTGCTTTTTTTTTTCTTCATTTACAAGTGTCAGACTTTTAACACTGGTTTTTAAGACTGTATTTTCACAGTGGCATTGAAATGATTGTTTTTACCTTTGTTGCTAAGAAAAGGAAATTAAAGCATTGATTGCTAGCATACTCAGACAAGGATACAACAAATAGGTTGGTACATCCTTCTTGTCAATGCTGCTTTTGTTTTGTATGAAAACATTGGATCTGTTGGACTATGTTTGTGATGGATCAGCCTCAGGGCTGTTTGTGAGTGAACATCATGCATGTGACCTCTCTCTTTTTTCTTTTATGTAAAAGTTTCATTTAAAGTTTTATGTTGCACTGTTATGCTGTCTGGATTTAAACTTATTTCAGATTCATTATGTCAAAACTGACGCACATGCATGATATCCTGTAGATGACCATTTTTGAAGCATGAGTAATCTTTGTCCACAGAGGAGAGATTCCATTTAATCCTAATGTGTGTGTTTGTGTGTGCATGCGCCTGTGCAGACGTGTGTGTGTGCATGTGCCTATGCAGACACGTGTGTGTGTGTGTGTGTGTGCGTGTGTGTGTGTGTGTGTGTGTGTGAACACATGCATTCATATTTGCTGTACGCTGGTGTCTCCTGACTGTTCAGATTGTAGTGTATGCATAGTCAGCGGCTTGTGTTTGCTTACAGTTGTAAATGTAACCTTGTGATTTTTACTCAGGTGCTAGCAGTCATTTTCATCTGTTTGGACCAAAGAAAAGGTGTCCAGACATCAGGATTGCTGCTTATTTTTTGGCTTCTGCAACTGATCATGGGCATTATCATCCTACAATCCAAGATCAGACAGGTTGTTTTGACGGTTAGTTTGTGTTTGTCAAGTCTCTTTCATCTCTTTATAGTATTTATTGTGCTTTTGTCCATTCTTTCAGAGGAACATCTAATATAATTTCTCCAGGAAACTCGTGAAATGAATAAGTTAAAAGCTTTTTAGCAGTATGAAATGATGTATTGTGAGTTATTTTGCATTTGTGACACATAAAATGCAGACATGGATTAATGGATCTTGTGCATGTTTGATGTTCTGAGCACAAAGAGAATTTTGTATTGACTTTTTTCTGTTTTTTTTTTCAGCATAAGGTGGCATAGAGGTTCAGAAAATTCTCATCTCTTCTCGTCCAGAAAGCACTGTTGGGGTTCAAACAATGGGTTTTATAGAAATCAGAGTCACTATTATGAGACTGTTGTACTGATGATGTGAACTTTGAAATTCTGCATTTTGTTATCATAGGCATGGAGTAGACAGTTACATTCAATGTTTTGCTATCATGTCTATCTTGTTCACTTTCAGTTGTATATATATATCTATATAAAAACAATAATAATTACAAGGACTTTCACATTTAACACTTGATATCACCTCCATTGTGTGGACTTGATCACATGAACTTTTACTTGCAACATTTTGCATCAAACTGATCATCTTACGTGAACTTTCACATTCAGTGGTTAATATCACATTCATCTTGTGGAGTTTCAAATTCAGTGATTTGGTGATACATTTATCTGATGGACTTTAACGTTTTGCGAACACAAGCATCATGTAAACTGTCAAAATATAAAAAAGAATTGCCACATTACTCATCACATGGACTTTCATATTCTACATTTTACTATGTTTTGCATCATGTGGACTTTCGGACTTGGGTGTACATGCATTATGTTGCCTTCTGAAGTCAGCATGTTGTTGCTTCCATGGTGCGGACTTTCTGACAGACTTTTAAATCTTGCTGTAACTTACAGTTCGTTGATTTTTTAGTTCAAAATGTTGCATCACATTCATTGCATGGACTTTATCATTCATCCTTTCTTAATTAACATGCATCATGTTGATTTTTAGGTGTGGGCTTTTATATTCAAAATGTTTATGGTCCAACCTTCTGTTCTGAAGTGTTGGTTTACTACCTATATAGTGATTTCAGCTGTCTTTGTATTTTTATGATTGTCCTTATACTCACTTTCATACCTTATACTTCAGGTGACAGAGAGTGTGTGTACTTGTTTGTGTGTGTGTGCGTGTGTGTGTATGTTTCAAGTACATGTATTTTATTTTGCAAAGTGGAAAAGCTTGAACTGATAGTTCTGTGCCTTCAGATTAACATTTTATTACATTAATGTTCTTTTTCTCTTTTGCCATTCTGTGTTTACATTTGAATTTTACAGCTTTGGAATGTGTGGGTTTTTTTCTTTCTTTTTCAGCAGCAAATCAGTGTGTTTCAGTTGTTACACTCTCTTTTGATCTGAAAGTTTCTAGATGTGTATTTGATTTCTGTTGTTGTTCCAGGGAAACGTGGGGGAGGAGCTGATCTTTGTTACCTTTGTTGTGTACTTTGTTTTGGTCTTGGTCTCCTTCGTTCTTTCTGCTCAGGTTGATCAACCACCTCAGTTTGAAGAAGTCCAGCAAGACACGGTAAGGAGTTGTAGTTTGTTTCAAAATGTCATGTCTTCTGTTTGTGCATTACTGATTATATAAATTGTTTTTTTGCTCACAACTGGTCTTCTGAGTTGAGGGCATCTTTTGCATGATCCGTTTCAGCCTGATGACTGGGTATGGTTGTAATGGACAAAAAGAGATGTTTGAACTGCAGTAACAATCCAAGGGGAAAGCTGGAAGCACAGCATTCAGATATTGAAGATGAGTCAGCTGGTTAGTTTAATATTTGATTCTGATCTGTGGATTTATATTAGACATAAAATGATGACTAGCACAAAAGAAATGAAGAAATGAAAAGTACAAGTTGACAAGGCTTTTGTGGAGTACATCTAAAAGAGTCATGAAAAGGTTTTGACCAAAATTTGTAGACTGTTTATTAATTAGAAATTGATCTTTAATTAATGAGTAGTTATTGCTTTGATGGAAGTTGTTGAATTCCCAGTACGTAGGTCTGAGACTATCCAAGGGGAATTAGAGAAGAAAGAAAAAGGCAGAAATGGAAATCACTTTCTGATCCTGCGTACTACGGTCCAGCGAGGAAAGTTATTTTTAAGATGCCGTGAAAGGTGGTTTTTTGCAGTCTTTCTTTCTATGCACAGAGCTTTATCTTTCGTCACAACATGATGCTGCAAGTCACCATGCTCGCCAGAGTTGAGATGGTTTTGGTGTAGCTTCATACTTGCACACAGAAAACAGATGGCTGTATTATTCACTGCCTTCCTTGGTTTGGAAAGTTTTCTTGCAGCCATCAGACAAAGACAACTCTTGATGCGGATCATCGCGATGTGCCTAAGTTTAAATTTCAGCAACCCGCACATAGACTGATGAAGTTACAGCTTGGACAGAACGCTGAATTTCTGTTATAATAATGATAATAATAATGATTATTTATGCACTTAATCTTACATCATAAGCCCTAAGTGCTTACAAATGCATAAAAGGTTAAAGAAAACATAAATGAAACCAATAAGAAGATGAATATTGCAATAAATACCATGCATAACAAACAAGGGTGCATAGTGACACCCACCCACGCACCCACAGAAACACACACACACACACACACACACACACACACACACACTGTCGCACAACAAAGGACACAACAGCATGCACGCACACACACACACGCACACCCCCCCCCCCCCCACACACACACACATTCACACACACACACACACACACACACACACACACACGTCGCAGAATCAATTTGATGGACGGGGGAAGGGGAAGAAAGAACTGCTATTGATCAGTGAAGAGGGTTGTGTTAAGAGATGCCTTGAAGGGAGACAAAGAGTTTGAACTACGCAAAGATATTGGGAAATTATTCCGAGAAACCGGACCCTGAAAAGAAAAAGAACGATCGCCATAGGTTTTAGTTCGAAATCGGGGGATTTTGAGCAGAGTGTTGTCGGTAGAAGAACGCAACTGCTTAGAAGGAACAGAGAGATGAAGGAGATCAGAAAAGTAGGAAGGAGCTAAGCCATTCAAAGATTTAAAGCAGAGGAAGGACAGTTTGTAGTCTGTTCGTTTTTCGACCGGCAGCCAGTGAACAGAAGGAAGTAAGGGAGTGACATGAGAAGATCTGGGTTGTCTGAGAATCAAACAAGCAGCAGTGTTTTGTACTTTCTGGAGACGACTAAGAAGATTCTTGGGACAGCCAGCTAGAAGAGAATTACAGTAATCAAGTCTAGATAGAATGAAGGCAGAAACAAGGGTTTTTGTGGCATCAACAGAGAGAAGATGTCGCACAGAACCAACATGGTGAAGCTCAAAGTGAAAGACATGGCAAACTGGAAACATGTTGATGGAAGGAAAGTGCTGAGTCAAGGGTAACACCTAAATTCCGTGTAGATGAAGATGTCTGAATAAGGCAATTTTCCAAGTTGATAGAGTTTGGGATACAGTCAGATGAAAGAAGTCTTTGGGTGCAGAGAAGATCATTTCAGTTTTTTCATTGTTGAGCTGAAGTTTGTTAACTGTCATCCAAGATTTTATGTCCATGATACACGACTGTGTGCATTGGATTGCAGAAGGCAGCTGAGAGACATCGCTGGATATTTGATTGTTGTCTGAAAAGCAGTGGTGAGACAGCTATAATTGGCAACAATGTCAGAGATAGGATGAATGTAGAGTACGAAAAGGAGGGGGCCCAAGACGGATCCCTGGGGAACTCCGTACTGGAGAATAGCTGGTTGAGAGGAGAAACCATTTACAGAGACAAGCTGAGTTCAATCAGATTGATAAGACTGAAACCATGACAGTGCTTTTTCAGAAATACCAAAAGTGTCATGCAGACAAGACAAAAGAATTGAGTGATCAGTGGTGTCAAAAGCAGCAGATAAGTCGAGAAGAGAGAGCAGAGATACTTGATTATCATTGAGGGCCAATAAGAGATCGTTCACAATTTTCAGGAGAGCAGTTTCTGTACTGTGGCCAGAGCAGTAAGCAGACTGTAAAGGGTAGAGGTTGTTGTTGCAGTGTAGGTGATTGTGAAGTTGAAGAAGGACAATCTTTTCAATGTGCTGTATGCTCTCTTCTGCCTGTAGATGTTCATTGATGGCATCCTGTTCATGCTCGAACTTGAACACATACATGCATGCACGCATGCACACACACACACACACACACACACACACACACACACACACACACACACACACACACACTCATTATGATAGTGGTGCATATAATGTATATATTAGATATCTGCTAAATTTGGTCCATGAGATACAGTACCTATATCTTTTCCCTTTTTATTTCACTTATCTAGACATGGCCTTGCAGATGTGGTGTAGTCCACACACAGTGATGGCCCCTTGATAAAACTGAATCTTGTTACTTTAGAACTTTTGAAGCAGTTCCTCCCTCTGCGCTTTTTCAGAGCCTTTATGGATGTTTTTCCGCGCAACCTTTCTTTTAACCTACAGAGCTTTATCATTCACCACATCAGGGCGTTGCAAGTCACCATGCTGACCAGAGTTACGTACATTTTGGTGCGGCTTCAAGCTTGCAAACATTAAACAGGTGGCTGTAATACGCTGTTTTCCTTGGTTTGGAAAGCTTTCTTGCAGCTGTCTGACAGAAACTGTTGATACCATGGCGGAATGCTAGTGGATGATGTGAACGTGATTTATAGATGGGATGCAACCAGCTGAAAAGTCACAAAAAAAAGTTAAATTTGATGAACTTCTTGAGATTGCAGCACAGATTTTACATAGGTTTTTTTAAAAAACAATTTTAAGCTGAAGCTTATAACAGTTATCTTAACCTTCAAGTGCCAGCTAACTTCAAAGCAAACTGTACCAGACAATCAGATCAATTTTCTGGAGTATTAGTCTGGGATATTGTTTTTGTTTTGTTGTTGTTTTTTTTTTCATTTTTAAATAACCCTTGGACCTGCAGGACTGAAACACCAAAATTTGCATATGAATGTAGTGGATGTGTTTTGATGTGCATGTGTCAGTTTTTGTGTTGTTGATGTTTTGTGACTGACCACAGCGGTCACTGGCTAGCATTATGAAGGCTCAGGATATCAACGCCAACTTACTACATCTGGGTCGTCTGAGTCATTGTCACTGAATTGGAATTTCAGTCACATTCAAGTGTTTGTTTTCATATGTATTCTTCTTGTGTCTTGGGCATACCGCAAATCACCTAGTTTTTCTACATGGCCATAATCTTCAACCTGACGAAGGTGGGTAATTAGTAGAAGAAAGAGAAATACCATGAATTCATTGATAATCCAGAAACTGGACAAAAAAGCAGTGATGCAGGAAGTGTTTTGGAGACAGGAACCATCAGATTGGTAAATGTTGATGGGAAAACAGTTGGATGAAATAAAACCACCAAGTGAATCACTATGGAGCTGAAAGTGCAAAAGAGATGGTTTGTGTGCAGTGAGAAAATTCACCACTTGTCCTCTAAAAAAAAAAAATGCGTTTTATCAGACCACATGAACAGTTAAACCATATTGTACGAAAGATTGATAGGAAGTATATAAGTGAAAATAGTATCAGTGTTTTAACTGATGGGTAATGAACTGAGTGTGTGAAAAAAATTGAGACCATGTTTGGAAAAGAAGTGTAGTTGTAAATATTTTGTTTGTTATGAAATGTTACGATTTGTTTTTGAGCACTTGCAAGATCTCGTTGATATGAGTAATGATACTTTCTACACTGTGATTGTTTTGTTGATACTGTTGATGAATATCAATGCAGCGCAGTTTGTGTGTGTATGTGCGCATGACTGTGTGTGTGTGTGTTCGCATATTTGTATATGATGCATGCATGTGTGTGTATATGTGTATGTACATATGTATGCACACAAAGTCAGCATCCATTTACGATGATGCCTAACTATGCTGGTTAATCAGATGGTATTTGGTGTTATCCCTTTGGCCAGTAGAAATGTTCAGGCAAAGGTTTGGAGCCTCACTTGCACCTGCAAAATGTAGTAGTGTAATTGACATTGGAGACCTATAAACATAAGGTTTTATTTTCCATCATATGGGATACTCTTTGTATTCTTACGGTTGGAAAAAAAACAAACTATTTTTATTTTTCATCATATCGGATACTCTTTGTATTCTTACGGTTGAAAAAAAAAAAAAAACAACCTAAAACCAACCATCCAAAGCACAGGAAGTGTACAGACTACAGCGAAGAAGCTTCATATCTTTGTCAGCAAGTGGTGCCTGTTTCATGTAAGGGACGTTTGTTATTGATTTGGTTTATTTATTTATTTTTTTATTTGTCGGGAAAGTGTGATTTCAGGGGGTGAGTAACTCATTTCGACATTAGCTATTTGTGTTAACTTTGGTTTGTTTATCTACAGAGAGATACAAGGTTGAACATTAATTACATTTTCCCAGAATTCTTGTTCAGTGTCAACAGAGTGATCAGTCTTGATCAGTTGCAACATGGATTTTTTTTAATCTAGCTAGCCTTAATTTCTGTGGATTGTTGACATTTTTTTTAAAATGGGTAATCCAGTTTGATGCTACAGTAGGCGGTATTTGACATATGAAAATAGGAAGATGAAAATCTTGTGACACTTGATTTTGTCATACAATGCACAAGAAGAAAGTTTTCCATTTAGCTCATGTTTATTTAAAAAAAAATCCATTTAGCTCATGTTTCTTTCCAAAATTTGTTTATTTTTCTCTTACTAGTTGCTTCTTAACTTAAGTTAATATGCAGAAGTATTTGGTTTATTTATAGCAAAATGAACTATCATTTGAAATGGCTCTTAAGCCTTATCTGACTGGTCACGATAGCAAGACACATGCTCATCAGAGCCAATCTTTGATGTGGTTTCAAACTTGCTAACAGAAAAAAAGAATACTTGCTGAGATGATGCTTTCTGCTAAGCCTAAGAGAGCTTCTATGCATAAAACTTTGAAAATTGAAAATCTTTTCTTTTCATGAGACATGGATTCAGGTAATTTATTGTAAGGTGTTAAAATATTAACGCTCTGTAAGATAACCATGGAAAGTGAAAATATCAAAAAAATTGTTCTGTATATGGATTTTAGTTAAATTTGTTTGTGCATGGAACAAGATTGAAGAGAAAATTTATGCAGGTACACAGCATATGGCATTAGACATGGAACAGTGCTGGACATTTTACAGTACTCAGGCATGGGAATTGGCTGCGGGTTCGCGGATTTCAGCTGAAAAAATAATTCTGTCCGCTGAAAAAAAAAATCTGTCCGCAGAAAAAAAAAATCGCCGAGTAAGTTTTTCGCGTGGGGGGAAAAATCCTGTGCACCGTCTCGCGCATGCCCGGAGGCGACTGGAACATTGTGTGTTCAGCTTACTCTGCTTTCCGCTACCGCTTGAGAAGAGAGAACAATGGCGACGCGTATCATTGAACGAGGCAATAAATTCGACGACTCTTCGTGTGCGAACGCCTGGAGGTGGGAGTGGGTGGCAGTTGTGCACGAAGTACAATGGAAAGGAGAGTTAAGGAAAGAACGTGTCGGCACGCGATTCCGTAAAGTGGACTTGCCAGGCGAGGCACGATGCATCACTTGCAACAAGCATGTCCAGTATGGAAGTCGTGGATTGGTAGCGCTGACAGACCATCTGGCCGGCAAACGACACTTGGAGAAGAGTGCTACTCTTGCAAACAACCAACGCTTTTTTCACCAAGGATACTGTTGCAAACTTGTCAGGCAACACTTTCCACAAGTGCTTATTGAATTCAACAGATGAAGGTAAAAAAAAAATTGCTTGCATGAAGATATTAATTGTCATTATTATTTTAAATTAATAACAGGGTATGACAGTCTATTACAGAGAGAATGAACATGAAGAAAGAATGAATACTTTTGTAATCACTGTTTTTAGTCCAGAAAATACACATATTTGCTGTTTAAAATTAAAGGAATTATGTGCACAGAATGCACAGATTTTACCATAAATTTCAATTTTTTTCCGGGGGAGCATGCCCCCGGACCCCCTAGTTTCAGCTGATTTTGAATTTTCCAATTCCCATGCCTGAGTACTATTGTTTTCTGGTTACTGAGTCATGAATTACAATAAACCCCAAAACACAGATTTTCATACTTGCATATATGCATGCAGGCACAGCACACACATAACAGAAAATTCATTTTTCTTTTGTCTGTCAAAAACTAAGGCAGATTTTGAGTTTGAAGCCTTGCAAGCCATCTGAAATGTGTGTGTGTGTGGTGTGTGTGTGTGTGTGTGTGTGTGTGTGTGTGTGTAACCTACTTACCTACTTGCTCATATGTGCCTGTTTGTAAATGTTCAGTATGTGTGTCCATGTGCCTTTCAGTTAGACGTATGTGTTGAATGCAAAATTAAGAATAGACGAAACTTACATTGTAAGATGTAATGGTTTGTCATAACATCTCCGATATATGAATTCAAGTAAAGTGACATTCAGTGCAAGTGATGAAAGAAGAGGAAAATGTAGCTGTCCTCTGATGCATGTTTGGTAGCAGACAAATACAGTCTGCATCTTGCCCCAGTAATTTTTTTTTTTTTAACTCAGTTGCGGTTTGTCAGTGGGAATGATTTCAACATTTAGTAATTCTGTTCAGTGGGAAGTCATGCAATCATCCACGGAGGCATATTAGGCTGTTTTGTATGTCAGTTGAGGAAGCGTTTGTAGTATTGTTATGAATTTGTTGCTTGTTTAGAACAACAAATAAACAAACAAAAACCAAAACAAATCCAAAACCTTGTTATAGACTTCTGGCAGACTTTGTTTTCATTGTATGTGCTTTAAGATGTTTGTGTTGTTTATTCTTCAGCCTCATAGTTCAGCAGATGCGGTCCCATGATTCTGTGCAAACTGTGGTCCTTGAATAACAGTCTTTAGAACCAAGGATTGAAAGGAATAATCTCACCTCTCTGCTAAAAAGGTGCAGCATATAAGTAGTTCTCATGTGCTAATGCCTCTTTTGGCGAAAAAGTCTAAATTTACGTTGTAAAGATATGCAGTGTAAAATAGTTTATGCCATTTTAGAAAAGCAGCAGTTGTTATTTGTGGAACTGAAGAAGATTGATTCAATTTACAAACTTTTTTGGGTATGTCTCACCATGCAAGTTTTTTTTTTTTAATTCTTTACCTCATCTTCTTTATTTAAGACACACAGTATGTGAGCAAATAGAGAGTACTTTTTTTTCTTTGGAGGCTTTTTTTTTTCATTGAAGATTTAGGCGAAACTAATCACGGGTGAACAGATATTTTCCCTCCAAAGATAAATGGTATGGAAGCCATGAGTATCAGCGTCTCAGTGGAGTGTATGTCATTGCAGAATCCATGCCCTGAAGACACAGCCTCATTTTTGTCACGCATCACCTTCTGGTGGTTCACAAGGTAAGACCATTTCAAACTTCTTTCACATCCTTGTGATACATGAACAATGCGGCCATAGAAACTATGATCAGTTGTCCAGAGTTACAGTCAGAATGGAAAGGGGAGGGGTGGGGGGGGGGGGGGGGGGTGGCGGGGGGGGGGGGGGGGGGAAGAAACAACATGCGCTTGGAGTTTCAGAGTTTTGTTATATGCCTTTAGAAATTTCTTCATTTACATGATTGCATGAGAGTTGGAATACTGAGCAGATTTGGTGGTATTTTATCAGATAGCATTAACTCTGTAGTAATAGAAATGATTGTTTTTCAAGAATTTATGGTCCCTTTGTGTGTGTGTGTGTGTGTGTGTGTGTGTGTTTGAAAAGACAAGGAAAAGTAGTTGGTGATCTGTATAAATGTGAACAGTTAAACTGTATTAAAATGTTAATGATGACAAAATTCTCCTCATTGTGTGTGTATTCCTTTGTATTGTTAGTATGGTCATAACGGGGTACAAGCGGGCCTTGGAACGGTCAGATCTGTGGTCCCTGAACAAAGAGAACACATCAGCATCTGTGAAAGAAGTTTACGAGAAACACTGGACAGCGCAGGTCAACAAAATGAAAAGGTACATTTGAACTGTGTCTGAAAAGTGTTTTCCTTAGCAGTGGGCATTGACGGGCCTCGCCAGTTCCAAACATTTGCTTTTTTCTTTTTCTTCTTTTTTGTTTTAAACATCAACTTCAGCTGCCGTGGGTCAGTTGCACAATGTTGGTGTTTTTTTTAATCTGAAAAATAGAATGGATTTTGAATGTTGCTTTTTAATTTTTTTTTCCATCTGAAAAATAGAAAGGATATTAAATGTGTAGGCATGGAACTAAGTTATTTTTGACAGAACTGGATACAATCATTATATGAAATGGTAAGTTCACACCTGAATATGCCCTATGCCAAAGAATCAGATCTCACCTGTGTCTGTTAGTTTGTTTAGTTATATGTCTGTCAGCATGATAACATGAAAACTGGTGAACCCATTTTGACTAAACTTCTTCAGAAGATGGAATGTTGCCCAAGTTTAAAACCATAAAATGTTAGGGGGTGTGAAGATTGTGTGGAAACACATGAATGTTTGTTCACTCTTAAAAACAAAAGAACACACACACACACACACACACACACACACACACACACACAAAACGCTTCTGCTGTGCATGGACATTGGCACTGACCATGTAAAAGTGTGAAAAGGTAACACTTCACAGGTTGTGCATTCCCTCAACTGGGTTTTTGTAATTTTTGTTTTGATTGGCCAGCTTTGACCAGTCCGAACGTGCCACATTTTATTGTCTGTGAGAACATGAACCGTCAGTTAGCTTTTTTTTTTTTTTTTTTTTTTTTTTTATCAAGTTCCCTTTACACATCCCTGAAATGTTCATGCAGGTTGAGATTAGCCAGAGGGGATCCAGGACTGTTCAGCAAGATTATTGCAGATCTTAGTCCATGAAAATCAGTCAACTGATTTTAACAAAATTTGGTGGAAAGACGAGTATGACCCAAGAAAAAGCTGTCAATTTTTTGTGCAGATACCATGGTGCAGATTGAGATCAGGATCTGTACGCATTGTAGACAAGATTATTAAAATTTCCAACTGAATATGAACACTGTGAAGTTACTGTTATGAATTGATAACTATCTGCAGATTGTATATTTTCATGGTGTATTAGAACTTTCTGGTGATTATAAACATTTACCTTTCATATTTTGCTTGTCCTCTTAAGAAGAAGTACACATGAAGTATTGCCTTCAATCCATAACAGCTGAAAATTCTCCATTTTGTCTTCAGTCGTAAACTTGAAATGTATGGAAAGGAGCAAAAAAAAGATAAATAGCTGCTGATTGAAAAGTTTCAGGTCACAAAAACAAATACTGAATCACACTATTTCATGTCAAATGAAACAGTAAAACAGAACCTGCCTAACAGATGTCCTGTGTATGTTTCTACATCAACTGAACATATGTTATTTTTTCAAACATACCAAACTTTACCATCAGAATAAAATCAGCTACAGAAGTGTCTGTTTCTACTTTAACTGAACACATTTATTTTGTTCAAACTTACCATACTTCACTGCCTGTCAGTGCACACCAACAACAGCCAAAGTACAGCTTGATTTCCCTCCTAAACATGCTCTAAAAGTTATTTATGTAAAAGTTATTCATGTAAAAGTTATTCATGTAAAAACAGAATCACTGCTTTCAAGGTACCAGGGAAACAACAGCTAGGAATGTGAATGACCATTGTTATACCTTCAGTATGAAGTCCTATTTTGATCACCTTTACCATGAAAATGAAAATGTGAATTCTGCCAGACATGAATGTAGGGAACAGCTCAAAGCAAGTAAATGCCAGTTATGTTGATTCAGCATTGATTTAGTTGATATCATTCAGAGTTTAAAATATGTTTTGTCTTGATTTTCATTTTGACAGTATTACTTCATATTCAAGATGTGAACTGTGCATTATGTGAATGTACAAGTGGCTGCAGAGTTTTGTTCTTATGTGTTAGGGAGTTTGATCACTTGCAGAAACATTGTATTTTAGATTTACTATACAGATGTGAGTAGAACTTGGCAGGGTGGAAAATTATCATCTGATGACTGGAGATGATTTTTTCATTTATTTTAAATTTCAACTTCCCATTGTATTAATGTTTCAGAAATTTGTGTTTTAGAATGGTTATAAAAACATAGCTGCTGCTGTCATTTCCCTCTCCGTCCATCTTCTCAGACGTTTTTTTTTATTTATTTTTTTTTAATTTTAAATCTGTGATCTTTGTCCAACAGGTCAAGAGAAGGCAAGACAGAAAAGGTATTGTATAAAGATGGAGAGGTGTCAGCAGAGGTGAGGGTGGTTGAGCCCATGCCTAAAAAGCCGAGTCTGCTGAAAACATTGGTTCGATCCTTCGCCGCTTCCTTTTTTGTGTCCATGGTCTTCAGGCTGATCCATGATGTCCTCATGTTTGTCAGCCCCCAGCTGCTCAAGTAAGACTGATGTGTGTGACATATGTTTATGTAGGCAGACCCAAGTGTTAAACTGATCTAATTGAGGACATTTTTTTCATTCACTTTTTCATTGTTGAGAAGTAGACTTCTCTTAAGAAGGTAAAACTCCATTTTAGAGGCCCTTATGTTTGGTGCCACTTTCTTTCGTTCAGCCACTTTTAATTTTATCCCATGATTCAATGCTTTTACCATCAAATACAGTGTTTGAGAATTTATTACATTTAACTGCCGTGTCTGTCCTTCATATTCATTCATCATAATATGAATGGTCAATTAATCTTTTGACACATATCAGGGTTTTAAATGGGGGTAAATCATGGAATGGATTAAAAAAAAAATTACATTCATGAAAAAGCAAAGGAGTATGAACAGTGAAAGAAAATTAATCAAAGGGTGTGAATGCATAGTGATTTCACAAGAAGTCTCATTACAGAAGATGATTTCAGTCCAGGGACTAGCAGAGATTATCGTGAGTTAAGAAAATAGTTCTGCGAAGAGTGCTTTCCCTTTGCATGTCTTTGTTCTTCAGGCAACCAATCAAGTTTTGCTTCCAGTTTGTCAGAAATGAAATACTAATTGGTTGATTTCTTTTCTGTGTGTGTATGTGTAAGGTTTTGATGTCTTTTCTTGCTGGTGTAGCATTAAAATTTGGCACTAATCATACAATAATGAAAATTTAGCATTGCAGGAGTTAAGCATAGGTCAATCGTAAATATGTTTATTTATTATTTTCTCTGTGCCAGTGTGAATATAATCATTGTCTTTTTCACCTCCACAAATTCAGTTTTATCTATTCTGTTTTTTTTTTTTCCTGAAGACATTGGTTTTTTGATGTTTAAAATATGAATGCTTTTTTAATGTTTTTAATGCAGACTGCTTTTTTAATGTGTTTAATGCAGACTCCTAATCCATTTCATCCAAGACAAGGAGGAGTATGAGTGGCGTGGTTACCTGTACTCAGTGCTGATGATCGTGGTGGCCCTGGTGCAGTCCATCGTCCTACACCAGTACTTCCATGGCTGTCTTGTGCTGGGCATGCAGCTGCGCTCTGTCATCATTTCTGCTGTCTATCGCAAGGTCTGGGCCACATACATGTTCAACTTTTTTTTTTCTTTTTTTAGAGAGATGCTGTCACTGCTTTTGGGTGGTGTTATCGTGATATTGATTGTGTGGAGCGTTTAACCAGTGTGTAGGTTTAGACTATTCCAGATAATATAAAAACATTCTGATTGTTGTGGAGCATGTAAGTAGTGTGTAGGTTCAGCCTATTCTATAAAATATAAATCTAATCACTGAGGGGTACCAGTAAATATCATAACTGACAACTGATACAAAGCTGAAGAAGAAAACAGACAGCACTGTAACAGTTAGTGTATTGTTATTGTAAGGGTTAAGAAAAAAAAGTATTACAACAGCCATGTTCATGGTTGTCACTGGGGATTATTTTCTTATTTGTTTTGTTTCATCGGGTATACTTTTGTTTGTTGGTTGGTTGTTGTTGTGTTGTTTTGAGCCTCAGATGCAGCATGCAGGTCATGGAGCATACTGTTTTTTTTGTGTGTGTTGTATCACACGCCTCTCTCCATAGGCAAAAAAGGGGGCATTTTCTTTTTTATTTTCTTTTTCAGTTTTTTTCCTTGTTTTTTTTTCCCCTCCCTCTTCTCCATTTTCCCCTCCGATTTTGTATTCAGATATATATTGTTGCATATTATTCATATAACATTGAACAAAGAAGAAATTGTCTTGGTTTTTTTGTGTTTGTTTTTTTGTTTTTTTTTTTTGTTTTAGTGTCTATGACATGAGTACTTGCAAATACTCATAATGTCTTATTTGATGTTAAGTGTTCGATTAGTCTGGGTTTATTTGATTATATAGTAACTCTGCATTTGTTAATTATGTTTGAATACAGCTGTCTTGTATTTTCCCTGCTCAAGAGTAGTTTCTAGATATACGTCTTATCTCGGATGTGTGTTTAACAGTCACAAAGCATAACTAAGAACTGAAAGTATTAAAGAGTAACAAGTGTATGAGCAATGTTTGTATGAGTGCATGTCAGTGTGTGTCTCTATGTCTTTGTGTTTGCAATTCTGTGTATTTGTGTGTGTGTGTGTGTGTGTGTGTGTGTGTGTGTGTGTGTGTGTGTGTGTGTTGGTATACTGTTGTTTACTCTCAGCAAAGTGTAAGTATACCAGTTTTACGTATCTTGACAATAACATGTGATAAGTAAGTGGCGTAGCAGGAGTAAATAAATCAGAATTGTTATATGTAATGAATAATGTGAAACAGAACTATCATATCTAATGAAACATGTGACCCTGATTTTTGTCGAGATGAAGAAAAAATAGTTTTACAGAAGAAAAATGACTTTGCAGGAGTATGCAGATCAGAACTGCCAAATGTTATGAATGATATAATACAGAACTGTCATATTTAATTAAAAGTGTGACCCTGATTTTTATCAAGATTAAAAGAAAATGTGTTACAGACTCTCAGGTTGTCGAACACGGCCAAGAAGACATCGACAGTGGGAGAGATCGTCAACTTGATGTCTGTCGACGCCCAGCGGTTCATGGACTTGATGACCTACTTCCACACCATATGGTCTGGCCCTCTTCAGATCGCCATGACCCTCTACTTCCTGTGGGGCATTCTGGGGCCCTCCGTGCTGGCAGGAATGTCCGTGTTGGTCCTGCTGATCCCAGTCAATGCTGTCATTGCCAGGAAGATCAAGCAGCTTCAGGTCAGTTTGTGTGCCTGTTTCCCATCTCGTTTTGTGTCTGCAGATATATGCACCCATGTGCTTTTGTATTTCATGCTGTGATTTTGGGTTGGTGGGGGTGGGATTAATTAAAGAATACACACTAAGGAAAAATGCTCCTGACGAGAGTCATGTATTCACACTTTTTTAAAGCACAATCAAAGTGTGTGTTCACCTCTAATGAAGGAATGAAAATTGCAGTTGTTCATTCTTGCTGTACAACCAAGGCTAAATCATGATGACATCATGCTGTTATTAACCAGTCATGACTAATGTGCCACTCACACATTTTCAAGAGAGAAACGATACATGCGTTCCTTCCTGAACTTGTCCAGTTACTGTTATGTTCTCGGCAATAATGAAACTATCCCCAGCTCAATGAGTTTCTAGTGAAAAGGCTAACTGATGAATGCAGCTACCATCACAATCTGTCATTCTTATCCTGCTGTAGAATCAAATCATCAGTAACAAATAAGCAAAAATTAATTTGTGTGGTTTTTCATTTTCTGGAAGCATGTGAATCGGCCAGTTCTGGTACATGTAGCCGTGTTGTCGGCAGTTCTTCAGGTGGCGCTCGTCAGAGTCACTGTCCACCTCATGGTCTTCTCCTTCATCATCTTCACCAATGCCCACTTCAGCGTCTGATTGATTATTATTTCTCTCACTTTCAACCTCCTTTTCTTCCCAGGTGTACTCCTAGCACTTCTTTTTTTCATGCTTAGCCACCCATTTTTTTCTGTGAGGTATATGTGAAAATGATAATGCCATCTGTGCAACTGCTCGCTCATGAATGAAGCATTGTGTAGTGTCTAAAGTGGCATCAGCTCTTAATTGAGTACACAGACTTTTTCATGTCATTTTGTGAGGTTCGGCTTTGGTCAGAATGAATGCAAAAGTGTAAATATTCCCATATTACTTGATTTCCCTGGCCTGACTTTTGTTAATTTTGATGATTGCACTTTACAATCTCTCATTACTAGAAGATGAGTGAACTCATCATTTTGTGGCTGACTTCTCTCATTTTCTGTTTTGAATTTTATGCGTAAAAAAGTTATTTTTTTGTTTTTATTTGTTAATGAAAGGCAACATGGCCAACTGTTCAGTGACTGTGCATTCAGAAATGTGTTTGTTGGAGGTTGAGAGTGTCGTTATAGTTCACTGAGAAATCGCTGGTCATTGTCTAAGAACCTAACAGGGCCATGGAGACATCGGAACAATGAAGGCTGCACCAGTTGCCTCCACCTCATAACAGTTTGGGGCAAATATCTGTGCTGCAGCTCAGTTAATGGGCAATGGTTTACTGGAGATCAAGGCTGTAGGAAATAAATGGAGTAGGATAGTCAGTTTTTGTTTCTTTTCTCCCTGTTTTTACCCCCTCATTCCCTTCCACTTTCTGCTAACCTCCATTCTCACCTTTGTCATTAAATGGTGCTTTAGAATTTTATGAACAGTAACTGAATGACTGACTGGTGCACTTAAAGAGAGAGAAAAAAAAAAAGGTCAGAAGTGGGGTACAGTGCTTCTACTGTGGTTCTGCTTAGTGAGTAGAAATCTTTTCGTATTGTTTATTTGTTTAATTTTTCATTGTTTTGTTGTATACTTGTGGAACACTATAAGAGTTTTTTTTTCTCAGCAATAACATAAGTTGGAATCCATCAGAGATATATTAAAAATGTTGTGTCGTGTTTTGTAAGACATAAAGTTCCCGTAGCCTGTCGGACATAGGGGTGGTGAATTTCCAGAGGTTCTCCATGTCTAGGGCACGACATTATGCAGGAAGGAGCTCATCCCTCTCCTTCTCCCACCTTTAACATTCCCTGATCTGAATCACATGCCCGTTTACTGCTGGGTGGACAGAGAAGGTTTTCAAGCCAAAAAAAAAAAAAAAAATAACCAGCCCCCACAAATGGTGCAAACTCATGACTCTGCTCCACAAACGCTCTAACCATTTGACCATGGACCCTCTGATGTAAAACTGTATTTCTCAACACATTCAAAACACACACACACACACACACACACACACACACACACACACACACACACACACACACATACACACACACACCACAGTAATGCTTGAAAATAGAAAGGAATTTTCTTAAGCTTGATACATTGTGTCGGGGAGGGGGGGGGGGGGGGGCAAGCCAGGGGACAGAAACAACTAAAGAGCAAGATCGATTCAGTTGTTTCTGAGTAATAGCTTTCGAAGTTAATTGCCCAGTTGAGTTCAACATGCTTCTTGGACAGACTGCAGTCATACTGGAAGGTGAGTGTGATGTGCTGCCTTTAGATTACCAGTGCCTAAAGTGTGATAAGGAAAATTCTATAGGTAATGATGCAGGCTTCTTCTTGTGTTTTCAGTAGGATGCTACCAAACAGTTCATTTTCATGATATTGTCTACATTTTTTTCAGGAGCATCAAATGAAATTGAAGGATTCCAGAATCAAGTTAATGAATGAAGTTCTCAATGGCAATCAAGGTGAGCGGATCATGTCTTTTGTATGCGATAAATATCACTCTGCTGGGCTTTGTAAAGACACGGAACAGGTATACAAGTGCATGAGACATAAAACTGATAGTGCTAGCAGAATGTTAATCCTTTAATCTCAGCAATGATGACAAATGCTCCTTAAGATTCTTTTTTTTTTTTTAGTAGTACAGTGCAATTGTGTTTTTGTCATCTTGCAAGGGTTCACATCAGATAAAATGAAGGGATTTCGACACATTCATTCCACCAAGTAAATTGTCCTAGATGTACATTTTGGTACTTTTCAGATTTGAAACAGACACCTTTACAGGCTGTATAATTGTCAGTAGAGGAGGAAGTTGAGGGGGTGGGGGAGAAGATGGTGTCCCGAGTGTGTTGTATTGGGTAAGGCGCCACACATACTACTAAGGGGACTCAGGTCTGTGGTTCACTTCATGTATGATTTGTTATAGGTGTTGAAGTTGTATGCCTGGGAGAAGTCGTTCCAGGGGCAGATTCTGGTCATCGCGCAAGAGAACTGGAGGTGCTGAAGAAGGCGGCCTACTTGAATGCCTGCAGTTCCTTCTTCTGGTCCTGTGCTCCCTACATGGTAAGAGGTCTGGGCTTGGATCCTCAAACAGGTGCCAGGTGTAAAATTATTGCTGGACATTTACCTTTGTTTCATTTTTTGGAAGGGGTTTATTTGTTTATTTATTTATTTTTTTTTTTTTCTTTTTCTTTTTTCAGTTGCGCATTAGCTTAATTAAAAAAGGTTCCTTTTTTGTGTAATGAAACACGATTGACAGCAATGTGATCAGATATTTGGAAGCCATTCAGTTCTCAGAACTTAATGCAAATAACAGTAATGTAAGCAATTTTATGTTGACTTCTGTACAGAATGCAAAGCAAAAGTCATAGATCATCGGAAAAAAAGGGAGCAGAATAAACAGAGTGTGAGTCTTAGTGCGAGTCACACATAAATAACTACACGTACATGCCTATCAGACATGCAAATAACATCTTTTTCTAGTTGTTGGAAATGCGCAATTCTAATGCTTTAGCTTCAGCCTTTCTGCTTCTTATTTATGGTTTTCAAAACAGAGATACAAAATTTAAGATAGAGAAGCATTGTAAGCTTTTGTGTGTCATGATAACAAAGATATTTCAATATAACATGAAAGGGAAACAGTTTGAATATAACACACTTTTGTCTGTCATAATGGATAGGATATTTCAATATAACAGGAGTACCTTATTGCTTAAATGCACACTATTGTTTACCTTTTAATGAAAAAAAAGAGATTGTGGAAGTGTTATGATGAAGCTGTTTATGCCAGGTTTCCTTGACGACATTCGCTGTGTACACACTGTCGGATTCTGACAATGTGCTGGATGCAGAGAAGGCCTTCGTGTCCTTGTCTTTGTTCAACATCATGCACTTCCCCATGCAAATGTTGCCCAAAGTCATTACTGATATTGTGCAGGTTGGTAAACATTGTAAATGCACCATGGAAAGAAGAAATCCATCTCTGTGTCATGACTGTCTGATTCTGTCATCCACTTTCTTACTTTCTCTGTCTCTTTGTCTTTATCTGTGTGTTTCTCACACCCAGTGTCTCTTGTTGTTTCGATCTAAGTTTCAGTCTCCCTCAGTCTATCTTTCACCCTCTCTTCTCTCTCTCTCTCTCTCTCTTCTCTCTCTCTCCTCTTCAGCCTTCATGAGTACATAACTGTGTTATTTTCTGACACTCTGTGCTGCTCTCTCTTTCTGTCTCTGTCAGTCTTGATAGATATAGAGAGTTAGCATTGGATTTAGGGTTATAGTTGAACAATGTACATGACTTAAAACTGGTACGGCATGTTAACATTACATAAGTTTTCAGAAAACATTTTCCTCACCTGTGACAGCAACTCACAAATGCTGCATCCTGTCTTAGACACTGAAACTTGTGTTTAAAGCGCTGAAGTGAACAAATTAAGGAGTACATATTGGTACATAATCCTGGTTAATGCCCTGATATGAATACATAGAGGAATACACATAGAGACATGATCCTGTTACAGTACATCCTGAAATGAACAAATTAAAGAGTGCGTATTGGTGCATGATCCTGGTTAACTCTCTTGTCATGAACAGACACTATAGCGTTTTCTGATGACGTTACGCTTCCGTACGAACGAATGCTATCAAGGTTTCGGCCTTCGTGATCAGTACATGGTAACAAGCTATAAATAGTATTGTCAGCATTCCTTTGTTCGCTTGCCCAGTGGTTTCGCATCACCCCATCACCCACTTTGCCCAGTTGCTGATTGACCAGACCAACCCACATGACTTACTAATCTGCATAGAGTGTGAAACGTGGCGTCTCAATCAAGTTCTGCTGCAAATGTGTCGGAGCAAAGTCGAGCCCGTCGGCAACGTTTTAGCATTCCTGAAGTTATTCAAATGCTACAAATGGAAGGTTCAGACATTGAAGAAGAGGATGACGAAGCTGATGAAAGTGATTTCAGTGAAGAATTTCGAGGAGAAGAGGAATTTGACACCGACTGGTCTGTGGAGCTCAGTGATGATGAAAGTGAGGGTGGGCCACCTCGCCAAGCAAGAGAGGGCGTTGGAGTGCTGCGAAAGACTGGGGATTTGAGTGAGCAAGAGTTCATTGGCTTTCCTTTATGCGACTGGCATAAAGATTCGAGTTTTTTCCAACAATGCCTCCTTTTTTTGGTACTTCTGGCCTTCATGTGTCAGCTGAGTGCCACACCCCCATTTTTGCATTATTCCAAGTAAGCTAGAGCGTGGTAGGCATGTGATTCGTATATCTTATTTTATTTCCTGGAGTGTATCTGCCTTTTTTTTTTCCAACTCATTTCGTGTATTTACTGACTTTTTCTGCTGAATGTGAAGCCATGGACACTGACTGTGCAAGAGTGTTGTGATGCACCTGAAAAAAACTGGACATTTTTTCACCCTCAAGCACAAGAAATCATATGAAAGTGGGAAGTTTATTCTTTTGTATTCTACTAACACAGTTTATGAATAACACTTTCTGAAAATTTCATTGAGTTATCTCTTGTTTTGTATTTTTGGTGATTTTTTTTACTAACCATAACAAATGGCCCGTCCACAAGGGAAAACAAGGGACAGAACTGTCCATCCCAAGTGAGTTAATGCCCTGATATGAATACATAAAGGAATACACATAGAGACATGATCCTGTAACGGTACATCCTGAAAGGAACAGATTGGTACATGATCCTGGTTAATGCTCTGAAATGAATACATACAGGAATACACATAGGCACATGACCCTGTAAGTAGTACAAATTGGAAAGCATACTGGTGCATGGTCCTGTTTTAATATGCAGAAATCTACACTCACAGGCTCGAGTTTCGCTGAAACGTCTGCAGAAGTTTCTGGACAATGATGAACTGGAGCCCAATGCTGTGCACCACAGTTCTTCAGAAAGTTAGTATCAGATTTCATGGTGATTTTTGTGGTTAGGTGTGTGTATATGTGTAAATGAATGTGTGTGTGTGTGTGTGTGTGCGCGTGCATGTGTATGTGGGCGTATGTGTGTGTGTGTGCGTGTTTATGTGTACATGTGTGTGTTCCTGTTGAAAAAAATCATGGGTTTAATCATAAGGGCAGGCTACCATACGTTTGTCTGTCAGGTTACAGTAAGAAGCAACATGTTTCAAAAGCCAACAAAAAGAAAACCTCATTTACCTCTAGAATGGGGATGGTAGTGATGTGTTTGCTGATTTCACATTTGACAGAACCTTGTAGCAGAGACACTTTGATGATTGCATTGAAGACTGCTTGAATCCATTGTTTAATTTTATTGGATCGCGTACATTGCAGAAGTGGCAGTGAAGATTACCAACGGGACATTCACCTGGGACAGGGAGACAACAGATACCATCACTAAGTAAGGCTTCATTCTGTTTTCACCACTTCAGCCACCTCTCTGCCCCACACCCACCCACTCTCCTTCCATCCCCCTCCCCACCCCTGACCACCACCTTCGTTTTGTAGTTGTCTTGCCATGTAAGAGTAACATTGATATCACTCTGAATTGTCCTGATTTATATGTGTGTATGCCATATTCGTGTGTGTTTGTGCTTGTGTGTATGCACATTTGTCTAAAGGTAACGTTCTCTGACAGTTTTGGGTGGAACAATCAACAGAAATTACTCTGGATCTTAGATTTTCCTTTACCTTGAAATCAGAGTAATTTACAATATGTAAAAGTTTCTGTGTCCCAGATTTTGCCTCTTCTGCTTGCTTTAGACCCAGTTTGTCTGTTGTACTCAATAAGTTGATTAAGATTGATGATTTTTATGCATAATCAAAAACAATAATTTTTTTTTTAACTTTTAATTTTCTGAGTAACGGGGCAAAAAAAAAAAAAAAAGAAATCGGTAGAAGTGGAAGGTCTGTGCATACAAATGGTTATAGGGAACATTAACAATTTAATGTGAGAAATTTCCGGTAGAGTTAGGTGTTTGATGGCAACACATTGCCGCAGGCAAAGAATGAACAATCCATAATGGCATTGTAAAGTAATAAGGAAGTGAAGGCCACATGGATAGAATACTTTTCTAGGAAGCAAGATGAAGTAAGAATGGTGGTGTGAATATTGTATCATTCATATTTGGTGGTTTTTTTTCCTTCTGCTCTCCACTAGATCTTGAAGTGATAGGTATGAT
The DNA here is from genome assembly GCA_033310375.1 of Conus canariensis. Taxonomy (NCBI): domain Eukaryota; kingdom Metazoa; phylum Mollusca; class Gastropoda; order Neogastropoda; family Conidae; genus Conus; species Conus canariensis. The sequence goes on along the minus strand of CM065714.1, from coordinate 127,008,878 downwards.
GACAGACTGCAGACCTGTTAACCCTTACGATTTTGCTGTAATTTTTATGGGAAGAAAATCGAAATTACGGGAATTAAGCAAGTATTTACAACTCTTGCACACTCAACAGCAGATGCAAGAGAAGACAAGCAACGTAGCAGCCACATCAGCACAAGTAGGGCTCAACACCCATAAAGGCAAGAGCAAGATTCTCAAGGCCAACACTGTCAACACCAACTCGATCATGCAGGACATCGAGATGCTAGAGGAGGTAGAAGCCTTAACCTACCTGGGCAGTGTCATCGACAAGCAGGGGGGAACAGACGCTGGCGTCAGTGCAAGGATCGGAAAGGTCAGGGCAGCATTCATGCAGCTAACCTGTATGGAACAACAAGAAAATCTCCATGAAACATAAGATCAGCCGCCTGCATTCTCCAGTATATTTCATCTTCCTGTGCACACACTGGAAATGGACCCTCACAGCAGGTCAGGAAAGGAGAGTCAACATCAAGGAAATGAGATGTTACTGCAAGATATTGAACATCAGATACTCTGATCATTATCATCAATCAACAAGTGTGTCAAACCATTGGGCAGCACATAGGACCATGCAAAGATCTACAGACATCAGTCAGGAAAAGAGAACTTTGTTGGTATGGCCTTGTTACAAAATGCAGTAGCCTTGCTAAAACAGTCTTCGAGGGAACTGTTGAAGGAGGAAGACAGAAGGGAAGACAGAAGAAAACAGTGGACAGACAACACTGCAGAATGGACAGGGAAAAACATTTGCAAAGATTCGGGTTTGGGCACACACCCAACAAACTGGAGGAACCTGGTGAACTGTTTGTCAGTGTGGTGCCCCAATGACTTCCAACAGAGTTAAGGGAGAAGAAGAGGAAGAAAACGATAAGGTCAGTGTTGAGTGGTCAGTGCTTGCTGAATGTGTTTCGCTGCCTTACCAAATGCAGGTGTGAATTACAGGATTATTTGACAGATGAAGTTTGTCCTTTGCTTGTATAGACACAAGGTTGGCATGACGGCATTAGGGGCCATGGTGAGTATATGAGTTTTGTGCATATGGTGTGGCATGAGAGCGGAAGTAGATGACAGTTTAGTGTTGATTTTTATTCTTTTTTTTTTCACAAGTGGTCAGAGCTCAACAGAGATAGGATGGATACAGAAGACTTCATGATTGTTGTAATGATTTTTCTGTCTGCAGCCTGAACCTGGAGGTCGAGGAGGGATCTCTGGTGGCAGTGGTTGGAGTGGTGGGTGCAGGGAAGTCATCGCTGCTGTCAGCCTTATTGGGCGAGATGGACAAGAAGTCAGGATCAGTCAATGTGAAGGTATTCAGATCACATGATCACCAAGTTCATACTCTTGATATGGGCGGGATGAGTTCATTTAGTATGCTGTGCACAGGTGAAGCCGTGCAGAGTAGACTGCCTGTCCTCAGGATAGTAGGAAGACGGCTGCAGTGATCTTCAAAAATATTGTGGGTAGAGTCAGTAGCTGCAGGGGACTATATTGTAAAGTCTGCTGGTGCGCAAGTGACGAAATTTTAACCCGTTCGCTGCTTGAAAATGTTACAAACAAAGGCTTTCCCAGTGCCAGGGAAATCTAATGATTTGGGGGTAATAATTAACAAAAAATTCTAGCTCAGAAACTACAAAAGATATAACAATGAAATATATATGATTTTTGAAGGAAATTGAATGAAGATTTTGAATCTGGGCTTCTTTTGTTTTAATTTTGATAATAAAAAAGTATTTAGGCAATTAGATTTGGATAGATTTTTTTGCACGATCAAAAGCATATGTATTTACCACTACATCTTCACATCCAAACAAGAACACAAAGCAAAAAAGTTGAAAATAAAGTTTGTATTGTCACACTACACCTGTAAATGAAAGTAAAACAGTTTAGAAGTCTATCAAGACGCTCACACTCTATGCAGACAGGTCAGTCCACGACCACGCCCCCCTCTCCCCACCACGCCCCCTTGCTGGACTTCAACCCTCTCTTTCACTGCTCCTCTTCCCCTACCTTTCCCTCTGCCCCATGCCACGCCGCGAGCAGGCCGCGCTCCCCTCTCGCGCTGACTACCACGTCACTGACCACTGGCACGCAGTGCAGAGTACACACTAGGCGAGCTCGTTCGACGCTGGCAAACCAGTCAGCTGAACACACACTGAGGTCACACAGCCCGACACAATAACTGACGAATACGGTTGGCAATTCCATCACTATCATCATCTCACCTTCATGCTCGAGTGAGTGGTTGAATAAAAGATTATTGTCTTTGTCAAAAATCACTAGCAGAGCCTGCTCAGCTGTGTAAATACGTTGATTTGGTCGCTGCGCTTGTCGAAGGTTGCGCCGCCATCTTTGCAAGCGAGACGAAGTGCTGGCTGGTCATCCAGTCAGTGATGAGAATAAATGGGCTTTCCCCTCACGTGTGGTCATTTACATGTCATTTTAATACTACAGACATATAAGGCTTACTACGCACACTCTATTTAAGTCCGTTGATAGAAATAGTAATGAATGAAAATTCAAGAAAAATGCATGACGTCAGTGGACGGCCCATAGGCACTGGGAAAGCATTTTTAATGCGGCGTCAGCTGACGGCTTAAAGGCACTCTACGGGTTAAAGGAAAGGCCAGTGGATCTTTGTGTGTGTGAGGAACTGTGGAAGGGCCCACATTGTTTCTGTCCTTCTTCCAAAACTTTTTTTTTCCATTTTATTAATGTGAAGGCGGCTCTGATGAGAAGAAAAAGGTACACAGGTACTGTTGGATTTTTTTCTTTATGTATGTAGATATTCATTTCATCTCACTCATTCTTGTCTTTGCCATCTTTTTCCTCTGCCCTCGGCAGTCCCTTGGCCTGGTCTTGATACCTCTTTCCTCTCTCTCTGTCTGTCTGTCTGTCTGTCTCTTTCTCTTTCACCCCCCCCCCCCCCCCCCCTGTTCTGACACACAAACACAATGCATTTCATTCCCATTTCCTTCTCACCCATATCCTAGTTTCCCCCGTTACACTCCTTTGACATAGGATTGGATGATGTACCGTAAGATTTGAATGAATGAATGTGTGAATCATAACATTTGTGTAATAACATTAGTACAAGTATGCATTTGTCGGCAGTAATGTTAAAACAGATATTTAACCTAGTTGGAAACCTAAGACATGAAGTATAGGACATTCATCTTTTAATGTTTATTTATTCTGTTGCCAAATAGTTCTTGTTTTACTCACTTGTACCACATCCTGTTGCATTGGAAAAGGATGAATGAAGTAAAGGAATTAAAACTTAAGTTCATGATGGTAAATGAGACAAATTTATATCAATGTTAACATTGAAAAACTGTACCCATGGAGCTTGCATTACAGCGTTTTTCACTGGATTTGAAAATTTAACCCAACAGTATGCAACAATTTGTATATGTAAACGTTAATGCATTCTTTCAGTACAGCTGCCATTTCTTTTTTAAACATTTTTATTTATAGTAATTTACATACTGGCTCTGTGTGTGTGTCACAGGGTTCTGTTGCCTATGTGGCGCAACAAGCATGGATCCAGAATGCCACATTGCAAGAGAATGTTCTGTTCAACAATGACTTGAACCAGGGCAGGTACGAGAGGGTCATCTACTCCTGCGCTCTTGAGCATGATTTGGACATGCTGCCAGCGGGAGATCAGACAGAGATAGGGGAAAAGGTGTCATGTCTGTACTCTTGTCTGTGTATCTGTGTCTTTGTCTGTGTGTACCTGTGTGTGTGTTTGTCTTGGTGGTGTGTGTGTGTTTATGTGTGTGTGTGTGTGTGTGCAAGAACACATTATGAACAAGGGCTATGTTATGCTTATTAAGATAATTAAGATGTTGTATGTAAAGCACACTTCTTCAGAAGACCATGCTTTTTAGGTGCAGTTTGTACTGGGTTCCACATTGCATTTATATGGAGGTGTACCTTTTTACCTCTTATAAAACTCAGTATTCTGTCATAGGGAGGGTACAGCATATTCCGTCTGTTTTAGGAAGAAATCCTTCACAGACCTGTGTCGGATGGGGAAAGACACAAGATCAGATGAAATCTAACTCAGTTTTTTTTTTTTTTAAAGTAGACCAGTGAGGAATGCTCGCATACTTCTTTCTTTACTAGTTTTAAATTCATGGTTGGAAACAGGGTGTACATGAGAATGTAGATGAGGTTTGTGTGGACCTTTATTGCGCTGCTTCATTTACATTTGGCGTCATGTACTTTACCATGTCAGACCATAGCATAGCATTCAACGGCAGTTAGTCAGCTCTGCCAGGCCGAAGATTTTTGTGGCTAATGCAGTAATAAGACAGTAATAAGACAGTCAAGTGAAGCCCCCCTTACTTCCGCCATGCGCAGAACGCCGAAGTGCGCTTGTTTACCTCATTCTCCTTCGGCCTGCCGTCCAAGCAAGATAAGTCTTGTGCTCTGTCTCGCCTTTCTTCTGCCTTGTGTACAGATTGCTGTGTGTTTGCTTGCTTTGCTTATTCATATTGTGGCTTGCACTATAGACCCTGGGTACACTTGCTGTGTGAGGCTTTGGTGGGCGAGGTGTTCCTTTATTTACTCTCCTTCCATTGCGCGATCGATCTCATTCCTCTCGCGAGTCGCCATTGCTGGTCGTGTTCGACTTTTGTCTTTTTCCAAATTCTCCCGCATCGGGTCCCCATCGGTTCGCCCTCGGTGACCTACGCCCCATACCTTCCTCGTCCTCTCGGCCTTTTGCGACTCCCTCGCACCTCATCGGCATTTTCTTCGCCGATCTATTTTGCCCTGTGCCCCGGTCCGCCATTTTCTTTTTCGACCGGTCGTCGTCGGCCATCTTGCCTCACCACTTTGTACCCGGGATATTACGGAGGTTTCTCTCCGTTGGCACCCTCACAGACCCAGTGTCTATGTCCTAGTGCAGATCGCTTGAGTTCCTCGCGATCTCGCATCCCGTCATTTCTTGCTATACCTTACGTTAGGTGCTGTACCACTAGGTTGATCGAGTTACTTGTTTACCTTCGATCGACCGATTTGTCCCGCTTTGTGGTCGTGCGCGCCGTGATTGCCCTGCCGCCAGTGCCCAACATGGCGAAGGACCAGGTCGGGTCGAGCCGCTCTTCCTTTTGGAAGTCGCTCGCTGCCCCGGAGGGCCCGCCGGTCAATTCCTCGGGGCAATCCGTTCCTCCCGTGGACGAACGTACGGTCGGTGTAGAGGGGGGGTCCGCGGAGGGGATGCAGGACCGTTCCTCCCCTACCAGACCGGCGGATGCGCGATCACTGCGTCCAAGGGGAAGAAGGCAAGCTGCCACCATTTCTCAATGTTTTTCTTACAAGATTTCTAAGAAATCTAAGGGCAAGCCTCCCCTTAGAGGACGGAGCCGGGCTAAGAGATCCCATTCCCTCTCTCCCTCCCCCCCCCCCCCATTCGGACAGCTTGCCTCCTTCACCTCTGATGCTGGGCGACACCTCTTACTATTATGCTGAGTGGCGTGACCTTCGGCCCCTGGGGACCCTTACCAAGGCACGAACCAGCACGGGTGACGGGATGCGCCCGGAATCGCCGCCCGTCACTCGCCTACACGGGCTGTCGGATCCTAGTCTTCCCCCCACTAGTCTTCCACATGCTGACGACGCTCTCCCCAACCGTGCCCGCGTGCAGCCACCACGTGCGCACGAGGAGCGTCTTTACTCCGGTGGCGGGGTTGTGGACAGTCCCTGGGATGCCAAAACTGTTTATAGCTCCGGGTTTGGGCCGCAGACACAGCCTCGCCCGGACCTGCGTCGCCCAGACCCCCGATGGTCGACCTCCCCCGATCGGCCGTCGTACTCTCCCCTAGGGGCACTGGACGTTGGGGGGCAGACTTATTCCGCCCCCCTTTGGGCAACGTCCGCGATCCCGTTCCTCTGGGGGGGGGGATCTACCTGTGGGACCACGGGTGTCCTGCGTGATCACTACCTAGGGGTGGCCACGGCACCACAGCCACTCCAACCCGTGCGCAGGCGGGTAGGGGGCTCGGTAGCCATGTCCTCCACCACTCCCCCTCTTGAACAAGGGGGCCCCACCAATCCCACCAAGGAGGTGTACAGGGCAGTGCACTCTCCGGAGGGGGTGCGTCATGACACGCTCTCTTGCTACCCCCACCCCCACCCCCCTGGTGTTGCAGGACACCCTGGCCCCCGAGGAAATTCTGCCCCAGGGCCACCACAGCCCGCTTGCCTCCTCGGGGACCGGTGGCTCTATGCCCCCGAGAGTAATCAGTGGCTACGGTCTGATTGGCACCAGGACCTACTTTTTGGTCGGTTGTGGTACCCAGCCTCTAACAGCTGGCTCGACCTTGGTCCCCCATCCTCTCAGGCGCTGTCCGACCAGCAGGATGGTCCTCCCCTCTCAGTCCGTCCGCCGATCATAGAGCCACGAGGGACCCGCCCTCGCCCTCCCCCACTCCCCAGCCAGGGCGGGACCCTCATGCTCCCCAGCTGTTGCCACCTGCGGAAGGTTCTTCGGAACCTCGGCAGGATCACGACCTCCCAGAGTCGGACGAGGAAGAAGCCCCGGTCTCCTCATTGGGGGACCTGGATGCCCTGGAGAGGTGGCGCCCGGACCTTGTCGTGAGGGATGCCCCCCCTCAGGCAATGTCCTTTCACTTGCGCAATTTGCCGGGCTGCGCCCAGCCCGATGTTCGCAACCCCGTCCCCATATCCGCGCCCCTCAATCAATCTCCTCGCTCTGGGAAGGTCCGGCAACGCGTGCTAGGGGAGCACAAGCCGTCCCTCCACCTGGGAAGGAGGCCCTCTCGGCCCCCAATGCGGCCCCGGTTGGCTCCTTCCTTAAGGACCCCCGGAAGCCGGCCATTGCCTCCCTGTTCTCGGACAACCCCGTGACCAGGGAGATGGCCATCTCCCAGGACGACCTCCGGCTGATCCCCAACCTCACCCCTCTCCACTCCGCCACGGTCTCCTTCAAACACCTGATGGAGTGGGACCGCATGATCAGGATGGGCTTGCTCCATACAACGGCGGGGCATGTCTTTGTGGACATGCTCCTGCAGCGGGTGGCAGAGCTCTGGCCGGAGGAGGAGGGCAGTGCCCCGGTGTCCCCGGAGGACTCCGAGGCAGACCAGGAAGTGCAACCTCGCCCCTTCAGTGACCCGCTGGTGCGGATCTTGATTAACAAGATCTCAGATCACCTGTCGGCTGTGGCGGACAGCGCAGCCAGGACCCATTTCAACCTCCTTTTAACAGGGAGAGATGCCGTGCTGTCATGGTCCAATCTCTCCCAGGTGCTCAAGTCAGCCTTGCAGTGCATCCCTGGGCAGGATCAGTCACTGTTCGGCGACTATTCGACTGCGGTCATATCCCATGCAGTCAAGGAACGCAAGCAGGCCGCCTCCTTCTCCGCCACTCCTCCACGTCCACATCCCCGGCCTGCTCAAACCTCTTGGCGTTCCCCCACTGCCCAGGCTAGACCCCGGCCCTACCCCAAACAGTCACCATCCCGCGCCGCTTGGCCAGACAAGCGCCCCAATAAGCCAGTTAGGCCGAAGCCGAAATGTCCCACACAGAATTTTCGGTTCGGCCAACAGGCACGACCCCGGAGGTGACTGGAGGACTCACAGGGCAGGAGCCACCCTCACCACCTCCCGCCCCCTCGCCCCTACCCAGCCCGTCGGCCCCCCTGGCAGGAAGCCTATCCCAGCATGCCCCCCAGTGGAGGCGTCTGGGGCTCAGCCCTTGGATAGTGGAGGTGTTACAAGACGGGTTACGCCCCCCCCCCCCCCCGCCCCCCTTATGCGTTTCCCCCCTCCCTCCCCCAGCCACCCCTCCCCGGGCCAAGCAGAGGCTCTTCGCTTGGAAGTCGAGGAACTCCTCCAGAAAGGGGCTATCACGGAGGTTTCCCACACCCCCCGGGGTTCTACTCCGTTCTCTTCGTGATCCCCAAACCCACGGGAGGCCGGAGACCCATCCTCGACCTCTCCCCTCTCAACAAGTTCCTCAGACCCTCCAAGTTCAAGATGGACACTCCGACTCAGATCAGAGACTCCATCCACCACCTGGACTGGGCAACCTCCATAGATCTGAAAGACGCCTACTTCCAGATCCTCATACACCCATCCCACAGATGCTACCTACGGTTCGTCTGGCAGGGAAGGGTGTTCCAGTTCCAGGCGCTCCCCTTCGGCCTCTCCCTGGCCCCCTTCCTTTTCACGAAGGTGGTCGAGGAGTTGGCCTCCTTGGCCAGACAGGAGGGCATTCGCCTCCTGGTGTACCTGGACGACTGGCTCGTCCTGGCGTCCTCCCACGCGCAAGGCCTATCCCACACCAGCCGCCTCCTCAGCCTGTGTTCCACGCTGGGGTTCATCACCAACCCCAGCAAGTGCGAACTCATCCCCAGTCAGCACTTCGCCTTTCTGGGTATGAGTTTCGACACTATCTCCATGACGGTCTCCCAGACCCCGGAGAGGTCCGCCCGCATAGTGGACCTCATCTCCCGCCTTCGTCTATCCACCCACACCTCAGCCCGAACCCTGACCTCCCTCCTGGGGATGATGGAGTCCCTCTCGTCCCTCATCCCCCTAGGTCGGGTCCCCAAGCGCCAACTCCAGAGGGAGTTCCGGCGCCGTTGGTCACAGACCTCTGACCGATGGGACCAGACCATTCCCCTCGGTCCTTGGTTCCTGTGGGCTACGGAGGAGTGGCTCGACCCCGCCACCCTCACCCCGGGGGTTCCCATCTCCCTCCCAACCCAGCCCCTCCAACTCTTCACTGACACCTCCAACTCAGGCTGGGGCGCCCACTTGGAGAACTGTCACGCCTCAGGAGTGTGGGACACTCAGACTGCACGCCTCCACGTAAACGTCTTGGAGTTGGAAGCGGTCAGGCTGGCCCTCCTCCGCTTTCAGTCCCAAGTCGAGCACCGATGTGTTCTCCTCCTCATGGACAACACGTCGGTAGCTTGCTATGTCAACGGGGGGGGGGGGGGGGGGGGGCGCTCACTCCATCAGCCTCTCCCTCTGGACAGAGGCTCTCCTGCGTTGGTGTCTGGCACACGGAGTCACGCTTCGAGCGAGACACATAGCGGGCACACGCAGTATCCTGGCAGACTCCCTCAGCCGGTCCAAATCTCTCCTACACACAGAATGGATGCTCAGTATGCTGACCTTAGCGTCGGTGTGGGCTCATTGGTTCAGGCCGATGGTCGACCTTTTCGCCACTCGGTTCAACCATCGTCTGCCACTCTATGTCTCTCCCGTGCCCGATCCCCAGGCACATGCCATCGACGCCCTGTCCTTGTCATGGTCGGGTCTCATAGCCTACGCCTTTCCCCCCTTCCCGATCCTCCACAAATTGATCAGGAAGGCGAGACTGAAGAGGCCCAAGCTGATCCTCATAACCCCGTGGTGGCCGACCCAGTCCTGGTTTCCGGACCTAAAAGCCCTCTCCCATGTTCCCCCTCTTCGACTAAACCCCAGGTGGGACATGCTCAGGCAACCCCGCTCCGGACGCCCTCACTCCAACCCCCAGATGCTCCGCCTCCATGCCTGGCTGCTGTGTCCGCCTGGGTGCGAGCATCTGCCCCTGTCTCCCACTCGGACAGAGCCCGGTCCGTCCTAGACATCCTCGCGGGGGCTGGAGCCTCGCAGGACATGCGAGATTTAGCCTCGGCCTCGCGCAGACCCAGCACGGAGTCCCTCTATGACTACCGCTGGGAGAGATGGGTCTCCTGGTGCTCGGACAACTCCGTTCCCCATGATTCCCCTTCTAACATCCAGATAGGCAACTTCTTGTCTCACTTAGCCTTGGCGCATAAGCTTTCTGCTAGCTCCATCCGGGGCTACAGATCAGCCATCTGCACCACCATCCGCCAACTAGGTGGACCATCTTTCGAGAATGATTTCCTCCTCAGAGAGATCTCCAGAGGGGTGGCCCTACGGGAGGCCCAGTCCCCTAGGCGTGTACCCCTTTGGGACCTCTTTATTGTTCTTGACGCTCTTAGGAAACCTCCTTTCGAGCCTATTGCCTCCATTCCCTTTGACCTCCTTTCTATGAAGACCACATTTCTCCTCGCCCTGGCTTCGGCCCGACGGCGAAGCGAAATCCATGCCCTCAGCGGAGACCCCAGAGATGTGGCCTTCCATAGGGATGGCTCTGTCTCCCTGAAGTTCCTCCCTGAATTCTTAGCTAAAAACCAGGATCCGGGCTCTTCCTCCCCCTCCATCGTCATCCGCTCACTTGCGGATATCCTCGGCAGTCAAGAAAAAGGGGGGGACATGGACCTGTGCCCGTCCAGGTGCCTTAGATACTACTGGGAATGCTCCGCCCCAGGCGCACATCCCAGAGACACCTCCTCATCTCCATTAACCCCAACAATTCTAAGGACATCTCGGCGGGCACCATCTCCAGATGGCTGTCCAGGATGGTCAGATCTGCCTACGCCCAGGCGTACAAGGATCTCCCGGCCATATCCCCCCGAGCTCATGAGGTCAGGGCGCTGGCCACCTCCGTGGCGTTCCAGCACTCTGTCCCCATGCGCCATCTATTGGAGGCAGCCTTCTGGCGTTCGGAAAACCCTTTCATAACTTCTACTTGAGGGACATCCGAATGACCGGGGCTGATGGCTATGTCTCGTCTGGCAAGATCGGGGTTCCAGAAAATCTGGGAAGCAGTCTGTACTTACACTGAAATCTGCTCGCAATGGGTTCCGACAAACAGCCCTAGTCTAGCAGACGACGCTCGCCTTGAAGTATTGATTTTTCTCAAGGTCTTGTCCTAGTTTTCCATAGTCTCGTTTCGCGTGAAGACGCGATGCTTACATCCGCCATTTTCCCGTCGGTGCTCAAGGCAATCGACATGCCAGGAAAGTGTGCATTTCAGGATCCTTGGGTCAAGGTAAGCAGTACTGTTGCTAAGGATCCCCAAAACTACATTATGTTCTATGTTTGGTGTGCTAAAGATCGCCTCATTTGCCATCTATGGGCTCAAAAACCACACACTCATGCTGACTATGGCCACAAAAAGCGCATGGCTCAGTATCTTAAATACACACGCGTTCATGTTCCTGTCTTTTCAAGCGGATGGGTAGGGAGAGTGGCACTAGTTCAACCTCTACACTATGCTCCTACTCGGGCTGTTCCCCTTTTTGAGAACCCTCATACCTCGGGAGTGTGGGACACACAGTGTGGGACGCTCTGTGCCTCTCCACATCAACGGCCTGAAGTGGAAGCGGGCAGGCTTGCCCTCCCCCACTTCCGACCCCAGGTCTCGCACCGACTTGTTCTCCTGCCCAGGACAACACTTCGGTGCCTTGCTATGTCAACAAAAAGGGGGGGGGGCTCACTCCCTCAGCCTCTCCCTCCGAATAGAGGCCCCCCTCCACTGTTGCCGTGCGGGGATTCACCCTCTGCGCGACACACATAGCGGGGCCCCTCCTTCTCACTGAAGGGACCCTCAGCAGGCTGGCCCTCGGCCCAGTGGGGAACAGTGTTCAGGCCCAGGGTCACTCACCCTCCCTGGTCTGGCCTCATAACATACGCCTTCCCTCCATCCCCAATCCCCCACAGGGTGAGCCCTTTTCCAAGGGGAGGATGGCCTCTGGGCTCAACTCTGTTCCTCCATCTGGCCTTCCTCTTTTCAGATAGGTAGTTCCTATCTCTCCTATCTTCTTCATTACGCTCTCGGCTGGCTCCATTCGGGGCTACTGGGAACCCCGCGCCCCAGCACTCCTCCCAGTCCTCTCTAGATCCTTCCTAGATGGGCAGATCGGCCTACGCCCAGGCGTATAAGGATCTCCCCGTCTTATCTCCCCGGGCCCATGAGGGCAGGGCGCTGGCCACTTCCACAGCGATCCAGCGCTCTGTCCTCTTGCACCACATCCTGGAGGCAGCCTACTGGCATCCGGAAAATCCCTTCATGAGCCTTAATTTAGGGATGTCCGCATGACCAGGGCTGATGGTTCTAGGGACTTTTTTTGCAGCTAACGCAGCCATATCTATTCCTCTGCTAACCCCAAGAACCATTAGGGCTACGAAGCCCTCCTCCGATTCCTTTGAATTCTGCTATGGTCTGACATGGTAAAGTATATGACGCCAAAATGGGGAGTTTGTATTATACTCCCTGTTTGGCTAGTATACTTACCATGTCAGACTCTAATGCCCTCCCTACCTTCCCCGCTAGCGCTATGGTTCTCGGGGTTACCTTGCGCATAGGCCTCGTTGAATGAGGAACAGGAAGTTTACACCAGTTTCTTCCCTGGCGGAAGTAGTGTGGGCGTCACGTGATGTCTTATTACGGCATTAGCCACAAAAAATCTCGGCCTGGCAGAGCTGACTAACTGCCGTGGAATGCTATGGTCTGACATGGTAAGTATACTAGCCAAACAGGGAGTATAATACAAACTCCCCATTTTTGTGGCGGCTAATGCAGCTATTTCCGTTCCGCCATCTAACCCCAAGAACCATTAGGGCACTGTCCTCCTCCAATTCCTTTAAATTCTGCTATGGTCTGACATGGTAAAGTATATGACGCCAAAATGGGGAGTTTTTCTTATACTCCCTGTTTGGCTAGTATACTTACCATGTCAGACTCAAATGCCCGCCCTCCTTCCCCTCTGGTGCCAGGGTTCTCGGGGTTACCTTAGTGCAGCCTCAGGAGAATGAGGTAAACAAGCGCACTTCGGCGTTCTGCGCATGGCGGAAGTAAGGGGGGCTTCACTTGACTGTCTTATTATGCATGCCACAAAAATCTTCGGCCTGGCAGAGCTGACTAACTGCCGTTGAATGCTATTCTATAGTCTGACATGGTAAGTATACTAGCCAAACAGGGAGTATAAGAATAACTCCCCATTTCTCTTTCCTCTCTGTTTGTGTGTGAAGACATGTTTATTTTTTCTCATTTTTTCACGTGTTCCTGTATGTGATGAAAATTGTTACGGCATGCTGATTTGCTAATGCAAGAAGCGCTGTCTGTCAGGGCATCAATCTAAGTGGTGGCCAGAAGCAGAGAGTGAGCCTGGCACGAGCAACCTACTACAATGCTGATGTGTATCTGCTGGACGACCCACTCAGTGCTGTGGATTCCCATGTGGGCAAACACATCTTTGATAATGTCATCAGCCCTGAAGGCTTGCTAAAGAACAAGGTAACTGAAAAAAAAGGCGGCTTGGAAAGTTCCTTTTTAAATGAGAACTGTTGGTCATTTTCCAGGGGTGAGCTGATGAGACAAAAATGCACCTCTCAGAATCTACATAGTTTTTGAAATTGTAAACTTTTGCTTCTGGTACACATGCATATGAAAATAATGTTGTTGCTGGACCGGTGGATAGACAAAGTATATGTCAGTAAAGAATGCACCTAGACACCTTCACTAGGAAAGAGGATAGAAAATAATTCAGTGAAAGCAAATGGAGCAAATTGTCTTACACTTTGATCGTTCCATTTGTCCTACCACATGATGTCCAGGTTCTCTCCGCCAGTAGCTCACTGTGTGAGCATTACAGAAACTGACATAATATGTTGATACCTGCAGCAGGTGGCAAGTCGCAGACAACCTATGGTAGGTTCTACCTCCATAACATGATGAAGATATGGAGGCGCTTGACTGCCCCAGGGGTATAGTAGTTGCCCAGTCAACATCCCCCCCACTACACCCCCTCCCCCCTGTACTCATTTTACATTGATCCTTTCTATTTTGGTCATCCTGTTTGCATATAACTATCGCTGCCTGCCATTACTGGTTTTTGTGCTCAGTTACTTTGTGGTTTGATCAAGTTTACCATTTATTTTTTGTGTATGTGAAAGGGTCTTTCAAGTAGCACTGTTTATATTCACTTTCCCAAAATGGCTTGGGAGGGGGTCTACGTCTGTTTCCAGATTTTGGACTTCTAAAATTCTTTTTTCTTTGAAATATTCTTTTTGCTTGTGTGCCATTACCATGAGGGAGAATGGGGAGGAATTCTTTCACCCCTCGTGGAGTCTTTAGTGGCCACTTGCAGAGAGTTCTAGGCTAGGGGAACTGCACAGAGAGATTTGGGATCAATGTCTCTCTGTTTAGGTGAGCGTGCTTTCCACCATCCTTTTTGATATTCTGGCATTTGTTAGAACAGCTAAACAGGAGGAAAAGGAATTTTACAACTAATAGTGGTTTTAGAATATACTTAACTGCTCAAAGACAAGAATACCCTCCCACCTCCCTGTTTGCTGGGAAAAAGGTGTGAAAACTTGGCTAGTTTGAGTGTGGTTCAGTGAAGTGAACTCACTAAGGGTGATCATTCTTCCAGCCTAACTAGCTATGGAGGATGATTAGCTCCTTGCTGTCCCTTTTTTTCTTTTCTTTTTTCTTTCTTTCTTTCTTTTTTTTTTTTTTTTTGAGACTCCTGATAGTATGGCGATGTTCCACTCCAAGTAGGGCTAAAGCCTTTGTTTGGACAGGTAAGTATTTCATTTTATTACCTTTTGTAGTGAAATTTTCTTTCGTTCAAAACCTTTAATTTTTTTTTTTTCACCAAGTTCAGGTTATGGCTATATATACAGATGCAAGATAACAAAGTGCCAGATCCTCACTTCAGTATTCATTAAAATACTCAAGGCACGGTATCAAATAGAAAGATACGTAGCAACAGTGAACTCTGAACTTCAAAAACTCGAAAATAACTGGATTCATTATAAACCTTTATTTGAAGATTCACATGAGTAATGGTCTTTTAGTAAATGATCTGTGAGTGGGGAAGTTACAACTTTGAAAGTGAAAAGAATTGTCAACTATTTCAAATACACTGTACGTTGATTGCTTATCTCGATTCCCATGAATATTATTGTCATTGTGATAACTACTAATTTTGAAGGATTTTAATTCTTATAAGCGACATATGTATATATGTGTGTATGTATATGTATGTATATGTATATATATATATATGTATATATATATATATGTGTGTGTGTGTGTGTGTGTGTATGGGTATATATATGTCGCATTTGAGGGGAGATATGTCAGGGAAATAAGAGCTTCATTTTTTTTTTTTTTTTTTTTTAATAGAATAAGCTTACGCAGTAGGGAGGTATTTGCCATAATATACGAGGCATACGTAGATGCCATGGTCTCAGTAGGATGAATATGACTTGAGTGTAAAAGAGCTAATGCATAGGAGTACGTATGTGTATCGTCGCTGGCGAGCTCTGGCCATGTGTCTGCAAACAGTTTCATCGAGTGTGCATGGAGAGAGCATGGGGGGGAAGGGATGAGATCTATGTGTGCAATGTGAATATTTGGGTGTGTGGATATAATACATGTTTGTGTTTGGGATGATGCTTACCTATAGATGGATTGGATGACATGGAATATCCAATGTTCAGCCTGTTACTTTTTTTTTTTTTTACTGAAAAAAAAAAAAAAGAATTTTTTTTATCTTGGATGGCTCTATATAGAGTGGAAGGTTCCATTCTAATGTATTGATGTGACCCTTGCTGGCTGGTCCTGTTGCTGTTCTTGGGAACTTTCGACCTTTCTTTCGTCCCAAGGATAGTATGGGAGGGATTTAGTCACCGGAGGATCGCATACAGTTGTGCACAGAATATGTGTTATATGTTATTTAAAAAACTAAAATAATCTCAGGAAATAGATATTTTGATTGCAACATGGATTACTTTCAACCCAGAGATTCTTGTCTCTGCATCATCTTGTACTTTTTATATAAATTTTGTGAGCAAGAAGAGCAGACATTTTTCAATATGCTGTTTAACTGTCATACTAATATGTACCGATTTTGGACGAATGTCCAGCAGTTGCTGACTTGAATATATTCACATTGTCATGATTTTATGATTGACAAGGAACTTGTATTGTTTGATGTTAAGCAGAATACACAGACAGACGCTCTTTTTGAATCCATCATTTTATTTGCAAAATTTTACATCTACATATAAATGCCAAATGCACAGCTACATGTACATACCTTTGTTATATCATTGAGTGACAGATTTTACTTAGAGCATTACATGGCAATTACAAATATAACTTGTGCAAGTTTAAACAAACTTGGTTTCTGTACAATTCAGTTCTTGATTAGTTTGAACGTTAGAATTCAAAATAAAATATATGTATTTTATCTGTAAACCACTACATTCAGCAAGATCTACTTCAGCTGTATGTTTTCAAAAATGGTTGAATATTTGTATATAATCAAGTTTGATTTGTGTTTGATATGAAAATGTCAATGGACCTCCCCTGTCCCTTACCCTCAGTCCCCAACCCCCCCGACCCCGGTCCCCCTTTTCTTTTGTGTACAAGGATGTTTGATTGTTCAATGGCCTTTGTGTGTGTGTGTGTGTGTGTGTGTGTGTGTGTTTGTATGGCCCCCCCCCCTTTTTTTTTTTTCTTTTTTTCTTTTTGAAATGTTATGATATTCATTTGTAATGTATTGTTTGAAAAATGATTAAAAAAAAAAGAAAAAAAAAAAAGAAAAAAAAAAGTTCAGGTTATGGCAACTTTCTGACGTGTCGTGTGTTGTTTTGTCTAAGTGAACAGATGCGGTCATCATTCTTCTCTCCTTTTTTTTTCCCTCCAAACTGTGTTACAGTCTTTTGCAGCCTTGAAACACAAAATGGTTGTGTTGTGAGCAGTATGATATGATGATTAATCTGCCACTCAAACAACATAATCAGTAGCCTGATTTGCTTATTCCTTCAGACTCGAATCCTGGTGACTCATGGCATCGGTTTCCTGCCGAAAGTGGACAAGATTGTGGTGCTGAAAAATGGCCAGATATCAGAAGCAGGGTCCTTCACTCAGCTCATGGACCATAATGGTGCCTTCGCCGAGTTCCTCAGGACTTACTTGACAGAGGAAATGTACCTGGAAGGCTCCTCTGTTGATCCTGGAGATCTGGAGTGTGAGTAGTATTTATGTGCAGTCATTTCCCTTGAATGGGGGCCGAAGTCGCTGGCTCTGAATCACACGGCTTGCAAGAGGGATTAAGAGTGGATATAGGTAAACTTGAGATATTGGGTAAATGTTAATGATTAGTGTTTGCAGAACATTGAATCTCAACACCTTTTTTGAGCTGTTGCACAATTCATATCCAATGACTCTGGCCTCCATTTTTGAGAATTGGTTGGGTTACATATGCAAGTGTGTAATGTGTTGGATAAGATAATCTGCTGTAAAAATATTTTACTGAATTTTTTTTTTCTAGTCCAATGTTTTCTTTTGATGAGTTTCAGTTTGTTAGAATGATTTTTAGGTTGATGAACTTTGTTTATTAGTAGTGAATAAAACTGTGTACTTGCTGGTTGGTTGGGCTGTTAGTTAACTGGTTTTTGTTTTCTGTCTTTTGTGGTCATCATTTGTTATATGTTGAATAAGTTTTAGAATCTGGTGTATGTGTGTGTGTGGTTGCCATATTTCTGTGTTTTATTTCAGGTAATGTCAGTACAGTTGTTTTTATTAGTTTTATTATTGTGTGATTATAAAGCGAGTAATGCTGGTTAGATAATAGGATAAAATTCTCTTCTTATGATGCAATGGAACTTCTGTATAACAACATTGAAAATTCTGTGAGAATTCTGCCTTTTTTTTTTAAAGAGGGATCTTTGCCAGGAGGCAGACTGACTGGTGGTTTACACAATGTGAAAATGCTCAAAGTATATTGTAAAGGGGCTGTTGATCCTTGAAAACAGTTGAAGTCTCATTCAGACATCCTTCCCCCTGAAATAAAGGACAGATTTCATTGGTCTTGCAAGATCACATTCAGTAGAAAAGCAAAAATGGCCAAAGTGACAGTAAGCTGGAAGTCAGGGAATTTCAGGTAATTTAAACTTTGTTGATTGTGCCTGCAGTTTGGCAGGTTGAAATTGACAAGTGTGTGTGTTTGTGTGTGTGTGTAAGAATGTGTGTGTGTGTGTGTGTGTGTGTGTGTGTGTGTGTGTGTGTGTGTGTGTGTGTGCATGTTTGTTCGTTTGTGTGTGTCTATCTGTGTGTGTATGTGACTGTGCGCATGGGTGCATGCATTTCATTTCATTCTGAACAGTTCTGACGATGCATGAAGAAATCATCTCGCAACTGGAAGCGGTCACCCATGACAACACTGGTGCTGGAACAGCCCTGCTACAGAGGTATTTGACATATACGTACACTGTCTAGAAACTGAGCTTCAGATCTATCATGTCACAAGGCAACAGACCTGTCTATCACAAGCTTATTTGGATAGTGTCACAAGATGCAAACAACACACATGGCTGTATGCTGAGTTCATAAATAAAAAGTATATAATGCACCCTTGTACTCTTCAGAAATTATTTTGTTTTGGTCATTTCCAGACATTTGGTTTAACAGGGTATTTGTCGGATTTTGTACAAGTATCTAGAGAATTCTTCCATATTTTGCAGTGTCAAAACCTTTCTGAGTTATGGCCAGTTTTGCTAGCTCTGTTTGGCCCAAATCATGGCTAATGCAGTATCTAGATAATTCTTTCCTATTTTACAGTGTAAAAACCTTTCTGAGTTATGGCCAGTTCTGCTAGCTCTGTTTGGCCCAAATCATGGCTAATGCAGTATGCAGACTCCCCCCCCCCCCTCTGCTTTTAATTCTTACCCTGTTGGCTCAAGTACAGGTCTATCTGCTTCCTTCTTTCTGTGGCCATTACTATTACCCCAGGTTTTTGCTTTGTCTTTCCTTTCTCTTTTTTGAACTTCAAAATTTTTTTAAAATCCATTTTGTAGCTGGCTTTTACGTCCGAGGCACTATTTTTAGTTCTGTTTCAGATCAGTATATTCTTTGATTCAGTCTCTCTGTGAGCTCTGTTTCAGAGCAGTACATTCTTTGATTCAGTCTCTCTGTGAGCTCTGTTTCAGAGCTGTACATTCTTTGATTCAGTCTGTCTGTGAGCTCTGTTTCAGAGCTGTACATTCTTTGATTCAGTCTGTCTGTTCTGTTTCAAGCAGTACATTCTTTGATTCAGTCTGTCTGTTCTGTTTCAAAGCAGTACATTCTTTGATTCAGTCTCTCTGTGAGCTCTGTTTCAGAGCAGTACATTCTTTGATTCAGTCTGTCTGTTCTGTTTCAGAGCAGTACATTCTTTGATTCAGTCTGTCTTTCTGTTTCAGAGCATACTTCTTTGATTCAGTCTCTGTAGTCTGTTCAGCAGTACATTGCTTTGATTCAGTCTCTCTGTGAGCTCTGTTTCAGAGCAGTACATTCTTTGATTCAGTCTCTCTGTTAGTTCTGTTCAGAGCAGTACATTCTTTGATTCAGTCTCTCTGTGAGCTCTGTTTCAGAGCAGTACATTCTTTGATTCAGTCTGTTTACTGTTTCAGAGCATCTTTTGATTCAGTCTCTGTCTTCTGTTCAGAGCAGTACATTCTTTGATTCAGTCTCTCTGTTAGTTCTGTTTCAGAGCAGTACATTCTTTGATTCAGTCTCTCTGTTCTGTTCAGCAGTACATTCTTGATTCATTCTGTGCTCTGTTTCAGAGCAGTACATTCTTTGATTCAGTCTGTCTGTTCTGTTTCAGAGCAGTACATTCTTTGATTCAGTCTCGTTCTGTTCAGCATACTCATTGTTCAGCTCTGTGCCTGTCAGAGCAGTACATTCTTTGATTCAGTCTCTGTGAGCTCTGTTTCAGAGCAGTACATTCTTTGATTCAGTCTGCTGTTCTGTTCGAGCGTTCATCTTTGTTCAGTCTCTGTCCTTTTCAGAGCAGTACATTCTTTGATTCAGTCTGTCTGTTCTGTTTCAGAGCAGTACATTCTTTGATTCAGTCTCTGTGCTCTGTTTCAGACAGTACATTCTGATCATCTCTGAGCTTTTCAGAGCAGTACATCTTTGATTCAGTCTGTCTGCTCTGTTCAGAGCATACATCTTGATTCAGTCTGTCGTTGCTTCAAGCAGTACATTCTTTGATTCAGTCTCTGTGAGCTCTGTTTCAGAGAGTACTTCTTGATTATCTGTCTGTAGCCTTAAAGCAGTACATTCTTGATTCGTTGTCTGTTGCTCAAAGCGTACATTCTTGATTCAGTCTCTGTGACTCTTTTCAGAGCAGTACATTCTTTGATTCAGTCTCTGTAGCTCTGTTTCAAAGCTACATCTTGTTCAGTCTGTCTGTTCTGCTTCAAGCAGTACATTCTTTGATTCAGTCTGTCTGTTCTGTTTCAAAGCAGTACATTCATTGATTCAGTCTGTCTGTTCTGTTTCAGAGCAGTACATTCATTGATTCAGTCTGTGAGTTCTGTTTCAGAGCAGTGCATTCATTGATTCAGTCTCTCTGTTGGTCCTGTTTCTGAGCAGTCTTATTCTTTTTTTAAGCTATGGTTTTTCCATAGCTCAGTCATGTGCTTTGCCAGTTTGATCATTGAGTCTCACCAGTCCAAGGATGTCATAAGTGGAGAATTGATGGGACTGGTGTGCTGTGTTCAACCACCTTTCAGCTTTACCTGATCGTTCTCCTGAAGATGATCAAACTAAGGGGCTTGAATAGGAAACTAAGCATTATCCAAAGCATAAATCTCCTCGTAAAAGATGTTGTATGACCAACAAGGAGAAGGCTGATTTCAGTCATTCACAAATTATATTGGTGCTCTAAGAAGCAAGAGATCTTTCTTTGTTATTTGCTACATCTCTCACAAAGTTTTCTGCGCACATGGTAGAGGCAAAGGTTGTGAAGATGGGTGATGTGTGTAGAGGTACAGCTTCCGTCAAGGCTGCCTTCTCAACATAAAGGTTAAGGAATAAAGGCAGTGAAAACCACAGTAAGACTGCTGGAAGTGAGAACAGGGAGGAATTTCTGCACTAAATTAAGTTTTAAAGTTAGTTATTAGATCAGACATTAGTCATTAATTTAGTTGACATGGAAATGCTTCGTTAACCTAGGATGCTAACAACATCTGAGGGAAGCTCAATCCTCCTCTTTCCGTGTCATCTGTCTTAATCTGGCTTGTCTTCCTTGATTGCAAGTCAGTCCTCCTGAACCGTTTGCTTCAGTTTTTATACTTGTCAGTTTTTTGTGCCGCTGTTGGATTGTTGTGAGCTCAGTTGTAGGTTTGACATTTCTTATTGCTGATAGTTATCCTTTATTTGTAAGTACTTATTTGAGTGGGAAAATCCTTTTTTTGTGTTTGTGATTGTGTATCTGCAGGCAAATTTCACAGTTCAGTGGCCGAACCCATTCATCATCAGATGTCCAGAGCAGCCAGTTGTCCTCAACTTCCATTGGAAAAGATGGCCAAAAGAAAAAAACTGAGAGACAGATGACTGTCACAGAAGAGGAAAAGTTCATAGAAAATCAAGCAAAGGAAAAGGACAAACTGATCCAAGCTGAAAGCATGGAGACTGGCCGGGTGAGTCTTTCAGTTTGCTTCATGTGCATTGGTTGTGATTCTTGAGACTGGTGCCTGCCCTTTGATAACAATAATTCCTGGATACTGTTTACTTGTGAATGAGCTGAGTGACCATGCTGTCTAGAATGGAGATTGCAGTCTACCTGAGCCTGTCCAGTATACTTGTAACTTTTCAGATCTTTCTGAGCATTATTCTGAAATGTGTTCTCAGAAATGTGATTTTATAATTCTGACGTGTAGTATTCATGTATACTTTAGCCTTTAAACACGAGGCTTGCCTTTTTGTATAACTTGAGGCTTTTACTTACAAACAGATGACATCATAACTCATGTTAATTGGTTTGAAAGGGACTCTTAAAGTTTTGGAAAAGATTGATCCAACTAAACATATTGTCAGCATTAATTACAGATTAAAACCTGATCCATACCACTGATCCAGACGGCTGTATGCCAGAATTCTTCTTGTTTGCTTGTTGAAAAATAAAAGTATCTCTCTCACAACCAAACTGAAGCTTTTGCATACAATTTGTACTTTCCATTTTTCTGTATACAGATGTATACCAGGAACAGCACATCCACCTTGAGCTGAAATTTTATTGCAGTGTTCAAATGTCTTGGGCTTTTATTACTGGCCAGGTCAAGTGCTCAGTATTCCTGGCATATCTGAAGGCAGTGGGAGCCATTCTCACCATCATCATTATCCTGTTCTCCATTCTGTACAACGCTTCCAGTATCTACGCCAACATTTGGCTCTCTGAGTGGAGCAATGATGCTCGCCTTCCCAATGCCACCAGTCATACCGATCTGCGCAATAAGCGTCTTGGGGTGTATGGTGCTCTTGGTGTTGTTCAAGGTTGGCAAAAATTTGACTTCTTTTGTGTCTCCATTTGGCTTCTTTATGAAAAAGAAAGATGGCTAATGCCTGTGTGTGTGTGTGTGTGTGTGTGTGTGTGGTGTGTGTGTGTGTTTGCGCATGTTTATGTGTGTATGCGTGTGTTCATTCTTCTGCATGTCTTTAGCTTTTTCTTTTACTTAGTAGGACTCACTGTAAGCCACAAACCAATTTGGACCTGGATAGTCTAGAAAGACGGAAATAAGAATAGAGCTCAGTGTATCAGTCTCAACCAAAACTTATCGGCTGGCCTGGCACTCTGTCAAGTGCAGAGGAGAATCACAGCATGTGTATGCCTGTATATAAGTTCTTTCATGTGTGTTTAGTTTCTCATACTTGCTTATTCAAACAGTTGCTGTATCCCTGCTTGGAGTGATACATTGCCATATTATGAGGACGAAAAAACTCTCACAATATTGGGAGAGCAGGGAGCTAACCTTGCGTCTGAACCCAATTAGACAGTAAGAGTATCACCTTCATTGAGATCACTTCATTGCACTATATTCAAACAAAGGTCAGTTTTCTCCTTTTTTATGGCAAGGGAACTGCCACCCCCTTCCCCCTTCCCCCCCCCCCCCCCCCAGCCTCATCCCCCGCCACTCCCATATTCTTCAGAGTTTGGTCTTAGTATTTTGAATCCTCACAAGCAGCCTTTTAAAGTAACTTTTGTTTCAGTTGAGGTAACTTCTTTCAACCTAGCTTGGCTTTGGTCTGCAGAGTCAGTGAGATTCATGCCTTTTCCAGGGACCCACAGTCCTTTGACTGGCAGGATGATGGCTCAGTCTTCCTCTCCCTGTGCCCTTCTTTCCTGGCCCCAAACCCACAGGCCAAAAGACCAGCCCTTGACGATAATCTTGCCTCTGCTGGGCCCTTTGTAGTCCATCCCAGGCCCAGACAGCTGAAGGTGAAATAGGTTAACTGTCTTGTTAGACCCCTGAAGATGTACCTTCATAGGACAGTCAGGTCACCGTAGCTTCCTGCTATAGCAGTGCCACGGAAGTGCTGCTACAACACCCGAGAAGATAAGCTTCTGGATTAGGCAGGTATTTTGCCAGGCTTATGTCCACGGTCAGAAACTGCTTCCTCCCAAAGCAGATATCACAGCACATGAAGTCTAGGCTCTCTAGTTCCGCCCTCTGGTGGAGCATTGTGGTCACTGATGTAGTGCACGCAGTAGACAGGAAGTCACAGACGACCTTTGGAAGGTTTCACCTCTGTGACATCACTTTACCTATGGAGGCATGCAGTAGACGGGAAGTCACAGACAACCTTTGGAAGGTTTCACCTCTGTGACATCACTTTATCTATGGAGGCTTGCAGTAGGCAGGAAGTCACAGACAACCTTTGGAAGGTTTCACCTCTGTGACATCACTTTAGCTATGGAGGCATGCAGTAGGCAGGAAGTCACAGACGACCTTTGGAAGGTTTCACCTCTGTGACATCACTTAAGCTATGGAGGCATGCAGTAGGCAGGAAGTCACAGACGACCTTTGGAAGGTTTCACCTCTGTGACATCACTTAAGCTATGGAGGCATGCAGGAGGCAGGAAGTCACAGACGACCTTTGGAAGGTTTCACCTCTGTGACATCACTTTAGCTATGGAGGCATGCAGGAGGCAGGAAGTCACAGACGACCTTTGGAAGGTTTCACCTCTGTGACATCACTTTAGCAATGGAGGCATGCAGTAGGCAGGAAGTCACAGACGACCTTTGGAAGGTTTCACCTCTGTGACATCACTTTAAGCTATGGAGGCATGCAGTAGGCAGGAAGTCACAGACGACCTTTGGAAGGTTTCACCTCTGTGACATCACTTTAGCAATGGAGGCTTGCAGTAGGCAGGAAGTCACAGACGACCTTTGGAAGGTTTCACCTCTGTGACATCACTTTAGCTATGGAGGCATGCAGTAGGCAGGAAGTCACAGACGACCTTTGGAAGGTTCTACCTCTGTGACATCACTTTAGCTATGGAGGCACTACACTGCTTTGGGGGCATTGTGATTGCCCATGCTGCAAAATCTCCTCCCCCCCTCCGACTTCTCATGACTGTTTTGGTCAGTCTGATCACGGAGCACCATTCCTGCGTGCCTCGTGTTTTGTTTTGTTTTTTCCCTGAAGATGGAGTATGGCTGCCTTAATGGCGGGAGAAAAAACGGTCATACACACAAAACTCCACTCCCTTTGTTGGGTAGATGGGCTTAATCCTTGCCTGTCTATACAGGGAGTGTCCGCAGGAGCATCAGCCTGCATACGCAGAGGAAGAGGAGGAGGTTTTGTTTTGTTTTGTTTTTCACATTTGTTATTTTACGCTTTGTTCAAGTTGCCATTTGTGTTCATTTGGTATGAGTTTTGAAGGGTCTTTTTGGCGGCTCTATTTGTACTTGCTTACTGAGTATGTCTTGGGAGATGGTCCTCTCCTTTTCCTCCATTTGTGCATGAGAACTTCATTTCTCTTTGAGGCATTCTTATCGCTTGTCACTTTGTACCGTTCTCCTGAGAGAGAGCTGGGACTTATCCTTTCACCTCCAGACTAAGCATGGGAGACAATTGTGTATGACCCTGTTCTAGGCTTGGGAGATTACACAGAGACATTCTCATGTGGGATCAGAGTCTGCTTTATTCATAGATGTACTGCTTTTTGTTTTGTTTTTTACCTTTCGATTTTGAATTAACCATTTTTTTTTCTGAAAGCACAATACTTAATGGTGTCACAGTCTTCTCTGCATTTTACCTTACATTTTTAATGCATTGTCTATTTCTAATACTTTTGTAATCTAAGATTATTTATCATAAAAACTAAAATCCACATTTATCCCCAGTACTGTCTGTTTAAAGAATGGAAAAGCAACTTTCTCAGACTTGAACAAACTTGTGGGTATGCTAGTTTGAATAAACTGCTTTTGAATACTTCAAGCAGGATAGTACTCGGGGATAATTGTGCAGGAAAAAAATGTAATTTATTGGACCCAACTTCAGTCTTTTAGCTTACAGATTCCATGCCGCCATATATTTTGTCTTTCATTTCTGTAGTTTATTTTTGTTTAGGATCAGTTCTTGATTATTTCAAGTTTGTTACTCAGGTGCATACATCTGTTTTACACCTTGCAAACCATACTAATATTGATTGACTTTCGACACTTGCTGGTTTTTGCTGTTTCCAAATTCTGATGTGTATATTCTGTGCTCTTTCCACATTTGCTAGTGTACATGGATGTGGAATAAAATGTGATTGTCAGGGATGGTCACAGTTAATGCCTATACTACATAGACACAGTATGGCTCAAAGAGAAGACAAGAAGCCCTGTCCTGCCCTAGGTGTGCTGGTGATGCTGTGTGCCTTCTTGACGGCCATGGGAGGAGTGGCAGCCTCTCGCACTGTCTTCTTCCAGCTTGTGGTCTCTCTGCTCCGCTGCCCCCTGTCGTTCTGTACTGTCACACCCCTGGGGCGGGTGCTGAACAGGTGTAGCGAGGACGTGGCGGAAGTGGACTTTGTGGTGCCCTTCACCCCGCGATCCGTGATGAACTGTGTTCTGTCGTTAATGGAAACAGTGGGGGTGATTATCTACTCCACTCCTTGGGCCGCTTGCCCTCTCCCTGTGCCTGCTGTGGGCTATTGGGCCATTCAGGTAGGATGGTGAGAGCGTTATATCAAGTTCTTATTGAACAGTCTGATCTTTTCTTATCCTCCAGCTCCCACCCCATCCCCTCCTGCCCATACCTTACTTCGCCTGCCTTTTAGTTGGCCTCGGAAATATTTTCAGCTGGAAAGTACACCTGTTTGAAGCTGGCTTGATCAGTTTGCACTGTTCTGTAAACTTCCCAAAGGTGTAGGAGGAGAAGAGTGACATTAAGGAGAAAATGCTTTGTTTTGTTCATTCGGTGGTCTGTTACCGTTGTAGGGAACCTTTTCATTTTAGGAAGCTTAGTCTTGCAAGCCTTCAGCATGGCAGAACAAAAGGAATAGGGTCTCAGTTTAGTTTATCTTATAACCTTTTAGTTGGAGTGAAAACAATAAGAAGAATCAGTGTATGACTGAAATAGGAAATAGATTTATTGTCTGTCCTTCCCTCTTTCTTCTCATTCTCCCTGCATTTGCTTGTGTGGAAAATCTCTTAACATTGTGTATGGATTCATGCAGATGACCCGTGGTAACCTCTGCCTTGCACTTCCTCCTCTCAGTGTCTGTTCTGTCCACCTGCGGATGGTCTTGATTTTGAAGTTTATTTGATAGTTATTGAGCTTTTCTTTGTTGTAGCTTGTTTGTCCAGTTTGAAACTTTCCAGATTTTTGTTTGCCTGTGCAAACTCCACTCCCTTGTTTCATTTTCCACCTTGATCAGTTGCTGATGCATGCATGTCTCCTTACCTTCATATTCTTTGTTCAGTAGTTATTTGTAGCCTCAATTTTACCCCAGTTATAGGTCATTATATACTCTTCACAGAACAAGAACATGGTTCTCCAGCATTGATGATTAATTTCTGTACAACTTTGGTATGATAATATTATAGTTTGGATGGAAATCATTGTTTAAAGAAAAAAAAACACAACTGACCTAGCACATTTTGTGATTTTGATTTTAAGTATTCAAATATCAGTTGCACATCAGCATCACTTCAGTTGTGTAGACCTCGAGTGCCATTGTTTATACAATAAGGATTACGCTAAAAGTTATCTCTCTCTTTGCCGAGATCCAGCAGATTGTATTCTGCCATAGTGGTTGATTTTGCTGCCTATTTTTGGTCACTTTTACAAACTGTTTAGTTTTTTTTTTTTTTTTTTTTTTTTTGCTGTCCAACCTCTGCGCCAACTCAGAGGCAGTGCACCCACGCCGCTCATTCCGACACCCCGTCCACAGCCACAGCCTGGTCGGCCCCGCCACAGCCCCGGCACCGGCCATCCACAGGGAGCAGTCAATGTCAAGTCGTCACGAGGCACCCCACCGGAGGAGACACTGCACTGCTGCCGAGTCACTTCGGTGGTGTTCAGTGGTGCCTGTTCTGATCTAACATACGCAGGACACCACCTACTAAGCCCCCTACTGACGACAATAATTGCTTAGTCGCGGAGCCGGCGTGAATGAGCTCTCCCTCCGGAGGGCGCCACCACGTCCGTCCAACGACAGCACCCATGGACTCGCCGATACTGGTGACCCCGACGGAACCAAACTAAGGCCACAGAGGTGGAGAGGACATCGAAATTGAGGTCACCATGAGAGCAGGGTATGAAGGGCCACAGAATTTGAGACATTTAAAAAAAATTTTTTTTTTTAATGCTGATCTGTGAGAATGAGGATGATTAAGATGATGCTACGGATTTCCATTTTGGTCTGAGACTACATGACAGGGCTGTACTCTACGCTTCCTTTCATAATATATCCCGGCGTTAACCAGGCCCGAGAGATACAGGCACCTGCAGTGTTGGTCAGGAAATTTGAGCAACACTCTCAGAAATGCATCCATTAAGTGGATGAAACGTTTAGTTCTGTTTGGCTTGGTTGGTTGGTTGGTTTTTGTTTTTGTGTGTGAGTGAGAGAGAGAGAGAGAGAGAGAGAGAGTGTGTGTGTGTGTGTGTGTGTGTGTGTGTGTCTATGTTTCTTTCATTCAGTGACTTCTTATAGCATAGTTTTGTTGTCTTCTTTCAATATCTTAGAATTTTTCTCCTATCCGTTTGGCTGGATTTTGTCATGTGTCTGGTTGATTTTTTGTTTTTTAAGTAAGCTGTTTTTTGCATTCAATCATGAATTCACCCACACCCCACGTCAGTGCTGCACATCCTTTCCCCATCCTTTCTACCTTTTTTCCTTTATAAAGAAAGCACAAGACTCCGAGCAGAGATGACTGCTTTTGCACTTCTGTTGTATTCTTGAGTGTTTGTGCCTGTTTATTATTTTAGCCAGTTTGATGTGTACATTTGATTATGCATTTGTCAGCAGTGCTCCATGGAGGCAACGTGTTCGCTAATGCTCGTTTGCAGATCCGTGTTCTTGACCCTTGTATCAACAGGTTGTATGAGGCATGGGAAGAAACAGTCCTGCAAGTGCAGCATGATTTTAGAATGATGAACAGTCTCACTCAAGATACTCCTTTTGTTCACCTGTTCCCTAGGACTCTTCATTTTCTGGGGGTCGCTGCTTCGGTCTTTGGGAGCCCGAAATGCCTCAAGTGTTCTTCACTCCGGTTTTCTGGACAACATGTTGCGGTCTCCCATGATGTTCTTTGATGTGACCCCACTGGGGCGCATCATCAATCGGTTCAGCAAGGATGTGGACTCCATTGACATGGTGGTGCCCTTGAACATCCATATGTTTCTCACGTGTTTCCTGCAAGTCCTGGGCACCATTATTGTCATCTCCATGGGCACCCCATTGTTTCTCTCCGTCATCCTAGGACATAGACAGAAGGGGGCTGGAAGTGGCATCGTTTGTGGATGAACATTGGTGTTGGTGTTACATACTGGTGCCTGAAGAACTCATGGTGTCCAGTTTTGCTTTTGTCTTCTTGGTGCCACAGCTTAGAGCCAGAAATGCATTTGTTATTTATTCACGTGGTTCCTGGGCTAGTTTGTTGCTTCATTGACTAGTTTCCGTACATCACTTAGCGACATTAATGCCTTCAGCAAAGTCAGTTAAATTCTTACATACTCAGAGCCAACTGTGCAGCGGTAATTTATCAGTTTTTATCTGAGAAAATTAAAAGTATAATTGATTCTAGGCATACTGATATTGAAAAAAAAAATAATGAAGATCTGGCTGGCTGTTTTCAGGTTTTCTTTTTAACAGAAGAACACCAGCTACCATTATACACATGTGGGTTTGTGAACTAGTAGGTCTTAGGTTTGAATCCCATCAAAGGCATATATTTCGGTGTCTGTAAACCCAGACTATCTTCTGCCAAAAGTTGAGTGTGCTTTGCGCTTGAATGGGAAGACTGGAAGCATACAGACAAGTTCCATCCGCTTAATGGGTATGTTCCTGATAGCATTGCTCAACTGTTCTCACCAGCACCGCAGTGTTTGTATGTCTCGGACCTGGTTGATGCCAGGTACAGTGTAAGAGAAAGCACAGAGCATGATCCTGTCTTGTAGTCTCAGACCAAAACAGATGAAAACATGGTTTCTTTTATCCTTATCCTCATCGTTCATCGTAAAGAAAAAAAAAGTATCAAATACTTAACCCATCCATAACCTTCTTATGATGACATTGTTTTGGTTACCTTGACAGCAAGGGGGGAGGGGGGGGGGACAGCAAGTGAATAATTATTGTGATCAGCATGGAGTGGATTTGGCTGTGTATGGACCAGACAGAATTAGTAATATGGAAATGATGCTACTAGGAATGGAAGATGGAAGATGTTTGAAAGGGTGGGCGTAAGGATGTTGGGAGAAGGGATTGGGGGTGGAGGGGTGGGGAGGGGGTACAGGAACAGAGATGGCAAAAACCAAATAGATTCCTAACCAATGCCAAGCTCAGCAGTATTAAATCTTCATGCGGGGTGAAAATAAATCAGTGAAAAGTTACTGAAAAGTTCTGAATCTGTTATCTGAAAGGGTTTTCTTTCAAGTTTTGCACATCAGGATTAATGTTTTCCCCCTCTGATTCTATCATGACCAGAGTGGTGCCTTTGCCCTCCTTTGTGTAAACAGCCCTTTGCTAAACAAGCCTCACATGAAAGGTTTAAAGTAATTAAATCATGAATGAAGGTTTGGGGTTGTTAAATCATGTTCTTATGATAACTGTCTACTTTATTTAACTCTCCTCCCGTAAATGAAGGTTTAGGGTCGTTAGATCATCTTCCTTTGATAACTGTCTACTTTATTTGACTCTCCTCCCGTAAATGAAGGTTTGGGGTCATTAAATCATCTTCTTATGATAACTGTCTACTTTATTTGACTCTCCTCCCATAAATGAAGGTTTAGGGTCATTAAATCATCTTCTTATGATAACTGTCTACTTTATTTGACTCTCCTCCCATAAATGAAGGTGTGGGGTCATTAAATCATCTTCTTATGATAACTGTCTACTTTATTTGACTCTCCTCCCATAAATGAAGGTATGGGGTCGTTAAATCATCTTCTTATGATAACTGTCTGCTTTATTTGACTCTCCTCCCATAAATGAAGGTATGGGGTTGTTAAATCATCTTCTTATGATAACTGTCTGCTTTATTTGACTCTCCTCCCATGAATGAAGGTTTGGGGTTGTTAAATCATCTTCTTATGATAACTGTCTACTTTATTTGACTCTCCTCCCATGAATGAAGGTTTAGGGTCGTTAAATCATCTTCTTATGATAATTGACTACTCTGTTTGACTCTCCTCCCATAAAGCAAGGTTTAGGGTCGTTAGATCATCTTCTTATGATAATTGACTACTCTGTTTGACTCTCCTCCCATAAAGGAAGGTTTAGGGTCGTTAGATCATCTTCTTATGATAACTGTCTACTTTATTTAACTCCCCTCCCTATAACAGTAGGTCTCATTTGCTCTGCTGGTTAACTCAAATCTGTTTTCTGGCCTTCCTGGTCATGGAAGCACACACTTTTGGATCTTTCTGGATGAATGGTCTCAACTACAAACTCACCTTTTCATGTCTTTTCTCTCACTGATGTTCAGACTGGTCTGTGTTTCCGGGTCATGTCCCCATTGTTCAGCAAGTATTAATTAAAAGATGCCACAAAGTTCAGAAAATGTAGGTTTTTTTAAAAATCTGATTTTTCTTCTTCTTTTTTTCTTTAATGTTCTACAGCTGTGAAAGATCTAGATCCTGAGCCAGAAATGGTGGAGTGACCATGTCTTATGATGTCTAAGGTTGGAAGCTGCTGTTCACAGTGGTGTAACTTGTACCTGATTCTGCCCTGATAAGGGGAAAAGTAGCAGCTGAGGAAAAGAGTCGTGCTTTTCCCTTGTGGTAACTCTGCAGAGAAAGGGATGTTGCTTCCAGCTGTTATTCCTTGAACGTCCCAGAGTAGATCTTCCTGTCGTGTCTTAAAATGTTCAGCCATGCTGAAAAAAGTAGTTGAACGCTTGCCTTGATTTCTTGTGTTCTATTTTGGCATTGTTTTATTTTAACATATATGCCTAGCTTAAAAAAAAAAGCTATAAAAATGTGAAAAAGGCAAAACAGAGCAAAACAAAACTGCAGAGAACAATGTTTTTGTACCACACCTATATATAATTCTAACAAAAGCATGATTGTATGTGTTTCTCTGAAACCTTGTAATGTAGATGGATGGATGTGGGTTTTTTTGTTGTTGTTTTCATTTTTGTAAAAAGAACGTGACACATTCACTGGTGAAGGTTCTGACATATGTGCATCTTGGGGATGTATTTCTTACATTCTCATGAACATGGATTTCTCAGCTGCTCTCACATAAACCTCTAGCTAATGAGTGTAAACAAGAGACAATGTACACCTCTTCCTTTTCTTCCTGATCTTTTTGTCTGCTTTTTGTGTAGGGCTGTTCATTTGGTGTGCTGTCCTGCTGAAAGCGCTCGGTGGACGCAAAGCTGCAAGAACACTCCATGCCGGCCTCCTCCAGACTGTTTTCCACCTCCCCATGGTGTTTTTCGACACCACGCCCATAGGGCGCATAGTCAGTCGTTTCAGCAAAGACATGGACACTGTTGATACCACCATTCCTACCAGTGTTGAGACGTTCGTGGGCTGTCTCATGAAAGTGCTGGGGACCATTCTCGTCATTGCCATCACCACTCCTCTCGTTTTGACTGCTGTGTTCCCCCTTGCAGTGGGGTACTTTTTGATCCAGGTACTTCAAAATAAATCAGCTTTATTGTTTCTGGGCTCTTTGATAAAAAAGGTTGAAATCTGTCTACATGATTTGATTTGTTTTAAGTGAAACTGGCAATCCTCAGTTAAACTTTATATATTTTGATCAGAGTATGTTGTCATACCATATCTTTTCTTTGTTCTGTCGTCTGGATTTGCCCATAACCCAGTTAAGGATTTAACCAGAAATATTAAATTGCTATGAATCTGCTCTGTAGGAAATTAATGAACTAAGAAAATGAATACAAGATTTATTGATTCAAGACCTGATGAATTATAGATCATTTATAATTTTATGTAAGCTATCTGGTTACAAATCTTTATACATCATTTATAATTTATATATCTCATCAAAATATCTTCACCCGAAAGGGACCATTTTTATGGATTTCTTATAGATTTCTGGTTATCGGTATTGAAAGAATTCACTGTACAGTGTTGTGACATACTGTGAGCTGCAACCAAAAAAAGAAAATCTATTATCGATCCCTATATATTTTAAACAAATCTGCTGCAGAGGTTTTATGTGGCAACATCGCGTCAGCTGAAGCGTCTTGAATCAACAAGTCGTTCACCGATATATTCTCATTTTGGGGAGACCATCACAGGAGCCAGCACAATTCGAGCCTTCCAGCAACAGCACCTGTTCATAGAGCAGTCAGAGAGCAAAGTGGACGAGAATCAAGTCTGTTACTACCCCAGCATTGTCTCCAACAGGTCAATCATTCACCATGTATTTTATTAACATCCTGTGAGCTATTGTGGGGTGGAGGGCGGGGGGAAATGTGCTTGTGCAATGGGATAAATAACTGTTATTTAGTTTTTGATATGGTTCAATGTGATTGTGTCGAGTGGATTTTTTTTCCCAATTGTCTGCAAGGTAATTTGAAAACTGTTGCAGATCTCAAAAAAGCAGATCCTCAACAAATAAGACAGGGTTGGTTTGTTTTTTTTAATACGCAGTTCATACTTCAGTTCAAGATCACCACGAATGTGTTACTAGCTGACACCAAAAGGAAGATCTGTCCCAGTCTTCTCACTTTTTGGTTATGAAATTAGGAACAGTTTCCATACTTGCACTTGGGCATGCAGTCAGTTAAAATATTTGTTAATGTGTGTGTGTGTGTGTGTTTGTTTAAGAGAAAGAAGATGACATAACAGATTCCTTTTACAAAACCCCAGACATAATCATAGAATAAAAAAGATAATCTTTTTTCCATGCTGCAACCTCATTGATAGATTTTTTTTTTCCCAAATGAGAAACACATAGGCTTTTTAACAGTAACAGAAGTAACTTGTAGAGCTGATGGAAGTTAAATGATTAATTATTGTAGTGTTTTTTTAAAGCAACGTGTGTCTCTGTATTTCAGGTGGTTGGCAATACGTCTGGAGTTTGTGGGCAATTGCATCATTTTCTTTGCATCCTTGTTTGCTGTGGTGGGTCAGGACCATCTGAACCCTGGATCCGTGGGCTTGTCTGTCTCCTATGCTATGAATGTGAGACCCATTTTTTTAATATTTTCCTAACATGCTATTATGGGAAGGTTATTGATCAGAAAGCTATGTTTCTGATCCTGTCATCTATTTACAAAATAGGTTCACCACCGTGTTAGGTGCAATAATAAGAACTGTAAGCCGATAACAAGGAACAGTTAAGTACCTTAAGCAGATGCAAAGGAACAATCAGTGAACTTAAATATTTCTAAAAATGAATAGCTCTCTCTCTCACGCTTTCCTTCTCTCTCTCTCCAACCAACCATAGAGGCCACATAAGGGCTTATTACACAAGCATATGCATGTTCATGCATGCGCGCATGCACACACACGCATGTGTACACACACACACACACACACTCTCACTCACTCTCTCTGTCTGTCTGTCTGTCTCTCTCTGTGTCACACACACACACACACACACACACACACACACACACACACACACACACACACACTCACACATACTTTGTGTAGTGTGGTCTCAAAACTTAGTGGATGTGGTGTAGTGTATATGGACTAGTCCACTCGCAGTGATGCGGCCTTGATGAAACTGAAACTGAAACACACACACACACACACACACACACACACACACACACACAGAGTAGCTGTTACAGTAGTTCTTATGTCTTGTATTAGAGCACAAGGAGTTGTGATTATTAGAAGAGTATAGAATAGCTGATAACAAGAGTTTGCCATGCCACCATTGTCTACTCGCCATCTCTTTCCATCTTTTTTCTCATCCCCATTTTATCATCATCTGAATGGTTTACTACTGTTTCCATCACAACCCTCACCTCCTCCGTGTCCGCATCTCTTCTCTGTGTTCTTCCCTTGTGGCTGTAGCTATTTCAGGCACTTGCAGTTAGATGTTAAATAGATGGAAATATACATTCCTGATGTTTTAAACTTTTGATTGTAAGTATAGTAATACTAACTGTATGAAATCCTTCCCCTTTCAAACCAGAATATCCTTCCCTTTTATCTTTGTCATAAAGAACATTGATTGGTAAGCTTTGTTTTGAAATGTTACCCCTTTACAGACCCTGATCTTTCTCTTGTCAAATTGGAAATTGTGCAGGTAATAAGCTTCCTGTGTGCATTTAATGGCAATATGATAACTCAAACAAGACTTCTATGGCTCTTCTTCTTCTTCTTCTGCGTACGCAGGCTGATACTCCTGGGTACACTCCCTATATGGACAGGCAAGTATTAAAGGGAGCAGAGTTTTGTGTGTATGACCATTTTTTATCCCGCCATTAAGGCAGCCATACTCCATCTTTGGGGAACTTCTATGGCTAAATTTGATATGTCATCTTCTGTGCCCCCCCCCCCCCCCTCCCATCCATTTGTTTGTTTGTTTGTTGTTTTTTTTTTGCCCCATTGTCTTCCAGTAATTAAAAAAATTCACGTTTTTAAAGTTCTGTCTCTTTCATGTATGGGGATAATGCTATATAGCATGCTGTGGTTTGCAGGTAACGCAAATGCTGAACTGGATTGTGCTCATGACATGTGAACTGGAGACCAGTTTCGTGGCCCTGGAAAGAGTGAAAGAGTACACCGAGACCTCCACAGAGGTATGTCAAGGGAGGCCAGCACTGATGTTGAACATGTTGGAGTTGGACTGTTGAGAGACTTTTTAACCTTTTCATGACGCGCCGTGCGATAGTGACGGCAACTCAGTCGACCCATTCACGATGAGCCGTTCCCTGGTGACGGCAGCACTGCTGTACTGCCCGGACGTGACGTGCCTCCGTGATGACACAACTATAAAAAAATTCCCATGTTCTCTCGTCTACTGTCTAGGGGATGCAGCTGCCATAAATATTTAGAACAGGGTTCTAGCCTCTGGAAGGGTAAGTTTACATGCACTAGCGATGACCTTTGTGACCCCAGAGTAGTCCGAACAAATAGACCCGTCTGGCACTGGGAAGGCACATGTGGAATTTCCTGCTTCACCAACATATCGGGCAGAAGGAGAATGACATGTGGTTTTAGAACTGGTTCAGCAAAGTAGTTAAGAAAATGAGGGGGGTAAAGGTGTACAAGTTTATCGAAAAGAATCTGAGCTTGATTTATTTGCTCTGTGTATTTAATGGTTTTATACGTTGTATCATCTGAAGCCAAAACTGTGAAAAGTGTGTACTGCGTGCAATGACTTAATTTCCTCTAATTACACATACTGAATACCTCAGGCTTTCTCTGCATCTGTTCAAAGTAAGAGCGAAGTTTTATGCCCCTTTTCTTCCTCATTTGCTGTTGTCATACTAACCAAACAAATGTAAACAAGATTGTGTTCTCCTACATTTTGCTTATGTTGCTTCTGTAACGGTAGCATTGCTATTTTACCTAAAATGTATTTAATTCTATGCTCATTACAAAGTTCGTGCTTTACCCTTTCCGTTGATATATAACAATTGCTTGTTAGGTTTATATTAGGAGACGTAAAATGAAATTAAAAAGTGCGAAAATCGCGCGTCTGCAATGGTTGTAAGCACATGCGGTGCACGCGCATGCAGGGAAGCGACGTTGCTCTGCCGCGCCCATCTGGAAAGTATTAATGAAAAAATAAGTTTTCTGCATTTCTGTAATATCTTATGGTAAAGGTTTTAAGAAAGATTGTGTGTGAGAGAGAGTTCTCTCTCTCTCTCTTTCTCTCTTTCTCTCTCTCTCTCTCTCTTTTAAACTCTCATCTTGAAACTTAATACAGTCTCATATATAGAATAGTGTGTGCAAAACTTCAAGAATATTTACTGTGGGATGTTCACAGTTTTAATGCAAGTGTGTTATCTTTATTGATGATGATGACGTGGCAGACAAACAGTTGAAGCGAAATGTTCGTTCCTTTGTGTCAGGCTGAATGGGACATTCCAGAGAAGAAACCTGAGGCGTCATGGCCCCAGCAAGGAGTGATCCAGTTCAACAACTATCAGACTCGTTACCGAGAGGGCCTGGATCTTGTGCTTCGAGGCATCAACTGTTCTGTTAAACCAGGGGAAAAGGTAGCTCGTCTGTTTCATTCCACAGTCGTTTGCCCAAAAGTGAAACCTGTGGGTACTGATGAACATGCCTTTGTGGTTTGACCAGGTTTATGCTGTGTTTGGTAGCCAGTAAGAATTGTCAAATGCATGTAACATGACTGGTAAAAGCCAGTTTCAAATTTCAGTGATTTGTGTTGTGCTTTTAGATATCCGTGTTTTTTGCTTTGTAATCATAGGTTCCTTATTCATTTTCTGATTAAAACTGGTTTTATCAATCCCACAGTTTGAATGAAGTATAAACAATGTTATTATGGGTATGGAAACAATTGGGCTTGCAAGCTGTGTTTCTCTGCTGTTTATGGGAAATAAGTGGACATAGACATTGTGATATAGCTTGTAAATTACATGGAAAAAATTCTGTAGAATATACTTATACATTTCTATTGACTGAAAAAGTAATTCTCCCCCCCCCCCTCCCCCCCTCCCCTGGGGGAGGGGAGGGTGAGAATGAATTATTCAGTCTTTGGACAGGAAGCTGTTGAGATGGAATTCTACATCAAAAGGAATGACTGTGACAGAGGTCTGCACTGCCCTGAGAGCCCATCTACTTCTATTTCTACTGTTGTTTGGAGCCTTCCTAAGAAGATTAGTTGACCCTTTCACTTCCTATTGTGGATCAGGAGTTATGGTCAAAGACAGTAAATCTGGAAGCTAGGAAAAGCAGGAATGACTTCGATATATGATTTTATGGAGAACTGAATAGAGTATTTGTAAACCCAGATCAAAACTTTAAACTGAACAGTTGAGAGAGAGACAGTATGGAACACAAATGTTGCAAAAATTACGAACAAGTCAAAGAGTCTGAAGTTCAAGTGCTTGTTGGGAGCAATTTGAAATGATGGTGTGAGAAAAAGAAGTCATATAGCAAGATCAAAATAATACAGGCCTTTTGAATAAGAAGAGCAGAAGCAAGAACTTGAACATCCGGTGTGAGAAAAAGAAGTCATATTGCAAGATCAAAATAATACAGGCCTTTTGAATAAGAAGAGCAGAAGCAAGAACTTGAACATCCTCAAATTTTAAAACCAGAGAGTAATTTGCTGGTGGTGTCTCACAGATATGGGTTCCATATTAAAACTAACCTTGCCCTGTATCATCACACTGTAGACAGCACAACATAAACTCTATTTTTGTCTGTTTACAGTTGTTTGACTAAATATGGAATTTCCCTTTTTTTCTGTTTTGTTTCATTTTTTTTAAAAGGATCCATAGCGCACAGTTGCTGTCTTTTTATTCTCTTCTTTATGTTTGTGTATGACTTTCCTGTTTCAGAGTTTTCTGTGTTTTTTTTTAATAATTATATTTTTTTTACACTGTATATTTTACACATCAATATTATGTGCCTGTGTGTAGATTGGCATTGTTGGGAGAACTGGAGCAGGTAAATCCTCCCTGACTCTGGCTTTGTTCCACATCATTGAGGCTGCTGGAGGGGAAATCACAATTGATGGCGTCAACATCAGCAACATTGGCCTGCATGACCTCCGGTCCAAATTGACCATTATCCCTCAGGTGAGAAGTTACTGATTTGCACATGATCTGTTCATGTAGGACAGGTTTATACAGTTTGTCCCATACAGCAGTGGTATTTTTAATCCCTTTACTTTGTTAGTGAGGATCAAGGGTCAAAGGGCAAGGCTTTTTTTTTGTTTGTTTTGTTTTGTTTTGTTTTTCCTAAACTGTTGGTGTCAGCAGACTTGTAGACACTGTTGTTGGTGGGATTTAGTGCAGTGTGGAACTCCTCAACTACGTGATTAATGTTAGTGTGGGGGCTGGTAGGCTGTACCCTGCGTGTGTTAAAAAGAAACAGGCTTTCCTGAACATCACTTGGTAACAGCACACTGGATGGTCATATGGTGACCTGATAACTCTCTGTAGACTTCTGGTGCTGAGACGTAAACAGGATGGGCCAGAGTGTGGCTGTGTTAGGCAGCAAGGAAAAGAATGGGAGGAAAAAAAGACAATTGGAGGAGGAGAATGTCTTTATATACATTGACAGATATTTGAAAGAGGACTACATGACTGTTGAGAATTACGCAGTTTACATCTCTTAATATTATCTAGCCGAGAGCGGCGCGTACGGTACAATTCCCTGCTGCCTCACGCTCGTGCATGGCGCTCAGTCCCTGCCGACGCGTATATTTCGCCACTTTTTAATTTATTTTTACGGTAGCTAGACAACAACTGACAGTGTTGTGTTAGGTGTCATAGGAAAGAACAAACACTCAACTAATCGAACATAGTAATTTTGAATCATTTACTTTCAATGTGTAGACACGACTGTGCGTTGAAAAACATGTCTGACAAGTAAAAAAAAGTCTTTGTTTACATTCTATTCCGTTCTTTTACAACACCAAATCAGAAGATGAAGGGATGGCTGCATCTCCAAACAATTCACTTTCCTCTTTTCTTTCATAGTTTTCTATCTCTCTATCACTCCCCTCATCACCAGATCCTCTTTGTAATATGATTTCAAGCGCTCCATTGAGCGAGGAATCGCTACCACCCCTTCGTCTGACCAACATTTTTTCGCTCGCGCTTAGCGGCAAAGCCCGGTGCCGTCAATTCCTTTGTTTCAAAGGTGTTGGGGTCAGCCAAGTTCACGATAGAGCACTGAAAGTAAGGTCTACAACTCGCTACGACATCCCCAAGTCTAGTTACAGAGCTTATTTCCCTTGGATCATTTTATGGAAAGTGTATGAATTTTTTATGTTCCAGTCACCCGATAGAGGGTGACATGGCAGAATGTACTGTCTGTCCTTCAGCTAGCCTTGGGTGACGCGGCTCAAGGGAAAGAAATCCCGTCACCTACTGTTGGGTGACACGGTTGGTAAAGGTTAAAGAGTATTGAAACTCTAGGATGAGGCTGTTGTCATGTAACAATTGTTTATCAACTACCACAAACCTTCATGCCACACAAAATCAAAGACTTTCTTCATGTTGATGAAGTTACTGTACAGGTCACATCGGTGTCGGAGGTGCCTGTCTGGCAATAGTTTGTTGAAGATCTGTTCAGCTGTGCTCCTAGTCCATCTTAATCGTGCCTTTTTTTCCTTAATGATCTCTTCTGCCTTTATCATGACAACTCTTGGGTGGTCATTTTGATTGTCTTACCACATGGTCAGCTCACTCCATTTTAAGAGGGTGATGTCTTCTAATATTGTTGGCCTCTGGACATTGTGATGTTTGTCTTTTTTATCATTTGTTTGTCTCAGGACCCTTTGGTGTTTTATCTTTTGATGTCGTTTGTTCATCTCAGGCCTTGCCCCCTAAGAGTGTGAGGAGTTCAGGGCTAAAACACTTGTCTGAGGGCAGTTTCTTGTCTGAAGATCTTCTACTGTCAAGCTTTCCATAAAGTTTGTTCTTACGTGACCCTCTGGTGTTTGTTTTTTACTATCATTTAATTCAAGACCCTTTTGTTTTTATCACTTGATATCATATGTCCCTGGACCCCTTTTTGATATCATTTGTTTGTCGCAGGCTCTATTTGTATTTATCTTTTTAATATTGGAACTCCTTTGGTATTTATCTTTTGATATCATTTGTTTGTCGCAGGCTCTATTTGTATTTATCTTTTTAATATTGGAACTCCTTTGGTATTTATCTACTGATATCATTTGTTTGTTGCAGGCTCTATTTGTATTTATCTTTTTAATATTGGAACTCCTTTGGTATTTATCTTTTGATATCATTTGTTTGTCGCAGGCTCTATTTGTATTTATCTTTTTAATATTGGAACTCCTTTGGTATTTATCTACTGATATCATTTGTTTGTCGCAGGCTCTATTTGTATTTATCTTTTTAATATTGGAACTCCTTTGGTATTTATCTTTGATATCATTTGCTTGTCATAGGACCCTGTGGTGTTTGTCTTCTGATGTCATTTGACTTGTGGACCCTGTGGTGTTTACCTTTTTATATCAGTTGTCTCAGGACTGTGTGATGTTTATGTCTTGACGTCATGTGTCCATCTCAGGACCCCTTGGTGTTTATCTTTTGATGGTATTTGTCTCAAGACGCTGTTTTGTGTATCCTTTCATATCATTTGTCTCAGAACCCTGTGGTGTTTATCTTTTGATGGTATTTGTCTCAAGACGCTGTTTAGTGTATCCTTTCATATCATTTGTCTCAGAACCCTGTGGTGTTTATCTTTTGACATCATCTGGCTGTCTCAAGACTTTATTCTGTTTGTCTCATGTCATTTATATCAGGCCCCCTTGGTGTTTATCCTTTACTATCATTTGTTTGTCTCCGAATCATGTGACGTTTATCTTTAGATATTTGTTTGCCTCAGGACCCTGTGGTGTTTTCTGGAACGATGAGGATAAACCTGGATCCATTTGACGAGCACAGTGATGAGGACGTGTGGCAGGCTCTGGAGCATGCTCATCTGAAAACTTTTGTTCAGGGGCTGCCGGCTGGTCTGCAGTTCGAGTGTACTGAAGGGGGAGAAAATCTCAGGTTTGTCTGTGTGTGTGTGTTTAAAAAGGAAAATGATTCTGCTTGTTGTCAGTAATTCAGTATCATGTGTGATGGTGTGGAGGGGTAAGGGGTGTGCAGGTGAAGGCAGGCAGATGGTGATTTGTGCAGGAACCAAGGGACAGCAGCTAGTCAAGAAGACACAGAGGACGACGTGGAGCTTTTCTCCTTTTATTTGCCTTCCATAACAAGCTCAAACCAGGAACGCAGCCCTAGGAACTCTTCTCTCTCTCTCAGCACTCAGCGCACTGAGCACTCTCTTGGGACACACTCTGGGCACACTCTAGGCAACACTGCTCGCACTCACGCCGCGCCCCAAATATATACAGCTTGCCTGGACCGCAAAGAAGACAATGCAGCGCCGCACGCAAAATGAGCCTCGCGAGACAGCAAATGACAAAATTTGTGCTATCTGTCTCAGCTTCTGCGTTGTCTAGCTCGCCGTACGTTCAAAGTATCCAAACATATTTGATATCGATGAAAACCTCAGAACCCAAGGAATAAAATGCAGTAAGTCATATTTGACAATTCTGTGGCTGTGTAAAGTTATTGGTGATTAAAGTCTGAGAATGAATCCACTTTTAATGAGTTTACGTCATATTTTCCTCTATTCTGATGAAAAATACTAAACAGCATGAAATATTTTTATAACGAATGAAAAGCTGGCATTTTGCTCTTTTTATACATATAAATTTCATTGTCCAAGATGCCGTCCAAGCAGAGAACTTTGCATTTAAAATTTGATAGAAAACACAACTTGCTTTATCGACACATGGCCGTCGCCATGTGCTTCGAACACGATCTTCGATAAAATGTTATTCTGTTGAAATGGTCCATCGGATGATAATTTTTATATATTTTCGGGTGCTTCTATCATAGAAATGGAGTCATTAAAAAGATTTCAATTGGGAAGTCCGAATTTCATAAAACGACAATTTAGATCAAAACTCCGACAATCAACAAAAAAGGCGACTTGCTCATGGGACCGGCGCCGTCAGTCATTTCGTATAGTCACAAGCTTGTTCAGAAAAGATCATAGGCATGCGATATACGAAATGAGAGCTTATGGACTTTACTTTCAATGCGCATTCATGGATTCTTTGGATTCTCTCGGACAATTCAAAATGGCGCCAAGAT
The DNA here is from genome assembly GCA_033310375.1 of Conus canariensis. Classification (NCBI taxonomy): domain Eukaryota; kingdom Metazoa; phylum Mollusca; class Gastropoda; order Neogastropoda; family Conidae; genus Conus; species Conus canariensis. The sequence continues at coordinate 126,966,717 of CM065714.1, read as the reverse complement.
TAATTTGGTCGAAATACCAGTTTTAGGGAAAATATGGGCTTCTCAGTCCAACACGATTGTAATGAATAGAATACATTAATTTTTGTGACTTCAGCGACGTATACACAACTATGTAGGTTCTGAGGTATTCATGATTTAAAGAATTTACACATTGAAAATGATATTCAACCAAGGGAGGTAAGGGGGGAGATAACTCATGAACAAAATATCTCGTCTATGATGAGTGACCAAGAAATATACACTGTTAGCACCCGGCTACAAACCCCCCTACTCTGTTACAACCAGCGTCCTATCAAGTGGGGGTTCAACAAATGAATCAAGGGAAAAAATGGAGCTTTAGCCATCAAGTCTTTAGAGGCATGGCTACTCCCAAAACAAAACACTAACATCAATGTATCAAAACATCAAAGCGTCAAAACATCTTGTCTCTCTCATTGTTTACATTCATATTATTCAAACTACCAGGGGCTTTCTGTTTTAATCAAAGTTTCTGGAAGTCAGCAGATTCGCATCGACTGAAATGAGCACATTGACTAGAATGGACATGTATTTTAAACAAAAATTCCAAGAAGTCAGATACAAAATGACAAGGGATTCCTGTCATGAACAAAACCCGGACTTTGGGTACATAAGTGACTAAACTGGACTTTGCTATTTAAAACAAAATTCCAAGAGGTCAGACATCAGAAATCATTAGGAAGAATGCGTTAAAACCCAAAGCACTGGGTAGGTACCAAGTGACAATAGTGGACTAGTAATTTGAAGAAAATCCAAAAATGTCAGATACCAAAATGACTTGAAAGAATTTGTTATTTAAACAGAATTCAAAAAGTCAGATGCCAGAAATGATTGGGAAGAAAAATTCATGAAGATCCAAAACACTGGGTGGGTACCGGGTGACAATAATGGACTTGTTATTTAAACAAAATCCCAAGATGTCAGGTACTAAAATGACTTAGCAAGGATTTGTTATTTTAAACATTCCAAGAAGGTCAAATACAAAATATACTTGGGAAGATTCGTCAAAATTCAAAACACTGGGTGCCAATGTGACAATAATGGACTTGCTGTTTGAACAAAAATCCATAAAATCAGACATAAAATGAGAAAAGGAAAAAGGATTTGTTATCAAAACCCTTTTGAGTCAAGTCCCCAGGAGGTTATGAATTTGGATGGGTTATAGCACTTTGGGGCAGAATCTCAGCAAAAGTCACTCGACTTTGTTCTTTTACTACTTCTGTTGGCTAAAAAAAGCAGGGACATACATCATTATCCAACATGAACAATCAACATAGACTAGCTTGTGCAAAAAAACGCAATGAACAAATGAACTGTTTGGCAAACAGTCCGCAACACCTCTTCCTAAAAGGAGGCATTCAACTATAAATCAAGAGTATATTTACTGCAACTCTCCGAGAACTTCTGATTAAGTCATTTATGCGAGAGTTCCTGATCATCCATGCGGTCACTAATGTACCTTTTCACTGGTTTCACCACCAGACAGGTAGTTCGCTGTGGGGCTGGCGTGGGTGGGTCAATGGTACGTACCAGAGGCGGAACAAGAGTGGCCACCATTCTGGGTTTAGGCTGTGGGAACGTCTACCGGTCCGTCTTGGAGTCTGGTGGCAGTTCCGGCTTCCGTCTCCTCCAGTCAGGTGGTTCAGATGACGGCAGGGCGTCACTTCTGCTGTCAGGTCGGGGAGTTGCCTGACAGGGCCAGACCTGTTGTCTGGAGGCCACAGCAGCCTGTGGTGGCCTGGGTTCTGGCGCACGGTCTGATGGCATGGAGGCACTGGCAGTCTGGTTGACCTTGATGCAGGGTCAACACTTGGCTAGGTGCTGCTCCAGATCCCAGTACATACCGGGCCAGTAGACCTGGGGTCGCAGCATCTCTGCAGCATGCTGGTAGCCCTGGTGACCCTGGCGGTTGTGGACCGATGACAAAACCTTGGGGCGGAGCGATCTGGGAAGGAGCAGTTGCTCACACGCCCCAAGTTTAGGGTCCACCATTTGCCGATACAGCACCCCCTGTCGGCAGGTGAATCGGCTGTGCTGCTGAATGAGGGCCTGTAGCTCCCTGTTCTTGCCAGCAGCAGGCTTCCTTGGCCAGGAGAACAGAATTGGCCCAATGGATGAGTCCTGCTGAAGTCGGCGCATCTCTCCTGGTGACAGCCGAGGCAAAATGGAGTCTGTCTGTCGCCTGGGTGCTGCTGGGCCATGTTTCCGAGACTTGTCAGCATTCTGGTTGCTGACAGTGGCAGAGGACTGGGGTTTGTCCCCAGTTTTCATAGGTGCCGACTTCCGTTGCCTCCGCCTGGGCCGTCGTCCTGAGCGTTGTGTGTTTGCCACACAGCTGCCGATCTGTAGTGGTGGCTGTGCAGGTGGTGGCTGCTGCATTTCCTGCCTCAAGCTGGCGACTGGCCGTGAGTGTCGCCAGCAGAGTTTCAAGCGAGGCAACAGCAGCAGTGCCAGCCGTGTGGAGGATGTCGCCGTCGGCACTGCCATCCTGCATCCACCTTTGGGCTTCCTTCCTAGCCTCTTCAAAGGTGGTGGTAGGATGGTTCCGGACAAAATACCGGACAACCTTGCGGAGTGCTGCTGGTCGCAAACCACGTGTGAAGGTGTCCCGAAGTATGGTGGCTGGCAGCAGTCCATCCCCAGCCAGGTTGACTTTCCTCCAGAGGTACTGGAGATGGGAGCCATACTCCCAGATACTCTCGTCCTGGTCCTGCTGCCTGTTGAAAAATGCTGTGGCCAGGGTGACGACATCACGCTGCTCTCCCCAGTTCTCCTCCAAGATGGTCAAGATCTTGGTTGGGGAGTCTACCTCTGTCACTGGCAGCCTAATCACCTCCTGGCGAGCTCGGCCATCAAGGGCGGCAATCAACCAGAGGGCGGCTGTCCTGTCATCCAGGGGCTGCAGGTGTAGGTTAAGCCTGGCCTCCCGGATGAAGTCGTCCACTTCCCTGCTGCTCTCAGCACCCGTGAATTTGGGAAGCTGATGCAGAGGGTGCAGAGGTAGGGGCAGTTGGCTGGCCATGGTGTCCGGTCTTCTTGGGCTGTGTCTTCTTGGTCCCTTCTGTCTTCAGTCCTGCTTGCAGCGCCACTTGTGATGGTGTGGAGGGGTAAGGGGTGTGCAGGTGAAGGCAGGCAGATAGTGATATGTGCAGGAACCAAGGGACAGCAGCCAGTCAAGAAGACACAGAGGACGACGTGGAGCTTTTCTCCTTTTATTTGCCTTCCATAACAAGCTCAAACCAGGAACGCAGCCCTAGGAACTCTTCTCTCTCTCTCAGCACTCAGCACACTGAGCACTCTCTCGGGACACACTCTGGGCACACTCTAGGCAACATTGCTCGCACTCACGCCGCGCCCCAAATATATACAGCTTGCCTGGACCGCAAAGAAGACAATGCAGCGCCGCACGCAAAATGAGCCTCGTGAGACAGCAAATGACAAAATTTGTGCTATCTGTCTCAGCTTCTGTGTTGTCTAGCTCGCCGTACGTTCAAAGTTTCCAAACATATTTGATATTGATGAAAACCTCAGAACCCAAGGAATAAATTGCAGTAAGTCATATTTGACAATTCTGTGGCTGTGTAAAGTTACTGGTGATTAAAGTCTGAGAATGAATCCACTTTTAACGAGTTTACATCATATTTTCCTCTATTCCGATGAAAAATACTAAACAGCATGAAATATTTTTATAACGAATGAAAAGCTGGCATTTTGCTCTTTTTATACATATAAATTTCATTGTCCAAGATGCCGTCCAAGCGGAGAACTTTGCGTATAAGATTTGATAGAAAACACAACTTGCTTTATCGTCACATGGCCATCGCCATGTGCTTCGAACACGATCATCAATAAAATGTTATTCTGTTGAAATGGTCCATCGGATGATAATTTTTATATATTTTCGGGTGCTTCTATCATAGAAATGGAGTCATTAAAAAGATTTCGATTGGGAAGTCCGAATTTCATAAAACGACAATTTAGATCAAAACTCCGACAATCAACAAAGAAGGTGACTTGCTCAAGGGACAGGCGCCGTCAGTCATTTCGTATAGTCGCAAGCTTGTACAGAAAAGATCATAGGCATGCGATATACGAAATGAGAGCTTATGGACTTTACTTTCAATGTGCATTCATGGATTCTTTGGATTTTCTCATACTTTTTGTGAAATCAAGAATTATTTATGGTTTGTTCGTCGGACAATTCAAAATGGCGCCAAGATTAATTTGGTCGAAATACCAGTTTTAGGGAAAATATGGGCTTCTCAGTCCAACACGATTGTAATGAATAGAATACATTAATTTTTGTGACTTCAGCGACGTATACACAACTATGTAGGTTCTGAGGTATTCATGATTTAAAGAATTTACACAATAAAAATGATATTCAACCAAGGGAGGTAAGGAGGAAGATAACTGGTGAACAAAATATCTCGTCTATGATGGGTGACCAAGAAATATACACTGTTAGCACCCGGCTACACATGTATCTAATTTCTCTCTGTGCATGGCAAAAGATGAATTGCTTCGTTAGTATTGATTGAATTCAGTTAAGTATTGATTGAACTCAGTCAATCTCCTTATCCTGTTTCTCAATGGTTAGATGATCCACCTTTCATTTCATTAGTGTTTGAAACATCACTCTGAACTTTTTCCTTTTTTCTGTTGCTGTGTAAGGGGGTGTATTTATCAAGAAATTACGACAATAGCATTGCCAAGGTGATCAAATGGAAGGTGATCGTGTCTTTTTTTTTTTTAACATTGTTGGACTGAGGATAAGGCTCCCCTGACCTCAACATCACAGGTCCACTATACTCCACACCTGTGAGTCTTTCAAACCATCAATGCAGTGCAGCCCCAGAGACAGCGGAGCATTCCCAGCTTGGCCCAAAGTGGAAACCTGGCCTGCCAACTCACCAATGAGTGGAAAACCATACTGACCACTGGAGGGTCTTCACCATACAGCAGTCTCCGTCAGTACCTCCAGGATTCCGACCTAAGTAAACGAAGAAGAAGACCACCATTGTGATACTGAGAACCGGGCACTCCAGACTATGACATAACATCTCTGCAATACTCCACCCTGGCGGGTCTGCAATTTATCCATGCAGCCCCAATGACGGTGGAACAGTCCCAACAATACCAAAAGAAGAATCCTGGCCTGCCAACACACTTATGAATGCAAAACCTTATTGACCACTGGAGGGCCTTCACCATACAGAAGCCCTTGCCAGTACCTCCACCGTTCCTGCCTAAGGGAACGGAGAAGAATCTCTTCCTACACTACCGTTGATTTCATATGATCATCACCCATCAGTGACTGATTAATGATAATAATTTTTACCCCTCTTTTTGTGTGTGTGTGTGTGTGTGTATGAATATGTGTGTGAAAACTTTCCACAGTTAGTCTCATTATGATCACACGATCTTAACTTACCTAGAACATTGTTTACATGTGGTCCCCCCCCCCCCAACCCCCCCCCCCCCCCTTTTTCTTTTTTTTTTTTTTTTGTGTGTGTGTGTGTGTGTGTGCAACACATGATACCCTGTTTTTCATTGATCACTGCTATGTTCTCTCAACAAACAGCAGCATATTGATGCCAACACATTATTTCACCTGTTACAATGAACATCATCCCACAGCATTGTTTACTTTTTTAAACAACACTATTAATATGAACCTCCCACCCCCACCCCCCACCCCATAGTGGATGAAGAGATATGAGCTCTCCTTCTCCCCTTCCCTCCCCCCCCCCCCCCACACACACACATTACCCTCCTCCTCCTTTTTTTTTTTTTCTCTCAACCCCCCCTCCCCCCCCCCCCTCCCAATCATACCTTATCATCCATTTATCTTCCATCCCCTTCCCTCCCTCATTAACATTACCCACACACCTTTCACAACTACCCACGCATAACTACCACCACCTCTTTCATCACCCAGCGAAATCATTTATTTTATTCACCTAAACTTTTTTTTTTTTTTTTTTCTTTTCAGTTTCTTCTGTTCATGTACTTATTTACCCCTTCTATATATAATTTTTTTTTTTTTTTCTCCAGTTTGCCTCCCCCCCCCCCCACCCCCCCCCCCCCCCTTACCATTATTATCAATCCACCATTACCACATCCGTCACAAAGATATCACACCACCCCACTAAACTAGACACACAACCCTATCGTATCACACAACCCCCCCCCCCTCCCCCCACGAAACCCCCCCCCCCCCTCCTTTTCCTCTCCCATAATCCCCCTTGTCATTTCCGCCTAGCGGCTATTCTCCCCACCACATGGACAACAGATGAGTCATTTTCGTTCTTTGTTTGTACTGTCTTAAATGTTAAATGTGATTTATTTTTTCGCCTGAAGAAGACCCAAGAGGTTGAAATGCATCGTGTCTTGTCATGTGCTTTGTTTGTCAATGTCATTGGCGGTAACTAACACCCTCTCTTTCTAAAATTTTTTTTGTTTTTGTTTTGTTATGTGCATGTATTTACAGGTGTATGTGTGAATGCATACATAATGTGTCATTAGTGCATGTTAGAATGCCAGAAGGCTGAATTCCAGCTTATTTGAGTTCATTCTGGTTGACTAGAAAATGTGCTGTCTGAGGGGTCTTTTTTTCATGGCCATCAGAGGTCAGCTGATTGTTGTCTCCTCACTGTCATGCACACCAGTTCTCACTGGCTGGTCCGTCAGAGGTATGTTAACTTCAAGGGTCAGTCAGAGGTATGTTAACTTCAAGGGTCAGTCAGAGGTATGTTAACTTCAAGGGTCAGTCAGAGGTATGTTAACTTCAAGGATGAAGACAGACTGAAACAGCACTGGCTAGTCAGTCAGAGGTATGTTAACTTCAAGGATGAAGACAGACTGAAACAGCACTGGCTAGTCAGTCAGAGGTATGTTAACTTCAAGGATGAAGACAGACTGAAACAGCACTGGCTAGTCAGTCAGAGGTATGTTAACTTCAAGGATGAAGACAGACTGAAACAGCACTGGAGTTACAATGACTGATTGAGATGATTCACTCTTTGTCATCTGCCAGTCTTCAAAAATACCATTATTTTGAAAGTCTTTAATTGATTGTAAAGGTTAGTTAGTGTCGACACACACATCTATATAGGTCTGGAAAAGTACCATTAATCTGTTGTTTTGGAAGTTTAATTGATACTGATAGATGTATCTGTATAAGTAAACATGTAAGTTTTGCACAGTACGATGTTTTGATGTGACAGAAAAGTTGTATGAGTGTTTTTAAATGCATGTTGTCATTTACAGGCATTTAATAATTTGAGGTAACTTTCATGGTATACATGGACAGATTTGCATTGTAGGACTAAAAATGGTTTGGACATTGTGGGTACTGTGGTGCATTTCCCATGATGTGTATCACTGTGTTGACATGTCTGTTTGATGTCAGTGTTCATGTAATCTGGGTGGTCAGTAGATGTGATGTGCATTTGGCATTGTGCCAATACCTTATGGCAGAAATTTTTTTATTCCATTTGTACCTTTGGTGTGTGTGTGTATGTGTGAGCATGCAACACAAGCTAGCACATCCCTCTCATGCATGTCGTCTGTTTCTTTGATGGCTCTCTTCCACCTTACTTGGCCACTGCTGTCCCCACAGTCTGACACTCGCATACTCTCTGCTGCACCTGTCAAAAACTTTTGAAGAATCCAAAGTGAAACCCAAAACTTGTTTCTTTAGTCAGTTTTTGCCTCCCCAACTGTGCTCCTGCCTCCACTTCATAAAATTTTAAGTGCTACTGTTCCCAACAGAAGTGTACACTAAAAGTTGAGCTGTAAGTTGGTATCTTTTGAATGAGTGAATGTATATGAAAGGGCAGCTAGACGTTTTCCACTAACATTGTGCTTTATGAATACTGTATATTACTATCATTATTACTGTTCATTTTCTTCTCATTCTCACTTTCTTGCCAGTCTGTTTGGGTGTGAGTATGTGAGCAAGCATGCTAATGCCCTCCCTCAAGCCCCCCCCCCCCTCCCCCCCCAATCCATCTGTGTCTGTTGGTGTCACTTTCTCTGCAGTCCAGCTGAACAGAAGAGATCGAACAAAGAGCAGAATGTACTTTACTAGCTTTCAAAAGAATGTTCTGATCGATTTCAGTGTGGGTCAGCGTCAGTTGCTTTGTCTGGCACGAGCTCTCCTGCGAAAAACCAAAGTGTTGATTTTGGACGAGGCAACAGCAGCAGTTGACCTTGAGACAGATGACCTTATCCAGAGCACCATTCGGACAGAGTTTGCTGACTGTACTGTGCTCACTATTGCTCACCGATTGAACACAATTATGGACTACACGAGGTAGAGTATTGTTTACATTTGTTTACTGTCAATTTAGCCCTGTGCTCATAGTAATGTTAATTTTTGTCACCATTTTTACTGAAATGATTTCTAACACACACACATAACACACTTGCACATGCGCACATATTCATGTGCACGCACACACACACACACACACACACACACACACATACTAACTCACACAGGCATAAACACACACTCAAATCACACAAATACACAAGCACTCATACGCACACACAGGCACATATACATACACACACATGTACTCACTCTCTCTTTCGCTCTCTCTCTCTCAAACTCTTTATAATTAGATCCAGTTGCAAAGTGAGGTGACTGCAGGTGGAAATCTAAACACATTTTAAATATTAATGTTAGTGCACCGCCAAAAAAACGTGGACAAACGAATCACAAGACAAAACACGTTTTTTTGTGCACTTTTTTTTGCAGTGTGCTAACATTGGTATTTAAAATTTCTTTATGATTAGGTTTGCAATATTATTTGAAGATGAATACACATACCAAACTTGTTTAAGTAAACCCTTTTTTTTACATGAAAGTATCATCATGAACAGATAAAGTGAAGATGCTTGTACAGTTGATTCTTCCAAAAAGGAAAACTTAAAGATGAAAGCTGCGGCAGGGTTAATGAAAAACGCTGAGCAAGAGAAGGAATTCTTCAGTTACACTGGCTAGATGTCTGATTTGTAAAAAAAAACATCACCAGGCGCAGAACATTCACACTTTAAAGTTTACACAATTGTACAAGAATGCATACAGTTTACATTTGCTTAACACTTTACCTGACCTGTCTGTCTTGTTCATGTGTTCACTATCCTTTCATCTTTGTTCTTAAGGTATAAGATTACTATTTAATTGATGGAAGTTAATCTTTGATTTCAGTCTGTATTTCAGGTCAGCTAATTTTTTTCTCCTTGTAATAAGCGCAAGAAAATTAAAGACTTGTTGTGAAGTGTGAATCATGCTGAAAACAGTTTATGAGAATTTCATAAATGATCTTTCTCTTTGCTTTTGATCAGAGAATACTGTGTATGACTGTCTGCAGAATCCTGGTGCTTGATGCTGGTCAGATAGCTGAGTTTGATGATCCACAGACACTGCTACAGGACCAGAACTCCATTTTCTATGGAATGGCCAAGAATGCCGGTCTGGCATGAGAACTGTGCTGCTGATAAAAAAAAAAAAGACTGTGGAAAGAGGAACTGGATTTGTGGAAACCAGCAGAAGAAAAGTGGACGAAGAGATCATTACAAACAGATTCAAAATATGACTAGAAACACCTTTTAGGGATCAGACTCGAAACGTCATGTAAGTCATCCAGTTCACTGTGGCTGTAGTTTTGTCTGTTTCCATGTTCCTTTCTTAATTCCAGCTAATAGAAAATTGAAAAAAAAAGAAAGAGGGGAAGAGAGGAAATCTGTGATTGCAGAGGGAGAGTGGGCACTAAATTCATTGATTATGCTGCTGTATCTCTGAGTATTCTGTATTTATTCCCTCAGGCCAAGAAGGGATAATCTTTGCGTGCTTGTTTTACGGGTAACAAGCATGGTGCTCTGAGGGGGTAGCCCAGTGCTGTGTCTGGTTGCCAGTGTATGTGGCCACCAAACACAGCTCAGAGTATTGCTTCATTTTTTACCCTCTTCCCTATTCCATGATCTGACATTAGAATAGATAGGTAAGTATGAGTAAAAGGAATTTTCCTACTAGTAAAATGATTTTTTAGAAGAAAAAGAAAATGTGTCCAAACACCAAGACTCACTCCTGCTTCCTTGCATCTTAGGGGAAAGGTGCAGAGACTAATATAGATAAGGATTCGTCGTAGGAAGTGTCGTTAGCTCAAGGGACATTAGCTAGAGAGATTAAGAGAATATTGACATAGCTTTGATCATGATAAGCTCCCCTCTCTCTAAACTTTTTGCTCAGGCATCCAAACTATCAGGGTGCACACCTGGCCAAGTAGAATTAAAGCTCTTTTTTTCCGTTAATTTTGTGATGGTGCGGAGGGGTAAGGGGTGTGCAGGTGAAGACAGGCAGATGGTGATAGGTGCAGGAACCAAGGGACAGCAGCCAGTCAAGAAGACACACAGGACGACGTAGAGTTTTTCTTCTCTTTATTTCTCTCCCATGGCAAGGAGCTCAACCAGGAACACTGCCTGGGAACTCTCTCTCTCTCAGCACTCAGCACCTCTCTCTCTCTCTCTCTCTCTCTCTCTCTCTCTCTCTCGGGAGCACTTTAGGCAACACTCCTCGGCAACACTCTAGGCTACACTGATCGACAACACTCTGCCGCGCCCCAAATATATACAGCTTGCCCGGACCGCAAAGAAGACAACGCAGCGCCGCACGCAAAATGAGCCTCGCAAGACGGCAAATGACAAAATTTGTGCTATCTGTCGCAGCTTCTGCGTTGTCTAGCTCGCCGTCCGTTCAAAGTATCCAAACATATTTGACATCCATGAAAACCTCAGAACCCAAGGAATAAAACGCATTAAGTCATTTATGACAATTCTGTGGCTGTGTAAAGTTATTGGCGATTAAAGTCCGAGAATGAACCCACTTTTAACGAGCTTACATCATATTTTCCTTTATTTCGATGAAAAATACTAAACAGTGCGAAATAATTTTGTAATGAATAAAAAGCTGGCACCTCGCTCTTTTTATACATATAAATTTCATTATCCAAAATGCCGTCCAAGCGGAGAACTTTGCGTTTAAAGTTTGATAGATAACAACTTGCTTTATCGTCACATGGCCGGCGCCATGTGCTTCGAACACGATCTTCGATAAAGCGTTATTCCTTTGAAATGGTCCATCATCAGATAATTTTTATATATTTTCGCTTGCTTCTATCGTAGAAATGGAGTTATTAAAAAGATTTCGATTGGGAAGTCCGAATTTCATAAAACGACAATTTAGATCAGACTCGACAATAAACAAAGAAGGCGACTCGCTCAAGCGACCGGCGCCGTCAGTCATTTCGTATAGTCGCAAGCTTGTACAGAAAAGATCATAGGCATGCGATATACGAAATGAGAGCTTATGGACTTTACTTTCAATGCGCGTTCATGGATTCTTTGGCTTCTCTCATACTTTTTGTGAAATCAAGAATTATTTACAGTTTGTCCGTCGGACAATTCAAAATGGCGCCAAGATTAATTTGGTCGAAATACCAGTTTTAGCGAAAATATGGGCTTCTCAGTCCAACACGATTGTAATGAATAGGATACATTAATTTTTGTGACTTCAGTGACGTATACACAACTATGTAGGTTCTGAGGTATTCATGATTTACAGAATTTACACAATAAAAATGAGATCAATCGATCAAGGGAGGTAAGGGGAAGATAACTCATGAACAAAATCTCTCGTTTACGACGGGTGACCAAGAAATATACACTTTTAGCACCCGGCTACATCCCCCCCTACTCTGTTACAACCAGCGTCCTCGCTGACACAAAAATGCCATAAAAATGATAGAGTTATCAAGTAGCAATACAACAAATCAATCAATGAAAAAATGAAGCTTCAGCTATCCAAGTCCTGACAGGCTTACAGCTAAAACAAAACCTTTACATCAAAGTAGCAAGCAAAACATCAAAGTATTAAAACATCTCGTCTCCCTCATTCTCTGCATCCACATTACTCCGACTACCAAGGGCTTGCTCTTTTAAACAAAGCATCTGAAAGTTGGCAGATTTTCGCATTGTCTAAAATGGACATGTTTAAACAAACTTCCAAAAAGTCAAATACAGAAAATGACTAGGGATTTGTTAAAAATCCAGAACATTGGGTAGGCACCAAGTGACAACAATGGACTTGTTATTTTAAATAAAATTCCAAAATGTCAGATACCAAAAATGACTTAGCAAGGATTTGTTATTTGACAAAATTCCATCAAGTCGAATACAAAATGGCAAAAACAGAATTTGCTATAAAATCCTTAGCCAGTACTGCTGGCTTTTGAAAAACCGTGGCATACATCATTATCCAACATGAAAAACAGTCAACATAGACTATAGCTTGTGCAAAAATCAAACACAATGAACAAATGACCTGTTTGGCAAACAGTCCGCAACACCTCTTCCTAAAAAGGTGTTCAATCATAAATCAGCCTTGGAATATATCTACTGTCCCTTGCGACATCTGACCAAGTGTTATTTGTGAAAGAGTTCCTGGTCATCCAGGCAGTCACTAACATACCTCTTTACTGGTTTTACCGCCAGACAAGTAGTTCGTCGTGGGGCTGGCGTGGGCGGTTCAACACTGCGTACTAGGGGCGGAACTGGAGTTGGCACAGGGTTGCTAGCAGTCCTTGACTTGGGCTGTGGGAACGTCTGCCGGTCCGTCTTGTCGTCGTCTGATGGTGGTTCCAGCTTCGGTCTCCTCCAGTCAAGTGGTTCAGGCAGTGACGTTGCCCGGCAAGGCCAGGTCCGTTGTCTACAGGCCAGGGCAGCTTCTGGTGGCCTGGGTTCCAAAGAAGGGCTTTCTGGTGTAGAGGCACTGGCAACCTGGTTGACCCTTCTGCAGGGTCGGCAATCAGCTAGGTGCTGCCCCAGATCCCGGTACATACCGGGCCAGTAGACCTGGGGTCGCAATACCTCTGCTGCATGCTGGTAGCCCTGGTGACCCTCACGGTTGTGGAGTGCTGACAAAACCCTGGGGCGGAGCGATCTGGGAAGGAGCAGCTGCTCACGCGCCCCAAGTTTTGGGTCCACCACTCGCCGATACAGCACCCCCTGTCGGCAGGTGAGTCGGCTGTGCTGCTGAATGAGGGCCTGTAGCTCCCTGTTCTTGTCAGCTGCAGGCTTCTTTGGCCAGGAGGACAGAACTGCCCCAATGGATGGGTCCTCCTGCTGAAGTATGTGCAGCTCTCCCAGTGACAGCTGAGGCAAAATGGACTCGGCCTGTCGCCTGGGTGCTGCTGAACCATGTTGCCGAGACTTGTCAGCATTCTGGCTGCTGACAGTGGCAGAGGACTGGGGTTTGTCCCCAGTTTTCATTGCAGCTGCAGTCTTCCGTCGCCTTCGTCTGGGCCGTCGTCCTGAGCGCTGTGTGTCCGTCATGCAGCTGCGGACCTGCAGTGGTGGCCGTGCAGGTGGTAGTTGCTGCAATTCCTCCCTCAAGCTGGCGACTGTGGCCGTGAGTGCCGCCAGCCGAGTTTCCAGCGAGGCAACAGCAGCAGTGCCAGCCGTGTGGAGGATGTTGCCGTCGGCACTGCAGTCCTGCATCCACCTTTGGGCTTCCTTCCTAGCCTCTTCAAAGGTGGTGGTAGGATGGTTCCGGACAAAATACCGGACATCCTTGCAGAGTGCTGCTTGTCGTAGGCCACGGGTGAAGGCGTCCCGAAGTATGGTGGCAGGCAACATTCCATCCCCAGCCAGGTTGACCTTCTTCCAGAGGTACTGGAGATGGGAGCCATACTCCCAGATGGTCTCGTCCTGGCCCTGCTGCCTGGTGAAGAATGCTGTGGCCAGGGTGACCACATCACGCTGCTCTCCCCAGTTCTCCTCCAAGATAGTCAAGATCTTGGCTGGGGAGTCTACCTCCGTCACTGGCAGCCTGATCACCTCCTGGCGAGCTCGGCCATCTAGGGCGGCAATCAGCCAGAGGGCGGCTGTCCTGTCATCCATGGGCTGCAGGTGTAGGGCAAGCCTGGCCTCCCGGATGAAGTCGTCCACTTCCCTGCTGCTCTCGTTACCCATGAACTTGGGAAGCTGATGCAGAGGGTGCAGAGGTAGGGGCAGTTCGCTGGCCATGGTGTCCGGTCTTCTTGGGCTGTGTCTTCTTGGTCCCTTGTCTTCAATCCTGCTTGCAGCGCCAGTTGTGATGGTGCGGAGGGGTAAGGGGTGTGCAGGTGAAGACAGGCAGATGGTGATAGGTGCAGGAACCAAGGGACAGCAGCCAGTCAAGAAGACACACAGGACGACGTAGAGTTTTTCTTCTCTTTATTTCTCTCCCATGGCAAGGAGCTCAACCAGGAACACTGCCTGGGAACTCTCTCTCTCTCAGCACTCAGCACCTCTCTCTCTCTCTCTCTCTCTCTCTCTCTCTCTCGGGAGCACTTTAGGCAACACTCCTCGGCAACACTCTAGGCTACACTGATCGACAACACTCTGCCGCGCCCCAAATATATACAGCTTGCCCGGACCGCAAAGAAGACAATGCAGCGCCGCACGCAAAATGAGCCTCGCAAGACGGCAAATGACAAAATTTGTGCTATCTGTCGCAGCTTCTGCGTTGTCTAGCTCGCCGTCCGTTCAAAGTATCCAAACATATTTGACATCCATGAAAACCTCAGAACCCAAGGAATAAAACGCATTAAGTCATTTATGACAATTCTGTGGCTGTGTAAAGTTATTGGCGATTAAAGTCCGAGAATGAACCCACTTTTAACGAGCTTACATCATATTTTCCTTTATTTCGATGAAAAATACTAAACAGTGCGAAATAATTTTGTAATGAATAAAAAGCTGGCACCTCGCTCTTTTTATACATATAAATTTCATTATCCAAAATGCCGTCCAAGCGGAGAACTTTGCGTTTAAAGTTTGATAGATAACAACTTGCTTTATCGTCACATGGCCGGCGCCATGTGCTTCGAACACGATCTTCGATAAAGCGTTATTCCTTTGAAATGGTCCATCATCAGATAATTTTTATATATTTTCGCTTGCTTCTATCGTAGAAATGGAGTTATTAAAAAGATTTCGATTGGGAAGTCCGAATTTCATAAAACGACAATTTAGATCAGACTCGACAATAAACAAAGAAGGCGACTCGCTCAAGCGACCGGCGCCGTCAGTCATTTCGTATAGTCGCAAGCTTGTACAGAAAAGATCATAGGCATGCGATATACGAAATGAGAGCTTATGGACTTTACTTTCAATGCGCGTTCATGGATTCTTTGGCTTCTCTCATACTTTTTGTGAAATCAAGAATTATTTACAGTTTGTCCGTCGGACAATTCAAAATGGCGCCAAGATTAATTTGGTCGAAATACCAGTTTTAGCGAAAATATGGGCTTCTCAGTCCAACACGATTGTAATGAATAGGATACATTAATTTTTGTGACTTCAGTGACGTATACACAACTATGTAGGTTCTGAAGTATTCATGATTTACAGAATTTACACAATAAAAATGATATCAATCGATCAAGGGAGGTAAGGGGAAGATAACTCATGAACAAAATCTCTCGTTTACGACGGGTGACCAAGAAATATACACTTTTAGCACCCGGCTACAATTTTTTTCTAAAAGCTGACCATAGTGGCAAATTTCATGTTGGAAGGCAAAAACTATTCAACTTTATTTCACACCTGAGTGTTTGCATTCAGAACACAAACACAATATAATCTATCTTCTATTTGATTTCGAACCTGTCTGAAAGTGTATCAAAAGATCACTCATAAAAGAGCACATTGTCGGCATGCATGACTATACCGTAGACCTGATTCTCTTCTTCCTAAAAGACTGGTTCACTCAAAAACGAGTAGGTCACCAGCGCACATAGGGCTTTTTAAAAGCCAGAAAAACAACAATCATTTTCGAAACTCATGAATGGTTCTTTTACACTTTACTGACAGTGACTGCTGATTTTTAATATCATTTTCTAAATACCAGTACAAAAACATGCTGCACGCAATTGTTGACAGATCTTCAAACTTTTGTTCCATTTTGGGTTAAAGGCTACTGACATTCACAGATATTTATGCACACTGTCATTCTGTAAAAATAAGGTTTTACTGCACTTTTTTTTCTTTTGCTGCTGCCTCATCTTCATGTGACTTCAGTTGCTTATCCTGCTCATTCAGGTCCCCTGTCCACAGCCACAGCCTGACCCATCCTGCCACAGCCCCGGCAATAGCAATCCACAGTCAATGTCAAGTCATCAAGAGGCAGCCAATCAGAGGAGACAGTGCGCTGCTGCTGAGTTGCTTTAGTGGTGTTCAGTGGTGCCTGTTCTGATCCAACATACACAGGACATCTCCTACTAAGCCCACTACTGATCACAATAATTGCTTAGTTGCAGAGCCAGCGTGAGTGAGCTCTCCCTGCAGAAGATGCCAACAGGAGTGCCCTAGGAACCAGCCGCCGTGGTGAAGTAGTTAGCGTCGCGGACTCCCAGTTGCAAAGGTCGTGGGTTTGATTCCCATCAGAGTCATGTGGGATTTTTCTGCCCCGACTGGCTCCTACCCAGAGTTGAGTTTGCTACAGGCTCAGTTGGGAAGACTGGGGCCAAACAATCAAGTTTTATCCACTTAATGGATGTGTCTCTGACAGTGTTGCTTAGATTTCCTGACCAACACTGCAGTTGTCTGTACCTCTTGGGCATGGTTGACGCCGTGATATATTATGAAAGTAAGGGTAGAGTACAGCCCTGTCATACAGTTTCAGACCGGAATGGAAATCTGTAGTATCATCTCCATCATCCTCATTCTCGTCAATCAGCATAAAAAAAGCCTAAAATTCTGTGGCCCTTCATGCCTTGCTCTCATGGTGACCTCAGTTTCGATGTCCTCTCCATGTTTGTGACCTTGGTTTGATTCCGTCCTGGTCACGGATAACGGTGAGTCCATGGGGGCTGTCGCTGGACGGACGTGGTGGCGTTCTCCGGAGGGAGTGCTCACTCACACTGGCTCAGCGACTACACAATTATTGTCGTCATTAGGGGGCTTAGTATGTGGTGTCCTGCATATCCTGGATCAGAACAGTCGCCATTGAACGCCACCGAAGTGACTCCGCAGCAGTGCAGTGTCTCCTGCGGTGGGTTGACGACTTGACATTGACTGGTCCCTGTGGATTGCCGGTGCCGGGGCTGCGGTGGGACTGACCGGGCTGTGGCTGTGGACAGGAAGTCAGAATGAGCAGCATGGATGCGCTGCCACTGAGGTGGCACAGAAGATGGGACAGAAAAAAGAAAATAAAGAGGAGTGTCCTAGGACAGTCCTATGAATATTGTACAATACTATATTTACACGATCAGCTTTCCAATTTCACAAAATGGTAGTCAGAGATCGTACACATTTCAAACAGAAACCATACCAAAATTCAAAGTGATGAACAGAGAACTTAATTCTGTGGATTTTTCTATTTGATGCATTTACAATTGTAAAAGGGTATGGAAATGAAAGTGTACACAATTTTTTTTTTCAAATCTTGGAGATGGGTAATGCAGCACAGTGGGTACCATAAGTGTCCAGAGAGTAACCCATATATATATATATGTGTGTGTGTGTGTGTGTGTGTGTGTGTGTGCATTTTGAAGTTGGTAGATGTGTATTTTTAACTGATCATTTTATGAAACGGTGTAATGGTACATTTTATGTGCATTCCACAAGAATCATTCACAAGTGGTAAAGGGCAATGTACACAGGTGTATTCATGGTCTGAGTATAAGTGGACCATGTACCAAAACATTTCAGAGCAGTGTTACCATTCTTGTTGAAACTTGATGACTCTGACATACTTTAAGTGCACAAACTTGTCAGGGATGCGAGGGCTGTTGTGAGAGTGAGTGGAAACCAGTAGGAAAGGAATCATGGTTTGTGTGCAAAGCATGTAAATTGCATTCTGATTCAGCCTTTCGCAACTGAAGAGGAAAAAGGTTGCATCATAATCTTGACTTTGCTCTTGATTGTAGGAGAACATGTCTTTTTTCTCTGAGAAACATTCTGATATGAGGTGAAAAGCTTGCCATAATAATAAGTAGGTGATGGATGAAGAATTACAATTATAAAGCTTTTTGTTCTCGTACGTGACTTTTTCCCATATGCAGTTTCATTTCTGTCTGTCTGTCTGTGTGTCTATCAGTCTGTCTACATATAGAAGTAAGAATTTGAGAGAACGCTGTCTGTCAGCCTGTCTGGACTGATGTCCTTTCCTGAACCTTTTTTTATGACGCCAACAGCAATTTGACATGGTTCAGCCACATACAACGGCATATGTAGAGCAAACATGAAAGAAGATTATGATGTAGACTCTGTTCCTCTGTTGAGTCCAATCTATAATTCTCACCAGCTGTCAGCTCTACCTAGAAACGCTAGTAGTCAGTGACAGTTATGTTGTTGTCAGGAAATCTGAAATGAGGTAGGGACAGTGAAGAGTAAATAACAAACAAGAAGGATAACTTGCATCCATAGGAGCAAGAATAATCCTTAAGAGTAAGTAACAAACAAGAAGGATAACTTTCATCCATAGAAGCAAGAATAATCCTTAAGAGCAAGTAGCAAACAAGAAGGATAACTTGCATCCATGAGAACAAGAACAATCCATGTTTGTTGTGTAGTGAATGTTACCAGGCCTTGCAGAGGAGGCTTTCTTAATCTCAGAATGCCACGGTCTTGAGACATCTCCAGTTTTATCAAGCTTACTTGCATATTGCATCAGACATGAATTGTCACAATGTTATTTTCTGCTTATTGTTTCTTGATCTGTATGTTTTGCAATGCAGCATTTTCTTTTTATGGATGAAAAGTGTTTATATAAGTCCATATATTTTTTTGGTCATTGCATTCATTCTTTTTGTACTCCCAGTTCTTAAAGAACAGGGAGTACTTTACAATGGGAATGAAAGAATGCTGTCTGGGTGTCTGTCTGTCCGTGGTCAAAATGTGTTCCACTCGCTCCAGACAAAAGTTCTCTGCCGATCTTTCTGAAAATTTGTATGTTCATTATGGGTCACGGATGATGGCCGATGTTTTATTTTACCAGAATAACCATTACTAATGGTTATAACAGCCCAAAACGGTTTTTCTTCTTTATGGAATATCTCAGAAAGTACTTGGCCAGTAACAAAATACATTATGACGCATGTTTGATTGTGATTTTTTTTTCCCATTATGACGCATGTTTGATTGTGACACTTTCTTTACACGCGTATTCAAGATAAACTGGAAGTACGTTTATATGCTTTGCATCTTGTATTTTATATTCAGCTGTGGGTGGTGAGAGAATGGTTCAGATTTTTAAATGGATGTGCAGGTGCTTACCAGCTATTTTCATAAGTGTGATTTATAAAAGAATTATTCATTACAGGTCTGAAAGGGTATTTTGAAGTTTCTGTGTGTTCATGATAAGGGAAAAAAGCCAGTGATGTCTGTTATCCATGGCTAAATATATTTTATGTTATACTTCAGTCAAAAGGAGAAAACATCAGTAATTTTATACTTGTTGCTATAATTGTAACTCCACACTTGTTGCTAAATGTTTTTCCGTTTTTTTTTTTCAATTGTGATGTAATCCATGTATCAAAAATGTTTTTGATGTGCTTCATTCCACTTTATGGCTTTTTTTCAACCTATTTAATGCATGTGAGTGAAAGATCACACATTATAGTCATTTGTGATCTCTTAGGATAATGATAGTAGGGAGTTTGGTCATTTAAGAAACGCGTTTCTGGTGGATTAGGTTGGCGTTGTGGAAACATGCATTTAATATCAGTTTTGACAAAACTTTTCTCGAGGAATGAACAGCTGCTTGTGGTTTTCTTATTGTTTGGGAAGGCCCTCTTCTTTTTTTTTTTTTCTTTTTCGTTTACATGTTAATACCATGTAGCTGACATACATTGAGCCCATCTCATGAAGAAAGGGTAGCTAAGAGGAAATCTGTCTCTTCTCCTGGGTGGGGGAACTTTGATAAAACAAATGTTTTATAATTTGCATGATAATGCAAGCCCATACGGATGAGTTTCTCCCAACCTTTGGGCTATTCAGTTGACAAAACTTCGACTGAAATACCCAAAGAAAGTAGCTGTTACAGTGGTTCTATTCATAGACCTTTCCGTGTTATTTGATGACATCAGTTGTAGTTTAGATTAATGAAAGGCAGAGGTACAGAGTGTAATTTCAAACATTGATATTAGATGCTCCTTGTCAACGGCCACAGACTGTAATTTTCTTTTCTTTCTTTCTTTCTGCATATGCAGGCTGATACTCCTGCGGACACTGCCTGTATAGACAGGCAGAGGAGTTTTGTGTGTATGACAGTTTTTTATCCTGCTATTAAGGCAACCATACTCCATTCTCCATAGTGAGTGGCCTGCAAACAGCTATGTTTTATGTTAAAATGTTATGATAAATTTGTTTCGAGCCTCACTTTTGGGTCATATAGGTATTCAACTTGGAAATTAATTATTTATAATGTTGATGCGGTCGGAGAATGACCATATGTAAATGTGGGATTACCCTCTGTAGGGAGAGCGCAGAGAAGAAAGAAAAGAAAAGAGACATTCTCTAAAAGAGGAGAGGAGAGAGCAGTCAGAGACCTTAGTGTACGGCACCTTTAGCAAGGGTTGCGCCCCCCCCCCCTCCGCGTTTCTCCTGGGGGCGGGGGGAGGTAGTGTGTATGTGAGCCTTTGTGTAGCCATTCTATCGATGCTCTGTTCTTTACTTTCCTTCACTCTTGACTCTCCCTCCAGCATTGAGATTCCAATCCTTTAGAGTGCCGGAGGAGAGGGGGTTCTCTCGTCTTCTTGTGTGGTTCTGTGAGCGCCTGTGTGTGAGCTTCTGAGCGCGACTGGCCTCTCAGCCCCACTCTTCTCCCTCAGTATATCAGGGGACTACATAATCAGCCTCCCTGCTCAGCTCGGTTCCCCAGGTCCCAGACAGTAGCCAGGACACCAGGGCCATGGAGCTGTGACCTGGGTCAACCTTCAGGTCCCAGCAGGCAGCCTGGACGCCAAGGCCACAGGGCTGTGACCCACTGCCAGAAACGACAGGGATGCCCTCTGTGCAACAGCTGTGGCAACAGGACATGAAGACCCTGAACCGTCCAAGAAACTGTGCCATGACGTTTTGTTCCGAGGGAGAGACAAGTGTTGTGTGTGCATGGCAGAGGGGTGTGTGATTGAATCAGTGTACTTTCGTTTCTTCTTCTGTCTTTGACTCGTCTATCCTTTCGTTTGCTCTCTCCTCATCATCATCCATGTTTTAGTTCCTTGTTTCAAGCCCCTCCCCCATATCCCTTTCGTCCTGAACTTAGTGGGTGTTAGTTTGGGAAGGCAAGGGGGGTGTAGTTGGGAAATCGTTCCATTTGTTTGGGGTAGCTAGGTCGTCCCGCCATCCATATTTGTTACTCATCTGTCTGAGAAAAATAAAAAAGGTGTGAATGTGAAACTTTTCGTGGTCTGCTGTTGCGCGTCCATGGGTGTGAGAGACAGCTTTTGGGGGAGCCTTTAGACTTGACGTGACAAAGACAATACCCCCGAGTACAGGACAGGAAAACAAATCAGGACTGTGAAAAAAGGAATATTTTGTCAGTTTCTCTTCTCTGGGCATGCTTCAGCTTTCTGACTGTTAATAATATTAAAATGGTATATTTTATTTTAACCTCTTGGTCTTCTCTTTTCCCTTTCCTTCACACACATACTTTCTCTCAACAAGCAATTTAACCCTTTCACTGCCAGACATTCTATTTTGCATAAATCCCCATCGCCAGCCATTTTTCCAAAAAAGCTCTTATTTTATACCAGCATATGTGAAATGCGGATATCTCTGGAACTAAACAACCAATTCTCATGCTATTTTTTGTAAAATGGAGGAGATACACTGTACTTTTATTATATCATAACATGTTAGTAATGGTAAGTAAACAACAGTTTCAAATTTTTAGTACTTTCAAGTGCAAAAAAAAAAGCAAAATAGAAAAAAGAATGTTATGTTCCTTCTAAACGTAAAAAATGAAAAAGGATGCCAACAAACTCTCAACAAGGGAGGAAAAATACTCCACTCACAATTGAAGACCAGAAAGTATGATATTTCCAACAGAAAAGTGGAAGAAACAGCCACAAACACAACTACTCCAATAGCAGGGAACACACACACACATGCTTATGCCTAACTGGTACACATGTAAGAAAGAAAAAGGGAACACTCACACACATACACACACGCGCACACACACACACACACATACACACACGTCCCTTTCACTCTCAACAGTAATATTTTTTTTATGAACCCAAAGTCATTCATGTGCCTATTGGTCTCTGAACCTTTGAGAGCCCTTCAGCTATTCATAAAACCCACCCGACACGTCACTGTGGCTCGCCTCTCACGTGTCAGTCGGCCACGCCCCCTTCAACCTCAACCAGCAAGTGTCGGCCCACAGCGTGTGTGAAGTTCATAGCTCGCCCCTCACGTAACGCATCAGTCAGTCAGTGAACAGTCAGTCAGTGCTGGCTGGCTCAACACAAAAACACTGGGGCACAGCGGTAGTAAGTGGGCGTCTAGTCTTATCTCTCGTCAGCATGCCTCCTCTCCCAACTATTTGGCCACGGTCCAACGCTTCACGTTGCAATAATTCGGTCAAGCCCTTACTATCGTTGTTTCCTTGTAACTATCTGGGTCTTCTTCATCTGTATGTGGAACAACTGACCGTCTATTCAATATTCCCAGCACTTGATGTGTGGTAAATGTACGGCAAGGTCAAGTACGTAAAGTGCTTGGTGGTGACGTCATAGTGAATGGAAAAACAATCAGAATAAAGTCGATAAAACACTTAACTGAATAGTGTTCTGACAAAGCAAATGGCTGTGAGCACGGGCCAGACCATTCCCCCAACTATGACGTTTATTGCTGGCTTTTTATCTCATGAACTTGGATCGTGAGAGTATCAGGAGTTAGGTCACCCTACTTTGTCGCCAAATGGTGACGTCGGCGCTCTGCCCTGTCGTCGCCAAAAGGCGCCATTGGTGGTGAAAGGGTTAACTGTGTGTGTGTGTGTGTGTGTGTGTGTGTGTGGGCATAGGTAAATGTGTTTATCTGCATATGTTCATGAGCATAAACTATCTCACTCTGTGAGTGTGTGTGTGTGTGTGTGAGAGAGAGAGAGAGAGAGAGAGATTCTGTAATGAGTACTTGTTCAGATACAGAGAGAGAGGGAGAGAAGGGGAGGGAAACAGGTAGAGAAAGATAAGATAAGATAATGTTGCTTATAGCCCAGCCGACCGCAAGGGGCCACATCAGGGCTGTCACCACGTTAAAATCAACTCACAAGTCAGGTAGAGAAAGATGAAGAATAGAGTGGATATTTAAAACCAACAGTGAAAACAGGAAATAATCTGTCTTACTTATGTGTAGTAAATCAAGAAACTTAACAATAGGGTCTAAACACAAAAAAACTTAGCAAATGTAACTTCTCTTCAGTTTTTTTGTGGACACAGACATGATTCCAAGTCACCACAAAGGTGAACTACTACACGAAGACTATGGAAATCAAGAACAAACACTTGTCAGTTTACAGCAGGTGCTTGGAACTTTATTTATTTTCAGTAAAAACACAGGTGTACATCAATCAAACATAAAAGTTTTCTGAAACCAAGAATAAAGAAAAAAAAACACTGAGTAAACGTCACAACAAAAGGACTAGACCTGTATCTATGGGGCTAAGTTGTACGGGTTACAAACATTTTTAGTTTTATATCACTATCATCAAAAGTATGGAAGGGACAAGATAACAATCTCCTGTGCCAGGATTTAAGTTTCAATGGCTTTTTCGAGATGAATGATGAAATAGCTTTCATAAGTCTTAAAGAGTTAGTTTAATATTGTTCAAACCCCCTCCCCACCCCCAATTTTTTTTTCTTCCTTGCATCACATTTGGGTATTTCTTCCAGTCTGTTTATTCTGTGACCCATTCATTAAAAAAAAAAAAAAAAACTTCTCAAGTACATTATCAGCTGCAGAAGCTGAAGGTTTTTTGCATGTGTAATCACTGTCAGACTGTTTGTTCAGCTGGAAATCCTGATTTCTGAATGGCTTCCTGCATGTCAAAGTGACCCACAAGAAAAGCTTGTGCAGTTAATTTAGGAAAGACAAAAACTGTCCCTGAGCACAATAAAGAAAAAAACTATCTTAATAAAAACAAATCTTAATAAGTACTAAGTACATATATTTTTCTTCAGCATCTACAACTGATGATAAGCTACCAACCAACAATAAATTCAGTACAGTGTATCTGTCCTGTAACAATAAATTCAGTACAGTGTATCTGTTCTGTAACAACAAATTCAGTACAGTGTATCTGTCCTGTAACAACAAATTCAGTACAGTGTATCTGTCCTGTAACAACAAATTCAGTAAAGTATATCTGTCCTGTAACAACAAAGTCAGTAAAGTGTATCTGTCCTGTAACAACAAAGTCAGTAAAGTGTATCTGTCCTGTAACAACAAAGTCAGTAAAGTGAATCTGTCCTGTAACAACAAATTAAATTAATCCCTCTGATTAATAAACACTGTCAGGATCCATTCTTTTCTTAGATCTTAAGACACACCACAGACGCATTCCCATTAGTTGCACATCTGATCATTCCCTGCCCCATTAACAACAGCAAGAAACTTTAATTAAAATAACTATTTTAGGCGGCCTTAAAGCAGCGCAGGATACTTCCATTAATTCACTCAGCCTTTTCAGTTTAAGCAGCATAAAAAGTGAGACTATCCACATATAGCAGATCATACATGCAATGAAGATACTGCGATGCAAGCTTCTAAAGCCAATACAACTATCATTTCAGCAACTAGATTGCTAATGGTGTGCGGCTTACATCCTCCCCTCCCACTCCATTCCTCCTTCCCCCACCTCCCCCTCACCTTCTTTCCTCCCCTCCCCCCCTTAAAATAGGTTTATTCATTTTAAGATAAAAAAACACTTCTCTCACAAGAAAAAAATATGTGTATATTCACACTGTAAACTAATAAATTAATATTGTAATTAATAATATTGTACACTGGTGTTCACTTACTTGATTCCCCCCCCCCCCCTCCCCCCCTCTTTAAAACTCAACACACTGAGCACCTTCAAGTCAGATTTAAAACATACCTAACATGAAACTCAGCAGAAAAAAATCAACTTATCACGATCTAACTCTGCACATAACATTCAAAACACGTGAAGTAAAATTCATTTTGAAAATACATAAAAAAAGGAGAAAGTAATACAACAATAGCAACATATCCTACCCCACCACCCTTACCTCTCATCCTTACCCCCTGTTCCTCCTCTCAATGCAGTCTGAAAACTGGCTGAGTATTTCAGCCATGATGCCGGTAGCAAATGAAATAATATGTCTATCGTCATCATCATCACCCTGAAAAACTTGCACACCCTGAACCATCAACAGTGAAAATAAAAACAGCAACAACAAAAAAAAAGCACCAGTGATATATGTAATCAACGCTGTACATGGATTGTTTTCAAAGCCTCCATATGAAGGAATTTAACTGGAGCTATAATTGGTGCACATTTGCACTTGCCTTTCAGAAGGTCATATGATTGTAATGTTTGTGTGGTCATAACAAGCTATTATGTTTTCAGCAGTCAAAGTGTTCACCTGCTGCTATTGCACCAGCAGTGTGCCGTTTCATCAAGATGATCTGCCTGTGCACACAACAACTGTTCATGGCCAGAGCTCTGAACTCCTCAACCTCCCGCCATATTGTCCAAATTGGGGGTCCCTGTGACTACCACCTCTTTCCAGTTCTGAAAAAGCACATCGCAGGAAGACATCCTGCATGTGATGGCAATATCATGGCTGTGACAGAGGCATTCCTGAGTATGCAAGATACAACCTTTTTCACAAGGGGGTCCAAGCGTTGTAGCGCCGTCATGGGAAGCACGCTCAGTTGGAAGGCAAGTATGTTGAAATAGAACAGGTGAAAAATTTCTAGTGACACTTACACGTAAAGGCTATCAGGTTTTGAATCAACTTTCATATAATTTAAACCCTGAACACACATCAAACAAACCAAAAAAACTCATCCCCCGAAAAAACAAACAATGGTATACATTTACGCATTCAACAACAAAAAAGTCAAAGCAATAGTTCTGATGTGAATATCAATCCTTAATTCCTATGAACTACACTTGTTTTCTAAGTAGTAGTTTTCATTACCTAGGAAGTGTTTACATAAATATTCATGAAACTAATTATAATGGAGCTGTAGTATGCATAAACTCATTGCATTGATCCTATCTGAAATAGTATCAGGATAATCTGCTGACTTGTAATGTAATATAATGTAAAAGGATATCTATAGAGCGTTTTACCTCGCGAGAGCCCAAAGGGCATATTACAGAAACATGATAAAATACTAATTCTAACTCAAAGCACACACACACACACACTAACACACACACACACACACAAACGCACACACCACACACACAAAAAACAAAACACACACACACGCAGACAGACACACGAGCGCGTCAAAACAAGCAGACTCGCGCACAGAGAAGTGGATATCGTTAATGAGTCCGGGGGAAAAGATGTGCCTTTACAGAGGATTTAAAAGTCTTTAAAAGAGTCCGTGTTACGCAAAGAAGAAGGCAGACCATTCCACAGAGCAGGTGCCAGGTACGAGCTTGATGAATTATCGATGTGCACAAGCAATATACAGCACTCAGTCCTACAAATTACGGTTAATGTGCACAAGCAACACACAGCACTCAGTCCAACAACTTAACAGTCTGGAATGCAAAGTTAATGAACAAAGCAAACATGTTAACAAAAAACCTGCATTCCAAACTTTTCTTTATCTTGCTAAGATGTGGTGCATTAAGTGAGAAGTGCAGCCACTTTGAGATTCATCAGGCTACTGGAATGCTACAAAAGGGGGAACATTGTAAACTCAGTCACTGTGGAACTGGACTGAGTTGGGATGCATCATTTTCCAATCACAAGAAAACACAAGTTACTAGCAATATACCCAAGAAAACAACTGTAAAACTGGAGAACAGGGTGTCGGTGTCATGTCTTCTATGGAGTTCAGACCTTTTGAAGTTTAGGAGCTCATTATGTTCAGTCAATTTCTTCATTCCAATGTGACCCAAATGGGTTACAAAAAAAAAAAAAAAACTCATTGCATTTGCAAAAGTGAGGGAAACGTTTACCTCAAGTTACGTTGAATAGTTTTGAAGAAAGGATGATTGGATGAACTGTACTGGGAACAATTGTAACTTCAATTGTACGTCAGGATTTTGGAAACTACACCACAGCAGCAGTATCCTTCGTTAATGGGTTGGTCGATTTTAAATGAGTTAATGGATTGATCATTCACCACATCAGTCACAGACAGAATTATTTCTTCATTACAATTTGATTGATTATTCACCACATCAGTCACAGACAACATTATCATTTCATCACAGTTTGATTTTTACCATTTCATTCAGAGAGAGAATTATCACTTCATTACATATAGACCGATTATTTACCACATCAGTCACAGAGAATTATCATTTTATTACATTTTGACTGATTTTGCACCACATCAGCCACAGAGAGAATAATCATTTCAATACGTTTTCTTTTTGTGCTCTCTCATCTCGATGCATTACTTCCACACTGTTCATCTTGCTCTCCACAACACGGACACATCCAGGTCTGTCTTGCTGCAGTCTCAGCACTGGCCGCTGACAAGGAGCAATTAATTCATTGTTTGAAATTACAGTCTGTGGCCGTTGACAGGCAGCATCTAATATCAATGTTTGAAATTACACTCTGTATCTCTGCCTTTCATTAATCTAAACTACAACTGATGTCATCAAATAACACAGAAAGGTCTGTGAACAGAATTTCAGTCCCAGTTTTGTCAACTGGGTAGCCCAAAGGCTGGAAAAAACCCATCCCTGTGGGCTTGCATTACCATGCAAATTATAAAACATTTGTTTTGTGAAGCTTCCCCCACCCAGGGGAAGAGACAGATTTCCTCTTAGCTACCTTTTTCTTCATGAGATGGGCTCAATGTTTGTCAGCTACACGGTATTAACTTGTAAACGAAAAAGTAAAAAATGAAGGCCTTCCCAAACAAATAAGAAAAGCAACAGCGGCTTTTCGTTCCTCAAGAAAATTTTTGTCAAAACTGATATTAAATGCATGTTTCCGCAACACCAACCTAATCCACCAGAAACGCGTTTCAATGACCAAGCTCCCTACTATCATTATCCTAAAAGATCACAAATGATTATAATGTGTGATCTTTCACTCACATTCATTAAATAGGTTTTAAAAAAAGCCATAAAGTGGAATGAAGCACATCAAACACATTTTTGATACATGGATTATATCACAATTGAAAAACAAACAAAATAAAAAAAACATTTAGCAATAAGGGTAGAATTACAATTATAGCAACAAGTGTAAAATTACTGACGTTTCTCCTTTTGACTGAAGTATCAGATAAAATCTATTTAACCATGGACAACAGACATCACTGGCTTTTTTCCCCTTATGAACACAGAGAAACTTCAAAATACCCTTTCAGACCTGTCATGAATAACTCTTATAAAGTACACTTATGAAAATGGCTGGTAAGCATCTGTACATCCATTTAAAAATCTGAACCATTCTCTCACCACCCACAGCTGAATATAAAAAACATTAAAAACAAAACGAATGCAATGACAAAACAAAACAATGTATTTATATAAACACTTTTCATCCATAAAAAGAAAATGCTGCATTGCAGAACATACAGATCAAAAAACAATAAGCAGAAAATAACATTGTGACAATTCATGTCTGATGCAATATGCAAGTAAGCTTGATAAAACTGAAGATGTCTCAAGACCGTGGCATTCTGAGATTAAGAAAAGCCTCCTCTGCAAGGCCTGGTAACATTTACTACACAACAAACATGGACTGTTCTTGCTCTCATGGATGCAAGTTATCCTTCTTGTTTGTTACTTACTCATAAGTATTATTCTTGCTCCTATGGATGAAAGTTATCCTTCTTGTTTGTTACTTACTCTTAAGGATTATTCTTGCTTCTATGGATGAAAGTTATCCTTCTTGTTTGTTACTTACTCTTACAGATTATTCTTGCTTCTATGGATGCAAGTTATCCTTCTTGTTTGTTACGTACTCTTAAGGATTATTCTTGCTCCTATGGATGCAAGTTATCCTTCTTGTTTGTTACTTACTCTTAAGGATTATTCTTGCTCCTATGGATGCAAGTTATCCTTCTTGTTTGTTACTTACTCTTAAGGATTATTCTTGCTCCTATGGATGCAAGTTATCCTTCTTGTTTGTTACTTACTCTTAAGGATTATTCTTGCTCCTATGGATGCAAGTTATCCTTCTTGTTTGTTACTTACTCTTAAGGATTATTCTTGCTCCTATGGATGCAAGTTACCCTTCTTGTTTGTTACTTACTCTTAAGGATTATTCTTGCTCCTATGGATGCAAGTTACCCTTCTTGTTTGTTACTTACTCTTAAGGATTATTCTTGCTCCTATGGATGCAAGTTACCCTTCTTGTTTGTTACTTACTCTTAAGGATTATTCTTGCTCCTATGGATGCAAGTTATCCTTCTTGTTTGTTACTTACTCTTAAGGATTATTCTTGCTCCTATGGATGCAAGTTATCCTTCTTGTTTGTTACTTACTCTTAAGGATTATTCTTGCTCCTATGGATGCAAGTTATCCTTCTTGTTTGTTACTTACACTTAAGGATTATTCTTGCTCCTATGGATGCAAGTTATCCTTCTTGTTTGTTACTTACTCTTAAGGATTATTCTTGCTTCTATGGATGCAAGTTATCCTTCTTGTTTGTTACTTACTCTTAAGGATTATTCTTGCTCCTATGGATGCAAGTTATCCTTCTTGTTTGTTACTTACTCTTAAGGATTATTCTTGCTCCTATGGATGCAAGTTACCCTTCTTGTTTGTTACTTACTCTTAAGGATTATTCTTGCTCCTATGGATGCAAGTTACCCTTCTTGTTTGTTACTTACTCTTAAGGATTATTCTTGCTCCTATGGATGCAAGTTATCCTTCTTGTTTGTTATTTACTCTTCACTGTCCCTACCTCATTTCAGATTTCCTGATAACAACATAACTGTCACTGACTACTGGCGTTTCTAGGCAGAGCTGACAGCTGGTGAGAATTATGGATTGGACTCAACAGAGAAACATAGTCTACATAATAATCTTCTTTCATGTTTGCTCTATATACGCCGTTGTATGTGGCTGAACCATGTCAAATTGCTGTTGGCGTCATAAAAAAGGTACAGGAAAGGACATCAGCCCAGACAGGTGATACAAAGCATTCTCATAATTTTCACTTCTATGTGTAGACAGACTGACAGACAGACAACGGACAGAAATGAAACTGCATACGGGAAAACGTCAATGTAAGAGAACAAAAAACTTTACAATTGTAACTCTTCAAATCAAAATGTTTCTCAGAGAAAAAAGACATGTTCTCCTACACATCAAGAGTAAAACTGAAGATGCCTCAACTTGAGATCAAAATGCAATAATACAAAAAAGTCACAGGCTGTGACGCAAACTTTTTCCTCTTCAGTTGTGAAAGGCTGAATCAGAATGCAATTTACATGCTTTGCACACAAACCATGATTCCTTTCCTATTGGTTTCCAATTCACTCTCACAACAGCCCTCACATCCCTGGCAAGTTTGTGCATTTAAAATATATCAGAGTCATCAAGTTTCAACCAGAAAGGTAACACTGAAATGTGTTGGTACATGGTCCATTAATACTCAGACCAAGAATACACCAGTGTACATAGGCCGTTTTCCACTGTAAATGATTCTTGTGGAATGTAGATGCAATGTACCATTACACTGTATCATAAAATGATCAGTTACAAATATACATCTACCAACCTTAAAATGCACACACAGATCACATACACCATATATATGTATATGGGTTGCTCTCTGGACACTTATGGTACCCACTGTGCTGCATAACCTATCTCCAAGACTTGAAAAAAAATTGTGTACATTTTCATTTCAATACCTTTTACAATTGTAAATAAATCAAATAGAAAACATGCACAGAATTAAATTTGTCTGTTCACAGACGAGGAAGATCACGCGTCCCTTCCGCGGAGAAGTCGTCTCTGTCTACCCGAACCGTACGTTCATCAGTGCGAACGGATTGCTCCGAGATGGAATCGACCCGCGGGTTCTCCGGGAAATTGAGCGAACTCCGAGCAGTGGAGTGGCTCGACCCGGCGGTGTCCTTCACCATGTTGGGCACAGGTGGATAGAGCAAACCCGGAACACACGACCGCAAAGAGGAGACAAGGTGGCCGATCGAGAAAATCAATTAATCTCGATCGTCCGTGTGGTGTCGTGCAAAGTGCTCGAGAGATCGACTGAAAACTCGAACTACCCGTACACGCCACCGGTCGTGTGACTGGTATGGCTATTAATAGCAATCTCTACACGTGGAGTATCACTGTGTATAGGTGTGATAGTTCTTGGGCACTAAATCTTAATAAGCAGATCAGTGTCACACACCCTTACTCGAACACGTTCTACCTGTGAAGGGTAAAGAGTACAGGTGTGATAGTTATTGAGCCCTAAACCTTAATATGCGGAACCAGCACAAAATGCGTGCTGAACCCGAGGCTCGGCAATATGGTGGGGGAACACGACCGGCGAGCGGTGCCGACGATCGCGAGTAACAAAGTCGCGAGAGTGCCGGTAAAAGAGACAAATCTTTAATAAATACGCTCCCGAGAGTGCCGGTAAAAGAGACAAATCTTTTAATAAATACGCTCCCACCAAGAGCCTCACACGGCAAAAATACTCAGGGTCTAGTGCAAGCCGGAACCAGCACAAAATGCGTGCTGAACCCGAGGCTCGGCAATATGGTGGGGGAACACGACCGGCGAGCGGTGCCGACGATCGCGAGTAACAAAGTCGCGGGAGTGCCGGTAAAAGAGACAAATCTTTTAATAAATACGCTCCCGAGAGTGCCGGTAAAAGAGACAAATCTTTTGATAAATACGCTCCCACCAAGAGCCTCACATTTGCAAGCCACAACTGAATCAAGTATAGAACAAAACACAGCAAAGTTAACACAAAGGCAAGTATAGGCGAGACAGAGCACAAGACTTATCTTGCTTTGACGGCAGGCCGAAGATGAATGACTTATAGGAAGTTGACACTGGCTTCTTCCGGGGCCGGAAGTGGGGTGACATCACGTGACTGTCTTATGACTGCATTGGCCACGGAAAAAATTCGGCCTGACAGAGCTGGCTAACTGCCGTTGAATGCTATGGTCTGACATGGTAAAGTATATGACGCCAAATAAGGATTTAGAAAATTATATTAAATATCAGCAATCACCATCAATAAAGTGTCAACTCAAAGAGAAATTCTCGAGTTTTGAAAATGACTGTTGTTTTTCTGGCTTTCAAAAAAGCCTTAAGAGACTCAGGTCTATGCTACGTCATGCATGTCAACAATGTGATTTTTGTGAGAGATCTTTTGATACACTTTCAGACAGGTTCAGTGTTCAAATAGAAGAATAAGTATATTGTGTCTGAGCTCTGAATGCAAATACTCAGGTTTGAAATAAAGTTGAATAGTTTTTTTGCTTTTGAGTGGAAAATTTGCCACTAAGATAAACGTTTAGAAAAACTTAATGAAAAAAAGTTTTATTTCTATTTGGCCCAGGTGTGCTCTTTCATAGGATGCCTGAGCAAAAAGTTAGAGAGAAGGGAGTTAATCGTGATTCAAGCTCTGTCTTTTAATTTCTATAGCTAATGTCCCTTGAGCTCCTGACACTTCTGACGATGAATCCTTATCATTATTAGTCTCTGCACCTTTCCCCCAAAATGCTAGTCTTTGTGTTTGGACAATTTTTCTTTTCTAAAAAATGATTTTATTAGTAGGAAAATTCCTTTAACTCATACTTACCTATCCATTCTAGTGTCAGATCATGGAATAGGAAAGAGGGTAAAAAAATGAAGCTTAACATGCAATACTCTGAGCTGTGTTTGGTGGCCACATACACTGGCAACCAGACACAGCACTGGGCTACCCCCTCAGAAGCACCATGCTTGTTACCCGTAAAACAAGTACGCAAAGATTATCCCTTCTTGGCCTGAGGGAATAAATACAGAATACTCAGAGATACAGCAGCATAATCAATGAATTTAGTAACCACTCTCCCTCCGCAATCACAGATTTCCTCTCTTCCCTTCTTTCTATTTTTTCAATTTTCTATTAGCTGGAATTAAGAAAGGAACATGGAAACAGACAAAACTACAGCCACAGTGAACTGGATGAGTTGCATATCATTTCGAGTCTGATCCCTAAAAGGTGTTTCTAGTTATATTTTGAATCTGTTTGTAATGATCTCTTCGTCCACTTTTCTTCTGTTGGTTTCCACAAATCCAGTTCCTCTTTCCACAGTCTTTTTTTTTAATCAGCAGCACAGTTCTCATGCCAGACCGGCATTCTTGGCCATTCCATAGAAAATGGAGTTCTGGTCCTGTAGCAGTGTCTGTGGATCATCAAACTCAGCTATCTGACCAGCATCAAGTACCAGGATTCTGCAGACAGTCACACACAGTCAGAAAATATTCTCTGATCAAAAACAAAGAGAAAGATCATTTACGAAATTCTCATAACAGTTGTTTTCAGTGTGATTCATGTGTCACACCATGTGTTTAATTTTCTTGAGCTTATTACCAGGGGAAAAAAATCAGCTGACCTGAAATACCAATAGAAATCATAGATTACTTCCATCAATTATGATAGTAATCGTATACCTGAAGAGCAAAAGGGTGGTGATCACATAAAAAGGACAGAGAGGACAGGTAAAGAGTTAAGTAAATAGGTACCATATGCATTCTTGTACAATTGTGTAAACTTAAAAGTGTGAATATTCTGCACCTGATAATGTTTTCACAAATTAGACATCTAACTAGTGTAACTGAATAATTTCTTTCGTTTTGCTCAGAGTTTTTCATTTAATCTGCCAAAGCTTTTATCTTTTAAAAGTTTTCCATTTTGGCAGAGTCAATTGTACATCTTCATTTTATCTGTTCATGAGGATATTTTCATGGAAAAAAAGCATTTCCTTTACTTACACAAGTTTAGTATGTGTATTGATCTCTAAATAATATAGCAAACCTGATCAAAAAGAGTTTAAGAGAGAGAGATAGAGAGAGAGGGTGAGAGAGAGAGTGCATACATGTGTGCATGTGTATATGTGCCTGTGTGTGTGTGTGTGAGCGCATGTCTATTTATGTGTGTGTGTGTGTGTGTGCGCGCGCATGTCCAGACACGAATGTGTGTGTGTGTGTGTGTGTGTGTGTGTTAGAAATCATTTCAGTGAAAATGACAAAAATGAACATTACCAAGAGCACAGGGCTAAAATGACGGTAAACAAATGTAAACAATACTCTACCTCGTGTAGTCCATAATTGTGTTCAATCTGTGAGCAATAGTGAGCACAGTACAGTCAGCAAACTCTGTCCGAATGGTGCTCTGGATAAGGTCATCTGTCTCAAGGTCAACTGCTGCTGTTGCCTCGTCCAAAATCAACACTTTGGTTTTTCGCAGGAGAGCTCGTGCCAGACAAAGCAACTGACGCTGACCCACACTGAAATCGATCAGAACATTCTTTTGAAAGCTAGTAAAGTACATTTTGCTCTTCGTCTGATGTCTTCTCTTCAGCTGGACTGCAGAAAAAGTGACAACAACAGACAGAGATGGATGGGGGGGGGGGGGGGCTTGGGAGTGAGACTATCTTTCCATTACATTAGCATGCTTGCTCACATACTCACACCCAAATAGACTGGCAAGAAAGTGAGAATGAGAAGAAAATGAACAGTAATAATGATAGTAATATACAGTATTCATAAAGCACAATGTTAGTGGAAAATGTCTAGTGCCCTTTCATATACAATGACTCATTCAAAAGTTACCAACTTACAGCTCAACTTTCAGTGTACACTTCTGTTGAGAACAGTAGCACTTAAAATTTTATGAAGTGGGAGGCAGGAGCACAGTTGGGGAGGCAAAAACTGACTAAAGAAACAAGTTTTGGGTTTCACTTTGGATTCTTCAAAAGTTTTTGACAGGTGTAGCAGACAGTATGCGAGTGTCAGACTGTGGGGACAGCAGTGGCCAAGTAAGGTGGAAGAGAGCCATCAAAGAAACAGACGACATGCATGAGGGGGATGTGCTAGCTTGTGTTGCATGCTCACACATACACACACACATCAAAGGTACAAATGGAATAAAAAAATTTCTGCCATAAGGTATTGGCACAATGCCAAATACACATCACATCTACTGACCACCCAGATTACATGAACACTGACATCAAACAGACATGTCAACACAGTGATACACATCATGGGAAACGCACCACAGTACCCACAATGTCCAAACCATTTTTAGTCCTACAATGCAAATCTGTCCATGTATACCATGAAAGTTACCTCAAATTATTAAATGCCTGTAAATGACAACATGCATTTAAACACACTCATACCACTTTTCTGTCACATCAAAACATCGTACTGTACAAAACTTACATGTTTACTTATATAAATACATCTATCAATATTAATTAAATTTCCAAAACAACAGATTAATGGTACTTTTCCAAGACTGGTGTTTACCTAAATAGAAATGTGTGTCGACACTAATTAACGTTCACAATAAAAATGAAAATAACGGTATTTTTGAAGACTGGCAGATGACATAGAGTGAATCATCTCATTCAGTCATTGTAACTCCAGTGCTGTTTCAGTCTGTCTTCATCCTTGAAGTTAACATACCTCTGACTGACTGACTAGCCAGTGCTGTTTCAGTCTGTCTTCATCCTTGAAGTTAACATACCTCTGACTGACCGGCCAGTGCTGTTTCAGTCTGTCTTCATCCTTGAAGTTAACATACCTCTGACTGACCGGCCAGTGCTGTTTCAGTCTGTCTTCATCCTTGAAGTTAACATACCTCTGACTGACCCTTGAAGTTAACATACCTCTGACTGACCCTTGAAGTTAACATACCTCTG
The DNA here is from genome assembly GCA_033310375.1 of Conus canariensis. NCBI lineage: Eukaryota > Metazoa > Mollusca > Gastropoda > Neogastropoda > Conidae > Conus > Conus canariensis. The sequence goes on along the minus strand of CM065714.1, from coordinate 126,930,564 downwards.
ACGGACCAGCCAGTGAGAACTGGTGTGCATGACAGTGAGGAGACAACAATCAGCTGACCTCTGATGGCCATGAAAAAAAGACCCCTCAGACAGCACATTTTCTAGTCAACCAGAATGAACTCAAATAAGCTGGAATTCAGCCTTCTGGCATTCTAACATGCACTAATGACACATTATGTACGCATTCACACATACACCTGTACATACATGCACATACCAAAAAAAAAGACACAATCACCTTCCATTTGATCACCTTGGCAATGCTATTGTCGTAATTTCTTGATAAATACACCCCATTACACAGCAACAGAAAAAATGAACAAAGTTCTGAGTGATGTTTCAAACACTAATGAAATGAAAGGTGGATCATCTAACCGTTGAGAAACAAACAGGATAATGAGATTGACTGAGTTCAATCAATACTTAACCGAGTTCAATCAATACTAACAAAGCAATTCATCTTTTGCCATGCACAGAGAGAAATTACAGATACATAATACTGAATTACTGACAACAAGCAGAATCATTTTCCTTTTTAAACACACACACAGACAAACCTGAGATTTTCTCCCCCTTCAGTACACTCAAACTGCAGACCAGCAGGCAGCCCTTGAACAAAAGTTTTCAGATGAGCATGCTCCAGAGCCTGCCACACGTCCTCATCACTGTGCTCGTCAAATGGATCCAGGTTTATCCTCATCGTTCCAGAAAACACCACAGGGTCCTGAGGCAAACAAATATCTAAAGATAAACGTCACAAGATTCGGAGACAAACAAATGATAGTAAAAGATAAACACCAAGGGGGCCTGACATAAATGACATGAGACAAACAGTGTAAAGTCTTGAGACAGCCAGATGATGTCAAAAGATAAACACCACAGGGTTCTGAGACAAATGATATGAAAGGATACACACAACAGCGCCTTGAGACAAATACCATCAAAAGATAAACACCAAGGGGTCCTGAGATGGACACATGACATCAAGAGATAAACATCACACAGTCCTGAGACAACTGATATAAAAAGGTAAACATCACAGGGTCCACAAGTCAAATGACATCAGAAGACAAACACCACAGGGTCCTATGACAACAAATGATATCAAATGATAAACACAAAAAGGGAAACGCGACAAACAAATGATGTTAAAAGATAAACATGAATAGGGCCTGTGACAAACAAATGATATCAAAAGTTAATACCAAAGGTGTTCCAAGACAAACAAATGATATTAAAGATAAACACAAACGATCTCAAAAAGCAATCCAGAGACATATTATATCAAGTGATAAAAACAAAAGGTTCTTGAGATAAATTACTTTAACTCTTTCATCCCTGCAACCTGGTTTTCCGGTTTGCAGAAATCTTACCCTTCCTTCCTGCAGCCCGGAAAACCGGGCAGCACAAAATCCCTCCTTTCCTTCCTGCAGCCCGGAAAATCGGTTCTCACGGTAAGCGCTTTGAACTTCGCGCGAGTCGCGTCATCGGCACACGTCACGACCGGGTCGCTCGCGCGGCAGTGTTTACGAATGGAATGGATGCCAGACGGCCCCTACAGAGTGGGAAAGTGGTCGCCGCTCTATTCTGGCCGGTTTGCTACAGCATACGTGGCAGTTCTTACTTTACACTTCTTTGTTTTTCTCTATAAATCCAGGAATGAAGGGAATACTCGTATTATAAGAATGGTTCATAGAAAAGTAGGAATGAAAGAGTTAAAAGACAAACACCAGAGGGTCCTGTAAGAACAAACTTTATGGAAAGCTTGACGGCAGATCTTCAGACAAGAAACTGCCCTCAGACAAGTGTTTTGGCCCTGAACTCCTCACACTCGTAGGAGGCCAGGCCTGAGATGAACAAATGACATCAAAAGATAAAACACCAAAGGGTCCTGAGACAAACAAATAATAATAAAAAAGACAAACATCACAATGTCCAGTGGCCAACAATATTAGAGAAGACATCACCCTCTTAAAATGGAGTGAGCTGACCATGTTGTAAGACAATCAAAATGACCACCCAGGAGTCGTCATGATAAAGGCAGAAGAGATCATTAAGGAAAAAAAGGCACAATTAAGATGGACTAGGAGCACAGCTGAAATGGGGAGTTTGTATTATACTCTCTGTTTGGCTAGTATACTTACTATGTCAGACCGTAGCATTCAACAGCAGTTAGTTAGCTCTGAAAGGCCAAATTTTTTGTGGCTAATGCAGTAATAAGACTATCACGTGATGCCCACCCTACTTCCGCCAAAGAAAGAAAGCCGGTGCCAACTTCCTGTTCTTCATTCAGTGAGGCATATGCGCAAGGTAACCCAGAGAACCATAGCGCTAGAGGGGAAGGTACGGCGGGCATTAGAGTCTGACATGGTAAGAATACTAGCCAAACAGGGAGTATAATACAAACTCCCCATTTTGGCGTCATGTACTATACCATGTCAGACTGTAGCAGAACTTAAAGGAATTGGAGGAGGGCCGAGTGCCCTAATGGTTCTTGGGGTCAGAAGGCAGGATAGATATGGCTGCGTTAGCCGCAACAAAAGAAATCCCTTTAGAACCATCAGCCCTGGTCACGCAGATATCCCTTAAATAAAAGTTTTATGAAGGGATTTTTCCGAACGCCAGTAGGCTGCCTCCAGGAGGTGGCGCAAGGGGACAGAGTGCTGGAACGCTGTGGAAGTGGCCAGCGCTCTGACCTCATGGGCCCAAGGAGATAAGACGGGGAGATCCTTATACGCCTGGGCGTAAGCAGATCTGACCGTCTTGGAAAGCCACCTAGAGATAGTGCCAGCAGAGATGTCTTTATGATGATTGGGGTTGATGGATATGAGGAGACACCTCTGGGAGGAGTGCCTGGGGCGCGAGCGTTCCCAGTAGCATCTGAGACACCTAGAAGGGCACAGGTCCATGTCCCCCCCACTTTCCCCTTTTCCCCAAGATATCCGCGAGTGAGCGGATGACGAGGGAGGGAGAGGCTGTGCCCGGTTCCTGATTCTTAGCTAAGAATTCGGGAAGAAACTTGAGAGAGACAGAACCATCCCTGTGGAAGGCAATGTCTCTGGGGTCCCCACTAAGGGCATGAATTTCGCTGCGCCTCCTGGCCGAGGCAAGGGCGAGAAGAAATGTGGTCTTGAGAGAAAGAAGGTCAAAGGGAATGGTGGCGATAGGCTCGAAAGGGGGTTTTCTGAGAGCGTCAAGGACAATGAAGAGGTCCCAAAGGGGAACCCGCCTAGGGTACTGAGACTCGCGTAGAGCCACCCCCTAGAAATCTCTCTGAAAAGGAAGTCATTCTCAAAAGAGGGTCTGCCGAGTTGGCGAATAGTGGTACAGATAGCTGACCTTTAGCCCCAAATGGAGCTAGCAGAGAGCTTTAGGGAAGAGGATAGGTGGGATAGGAAGTTGCCTAACTGGATATTGGAAGGGTGATCATGGGGAACAGAGTTACTTGAGCACCAGGAGACCCATCTCACCCAACGGTAATCGTAGAGAAACTCAGTGCTGGCTCTGCGAGAGGCCGTAGCTAAGTCCCGTAGGTCTTGCGAGGCCCCTGCCACAGAGAGTATGTCTAGGACGGACTGGGATCAGTCCAATTGGGAAGGAATTGGGTTGGCACAGAAGCCAGGCATGCAGGCGGAGCATCTAGGGGTGGGGAGTGGGGGCGACCCGATCGAGGCTGTCTGAGCATGTCCCAACATGTGCCCAGATGGAGAGGGGGAACATGGGAGAGAGACTTTAAGTCCGGGAACCAGGACTGGGTCGGCCACCATGGGGCAATGAGGATGAGCCTGGGTCTTTCCAGTCTCGCTTTCCTAATCACCTTGTGGAGGATCGGGAATGGAGGGAAGGCGTATGCTGTGAGGCCCGACCAGGGAAGGGAGAGAGCGTCGATTGCATACGCTTGGGGGACGGGGACGGGAGAGACATATACTGGAAGACGGTGGTTGAATCGGGTGGCAAAGAGGTCGATCATGGGCCTGAACCAATGTTCCCACACCGAGAGGAGGGTTAGCCTGCTGAGGGTCCATTCCGTGTGGAGGAGGGACTTGGAGCGACTGAGGGAGTCCGCTAGGATATTGTGGGTTCCCGCTATGTGCCTCGCGCGGAGAGTGATTCCCCGTGAGTGGCACCAGCGGAGGAGGGCCTCTGTTCGGAGAGAGAGGCTGAGGGCGCGAGCGCACTCCCCCCTTGTTGACATAACATGCCACCGAAGTGTTGTCCGTGAACAGGAGAACAAGTTGGTGAGAGACCTGGGGTTGGAAGCGGAGGAGGGCAAGCCTGACTGCTTCCAATTCCAGGACGTTGATGTGGAGACGAGCTGTCTCTGAGTCCCACACTCTGGAGGCATGAAGGTTCTCCAAGTGGGTGCCCCAGCCCGAGTTGGAGGTGTCTGTGTAGAGTTCCAGAGGTTGGGTTGGGAGGGAGATGGGAACCCTGGGGGACAGGGTGGCAGGGTCGAGCCACTCATCCGTGGCCCATTGGAACTAAGGGCCCAGGGGAATGGACTGATCCCAGCAGTCGGAGGTTTGAGACCATCGACGACGGAACTCCCTTTGGAGTTGGCGCTTGGGGACCCTGCCTAGGGGAATGAGGGACGAGAGGGACTCCATCATCCCTAGGAGGGAGGTAAGGGTTCTGGCAGGGGTGTGAGTGGATAGGTGGAGGCGGGAGATGAGGTCCAAAATGTGGGTGGACCTCTCTGGAGTCGGGGAGACCATCATGGAGAGTGTGTCGAATCTCATGCCCAGAAAGGAGAACCGTTGACTGGGGCTGAGTTCGCACTTGTTGGGGTTGGTGACAAACCCTAGCTTGGAACAGAGGCGCAGAAGTTGGTGGGTGTGGGATTGACACCGGGCCCTGGAGGGAGCCAGGATGAGCCAGTCGTCCAGGTACACCAGGAGACGGATGTCTTCCTGTCTTGCCAGGGAGGCCATCTCCTTGACCACCTTCGTGAAAAGGAAGGGTGCCAGGGAGAGGCTGAAGGGGAGCGCCTTGAACTGGAACACCCGATCCTGCCAGATGAACCGTAGGTATCGTCTGTGAGATGGGTGTATAAGAATCTGAAAATAAGCATCCTTCAGATCTATCGAGGTTGCCCAATCCTGGTGGTGGATGGAGTCTCTGATCTGAGCTGGAGTGTCCATCTTGAACTTGGTGGCCCTGAGGAACTTAATGAGGGGAGAGAGGTTGAGGATGGGCCGCCAGCCTCCTGATGGCTTGGGAATGACAAAGAGGTGGGAGTAGAACCCCGCGTTGGGATTGGGGATCTCCATGATGGCCCCCTTCTGGAGGAGTTCGGTGACTTCCTGGCGAAGAGCCTCCGCTTGGGCAGCGGAGGTATGGCTGGGAGAGGGAGGGGGAGAACGCATCAGAGGAGGGCGTTTGTGGGCCCAAGGCAGACGGAACCCCTCCTCTAGGACCGCCACTATCCAAGGGTTGAGGCCCATACGTCTCCACTGGTGGGCATGTCGGGATAAGCTGCTTGCCAGAGGGGCTGAGGGGCAGGGGTGGGAGGGACCCTGGAGGGGAGGAGGCGAGTGGGAATGGTGATTGAGTGGTAGCGGTCTGAGTTCTCCCTGCTCCAGCTCCCCCATAGGAGAGTCCTCCAGTCACCTCTTGGGCCGTCCCTGATGGCCAAAATGAAAATTCTGCTTGGGAAGGTTCGTGTTAGGCTGAGGGGGTAGGGGGGGTGGGGGTGGGGGTGGGGGTGGGGGGGGTCTCTTCAACAGACTATTACCAGACAAGTGCCTTGGACTCCAATGTGACCTGCACAGTAACTTCATCGACATGAAGAAAGTCTTTGATTTTGTGTGGCATGAAGGTTTGTGGTAGGTGACGAACAATTGTTACATGACAACAGCCTCATTCTAGAGTTTCAATACTCTTAAAAGATGTAAACTGCGTAACTCGCAACAGTCATGTAGTCCTCTTTCAAACATCTGTAAATGTATATATAAAAAAAAAGGTAGAGCAAACACTTGAACCCACTTGGGAGGAGAAAAGTTGAGTACTTCGGTTCGCAGAACCTTCAAAGCAACTGAAGAGAGCGGGTGCAGCTTCTGTGGATGTTGAATTGTGTTCACTCACTGATTTCTTTAAATACAAATCACTGTCACTGCAGAAAAAAGGGGGTGGTGGTGGTAGTTGCAAAAAGAGGTGAGAAAGAATCTAGATAGTGAGGGGGAGGGGGATTGGGGAAGATGAGGGGGGGAGGGGGGGGGAGCAAATAGGAAAAATGGCAGGGGGGGGGGGGGGGGGTTGGGATAGCTGTGATTTTGATCTAGTCTTTAATGTTGAGGCCATCTGGCGCTGTAGTACCCAGATGGTGGATGATCTTTTTCTCCATGTTTTTTTCTCTTCAAGAAGTCTCCCATGCTGCTGCGCCAAACCACTGCAATAGAGAAGTGGCTGATGCTGTGGGGGTCGGTGTTGAAGTGGGCTGCCACAGGGGTTTGTTTTTCTCTGGAGGATGCTATCCCTGTGCTCCTTGCAGCGCTCCTCCAGTGTGCGGTAGGTCTCACCTACATAGAGGCAGCCGCATAGGCTGCAGTGGACTATGTAGACCAAGTCACTGGTCTGGCATGTGAAGCTGCTCTTCATGGCGAACTGGCGTCGTGAGGGCCCCTTGAAGGCGAGTGTCTTCGTATTGAGAAAGGGGCAACACTTGCACTTCGGTCTATCACAGCAGCTGTTGCCCAGGGGGTGACGGTCCTGAGAAGCTGTAGGTTTGAAGGATGAGCTAACTAGAAGGTCGCCAAGGTTTCGGTCTCGTTTGAAGGCCATCGGGGGGGGGGGGGGGGGGGGGGGGGGGGGGGGGTTTCTGGTAGGTCTTTCCAACTCTGGGGTCAGTCTGCAGGATGGGAAAGTTCTTCAAGAGAATTTTCTTCACTTCCAGGTTGTGAGGGTGGTAGATCAGCATCTGAAGGATGCGATCATTGTGATCTTCCTTCGTTTTTGGTGTTAAGGCCTCCTCTCTGGGGATGTCCTTGGCCTGGTTCAGTGCCTGTTTGATCAGCTCATCAGGGTATCCTCTTGTTTTGAAGAAGCTGATCATCTGGGCTGCCTGGGTGTGAAAGTCTTCCTCGTTGCTGCACAAGCGTCTGAGGCGGAGGAACTGGGAGAATGGAATGGCGCGTTTGGTGGCAGTTGGATGGTTTGAAGAGTAGAGAAGGTAGGAATGAGAGTCTGTGTTCTTGTAGTGGACTGAGGTGGAGATGGTTTGGTTGCCAGGTGTGATCATGAGTTTGATATCCAGGAAGGGAAGAGAGCTTTCTGTAAATGTATATAAAGACGTTCTCCTCCTCCCATTGTCTTCATCCCCCCTTCCCCATTCTCTTCCTTGCTGCCTAACACAGCCACACTCTGGCCCATCCTGTTTACGTCTCAACACCAGAAGTCTACAGAGAGTTATCAGGTCACCACATGACCATCCAGTGTGTTGTTACCAAGTGATGTTCAGGAAAGCCTGTTTCTTTTTAACACACGCAGGGTACAACCTACCAGCCCCAAACTAACATTAACCCCTTCCCTGCCACAGTATAAGTGTTTTTCTGTATTGCTGTGTGCCGGGGCCAAATTTTGCTTTTTGCAGTAGGTTCACTCATCTGTTCACTACTCATTCATTTATTGAGATATCTCTTAGATTTTTTGCATGTTTTTTTCTTATACCCTCTGCTATGATGTGGTATAATAATTTGATTTGGCTGGTCATAAGTATGATAAAAATCAATATAATCAACTATTTTTGTAATAAATTGACACTTTTTCTGCATACACACACACACTGCAGCACATCAAACCAAAGAGAAAAGTGAAAAAACTGGTGTTCTTATTGACTGAACATTATACAAACATCTGGTATTCATATTACTGCCAGCAAATGTTTTTCTGTGTGGTAACACATGCATAATTGGGGGTACCCCAATCCCAGGGTAAAGGGACAGAATTTTGCTTTGGCGGTAGGTTCACTAATCTGTTCAATACTCATTCATTTATGGAGATATGTCTTAGATTTTTTGCATGATTCTTCCTTATTTCCTGGTCTATAATAAGATTTCATAATATTTTGATTCTGTTGCCAAATAGTTTGGTAAAAGGTATTATGATAAACTTTTTTCAAATAAAATAATTGTTTTTGAACAATCACACGCATATTGAAACACATCAAACCGCACAAAACAATGAAAAAAATGGGTGTTTGTATTGGCTGAGCATCATACAAACATCTGGTATTGATATCACTCCAATCAAATGTTCTTTTATGTGGTAATACATGCATCATTGGGGTTACCCCAATTCAGGAGTAAAGGGACAGAATTTTGATATTGTGGTAGGTTCACGTATCTGTTCACTACTCATTCATTTATTGAGATATCTGTTAGATAGTTTGCAGTTTTCCTCCTTATAGCATGAGGTATTATGTGGTATCATAATATTTTGATTTTGGTGGCACTAGTGTAGTAAAAAGTAACATAATCAACATGTTTTGTTATAAAATGACAGTGTTCGAGCACACACATACACACTGCAACACATCAAACCACACAACACATAGAAAAAAAATTGGTGTGAGTATTGCCTGAACATCATACAAACATCTGGTATTGATATCATTGCCAGCAAATCATCTTCTGTGTGGTAGTACATATATCTTTTGGGGTACCCCAATCCCAGGGTAAAGGGACAGAATTCTGCTTTTTGCAGTAGGTTCACTCATCTGTTCACTACTCCTTCATTTATTGCTTTATCTATTAGATTGTTTGTATGTTTTCCCCTTATACCCTGTGGCATGATATGATGTCATTATATTTAGATTTTCTTTGGTAAGTAATATGGTAAAAAGTAATATAACCAACTTTTTTGTGATGAAATGACTGTTTTTGAGTGTATACAAACACACTGCAGCTCATTAAACCACACAAAAGATTGAAAAATATGCTATTAGTATTGCCTGAACATCATACAAACATCTGGTATTGATGTCATTGCCAGCAAATCTTCTTCTGTGTGGTAATATATACATCTTTGGGGGTACCCCAATCCAAGGATAAAGGGACAGAATTCTGCTTTTCACAGTAGGTTCACTTATCTGTTCACTACTCCTTCATTTATTGCTATATCTATTACATTGTTTGCATGTTTTCCCCTTATACCTTGTGGCATTATGTGATGTCATTACATTTTGATTTTGTTGATAAGTTATATGGTAAAAAGTAATATCACCAACTTTTTTAGTAATGAAATGACTGTTTTTGGGCACACACACATACATTGCAGCTCATCAAACCATACAAAACATGGAAAAAATTGGTGTTAGTATTGATTGGACATCATACAAAAATTTGGTATTGATATTATTGCCAGCAAGTCTTCTTCTGCATAGTACTATACACATCTTGAGGAGTACCCCAATCCAAGGGAAAAGGGACAGAATTCTGCTTTTTGCAGTAGGTTCATTCATCTGTTCACATCTCATTCATTATTTGAGATATCTCTTGCATTTTTTGCTCTTTTTTTTTCTTATACCCTGTGGTATGCTATCATTTCATAATATTTATATTTTGTTAGCAATCAGTATGGTAAAAATTGATAATATCAACTTTTCTGTACTAAACTGACTGTTTTTGAGGACTCGCATACACATTGCAATATATCAAACCACAAAACAACCTTGAAAAAAATGATGTTAGAATTGACTGAACATAATATAAACATCTGGCATTGATATGGGTGCCAGAAAAGTCTGTTCTGTATGATAATACATACATATATCATTGTAGGTACCATAATCCAGACATAAAGGGACCAAATTTTGCCTTTTGCAGTAGGTTTACTAATGTGATCACTAAGTATGTCTCATTCACTTAGGTAAGTCTTACATCTTTTGCATGTTTTTATCTTGCATCTTTGGCTATAACCTGATGTACTAATAATCATATTTTGTTAGTAAACAGTATAGTAAAATTTGATGAAATCAAATCTTATGACAGTTTCAAAATAAAAACAGTCATATTGCTGTATATAAAACCACACAAAACACTAGAAAAACTGATGTTAGTGTTCACTGGATGCGAGAAGAAACATCTGGTACTCACTCAGTACATGTTCATAACCCGTAACTACTTCTTTCTGTACATCTTGCAGGTTTCTGGGGTTGTTCTTGGGTTGAGCTGCCTCACCAATATAACCCAATCTGATTATTTCCACCAGTTGAACAGTCTAGTCACACTCATGAATAAACCAGAGTTTCAGAAGAAACACCACCATGAAGACAAAAAAAAAGAAAAACACACACGCACTCAAGAATATAAAAACACAGAGATAAAAGCACGCACTGACTAACTGAAGAAGATCTATGAAAAAAAAAATGCACTGCAAAACTAAGCTGTGCTACAGGATCCACACTACTCCCAGTAGTTGAACATAGTGTGATAATCCATGTAGCACTGTGGATAACACAGTGCAGGCTTGGAGGGGCAGTGGGGGACCACACATCACGCCTGATCTTCAGCTTCTTGGTGCAGACACTGCAGGCCCTCTGTGGTGCTGCCTTGTTGGGTGTCGGTGGGATGGGGAACATGAAATGCCTCTCCGTCAGCCTCACTTCATCGTCGGACCGGTAGCAGAGGTATAACTTGATCCCGAACCTGGCACGCTTGAGGGGGACGTATTGGCGAAATATAAGCCTAACCTTCTAAAGGAGTAGGCTTTCATCCACACACACCGCTCGCCGTGGCTCATACACCTCCTGAAATTTTTCATGGAGGTGGTCCAGTGCTGGACGGATCTTGTACAGCCGGTCATACTGGGGATGGTCTGGTGATGGCATCGCAGAGTTGTCGTGAAAGTGGATAAATTGTAGGATGATCTGAAATAGGATTGAACAACATTTGATCAGTGTGTGTAAACACACACACACACACACACACACACACACACACACACACGCACGCACACACCAGAAACAATCAAGTACACATACACACATTTGTACACACACACAGACACACACACCACATAGAAGCACAAACACACACACAAACAATGACACACAAATACACCACATAGAAGTATACACACATACACACCACATAGAAGCACACACACACACACCCATAAACAATGACACACAAATACACCACATAGAAGCATACACACATACACACCACAAAGAAGCATGCACACACACACACACACACACACACACACACACACACACACACAAAACAGAAGCGCACACACACCACACATTACAGAGAAGCTCACACACACACACACACACACATCATCCTCATCTATAATGCTAAAAAGAAAGACTTGGACATAGAAAGGAGTTGGAGAGGGAGGGTGGAAGGAAAATGAGAACAAGTAAACAGAGAGAGACTCAGAGAGAGTAAAGAAACTTACTTGAAATCCGTTTCTTGTCATTACTGAGCTGAAGACTGGAATGCGGTACAGCACCTTCTTCGACCAGCACAGCTCAATTGCAGGCAGTCGCACGATTCCCATCAGCAACACCAGGGCCAGGAACTTTTTTAGTTCAGCACAAGTTCCCACTGATTTGCTCTGGAATACTGGGGCAAGATTGTCGAGCGCCACGCCCTCTGCCACGCCCCCTTATTTGATGCTGTCCAGTGCCTCTAGCTCTTCCCCTGCCCCTACCACGACCTCTCATGACAGGAGGGTGTGCTGTGCTGGTGCTGGGAATCGGCTCTGGTTCTGATTCTTGGTCGAATCATGGCCGGTATCGCTCGCTTGACCAACATCACGTGGGTCGAAGTCCGGGTCTTCTTCTTCGTGACCGCCACGAGTTCCGACAAAAGTGGATGGTGCTGGTTATCATCCATCTCTTCCTCATCACTATCACTGTCACCTGATGCTTGGAAGTCTTCGTCACCACTATCAATATCATTCAACACTTCATCTAAAACTTCCAGTGCGCTATAATATAACGCTTCAAAACAGGTCGCCGTGTCGAGCTTCGTCTCTGATCCGCCATCTTGATTATGATAATCAGCTCGACCCTTCTTGAATACTAAACCGACAATTTCCTAACACTTCAGTACACCGATAAAGGGATAGAACTGTTATTTAAACACCCCAATAGAGTCAGGAACAATTTGTAGGGTTATTTCTCGTGCTGATTTTCGAAATTTCGATGACGAAAATACCCCGTAATAGACACGGTTACGGGCTGTACAGGATCGTGGAAACGACCCCGTAATAGACACGGGGCGGGCAGGGAAGAGGTTAATCACGTAGTTGAGGAGTTAGACTCAATGAATGTCTCTCTCACTGTGTGAACACTGCACTAAATCCCACCACCAACAGTGTCTACAAGTCTGCTGTCACCAACAGTTTAGAAAAAAGAAAACAAAACAAAAAAAAATGAAAACAAAAACAGAAATCCCAGCCATTTGATCCTTGATACTCACTAACAAAGTAAAGGGATTAGAAATACCACTGCTGTATGGGACAAACTGTATAAACCTGTCCTACATGAACAGATCATGTGCAAATCAGTAACTTCTCACCTGAGGGATAATGGTCAATTTGGACCGGAGGTCATGCAGGCCAATGTCGCTGATGTTGACGCCATCAATTGTGATTTCCCCTCCAGCAGCCTCAATGATGCGGAACAAAGCCAGAGTCAGGGAGGATTTACCTGCTCCCGTTCTCCCAACAATGCCAATCTAAACACAGGCACGTTAGTATTGGTGTGTAAAATATACAGTATAGAAAAAATATTTTAAAAACCCCCAGAAAACTCTGAAACAGGAAAGTCATACACAAACATACAGAAGAGAACAAAAAGACAGTAACTGTGCGCTATGGATCCTTTAAAAAATACAAAACAAAACAAACAAACAAAAAGGAAATTTCATATTTAGTCCAACAACTTTAAACCGACAAAAATAGAGTTTATGTTGTGCTGTCTACAGTGTGATGATACAGGGCAAGGTTAGTTTTAATATGGAACCCATATCTGTGAGACACCACCAGCAAATTACTCTCTGGTTTTAAAATTTGGGGATATTCAAGTTCTCGCTTCTGCTCTTCTTATTCAAAAGACCTGTATTATTTTGATCTAGCCATATGACTTTTTCTCACACCGTCATTTAAAATTGCTCCCGACAAGCACTTGAACTTCAGACTCTTTGACTTGTTCGTAATTTTTGCAACATTTGTGTTCCATACTGTCTCTCTCTCAACTGTTCAGTTTTAAGTTTTGATCTGGGTTTACAAATACTCTATTCAGTTCTCCATAAAATCATATATCGAAGTCATTCCTGCTTTTCCTAGCTTCCAGATTTACTGTCTTTGACCATAACTCCTGATCCACAATAAGAAGTGAAAGGGTCAACTAATCTTCTTAGGAAGGCTCCAAACAACAGCAGAAATAAAAGTAGATGGGCTCTCAGGGCAGTGCAGACCTCTGTCACAGTCATTCCTTTCAATGCAGAATTCCATCGCAACAGTTTCCTGTCTGGTGACTGAATAATTCATTCTTACCCTCCCCTCCTCCAGGGGAGGGGGGAAGGGAGAATTACTTATTCAGTCAACAGAAATGTATAAGTATATTCTATAGAATTTTTCCATGTAATTAACAAGCTATATCACAATGTCTATGTCCACTTATTTCCCATGAACAGCAAAGAAACATAGCTTGCAAGCCCAATTGTTTCATACCCATAATAACATTGTTTATAATTCATTTAAAATGTGGGATTTAATCAGACAATGAACAAGGAACCTATGATTACAAAGCAAAAAATAAGGATATCTAAAAGCAGAGCACAAAGCACTGCAATTTGAAACTGGCCTTGACCAGTTGTTTTCTGCATTTCACAACTCTTACTGGATACCAAACACAACATACATCTGATCAAACCATAAACGCATGTTCATCAATACCCAAAGATTTCAGTTTGGGGCAAACGATTGTGGAATGAAACAGACGAGCTACCTTTTCCCCTGGTTTAACAGAACAGTTGATGCCTCGAAGCACAAGATCCAGGCCCTCTCGGTAACGAGTCTGATAGTTGTTGAACTGGATCACTCCTTGCTGGGGCCATGACGCCTCAGGTTTCTTCTCTGGAATGTCCCATTCAGCCTGACACAAAGGAACGAACATTTCACTTCAACTGTTTGTCTGCCATGTCATCATCATCAATAAAGATAACACACTTGCATTAAAACTGTGAACATCCCACAGTAAATATTCTTGAAGTTAGGCACAAATGATTCTATGAAATTGTATGAAGTTTCAAAATGAGAAAGATAAAAACGCGACAGAGAAACACACGCTCTCTCAAATATCCACACACAATCTCTACCACAATCCTTCTCGTAAGATATTAAAGCATGCTGAAAAACCTCTTCTTTTTTTTTTCTTAATTAAAATGTCTCTCACAGTCCAACTCCAACATGTTCAACATCAGTGTCTGGCCTCTCTCGACATACCTCTGTGGAGGTCTCGGTGTACTCTTTCACTCTTTCCACGGCCACAATATTGGTCTCCAGTTCACATGTCATGCGCACCATCCAGTTCAGCGTTTGTGTCACCTGCAAACCACAGCATGCTATATAGCATTATCACCACACATTATAGAAACAGAACTTTAAATAAAAAACAGAATTTTATAAACACTGGAACAGAGTGGGACAAAAAAAAAAAAAAAAAACCAGGGGGGGGAGGGGGGGGGGGGGGGGGCACAGAAGTTGAGAAACCAAATTTAACCATAGAAGTCTTGCTTTGAGTTATCATATTTCCATTGAATGCACACAGGAAGCTCATTACCTGCACAATTTCCAATTTGACAAGAGAAAGATCAAGGTCTGTAAAGGGGTAACATTTCAAAACAAAGCTTACCAATCAATGTTCTTTATGACAAAGATAAAAGGGAAGGATATTCTGGTTTGAAAGGGGAAGGATTTCATACAGTTAGTATTACTATACTTACAATCAAAAGTTTAAAACACCAGGAATGTATATTTCCATCTATTTAACATCTAACTGCAAGTGCCTGAAATAGCTACAGCCAAAAGGGAAGAACACAGAGAAGAGATGCGGACATGGAGGAGGTGAGGGTTGTGATGGAAACAGTAGTAAACCATTCAGATGATGATGAAATGGGGATGTGAAGAAAGATGGAGAGAGATGGTGAGTAGACAATGGTGACATGGCAAACTCTTGTTATCAGCTATTCTATACTCTTCTAATAATCACAACTCCTTGTGCTCTAATACAAGACATAAGAACTACTGTAACAGCTACTCTGTGTGTGTGTGTGTGTGTGTGTGTGTGTCTGTGTCTGTGTATGTGTGTGTTTCAGTTTCATCAAGGAGGCGTCACTGTGTGCCGACTAGTCCATATATGCTACACCACATCCTCTAAGTTTTGAGACCACACTACACAAAGTGTGTGTGTGTGTGTGTGTGTGTGTGTGTGTGTGTGTGTGTGTGTGTGTGTGTGTGTGTGTGTATGTGTGGTGTGTGTGTGTGCATACGCGTGTGCATGAACATGCAGAAGCTTGTGTAATAAGCCCTTATGTGGCCTCTATGGTTGGTTGGAGAGAGAGAGAGAGAGAGAGAGAGAGAGAGAGAAGGAAAGAGTGAGAGACAGAGAGAGAGAGAGAAGGAGCTGTTCACTTTTAGAAATATTTAAGTTCACTTGATTGTTCCTTTGCATCTGCTTACGGTAATTAATTGTTCCTTTGTATTAGCTTACAGTTCTTATTATTGCACCTAACACGGAGGTGAGCCTATTTTGTAAATAGATGACAGGATCAGAAACATAGCTTTGTTATAAACCTTCCCATAATAGCACGTTAAGAAACTATCCAAAAAATGGGTCTCACATTCATAGCATAGGAGACAGACAAGCCCACGATTCCAGGGCTCAGATGGTCCCGACCCAGCACAGCAAACAAGGACGCAAAGAAAATGATGCAATTGCCCACAAACTCCAGACGTATTGCCAACCACCTGAAATACAGAGACGCATGCTGCTTTTAAAACAACACTACAATAATTAATCATTTAACTTCCATCAGCTCTACAAGTTACTTCTGCTACTGTTGTCTTAAAAAGCCTATGTGTTTCTCATTTGGAAAAAAATCTATCAATGAGGATGCAGCATGGAAAAAAATCATCTTTTTTATCCTATAATAATGTTTGGGTTTTTGTGAATGGTATCTGTTATGTGATCTTCTTTCTCTTAAACAAACACACACACACATTAACAAATGCTGTAACTGACTGCATGCCCAAGTGCAAGTATGGAAACTGTTCCTAATTTCATAACCAAAAAGTGAGAACTCTGGGACAAATCTTCCTTTTGGTGTCAGCTAGTAAGGCATTTGTGGTGATCTTGAACTGAAGTATGAACTGCGTATTAAAAAAAAACAAACCCAAACCCTGTCTTATTTGTTGAGGATCTGCTTTTTTGAGGATCTGTTTTCAAATTACCTTGCAAACAATTGAAAAAAAATCCACTCTACACAATCACGCAGAACCATATCAAAAAATAAATAAGTTATTTTTCCCATTGCACAAGCACATTTCCCCCCGCCCTCCACCCCACAATAGCTCACAGAATGCTAATAAAATACATGGTGAATGATTGACCTGTTGGAGACAATGCTGGGGTAGTAACAGACTTGATTCTCGTCCACTTTGCTCTCTGACTGCTCTATGAACAGGTGCTGTTGCTGGAAGGCTCGAATTGTGCTGGCTCCTGTGATGGTCTCCCCAAAATGAGAATATATCGGTGAACGACTTGTCGATTCAAGACGCTTCAGCTGACGCGATGTTGCCACGTAAAACCTCTGCAGCAGATTCGTTTAAAATATATAGGGATCGATAATAGATTTTCTTTTTTTGGTTGCAGCTCACACAAGTATATCACAACACTGTACAGTGAATTCTTTCAATACAGTTAACCAGAAATCTATAAGAAATCCATAAAAATGGTCTCTTTCAGGTGAAGATATTTTGATAGGATATATAAAATCATAAATGATCTATAAAGATTTGTAACCAGATAGGTTATATAAAATTACAAATGATCAATAAAGAAAGCAACTATTTGAAGTGAAAGAGTAATTATTCACAGGGTCTGTAGCGAGAGCTTTTACTGTGCTAAGTGATCTATAAAGATTTGTAACCAGATAGGTTATATAAAATTACAAATGATCAATAAAGAAAGCAACTATTTGAAGTGAAAGAGTAATTATTCACAGGGTCTGTAGCGAGAGCTTTTACTGTGCTAAGTCCTGATATCATCCAGTATTACATTAAGTCTTGATGTCATTTAATAATGCACTTGGTAGCACTGACACCGTCCAATATCCAAGTAAACTGAATTAACATCATTTCTATTTTTGCCTTTACATTTAAGTTTCTGCCTGCAGTCACCCCACTTTGAAACTGTCATTGATCATGAAAGAAAAAGTGTATTGCTATACCAGCAAAATATTGTTGAAAGTTTTAAAAATACAAACAACAACAAAACATAGTAAGACACTTGGGAGAGTGCAGATGTTTACCAAGGTCAGACAGATCATGGAATTGTCCTTTGATATGGATCTGGATCAAAATGTACTGGGGGGAACAGGGGAGTGGGGGCGGGGATGGGGATGCTTATTGTGACATGTGAGAACACACAGTTGGTAGATGCACTTCTGTATTTTTCTTTCAAATCACTGTAAACAATTCCCTGTAAGAGTGAAAAACAATATGATTTTATTTTCCAAAATGGGAAGTAAAGCAGGTACAGATTAAAGAGTTGCTTCCCATGTGTATTTTTCAGATAGAAAATTAAAAATGTGAAATATGAACATTTCTGTCATCAGTAAGTTTTAACATTCCACGAAAATAAACTTCACAGTCTGTTTTCAATTTGTGAACAGTCACTTTACAATGCCTATGTTCAGAGGAAAATTTGTAAAGGGGAGCAAGAAACCATGGGCCATTTAAAATGACTGGGGGGGGGGGATTAATATGACCAGGGGTGGGGGTGGGAGAAAGAATCCCTCTTGACAGTGGGGGAAATCTATGTGCTGGGAATTCATTTCAATATCAACCTTGGTCCAGAGAGAGAGAGAGAGAGACAGAGAGAGAGAGAGACACAGAGAGAGAGAGAGAGAGAGAGAGAGAGAGACAGAGAGAGAGAGAGAGAGAGAGACAGAGAGAGAAAGAGAGAGAGAGAGGCAAGACAAGACAACAAGACAAGACAAATGTTTTATTGTCATAGCATTACAGCCTTAAGACAAGGGGGTGAACATGAACAATTGTATGCACATATCAATATTATTTACTGATTTCACACATGCATAAACATACACGCACACACAATGTGCGCGCGCCATAAACAGCACCCACACATACACACACACAAACACACACATACACAAACACACACACACACATTGATACAGGATCATCTTGAATAGTTACTTTTTTTTTAAGTTAGATGTTATCGCACATTAATTCTAACTTACTGTTTCTTATCTTCATTGCCTGTGCTATAAATTTAGCGACAGATTTAATAACAGTTTCATTACTACTGGAAAGGATTTTTATAACTTTGTTCTGATCGGGAATGTTGGGGAAGGATTCCAGTATGGCACATTTTTTACGGATATCATCATAAGTGGTACAGTAAAATAAAACATGAGTTTCATTTTCGAATCCATTTCCACATGATGGGCAATTGATATCTGTTTGGTCATTTCGAAACCACTGAATACAGTTTTTAAGGCCACAAACTCGGAGTCGAAATCTTGAGAAGCTGTCTCTATGCCACTTATCGGTAACACATGACAAATATTTTTCAGGCTCAAAGACATTTTTGAAAGAATGAAACCATCTATATTTATCATTATCCTCCAACTCAGAATGCCAGTTCTGTTTAAAGCAGGAAATAAGCGTATCTTTCAGCTCTAGAATAAAAGCAGATTCACACCCAACACCTTGACTCAGCCAAACTATGCCATACCCATTTTCCGTCAAAATTTTTTGTACTTTTGATGCCCAATTAAAGTGACCAGATTCATGCTGCCTTAACAGCATTTCATAAGCCTGTCTACATATTCTTGACATGGGCAATGACACGAGTTTTAACCAGTATTTAATACACTTTATTGATGTCCTAAGATACAGTGGGTATCTTCTGGTTTCCCCAAACACCAGATTGTTTGAGGCATGCAGGGGGACATTTAGGAATCTTTTTATAGCAAAGGTGTGTACAGTTTCGATTTGTCTACAATCATTTTCTAGACCCCAGACTTCCGCTGCATATGTTTGTTAAGATAGGTTCAATTTGCGAATCAAAGAGTTTCCAGAACAAACGTGCATCTATTGATCTCAGTTTTTTCAGAGACTTTATGATTTCTATAACTCCTTTTTTCCCTTTTCGACAGGGTTCCGACAGAGCAGAACTTACACTTAATTTTGTCGTGAGCTGATTTCACAGCGCAGAGAAGACGTGTTTTTGGATCGCTCTCGAGTTGCGGAGGATTATTGTCTAATTACTACGTTAATTATTGGAATAATCAAGTCACTTTCAATCACACTGAACTGGTGAAAGTGTGCTGATCACAGTGATGTGAAATTTGTGACTAAAACTGTGACCATGCCTGTGAACTCCCTGTGTTTCCGTGCTGCCTGTGGCCTGTTTCTGCCCACTTACCACAGCTTCATGGCCAAGCGAATTCAGTTGGTCGTGAAAATGTGCATCAGGGTTATCACTGTGCGAAACCGAGTGGAGCTACTTCTTTTCGTGTTTGTGGCTGCCTATTTTTTGTGCTGTGGTGACGTTGAGGTGAACCCTGGCCCTGTAGATAGGGATGCCGTTCACCAACAAGGCATTAGCACAGAAAGTGACAGTGTGAATGGTAGCAGTGACACTGACAAGACTTCCGCTCGTCCCCCTTCCATCGATTGTACAGGTGATTCGGGTTTTCTACCCGATTTCGCAAAGCAGTTACTGGAAGCAATGCGCTTACAGCATGAACAGTCCCAGTCTCTTTCTAATGATATGTCACTCATGCGGGAAGATCTCAGTTCCATCAAAACGGACATTTCGTATGTCAGAACGAAGTGTGATGACATAGGGAGGCGCTGTGACAGGCTGGAGGAAGAGAATGAGCGCTTGTCTTCGTCCGTGAAGGATACCCAAGAAGATGTTGACGAACTTTTCTGCGCCTGCAAACAGAACGAGGACAATCTTTCCACGTTGTTTTCTGAAATGGAAACTATGAAAACCGAGATAGATGGTCTGAAAGAACATTGTGATATTCTGGAAGCTTTCTCCAGAAGGGATAATTTACGCTTGTTTGGTGTGCCACAGACAGAACAATTCGAGAGCTATGACTCCTGTGCCAGACTGGTTGTTGACACACTGAACAGTGTGGAAGCACCGAAGCAATGGACAGCAGATGACATTGCACGAGCTCATCGAGTGGGCGAAAGCAGAAATGGCCAGCCAAAGCCCATGATTGTCAAATTCAGTCGGTGGAGGGACAAGATGGCAGTCATCACGAACTGGGAGTACCGAGCCAGGTTGGAGGGGCAAGGTGTGAGGGTGGCCAACGACCTCACCAGGAAGCAGACCGGCATCGTTGCGGAGGCGAAGAAGGAGGGGAAGGTCGCATTCTTCAGGCGAGGAAAGCTGATGGTGGTACCAAGGCCTGATCCCAGGACTTACGCTGAAGTAGCAGCAGCAGCAAACGATGACGCCGACGCCGGAGATACGTCAACCAACAACCCGGCCACAGAACAGCCCAAGAGAGAGAGAGAGAGAGAGAGAGAGAGAGAGAGAGAGAGAGAGAGAGAGAGAGAGAGAGAGAGAGAGAGAGAGATTGACTGATAATCTATTCCCATGAGTAACAAATAAGCAACACTTTTTCCATCAGGTCATTCTCCAGTCAGGGACCAAGGATACTAACAAAGAACACTATTACACACCATAGGCCTAATCATCTGAAGAACAGTGTTGATTCACATCAACAAAAAAGGAACAAAAAAACCCCTACACACTTAAAGTGTCTGTTACACACACACATATGAGAGAGAGAGAGAGAGAGAGAGAGAGAGAGAGAGAGAGAGAGAGAGAGAGAGAGAGAGAGAGAGAGGGTGGGAAGAGCGCCTTGAAACAACTGAAACAGAGTGCTTTTTTCCCCCCATGGTAAGATTTTTTTTTTTTTTTTAAATATTATTTTGCTGTCCCAACCTCTGCGCCACCTCTGAGGCAGTGCACCCACGCCGCTCATTCTGACACCCCGTCCACAGCCCGGTCGGCCCTGCCACAGCCCCACCACTCCACAGGGAGCAGTCAATGTCAAGTCGTCAGGAGGCAACCCACCGGAGGAGACACTGCACTGCTGCCGAGTCACTTCGGTGGTGTTCAGTGGCGCCTGTTCTGATCTAACATATGCAGGACACCACCTACTAAGCCCCCTACTGACGATAATAATTGCTTAGTTGCGGAGCCGGCGTGAGTGAGCTCTCCCTCCGGAGGGCGCCACCATGTCCGTCCAACAACAGCCCCCACGGACTTGCCGATACCGGTGACCCTGACGGAACCACACCAAGGCATAGACATGGAGAGGACATCGAAACTGAGGTCACCATGAGAGCAGGGCATGAAGGGCCACAGAATTTGAGACATTTTTTTTTATGCTGATCGATGAGAATGAGGATGATTAAGATGATGCTACGGATTTCCATTTCGGTCTGAGACTACATGACAGGGCTGTACTCTACGCTTTCTTTCATAATATATCCCGGCGTCAACCAGGCCCGAGAGATACAGGCACCTGCAGTGTTGGTCAGGAAATTTGAGCAACACTCTCAGAAACGCATCCATTAAGTGGATGAAACTCGACTGTGTGGTCCCAGTCTTCCCAACTGAGTCCGCAGCAACTCAACTCTGGGTAGGAGCCGGTCGGGGCAGAAAAACCCACATGACTTCTGATGGGATTCGAACCCACGACCTCCTAGCCGGGAGTCCGCGACGCTAACCACTTCGCCATGGTGGCTGGTCCCATGGTAAGATTTCTTTGGTAAAAGTACTACGTATGTATCCTTCATATCCCCCTTCTTTTTCTTCCTGTCCAATCATCTTTTACGATCAAAATATGTTTCAGTTTCTGTTCCTTAATGTCATATGGATTAATGGTGAGTGTTAACGAACTCGTCAAAGCATTCCGAGTTGAGTGGGATATGAAAACATGAACACAGCATATACTGATCTCCAAAACATGGAGTATAATTGTGTCCTGTATGCTGGAAAAGAAAAATGTCATGCTTTTGTCGAAGCCCGTTTCACCACTATCATTATCATTTATATTCTGTAATTTCGCTTGCAATATCTTTTAAGTTTGACATTTTTTTGCAATCATCACTTTCAAAACATTGGTAGCAGGCACATGCTGATTGTACAAATATTAAACAAACAGGCAGTTTCGACCTGTCAACCAGCAAAGTTTCAAAATGGAGTGACTGACGGCGGCAAACGAAGCAAAATTCAAGCAACTTTCTTCTTCTTTTTTTTTTCAGTCCCCCCCCCCCCCCCCCCCCCCCCCTTACCACTATTATCAATCCACCATTACCACAACCATCACAAAGATATCATACCACCCCACTAAACTAGACACACAACTCTATCCTATCACACAACTCCCCCCCCCCTCCCCCCCCCCCACGCAACCCCCCCTCCTTTTCCTCTCCCATAATCCCCTTGTCATTTCCGCCTAGCGGCTATTCTCCCCACCACATGGACAACAACAGATGAGTCATTTTTCGTTCTTTGTTTGTACTGTCTTAAATGTTAAATGTGATTTATTTTTTCGCCTGAAGAAGACCCAAGAGGCTGAAATGCATCATGTCTTGTCATGTGCTTTGTTTGTCAATGTCACTGGCGGTAACTAACACCCTCTCTTTCTAAATTCTGTCAACCAGCAGTTAAAGTACATAACTCTAAGTGAGCCATTTGTTTGATTCAGCATAAAAAGATATTCTACACAAGCACTCCCATTCCAAAGTCCTAGTTTTTCATGCACAAAACAGTTTGCACTAGATTGAAGAGATAAGTGACTTTTATTTGTCCTTTGTTTCCAATGTTTTGGATGTTGTTTTTCCTGCAAGCCTAAGACTCAATAGGTAGAAAACTTTTGTGTCTATTTTGCAACTAGCTTGTTCTTCACTTAGTGGCTCAGTTAATACTATTCTTAGAATGATGCTTTGATTTTGGCCTGAAGCAAACTAGATTGCAATAGTTGCCATATGAGCAGGTAATGGTGATCAATACCAGTGAAAGCATAAAATCTGTGCAGTACTTGTGCTGTGTTATTACTTGGCATCAGCTCTCAGAAGAACATCTAAAATGAATTTCAGACAGCTGAAAACACTGCAAACTAGTTGGCTAAAGGACTGAACGTTTTTCTTTGGTAAAGCATCACAAATTTGTCACATTTATTGATAGGGACCACAAATAAGAAATGTATAAACAGAACCAACGGTCACAGCAACAGTGATAATGAGGATATTCATGGTGGTAGCAGGAGCAGTGAGAATTAATAGAGATCTGCTAGTGTACAAGTTAAAATCAATGCTCTGATAAATCGTAATGCTTCAGTAATAAATACAACAGAATTCCAAAATAACTTATCAAAACTGTGTACCTGAAATGTGCTGTTGGGAGTATTTCTCACCAAAGATTGGAGTATTTTCATGAAAACTAGTGTGCTGTGGAATCGTCTTTGATCTGATCATTTTCGTATTTTCATGAAAACTAGCGTGCTTTGGAATCGTCTTGATCTGATCATTTTCGTATTTTCATGAAAACTAGCGTGTTGTGGAATCGTCTTTGATCTGATCATTTTCGTATTTTCATGAAAACTAGCGTGCTGTGGAATCGTCTTGATCTGATCATTTTTTTCACCTAAAAGTTTTTTTCACAAATAACTGGATGCATTTGAGCATCACTGATAGAGCATGATGATTTAAAAACTGACATGGTAATTGTGAAACCACAAACAAACAGAGAGAGAGAGAGGAGAGAGAGAGAGGAGAGAGAGAGAGAGAGAGAGAGAGAGAGAGAGAGAGAGAGAGAGAGAGAGGTGGGGAGAAAACCTACTTTTCAGATGAAATGTTCTTTTCGGATGGAGTGTGAACATACTTTACATTTTCACCGTGAACCTTTTTCACAATTTACAGCATGTTTTCATAAAAAAGGGAGTACCAAATACACTTAAAGGTATATGGATGGACAGGTGTGAATCATTTCTTATCCTGTAACAAATATGGTAAGAGTGTCATGACAGACACAAAAACAGCAATGTTCCTTTTTGTTCATCTTTTTTCTTTTTGTTTTTCTTTTGTCTTCATCATAGCATTGCAGTAGGCACTGGAGAATGCTTGGCTGTGCCAATCATCTCTCTAGGTATCCTGATGCATGCAGGGTATTTCTGCGTTTCCATGACCCTTCGAATGCTCAAATGCATCACTGGATCTTTAACATGTGTGCAACTCATCTTGTGTGTGTGTGTCCACTGAAGGAGGGTTCATCTGCAAGTAAGTTTGCTTTTCTGCTGACCTGAGGGATGAGGTGAATCCCACTCCTTGTTTCACCCACCTTGTGCTGTTGGACTTGAACCTATGAATCTCAGAACCATGTCATTACTTGTTTGATGAACCCTTCATGAGTTAAAGTCAGACCGTACTGATTATCGGGGAGAGGAAGGGCAGAAATGTGAGAAACTCAATAAAGTGAATTGCAGTTAAACAAGAAATACAACAAAGCAATATATAAACTCTCTCCGTCTCTCACACACACAAATAAGTAAAGAACCTAGAAATGTGATTTCAAAACCCACTGATACTGGAAGTATAGGTTTCAGGTAACCATCATTATGAGAAACACTATGTGGTGGTAAAACACTGCAATTGAAGCGAACATTTAAATTAAAGCAAATCTTTTCAAGATTGTACTTACAGACAGATACAGGCACAAACACACAAGTGTTCTTTTCTTCAACAAAAATATACACACACTGATCTAAATTTTGCATGCATGAAGGCAAGTCTGGTGCATTAGGTTTATCTGCATTCTTCTGGTATCTTTTGTGCTCTGTATTGCACATGGCCAATCAGTAAAAGTTTGATACTAGTATACACTAGAACTTACTTTAACTGCAAAGCGCTACATTATGTGACAGGGAAACCTCTGATTTTATAGAAAAAAAGATCTTTCATTCACTGATTAAGCACTTTATCTGATGCATTAAATTAGCTTATAAGAAAAGTGCAATTTGAAATTGTCAAATACACTAGAACCATGCAAATATGGGGAGTTTGTGTTATACTCCCTGTTTGGCTAGTATACTTACCATGTCAGACCATAGCATTCAACGGCAGTTAGCCAGCTCTGTCAGGCCGAATTTTTTCCGTGGCCAATGCAGTCATAAGACAGTCACGTGATGTCACCCCACTTCCGGCCCCGGAAGAAGCCAGTGTCAACTTCCTATAAGTCATTCAGCGAGGCCTGGTGTATGGTGACCCCGAGAACCTTGGCGCCAGAGGGGAAGGTAGGGAGGGAATTAGAGTCTGACATGGTAAGTATACTAGCCAAACAGGGAGTATAACACAAACTCCCCATTTTGGCGTCATATACTTTACCATGTCAGACCATAGCAGAATTTAAAGGAATCGGAGGAGGGCGAGCGCCCTAGTGGTTTTTGGGGGTTGACCGATATGGCTGCATTGGCCGCCACAAAGGAAATCCCCTTAGACCCATCAGCTCTGGTCATGCGGATATCCCTCAGGTAAAAATTAATGAAGGGATTTTCCGAACGCCAGTAGGCTGCCTCCAGCAGGTGGCGCACGGGGACAGAGTACTGGAACGCTGTGGAAGTGGCCAGTGCTCTGACCTCGTGGGCCCTGGGTGATAGGACAGGGAGATCCTTGTACGCCTGAGCGTAGGTAGATCTCACCGTCTTGGAGAGCCACCTGGAGATAGTTCCCGCCGAGATATCTCTAGTATTGTTGGGGTTGAGGGAGATAAGGAGTCGTCTCTGGGAGGAGCGCCTGGGGCGTGTGCGTTCCCAGTAGTACCTGAGACACCTGGAGGGGCAAAGGTCCATGTCTCCATCTTTTTCTCCCTTTCCCAAGATGTCAGAACTCCGGAAGGAACTTGAGAGAGACTGAGCCGTCCCTGTGGAAGGCGATATCTGTGGGGTCACCGCTGAGGGCGTGAATCTCACTTCGTCTTCTGGCCGAGGCCAGGGCGAGGAGAAAGGTGGTCTTAAAGGAGAGGAGGTCAAAAGGAATAGAAGCAATGGGTTCAAAAGGGTTTTTCTGAGGGCATCGAGGACCGTAAAAAGGTCCCAGAGGGGAATGCGCCTAGGGGACTGAGCTTCCCGTAGAGCAACTCCTCTAGACACCTCTCTGAGGAGAAAGTCATTGTCAAAAGAAGGGCCCCCCAGTTGACGAATGGTAGTGCAGATAGCTGATCTGTAGCCCCGAATGGAGCCAGCCGACAGCTTAAGGGAAGAGGATAGGTGGGAGAGGAAATTTCCTATTTGGATGTTGGAGGGGCAGTCATGGGGAACAGAGTTATCTGAGCACCAGGTTATCCATCTCTCCCAACGGTAGTTGTAGAGGGATTCGGTGCTGGCTCTGCGAGATGCCGAGGCGAAGTCCCGTAATCCCTGAGAGGCCCCTGCCCCGGCTAGTGTGTCTAGGACGGACTGGGGTCTCTCCGAGTGGGGGGTAGATGCAGATGTTCGCAGTTGGGCTGGCATAGAAGCCACGCGTGTAGGCGAAGCATCTTGGGATTGGAGTGAGGAAGACCTGACCGGGGTTGTCTCAGCATGTCCCAGCGAGGGCTGAGCCGGAGGGGGGGAACGTGGGTGAGGGACTTGGGGTCCGGGAACCAAGACTGGGTCGGCCACCATGGCGTTACGAGGATCAGCCTGGGTCTTTCCAGCCTTGCCTTCCTGATCACCTTGTGTAGGATGGGGAAGGGGGGAAAGGCATACGCCAGTAGGCCCGTCCCGGGGAGGGATAGTGCGTCGACTGCATCCGCCTGGGGATCTGGAACGGGAGAGACGTACAGGGGCAGGTGATGGTTGAAGCTGGTGGCAAACAGGTCGATCATGGGCACAAACCAATGGTTGCGCGACACCAGCGAAGGAGGGCCTCTGTTCTGAGGGAGAGGCCTATGGAGCGGGCCTCTCCCCCTTTGTTGACATAGCAAGCTACCGACGTATTGTCCGTGAGGAGGAGAACAAGTCGGTGCGCGACCTTGTGCTGGAGTTGGAGAAGGGCTAGCCTGACCGCTTCCAGCTCCCACTCCCCGAGGCGTGACTGTCCTCCACGTGGGCCCCCCAGCCCAAGTTGGAGGCGTCTGTATAAAGTTCCAGTGGTTGGGTTGGGTTGGGAGGGAGATGGGGACCCCGGTGGAGAGAGTGGCTGGAGTGAGCCGCTCCTCCGTCGCCGAAATGAACCAGTGTCCGAGGGGAATGACCTGGTCCCAGCGGTCGGAGGTCTGTGACAAACGTCGGCGGAACTCCCTCTGAAGTTGGCGTTTGGGGACCCGCCGCAGGGGAATGAGGGGAGACAGGGACTCCATCATTCCTAGGAGGGAGGACAGGGTTCTGGCCGAGGTGTGGGGTGCCTGTGACAGGCAGGAGATGAGGTCCACTATGCGTGCAGGCCTCTCCGGGGTCTGCCAGACGAACCGTAGGAATCGTCTGTGGGCCGGGTGAATCAGGATCTGAAAAATAGGCGTCCTTCAGGTCTACGGATGTGGCCCAGTCGCGATGATGGATGGAGTCTCGGATCTGGGTGGGGGTCTCCATCTTGAACTTGGTGGGCCTGAGGAACTTGTTGAGGGGCGAAAGATCTAGAATGGGCCTCCATCCTCCCGAGGCTTTTGGGATCACAAAGAGTAGAAGCCGGGGTTTGGGTGGGAAATCTCCGAGATGGCCCCTCTTTTGAGGAGGTCTTGGACTTCCGTGCGAAGAGCTTCTGCTTTGGCGGGGGAGGGTTCGTTGGGGGAGGGAGGGGGAGATAGCATGAGGGGGGGACGCTCGTGGGCCCAAGGAAGGCGAAACCCTTCCTGTAGCACCGCCACTATCCAGGGGTGAGGCGTATGCGTCTCCACTGGTGGGCATGCCGGGAGAGGCTGCCCGCCAGGGGGGCGAGGGTCTGGGCTGGTGGGTGGGGGATAGGGCGAGGGGGGGTGCTACCTGATCTAAGTCCCCCTCGGGCTGTCTCCCTAGTCAGCTCCGGGAGCGTGACTGTTGGCCTAACCGAAAATTTTGCTGATGGGTTTTGGCTTAGGCCTTGGGAGAAGATTAGGTCGCTTGGCGGGCCGTGCGGTGCGGGAAGGCGATTGTCTGGGATAGGGTCTGTGCCTGGGGAAGGAACGAAGTGGGGGTCTAGCAGGGCGTGGCGGTGGCCTGGGCGCAAAGGACACAGCCTGCTTGCGTTCCTCAACTGCTTGTGCTATGACGTCAGCCGAGTAGTCGCCAAAGAGCGACTGGACCTGGCCCGGGATGCATCGCAGGGCTGCCTTAAGCGTCGGGGAGAGAGAGGTCCGCGCCAGCACGGCCTCTCTCGCGACCAACAAGCAGTTGAAGTGGCTTCTGGCTGCGCTGTCCGCCGCAGCCGAAAGGTGATGCGAAATCCTGTTAACTAGGTGTCGCATGAAAGGATCGCTGAACAAGCGAGGGTCAGGCTCTTGGTGCGCCTCAGAGCCCGGGTCCCCCGGTACTGGGATGGCACCATCGTCCTCCGGCCATAGAGCCTCCGCTCGCTGAAGGGGCATGTCCAAGTAGGTGTGTCCCGCCGTGGTGTGGAGGATGCCCATCCTGGCTACTCGGACCCATTCCTTTAGGTTCTTAAAGGAGATGGCGCCGGAAGTAGGGGGGGGCAGGTGGGGGATCAACCGACGGTCCGACTGGGAAATGCCCATCTCCCTGGTCACGGGATTGTCCGTAAACAAGGAGGCGACTGAGGGGTTCTTGGGTAGATTGGTCTAGATCTCTGGGCCGGGGGAGAGGGAGAGAAATTCGTCAGCGGGTGCGGCCTCCCTCCTAACGAGGTCTGGTCGCCACCGTTCTATCGTGCGGACATCGTACAATGAGGTGGGGGCTAGCTCCTCGTCATCGTCCGCCTCAGGGAGGTACTGGTCCTGAGAGGGTTCATAGCACCCGTCTTCAGGAGGTAAGTCGAGGGGTGCCTGTAGTGTGTCCCCGGTGGCCCTATAATCGGCGGCCGGGACATCGTCCTGCCGATAGGACAGCGCCCGAGGAGGGAGACCAAGGTCGACCCAGGTAAGTGAGGCCGGGTGCCACATTCGACCATGTAGCTGGTCGTGCTGGGTGTTGGCGTTAAGCCACTGGTCTCTCTCGGGGGCATAGAGCCACCGGTCCCCGGGGAGGTAAACGGGCTGTGGCGGCCCTGGGAAAAACCATGGTAGGTAGGCCGCACTCAAGGTCTGACCAGCGCGTTGGGCGAATGCGTAGGTCAGACATCCGCCGAGTCGTAGCCACGAGACCCTCTTCTTCTTGTAGGCAGAAAATCCCCGGGGACCCGGGTAACCTGAATCACTGTTGGGGGGGGGCTTGAGAGGCCGTGGCCTGTCGTCCCCGTCCAGGTCCGTGCACTGCACCATACACGTCCTTGGAATGGGCCTGGGAGGGCCATAATGGTATGGAGGAGGATGCGGAAGTCGAGCCCCCAACCCGCGAAAGTGCGGATTGGTCAGGATGCGGTCCCGTGTTCCTCCCCCTGGAGGAATATGTCAGGTTACCCTTGGTCCCGCTGGTAGATCCTCCCCCCGGAGGAGCGGGACCGCGGACGTTGCCCAAATGGGGATCCGAAAGGTCGGTTCCCCAACGTCCAATACCCCTAGGGAAGAAGGTGACGTTCGATCGGGGTAGGTCGACCGTCCTTGTGCATGGGCACGGCCGGGCCCATGGCGCGGCGTGCCCGCACGCCCAGGATTATGGACACCACCGAGGTCGTGCGTCGGGGTGACCATAAGGCTGCTTCCGGAGTCGAAGCGCTCCTCGAGCTCAGGTGTTGGCTGCACCTGTGCCCGGTGGGGCCGAGCGCTATGAGTGCACGTATCAATTTGGGGGGAAAAAGAGATACGTGACTCATCAAGGCGAGTGACGGATGGTGATTCCATCCCAGATCCGTCACCCGTGCTGGTCCGCGGCTCGGCAAGGTGCCCCGGGGGCCGAGATTCGCGTGACTCAGCATGATAGTTAGAAGTCTCCGAGCGAGTCCGTAGGCTAGAGGGCAAGCTGGCCGATGGAGAAGGGGTGGGGGAGGGCGAATTCCGTTGGCTAGTCTTTGCTCGGCCGGGCCCCTTGAGGGGAGCCTTGCCATTAGACTTTCTGGGCAGCACCTTGAGGGGAGCTTTGCCCTTAGACTAGCAGGCAGATCAAATGAAAGGCATTTTGAAATGGTGGCCGCTTGCCTATCAGCCTTGGGACGCCGCGGTCGTGCGTCCGTCGGTTTGGTAGACGAGGAAGATCACGCGTCCCTTCCGCGGAGAAGTCGTCTCTGTCTACCCGAACCGTACGTTCATCAGTGCGAACGGATTGCTCCGAGATGGAATCGACCCGCGGGTTCTCCGGGAAATTGAGCGAACTCCGAGCAGTGGAGTGGCTCGACCCGGCGGTGTCCTTCACCATGTTGGGCACAGGTGGATAGAGCAAACCCGGAACACACGACCGCAAAGAGGAGACAAGGTGGCCGATCGAGAAAATCAATTAATCTCGATCGTCCGTGTGGTGTCGTGCAAAGTGCTCGAGAGATCGACTGAAAACTCGAACTACCCGTACACGCCACCGGTCGTGTGACTGGTATGGCTATTAATAGCAATCTCTACACGTGGAGTATCACTGTGTATAGGTGTGATAGTTCTTGGGCACTAAATCTTAATAAGCAGATCAGTGTCACACACCCTTACTCGAACACGTTCTACCTGTGAAGGGTAAAGAGTACAGGTGTGATAGTTATTGAGCCCTAAACCTTAATAAGCGGAACCAGCACAAAATGCGTGCTGAACCCGAGGCTCGGCAATATGGTGGGGGAACACGACCGGCGAGCGGTGCCGACGATCGCGAGTAACAAAGTCGCGAGAGTGCCGGTAAAAGAGACAAATCTTTAATAAATACGCTCCCGAGAGTGCCGGTAAAAGAGACAAATCTTTTAATAAATACGCTCCCACCAAGAGCCTCACACGGCAAAAATACTCAGGGTCTAGTGCAAGCCGGAACCAGCACAAAATGCGTGCTGAACCCGAGGCTCGGCAATATGGTGGGGGAACACGACCGGCGAGCGGTGCCGACGATCGCGAGTAACAAAGTCGCGGGAGTGCCGGTAAAAGAGACAAATCTTTTAATAAATACGCTCCCGAGAGTGCCGGTAAAAGAGACAAATCTTTTGATAAATACGCTCCCACCAAGAGCCTCACATTTGCAAGCCACAACTGAATCAAGTATAGAACAAAACACAGCAAAGTTAACACAAAGGCAAGTATAGGCGAGACAGAGCACAAGACTTATCTTGCTTTGACGGCAGGCCGAAGATGAATGACTTATAGGAAGTTGACACTGGCTTCTTCCGGGGCCGGAAGTGGGGTGACATCACGTGACTGTCTTATGACTGCATTGGCCACGGAAA
The DNA here is from genome assembly GCA_033310375.1 of Conus canariensis. Taxonomy (NCBI): domain Eukaryota; kingdom Metazoa; phylum Mollusca; class Gastropoda; order Neogastropoda; family Conidae; genus Conus; species Conus canariensis. Next base: position 126,898,857 of record CM065714.1, on the reverse strand, counting down.
AAATTCGGCCTGACAGAGCTGGCTAACTGCCGTTGAATGCTATGGTCTGACATGGTAAAGTATATGACGCCAAACTGACAATACCCAAGACACACAGAACTGAAACATGCTATAGTAAGTGTGCTGGATTGATGCATACCCTGGATAAGGTCTGAGCTGAGTAGGTACTCTGAATATGGTTATAGGTCATGTGTACTTATTGGCCTAGACAACTGGGAATCATGCTGATTTTTGCCCTCACAAGCAGGGCCTCAGAACACTAAAATGCCGTCGTCTGAATCTGTGGCGAAAAGAGTCATCGTACAGTCCTGATATCATTGTATTCTTGATGCATCTTTTGGATTCAGAGATACAGTGAAGATATAATAATAAGACTGGACCATGTGCTAAGCTTTCTTGAACCATTCAAAACATGACTGACGCACAAGACATTAATCAACTATCAATCCAAAACAGATGAAAAGGAAGCAAATAAGTGAGAAAGGAAGATGAGTATGGATAGGAGAGTGTGGGTATAGGGAGGAAAAGGATTGGGAGGCGGGAAAAAACTAGAAAGCTCACATGCATCACAAGCAGAGTGAGAAGATACAAAGTGCAAGCCAACCAGGTCGAAGCATGGCAAAGAATGACAAAAGGACTGCATACAAAATACTTTGACAGAAAACAAGCAAAAGTATGGATTGTAATATCAAGCAAGATGTGATGTAGGAGTATACCGCTTGACAAAAGTCAGATGGAGCTAATAGAGAAGGAATAGTATTCAAATGGATCAGACCTGGATAAATAAGTAAACTGTGCAGGTAAAACTTCAAAACACGGATTATGCGTACTGAAACAGCAGACAGCAACAGTCCATGAGATTTGAAAAGTCATTAACATAATTTCAAACATACTATCATATCAGAAACATCTGTATCTGTACCATGGTTTTAAATCACTAAAAAATAAAAACACAAACAGCAACTCATGCAAGTGCAAGTCAACAACAATGTCCATGTTCACCAATCTGTAGAACATATCCATTAATATGAATTTTTTTCGTTTGTTTTGTTTTTGTTACAGACTTTTTGCTAAAGTAAAATAAAAAGTGCCAATTCTGCTTTGAAAAATCATAATAAAACACAACCCTGATGCAAAAATACTGTGAAAAACACAAATGGATGATCTGGTCATCTGCTTACACTGCAAGTTTACCAACTCACCTTGTAAAAACGAATAAAACGTTTTTTTTTTTTTTTTTCTGTTGGCATGCTACCTCATATTGCGGTAAACAAAGGAAACCAGAAAACATTAAATTACATGAAAAGCATATACACAATGTATGTGTTAAGTCTACCTGTTGCTCACAGCAGGGCAAAAAAGTACTGTGCGCACTATTCAGAATGGAAAAAAAGATACCAAATCAAACACAAAATGGTGTGTTAGTGATCATGCTATAATTCATCAGGTCTTGAATCAATAAATCTTGTATTTATTTTCTTAGTTCATTAATTTCCTATTGGGCAGATTCATAGCAATTTAATATATCTGGTTAAATCCTTAACTGGGTTATGGTCCAATCCAGACGACAGAACAAAGAAAAGATATGGGATGACAACATACTCTGATCAAAATATGTAAAGAGTTTAACTGAGGATTGTCAGTTCCACTTAAAACAAATCAAATCATGTAGACAGATTTCAGCCTTTTTTATCAAAGAGCCCAGAAACAATAAAGCTGATTTATTTCGAAGTACCTGAATCAAAAAGTAGCCCACTGCAAGGGGAACACAGCAGTCAAAACGAGAGGAGTGGTGATGGCAATGACGAGAATGGTCCCCAGCACTTTCATGAGACAGCCCAAGAACATCTCAATACTGACAGGAATGGTGGTATCAACAGTGTCCATGTCTTTGCTGAAACGACTGACTATGCGCCCTATGGGCGTGGTGTCGAAAAACACCATGGGGAGGTGGAAAACAGTCTGGAGGAGGCCGGCATGGAGTGTTCCTGCAGCTTTGCGTCCACCGAGCGCTTTCAGTAGGATGGCAAACCAAATGAACAGCCCTACACGAAAAGAAGACAAAAAGATCAAGAAGAAAAGGAACAGGTATACATTGTCTCTTTTTTACACTCATCAGCCACAGGTTTATGTGAGAGCAGCTGAGAAATCCATGTTCATGAGAATGTAAAAAATACATCCCCAAGATGTACATGTGTCAGAACCTTCACCAGTTAATGTGTCATGTTTTTCTTACAAAAATGAAAACAACAATAAAAATCCATCCGTCTACATTACAAGGTTTCAGAGAAACACATATAATCATGCTTTTGTTAGAATTATATGCAGGTGTGGTACAAAAACATTGTTCTTTGCTGTTTTATTTTGCTCTGTTTTGCCTTTTTCACAAAAATTATTGCTTTTTTTCAAAAGCTAGGCATATATGTTAAAATAAACAACGCCAAAATAGTACACGAGAAATCAAGGCAAGCATTCAACTACATTTTTCAGCATTTCTAAACATAAGACTGGAAAGGAAAATCTACTCTGGGACGTTCAAGGAATAACAGCTGGAAGCAACATCCCCTTTCTCTGCAGTGTTACCACAAGGGAAAAGCACGACTCTTTTCCTCAGCTGCTACTTTCCCCCTTATCAGGGCAGAATCAGGTACAAGTTACACCACTGTGAACAGCAGCTTCCAACAGCGGCCTCTAGCCTTAGACATCATGAGACATGGTCACTCTACCATTTGTGGCTCAAGATCAAGATCTTTCAGAGCTGTAGAAAATTCAGAAAAAAAATGAAATAAAAATTTGTATTAAAAAAGATTTTCAGAACTTTTGAGTCATGACTTCCGGATATTGTTGGACACTTGCTTCAGTAATGGGGCCATGACCTGGAAACACAGACCAATCTGAACATCAGTGAGAGAAAAGATATGAAAAGGTGAGTTTATAGTTCAGAGTATTCGTCCAGAAAGATCCAAAAGTGTGTGCTTTGACAACCAGGAAGGCCAGAAAACAGATCTGAGTTAACCAGCAGAGCAAACGAGATTTACTGTCATTGGGTGGAGAATTGAATTATTATCATTATCATTATTATGAATACTTACATAGCGCCTATCCTCGGCTGGAGACGAAGTGCTAAGCGCTTTACAATCCACACTCGTTTTCACAATAAATAAAGTAAGCAGTTATCAAAGGCAGATGATTTTAACGACCTTAGACCATCATTTATGTGACGAAAGTCAAATAAAGTAGACAGTTATCATAGAAAGATGATTTAACGACCTTAAAGCATCATGTATGGGAGCAGGGTCAAATAAATTTGGCAGTTATCAAAGGAAAATGATTTAATGCCCTTAAACCTTTTCTGTGAAGCTTGTTTAGCAAAGGCCTGATCACACAAAGAGGTGTAAAGGCACCACTCTGGTCATGGCAGAATCAGAGAAAAAAATGTAATTTTGATGTGCAAAACTTAACAGAAAACCCTTTCAGACAACAGATTCAGAACGTTTGAGTTACTTTTCACGGATTCCTTTTCATCCTGCATGAAGATTTGATATTGCTGAGCATGGCATTGGTTAGGAATCTATTTGGTTTTTGCCATCTCTGTTCCTGTCCCCCCCCACCCCCCCTTCCCTTCTCCCAACATCCTTACGCCCACCCTTTCAAACATCTTCCATCTTCCATTCCTAGTAGCATCATTTCCATATTACTAATTCTGTCTGATCCATATACAGCCAAATCCACTCCATGCTGATCACAATAATTATTCACTTGCTGTCCCCCTTGCTGTCAAGGTAACCCAAATCAATGTCATCATAAGAAGGTTATGGATGGGTTAAGTATTTGATACATTTTTTTTTCTTTACGATGAACGATGAGGATAAGGATGACAGAAACCATGTTTTCATCTGTTTTGGTCTGAGACTACAAGACAGGATCATGCTCTGTGCTTTCTCTTACACTGTACCTGGCATCAACCAGGTCCGAGACATACAAACACTGTGGTGCTGGTGAGAACAGTTGAGTAATGCTATCAGGAACATACCCATTAAGTGGATGGAACTTGTCTGTATGCTTCCAGTCTTCCCATTCAAGCGCAAAGCACACTCAACTTTGGGCAGAAGACAGCCTGGGTTTACAGACCCCTAAATGTATGCCTGTGATGGGAATCAATCCTATGACCTACCATTTCACAAACCCACATGTGCATAATGGTAGCTGGTGTTCTTCTGTTAAAAAGAAAACCTGAAAACAGCCAGCCAGATCTTCTTCTTTTTTTTTTTTCAATATCAGTATGCCTAGAAACAATTATACTTTTAATTTTCTCAGATAAAAACTGATAAATTACCGCTGCACAGTTGGCTCTGAGTATGTAAGAATTTAACTGACTTTGCTGAAGGCATTAATGTCGCCAAGTGATGTACGGAAACTAGTCAATGAAGCAACAAACTAGCCCAGGAACCACGTGAATAAATAATAAATGCATCATCTGGCTCTACGCTATGGCACCAAGATGACAAAAGCAAAACTGGACACCATGAGTTCTTCAGGCACCAGTATGTAACACCAACACCAATGTTCATCCACAAACGATGCCACTTCCAGCCCCCTTCTGTCTACGTCCTAGGTATCAACTTTGTGACCAAGTTTGTAAGGTTGCTAGCAAAAGCACAAAGTTAGGCAATGAGCAACACCCAGATCTGCACACAATAAAGACAAAACCTCAGCTCACCAACATCAGCTACAAACATAAAACACCACATGCTTCACTCTGTCACCTTTTGGGGGCTGCTGGCAATTTGCTCAAAGAGGGAGAACCCTTAATTTAAAAATACAATTCCATACATAAAGCGCCTTGGGTTGTAAGATGGATGAAGGTCTCAGTAAGAAATCCAAATTTTAATGGCTTCAGCTCAAGCTCTAGCCACTTTGCTTCTGACATTCAGGTTCATCTTCTTTTGGGGCAGCACAGAACTAATTCTTTTGTATTTCCATGTCCAAATCATGTCTCCCACTTCAGTTTCCCAACTGCTGATGCCCTCCACTCTCATGACTGTTTTGTGTATCAATTCTCTGTTGTGTAATTGCTGATTAAGATTATCTGGATTTTCATGATCATTAATGTGTCAATAGCATTGTAAAGAGTGTGAGACTTCTATCATGTGGCCTATCATTTGATCAGTTACCTGTATTTTCAGCTGACACAGGTTTTTGGAGACATGCAGTTTGTATGGATCGTTTGAGTGGGTTTCATGTGTGATGGAACATGCAGTCATCATCAGGCATAAGTGTGAGCCACAATGCATGCTGTGTTTCATGCATGGACTGATGTACATGTGGATGAGTTTTTGAATTATATTTCTGGGAATAAGATATCATAAACATATATGGTGAAGTGCAGTACGGCAAAAGTGAGTGCCAAAATCTACTCTGTCAAAATGAAGAAAAAAGAATTGCTTGCAGCCCCCAAATTATGTTATTTTTTTTTTATGGTTCCAAAGGTTAAGAGCTAAAGGAAAGAAAACAAAACAAAAAGAAAACAAACTGAAAAAGAAATAATTAAAAAAAAAAAAAACATGCACAAAACTGCACATTTTATAAAGTATACTTCAAATACCTGTACAAGATAATACAAAATCAAGAGAGGAAGGATGACGGTGAGAAACAATGGGGTGCCCATGGAGATGACAATAATGGTGCCCAGGACTTGCAGGAAACACGTGAGAAACATATGGATGTTCAAGGGCACCACCATGTCAATGGAGTCCACATCCTTGCTGAACCGATTGATGATGCGCCCCAGTGGGGTCACATCAAAGAACATCATGGGAGACCGCAACATGTTGTCCAGAAAAACCGGAGTGAAGAACACTTGAGGCATTTCGGGCTCCCAAAGACCGAAGCAGCGACCCCCAGAAAATGAAGAGTCCTAGGGAACAGGTGAACAAAAGGAGTTCTTGAGTGAGACTGTTCATCATTCTAAAATCATGCTGCACTTGCAAGACTGTTTCTTCCCATGCCTCATACAACCTGTTGATACAAGGGTCAAGAACACGGATCTGCAAACGAGCATTAGCGAACACGTTGCCTCCATGGAGCATGCTGACAAATGCATAATCAAATGTACACATCAAACTGGCTAAAATAATGAACAGGCACAAACACTCAAGAATACAACAGAAGTGCAAAAGCAGTCATCTCTGCCCGGAGTCTTGTGCTTTCTTTATAAAGGAAAAAAGGTAGAAAGGATGGGGAAAGGATGTGCAGCACTGACGTGGGGTGTGGGTGAATTCATGATTGAATGCAAAAAACAGCTTACTTAAAAAACAAAAATCAAACAAAGACAAACTACAAACTCCAGCCGAACAGATAGGAGAAAAATTCAAGACACTGAAAGAGGATGACAAAACTAAGCTATAAGAAGTCGCTGAATGAAAGAAACATACACACACGCGTACACACAGGCACACACCCACAAACAACAGAAACAACCAACCAACCAACCATGCCAAACAAAACTAAACAGTTTGTAAAAGTGACCAAAAATAGGCAGCAAAATCAACCACTATGGCAGAATACAATCTGCTGGATCTCGGCAAAGAGAGATAACTTTTAGCGTAATCCTTATTGTATAAACAATGGCACTCGAGGTCTGCACAACTGAAGTGATGCTGATGCGCAACTGATATTTGAATATTAAAATCTGATTGACAAAAATGAACTACACCAGTTGTTTCTTTTTTCTTTATACAATCACTTCCATCCAAACTATAATATTATCATACCAAAGTTGTACAGAAATCAATCACCAACGCTGGAGAACCATGTTCTTGTTCTATGAAGAGTATATATTGGCCTACAACTGAGGTTACAAAGAACAACTGAACAATGGAGAACCATGTTCTTGTTCTGTGAAGAGTATATATTGGCCTATAATTGAGGTTACAAAGAACAACTGAACAATGGAGAACCATGTTCTTGTTCTGTGAAGAGTATATATTGGCCTACAATTGAGGTTACAAAGAACAACTGAACAATGGAGAACCATGTTCTTGTTCTGTGAAGAGTATATATTGGCCTATAACTGAGGTTACAAAGAACAACTGAACAATGGAGAACCATGTTCTTGTTCTGTGAAGAGTTTATATTGGCCTACAATTGAGGTTACAAAGAACAACTGAACAATGGAGAACCATGTTCTTGTTCTGTGAAGAGTATATATTGGCCTATAATTGAGGTTACAAAGAACAACTGAACAAAGGAGAAGAAGGTAAGGTGACATGCATGCATCAGCAACTGATCAAGGAGGAAATGAAACGAAGGAGTGGAGTCTGCACAGGCAAACAAAAATCTGGAAAGTTTCAAACTGGACAAACAAGCTACAACAAAGAAAAGCTCGATAACTATTAAATAACCTTCAAAATCAAGACCATCTGCAGGCGAACAGAACAGACACTGAGAGGAGGGAGTGCAAGGCAGAGGTTACCATGGGTCATCTGCATGAATCCATACACAATGTTAAGAGATTTTCCACACAAGCAAATGCAGGGAGAATGAGAAGGAGAAGAGGGAAGGACAGACAATAAATCTATTTTCTATTTCAGTGATACACTGATTCTTCTTATTGTTTTCACTTTTTGTTCTGCCATGCTGAAGGCTTGCAAGACTAAGATTCCTAAAACGAAAAGGTTCCCTGCAACGGTAACAGACCACCGAATGAACAAAACAAAGCATTTTCTCCTTAATGTCACTCTTCTCCTCCTACACCTTTGGAAGTTTACAGAACAGTGCAAACTGATCAAGCCAGCTTCAAACATGTGTACTTTCCAGCTGAAAATATTTCCAAGGCCAACTAAAAGGCAGGTGAGGTAAGGTATGGGCAGGAGGGGATGGGGTGGGAGCTGGAGGATAAGAAAAGATCAGACTGGTCAATAAGAACTTGATAACGCTCTCACCATCCTACCTGAATGGCCCAATAGCCCACAGCAGGCACAGGGAGAGGGCAAGCGGCCCAAGGAGTGGAGTAGATAATCACCCCCACCGTTTCCATTAATGACAGAACACAGTTCATCACGGATCGCAGGGTGAAGGGCACCACAAAGTCCACTTCCGCCACGTCCTCGCTACACCTGTTCAGCACCCGCCCCAGGGGTGTGACAGTATAGAACGACAGGGGCAGCGGAGCAGAGAGACCACAAGCTGGAAGAAGACAGTGCGAGAGGCTGCCACTCCTCCCATGGCCGTCAAGAAGGCACACAGCATCACCAGCACACCTAGGGCAGGACAGGGCTTCTTGTCTTCTCTTTGAGCCATACTGTGTCTATGTAGTATAGGCATTAACTGTGACCATCCCTGACAATCACATTTTATTCCACATCCATGTACACTAGCAAATGTGGATAGAGCACAGAACATACACATCAGAATTTGGAAACAGCAAAAACCAGCAAGTGTCAGTCAAAAGTCAATCAATATTAGTATGGTTTGCAAGGTGTAAAACAGATGCATGCACCTGAGTGATGAACTTAAAATAATCAAGAATTGATCCTAAGCAAAAATAAACTATAGAAATGAAAGAGAAACTATATGGCAATGTGGAATCTGTACGCAAAAAGACTGATGTTCGGGCCAATAAATTACGTTTTTTTCCTGCACAATTATCCCCGAGTACTATCCTGCTTGAAGTATTAAAAAGCAGTTTATTCAAACTAGCATACCCACAAGTTTGTTCAAGTCTGAGAAAGTTGCTTTTCCATTCTTTAAACAGACAAGTACTGGGGATAAATGTGGATTTTAGTTTTTGATGATAAATAATCTTAGATTACAAAATTATTAGAAACGGGCAATGTGTTAAAGATGTAAGATAAAATGCCGTTGGTTATTTCAAAATCGAAAAGTAAAAAACCCAACAAAAAGTAGTACGTCCACACACACAATGAATCGCACCAACAACATATTTATCCACTTCTATCTGAAAAAAAGAACACATGTCCCATCAGAATGTGTATGATAAAATCACAGGATCTGCACTGGAAGAAAATAAAATCACGCAAATCAAATCAATTAAAAGTGACATAAGAACAAACAAAAAAAATGAAAGCACAGAACACCATATGGCTCCTCAAGACAAGTTTACATTAAATATTTCACACACACACACACACACACACACAAAGACATGCGAGCACGCACGCATTACCATGCACACACACACACAACCAACTATACCACAAGTTATCTAAATCTAACTGAAAAGGAAATATGATTAAAAACAAAACAAAAACAATGGAAATAAAGGTAGAAAAGAAAGGAATTTTACCGCTAAAATTATTTTATGATATACTTATGCCTCATCCCCACTTGCTGTGGAACATCCCCATATCATCAGGATCCTTCCCACTTAACCCCCCCCCCCCCACCCCCAAAAACAAAAAGGAATTGGGAGAGTAGGTAGCCAAACTAGCCACCACAAGTGACTGCCTTAGGTGGGTTCACTTCATTACAGCATATTAAAAAACCAGTTCAGTTTTTGCACCATTTCACCAGTTAAAGACATAGGGAGGGAGTCCTTGTGTTTGGACTTGTAAGTATATTATGAAACTACTGTTAGTGGCAAATGTCCTTTTTCTCATGCTTACCTGCCCAAACAAATGCCAGAATATGAAACAGGATGGTGGGGATCAGGCTCAACTGAAAAGGGAGACTCTGATCCCACATGAGAATGTCTGTATAATTTCCCAAGCCTAGAACAGGGTCATACACAATTGTCTCCCATGCTTAGTCTGGAGGTGAAAGGATAAGTGCCAGCTCTCTCTCAGGAGAACAGTACAAAGTGACAAGCGATAAGAATGCCTCAAAGAGAAATGAAGTTCTCATGCACAAATGGAGGAAAAGGAGAGGACCATCTCCCAAGACATACTTGGTAAGCGAGTACAAATAGTGCCGCCAAAAAGACCCTTCAAAATTCACACCAAATGAACACAAACGGCAACTTGAACAAAGCCCAAAATAACAAATGTGAAAAACAACTAAACCAAAACCTCCTCCTCTCCCTCTGCGTATGCAGGCTGATACTCCTGTGGACTCTCCTGTATAGACAGGCAAGGATTAATCCCATCTACCCAACAAAGGCAATGAAGTTTTGTGTGTATGAATGTTTTTTTATCCCGCCATTAAGGCAGCCCTACTCCAGCTTTGAGGAGAAAAAAAACAAAAAACAAGAGGCACGCAGTAATGGTGCTCAGTGATCAGACTGACCAAAACAGTCATGAGAAGTTGGGGGGGGAGGGAGAGAGGGGATGTTGCAGCATGGGCAATCACAATGCCCCCAAAGCAGTGTAGTGCCCCTATACCGAAAGTGATGTCACAGAGATAAAACCTGCCAAAGGTCGTCTGTGACTTCCTGCCTACTGCATGCCTCCATAGCTAAAGTGATGTCACAGAGGTGAAACCTTCCAAAGGTCGTCTGTGACTTCCTGCCTACTGCATGCCTCCATAGCTAAAGTGATGTCACAGAGGTGAAACCTTCCAAAGGTCGTCTGTGACTTCCTGCCTACTGCATGCCTCCATAGCTAAAGTGATGTCACAGAGGTGAAACCTTCCAAAGGTCGTCTGTGACTTCCTGCCTACTGCATGCACTACATCAGTGACCACAATGCTCCACCAGAGTGTGGAACTAGGGAGCCTAGACTTCATGTGCTGTGATTTCTACTTTGGGAGGAAGTGGTTTCTGACTGTGGACATAAGCCTGGCAAAATACCTGCCTAATCCTGGAGCTTACTGCCTCAGGTTTTGTAACAGCACTTCCGTGGCACTGCCATAGCAGGAAGCTACGGTGACCTGAGTGTCCTATGAAGGTACATCTTCAGGGGTCTAACATGACAGTTAACCTATTTCACCTTTGACTGTCTGGGCCTGGGATGGACTACAAAGGGCCCAGCAGAGGCAAGATCATCGTGAAGGGCTGGTCTTTTGGCCTGTGGGTTTGGGGCCAGGAAAGAAGGGCACAGGGAGAGGAAGACTGAGCCATCATCCTGCCACTCAAAGGACTGTGGGTCCCTGGAAAAGGCATGAATCTCACTGACTCTGCAGACCAAAGCCAAGCTAAGTTAAAAAAAAAAAACCCAAACAAACAAACAAAAACAAAACCATAACATATTTTGAGAATGAGGTTCAGCGAGTGGCTCGAAGTCACCTGAGGCTAGACACTCCAGGACCAGTGGTAGGCTCCACTTGCACAACTTGTGAATATTTACAAATGAAATTCTCCCTTGTGAAGGATAACAGAAAGAAGTTACCTCAACTGAAACAAAAGTGACTTTAAAAGGTTACTTCTGAGGATTCAAAATATCTAAGACCAAACTCTGAAGAATACGGGAGTGGCAGGGGGGTGGGGGGAAGGGGGTGGCAGTTCCCTTGCCAAAAAAAAGGAGAAAACTGACCTTTGTTTGAATATAGTGCAATGAAGTGATCTCAATGAGGGTGATACTCTTACTGTCTAATTGGGTTCAGACGCAAGGTTAGCTCCCTGCTCTCCCAATATCGTGAGAGTTTTTTTTGTCCTGATAATATAGCAATGTACCACTCCAAGCAAGGATACAGCAATGGTTTGAACAAACAAGTATGAGAAACTAAACACACATGAAAGAACTTATATACAGGCATACACATACTGTGATTCTCTTCTGCATTTGACAGAGTGCCAGGCCAGCCGATAAGTTTTGGTTGAGACTGATACACTGAGCTCCATTCTTATTTCCGTCTTTCTAGACTATCCAGGTCCAAATTGGTTTGTGGCTTACAGTGAGTCCTACTATGTAAAAGAAAAAGCTAAAGACATGCAGAAGAATGAACACATACATACAACACACACAAACATGCACATACACACATACACGTGCGTGCGCACACACACACACACACACACACACACACACACACACAGGCATTAGCCATCTTTCTTCTTTATAATGAAGCCAAATGAAGACATAAAAGAAGTCAAATTTTTGCTAACCTTGAGCAACACCAAGAGCACCATACACCCCAAGACGCTTATTGTGCAGATCGGTATGACTGGTGGCATTGGGAAGGCGAGCATCATTGCTCCACTCAGAGAGCCAAATGTTGGCGTAGATGCTGGAAGCGTTGTACAGAATGTAGAACAGGATAATGATGATGGTGAGAAAGGCTCCCACTGCCTTCAGATACGCCAGGAACACTGAGAACTTGACCTGGCCAGTAATAAAAGCCCAACACATTTGAACACTGCAATAAAATTTCAGCTCAAGGTGGATGAGCTGTTCCTGGTATAAAGCTGCATACAGGAAAATGGCAAGTACAAATTGTATGCAAAAGCTTCAGTTTGGTTGTGAGAGAGATACTTTTGTTTTTCCACAAGCAAAAAAAAAAAAAAAAATTCTGGCAACTCAACATACAGCCATCTGGATCTGTGGCATGGATCAGGTTTGACAATATGTTTGGTTGGATCTATCTTTTCCCAAGGTTGCAGTGTCCATTTCAAACCAACTGAAATGGACTCTCCAACCTTTGGAAAAGACAGACCCTACCAGCGGAAGTAGGGTGGGCGTCACGTGACTGTCTTAATACTGCATTAGCCACACAAAATCTTCGGCCTGGCAGAGATGACTAACTGCCGTGAATGCTATGGTCTGACATGGTACAGTATATGACGCCAAACATGGGTTATTGATGTCATCTGCACAGAAAGTAAAGCCTCAAATTATACAAAAAGGTAAGCCTCACGCTTAAAAGCTAAAGTACTCATGAATATTACACATCAGAATTATAAAATCACATTTCTGAGGATACATTTCAGAATAATGCTCACAAAGATTTGAAAAGTTACAAGTATAAGTCCTAGACAGGATCAAGTGGACTGCCAGCTATCCTAGCACAGCAGCAATCATCACAGATTACAGATTATCAGCTGGGTTCAAATCAAATCGGTACAAAGAACGTTCTCCACTGGTCCAACTACTCCTGCTGTGACTTGTGTTGCTATAAGCTCAAGAGGGAAGCTCACATCAGACATTGAAGAATTCTGCTTTCATGAATTTGCTCGAGAGTGCTGGTCTTATTTCCAGACAGACAGTGAAGGTCTTTCACTTGAATCTGGCTCATGTGTGGAGGAATGTCTTTAAATGAAAAAAAAAAAAGAAAGAAAATATGGAAAATGAGCATAATAAGACACATCACCTCCACCTAAATTTGATCCCCTTATCTTCATTGTCAGCGACTGTCATGAACAAATAGAAAAGGGGTAAAAATTATGTGGTGTTTTATGTCATGCTCTCCCTGTGAACTCAGTTATGATTTCTTCACAGAGTTGATGCCAGCGACTTTGGTCTTGGCAGATTCATGAGGACTTTGCTGATGAATTGTTCTGATGATCTCCATTCTAGATGGCATGGTCACTCAGCTCATTCACAAGTAAACAGTATCCAGGAATTATTGTTATCAAAGGGCAGGTACCAGTCTCAAGAATCAGAACCAATGCACATGAAGCAAACTGAAAGACTCACCCGGCCTGTCTCCATGCTTTCAGCTTGGATCAGTTTGTCCTTTTCCTTCGCTTGATTTTCTATGAACTTTTCCTCTTCTGTGACAGTCATCTGTCTCTCAGTTTTTTTCTTTTGGCCATCTTTTCCAATGGAAGTTAAGGACAACTGGCTGCTTTGGACATCTGATGATGAGTGGGTTCGGCCACTGAACTGTGAAATTTGCCTGCAGATACACAATCACACACAAAAAGGAATTTTCCCACTGAAATAAGTACTTACAAATAAAGGATAACTATCAGCGATAAGAAATGTCAAACCTACAACTGAGCTCACAACAATCTAACAGCGGCACAAAAAACTGACAAGTATATAAACTGAAACAAACGGTTCAGGAGGACTGACTTGCAATCAAGGAAGACAAGCCAGATTAAGACAGGTGAATGGAAAGAGGAGGATTCAGCTTCCCTCAGATGTTGTTAGCATCCTAGGTTAGCGAAGCATTTCCATGTCAACTAAATTAATGGCTAACGTCTGATCTGATAACTAACATTAAAACTTAATTTAGTGCAGAAATTCCTCCCTGTTCTCACTTCCAGCAGTCTTACTGTGGTTCTCACTGCCTTTATTCCTTAACCTTTATGTTGAGAAGGCAGCCTTGACGGAAGCTGTGCCCTTACACACATCACCCATCTTCAAAACCTTTGCCTCTACCATGTGTGCAGAAAATTTTGTGAGAGATGCAGCAAATAACAAAGAAAGATCTCTTGCTTCTCAGAGCACCGATATGATTTGTGAATGACTGAAATCAGCCTTACCCTTGTTGGTCATACAACATCTTTTATGAGGAGGATTTATGCTTTGGATAATGCTTAGCTTCCTATTCAAGCCCCTTAGTTTGATCATCTTCAGGAGAACGATCAGGTAAAGCTGAAAGGTGGTTGAACACAGCACACCAGTCCCCATCAATTCTCCACCTATGACATCCTTGGACTGGTGAGACTCAATGATCAAACTGGCAAAGCACATGACTGAGCTGTGGAAAAACCATAGCTTAAAAAAAAGAATAAGACACTGAATCAATCAAAGAATACACTGCTCAGAAACAGGACTAACAGATAGACTGAATCAAAGAATGTACTGCTCTGAAACATAACTACTGCCTCAGAGGTAAAAGCCAGCCACAAAATGAAGAAAAAAAATTGAATTTCCAAAAAGAGAAAGGAAAGACAAAACAAAAACCTGAGGGTAATAGTAAGTATCTGGCCACAGAAAGAAGGAAGCAGACAGACCTGTGTTTGAGCCAACAGGGTAAGAATTAAAAGCAGAGGGGGTGGGGAGTCTGCACACTGCATTAGCCATGATTTGGGCCAAACAGAGCTAGCAAAACTGGCCATAACTCAGAAAGGTTTTTACACTGTAAAATAAGGAAGAATTCTCTAGATACTTGTACAAAATCTGACAAATACCTTGTAAAACCAAATGTCTGGAAATGACCAAAACAAAATAATTTCTGAAGAGTACAAGGGGCATACTTTTTGTTTATGAACTCAGCATACAGCGATGTGTGTTGTTTGCATGTTGTGACACTATCCAAAAAAGCTTGTGATAGACAGGTCTGTTGCCTTGTGACATGATAGATCTGAAGCTCAGTTTCTAGACAGTGTACGTATATGTCAAATACCTCTGTAGCAGGGCTGTTCCAGCACCAGTGTTGTCATGGGTGACCGCTTCCAGTTGCGAGATGATTTCTTCATGCATCGTCAGAACTGTTCAGAATGGAATGAAATGCACGCACCCATGCGCACAGTCACATACACGCACAGACAGACAGACACACAAACGAACAAACATGCACACACACACACACATTCTTACACACACACACACACACACACACACACTTGTCTTTTTCAACCTGCCAAACTGCAGGCACAATCAACGAAGTTTGAATTACCTGAAATTCCCTGACTTCCAGCTTACTGTCACTTTGGCCATTTTTGCTTTTCTACTGAATTTGATCTTGCAAGACCAATGAAATCTGTCCTTTATTTCTGGGGGAAGGATGTCTGAATAAGACTTCAACTGTTTTCAAGCATCAACAGTCCCTTTACAATATACTTTGAGCATTTTCACATTGTGTAAACCACCAGTCAGTCTGCCTCCTGGCAAAGATCCCTCTTTAAAAAAAAAAGGCAGAATTCTCACAGAATTTTCAATGTTGTTATAACAGAAGTTCCATTGCATCATAAGAAGAGAATTTATTCTATTATCTAACCAGCATTACTCGCTTTATAATCACACAATAATAAAACTAATAAAAACAACTGTACTGACATTACTTGAAATAAAACACAGAAATATGGCAACCACACACACACATACACCAGATTCTAAAACTTATTCAACATATAACAAATGATGACCACAAAAGACAGAAAACAAAAACCAGTTAACTAACAGCCCAACCAGCCAGCAAGTACACAGTTTCGTTCACTACTAATAAACAAAGTTCATCAACCTAAAAATCATTCTAACAAACTGAAACTCATCAAAAGAAAACATTGGACTAGAAAAAAAAAATTCAGTAAAATATTTTTACAGCAGATTATCTTATCCAACATATTACAAACTTGCATATGTAACCCAACAAATTCTCACAAATGGAGGCCAGAGTCATTAGATATGAATTGTGCAACAGCTCCAAAAAGGTGTTGAGATTCAATGTGACTGAATCTATGACTTTTAGTTTATAAGGTTCTGCAAACACTAATCATTAACATTTACCCAACATCTCAAGTTTACCTATATCCACTCTTAATCCCTCTTGCAAACTGTGTGATTCAGAGCCAGCGACTTCGGCCCCCATTCAAGGGAAAAGACTGCAACTAAATACTACTCACACTCCAGATCTCCAGGATCAACAGAGGAGCCTTCCAGGTACATTTCCTCTGTCAAGTAGTTCCTGAGGAACTCGGCGAAGGCACCATTATGGTCCATGAGCTGAGTGAAGGACCCTGCTTCTGATATCTGGCCATTTTTCAGCACCACAATCTTGTCCACTTTCGGCAGGAAACCGATGCCATGAGTCACCAGGATTCGAGTCTGAAGGAATAAGCAAATCAGGCTACTGATCATGTTGTTTGAGTGGCAGATTAATCATCATATACTGAAGGAACAAACAAATCAGTCAACTGATCACATTGTTTGAGTGGCAGACTAATCATCATATTATATTGAAAGAAAATGCAAATCAGTCAATTGATATTATTGTTTGAGTGGCAGATTAATCATCATATCATACTGCTCACAACACAACCATTTTGTGTTTCAAGGCTGCAAAAGGCTGTAACACAGTTTGGAGGGGAAAAAAAAGGAGAGAAGAATGATGACTGCATCTGTTCACTTAGACAAAACAACACACGACACGTCAGAAAAATGCCATAACCTGAACTTGGTGAAGAAAAAAATTACCCCCCAAACCTCCCCCCCCCCCCCCCCCCCCCCCCCCCCCCCTTAAGTCCAAATCTTTGCCAAGTCATTACTATGAAGACAGTTCAGTTGCTGGCCTGCGCTTGTTTTTTCCCCCACTGTTAGATTGTTCGTCTATGTATTTGTCTGACTTTATTCAAGTTTAAAAGGCTGTGCCAGTCTTGAATAAAAGTTACTCTGTGTTAGGTTTTCTTATGGGAGCAAACATTACCCCACTTGTTTATTGTTTACTGTTCCCTGCCTATTTCATTTCCAAAAAATTAAAGGTTTTGAACGAAAGAAAATTTCACTACAAAAGGTAATAAAATGAAATACTTACCTGTCCAAACAAAGGCTTTAGCCCCACTTGGAGTGGAACATCGCCATACTATCAGGAGTCTAAAAAAAAACCAAAAAAAAAGGAAAGAAAGAAAAAGGAAAAAACAAAAAAGGGACAGCAAGGAGCTAATCATCCTCCACAGCTAGTTAGGCCAGAAGAATGATCACCCTTAGTGAGTTCACTTCACTGAACCGTACTCAAACTAGCCAAGTTTTCACACCTTTTCCCCAACAAACAGGGAGGTGAGAGGGTATTCTTGTCTTTGAGCTGTTAAGTATATTCTAAAACCACTATTTGTTGTAACATTCCTTTTAAGTATATTCTAAAACCACTATTTGTTGTAACATTCCTTTTCCTCATGTTTAGCTGTCCAAACAAATGCCAGAACATCAAAAAGGATGGCCGAAAGCACGCTCACCTAAACAGAAAGGCATTGATCCCAAATCTCTCTGTGCTGTTCCCCTAGCCTAGAACTCTCCGCAAGAGGCCACTAAAGACTCTACCGGGGGGGGGGGGGGGAAGAATTTGTCCCCATTCTCTCTCATGGTAATGGCCCAAAGTGACAAGCAGTAAGAAGATTTCGAAGAAAAAAGAATTTTAGAAGTCCAAAATCTGGAAACGGAGTCGATCCCCTCCCAAGTCATTTTGGGAAAGTGAATAGTGCTACTTGAAAGACACTTTCACACACACAAAAAATAAATGGTAAACGTGATCAAACCACAAAGTAACTGAGCACAAAAAAACAGTAATGGCAGGCAGCGATAGTTATATGCAAACAGGATGACCAAAACAGAAAGGATCAATGTTAAATGAGTACAGGGGGAGGGGGTGTAGTGGGGGATGTTGACTGGATAACTACTATACCCCTGGGGCAGTCAAGTGCCTCCACATCATCATCATGTTATGGAGGTAGAACCTACCATAGGTTGTCTGTGACTTGCCGCCTGCTGCACGTGTTAACATATTATGTTGGCTTCTGTAATGCTCAACCACAGGGAGCAACTGGCGGAGAGAACCTGGACATCATGTGGTAGGACAAATGGAACGATCAAAGTGTATGACAGTTTGCTCCGTTTGCTTTCACTGAATTATTTTTTATCCTCTTTCCTAGTGAAGGTGTCTAGGTGCATTCTTTATTGTCATATACTTTGTCTATCCACCTGTCCAGCAACATTATTTTCCTACTTGCAGAAACAGCCTATGTGCCAGAAGCAAAAGTTCACGATTTCAAAAACTATGTAGATTCTTAGAGGCGCATTTTTGTCTCATCAGCTCACCCCCTGGAAAATGACCAACAGTTCTCATTTAAAAAGGAACTTTCCAAGCCACCTTTTTTTCAGTTACCTTGTTCTTTAGCAAGCCTTCAGGGCCGATGACATTATCAAAGATGTGTTTGCCCACATGGGAATCCACAGCACTGAGTGGGTCGTCCAGCAGATACACATCAGCATTGTAGTAGGTTGCTCGTGCCAGGCTCACTCTCTGCTTCTGGCCACCACTTAGATTGATGCCCTGACAGACAGCGCTTCTTGTATCAGCAAATCAACATGCCGTAACAATTTTCATCACATGCAGGAACATATGAAAAAATGAGAAAGAATAAACATGTCTTCACACACACACACAGAGGAAAGAGAATGTAAATGAAGCAGCACAATAAAGGTCCACACAAACCTCATCTACATTTCTTATGTACACCCTGTTTTCAACCATGAATTTAAAACTAGTAAAGAAAGAAGTATGCGAGCATTCCTCACTGGTCTACTTTAAAAAAAACAAAAAAAAAACTGAGTTAGATTTCATCTGATCTTGTGTCTTTCCCCATCTGACACAGGTCTGTGAAGGATTTCTTCCTAAAACAGACGGAATATGCTGTACCCTCCCTACGACAGAATACTG
Source organism: Conus canariensis (assembly GCA_033310375.1). Lineage (NCBI taxonomy): Eukaryota > Metazoa > Mollusca > Gastropoda > Neogastropoda > Conidae > Conus > Conus canariensis. The sequence continues at coordinate 126,879,642 of CM065714.1, read as the reverse complement.
AGTTTTATGAAAGGTAAAAAGGTACACCTCCATATAAATGCAATGTGGAACCCAGTACAAACTGCACCTAAAAAGCATGGTCTTCTGAAAAAGTGTGCTTTACAAACAACATCTTAATTATCTTAATAAGTATAACATAGCCCTTGTTCATAATGTGTTCTTGCACACACACACACCACCCGAGACAAACACACACACAGGTACACACAGACAAAGACACAGATACACAGACAAGAGTACAGACATGACACCTTTTCCCCTATCTCCGTCTGATCTCCTGCAGGCAGCATGTCCAAATCATGCTCAAGAGCACAGGAGTAGATGACCCTCTCGTACCTGCCCTGGTTCAAGTCGTTGTTGAACAGAACATTCTCTTGCAATGTGGCATTCTGGATCCATGCTTGTTGCGCCACATAGGCCACAGAACCCTGTGACACCCACAGACAGCCAGTATGTAAAGTACTAACAAAAACAAAAAAAAGGATAAAAAAGGAATGGCAACCTGAACTGAAAGAATGTATTAACGTTTACATATATAAATTGTTGCACACTGTTGGGTTAAATTTTCAAATCCAGTGAAAAACGCTGTAATGCAAGCTCCATGGGTACAGTTTTTCAATGTTAACATTGATATAAAGTTGTCTCATTTACCATCATGAACTTAAGTTTTAATTCCTTTACTTCATTCATCCTTTTCCAATGCAACAGGATGTGGTACAAGTGAGTAAAACAAGAACTATTTGGCAACAGAATAAATAAACATTAAAAGATGAATGTCCTATACTTCATGTCTTAGGTTTCCAACTAGATTAAATATCTGTTTTAACAATATTGCCGACAGATGCATACTTGTACTAATGTTATTACACAAATGTTATGATTCACACATTCATTCATTCAAATCTTACGGTACATCATCCAATCCTATGTCAAAGGAGTGTAACGGGGGAAACTAGGATATGGGTGAGAAGGAAATGGGAATGAAATGCATTGTGTTTGTGTGTCAGGACAGGGGGCAAGGCGGTGGGGGGGGAGGGGGGGGGTGAAAGAGAAAGAGAGAGAGAGAGAGAGAGAGAGAAACAGAGAGAGGGGAAAGAGGTATCAAGACCAGGCCAAGAGATTGCCGAGGGCAGAGGAAAAAGATGGCGAAGACAAGAATGAGTGAGATGAAATGAATATCTACATACATAAAGAAAAAAATCCAACAGTACCTGTGTTCCTTTTCTTCTCATTAGAGTCGCCTTCACATTAATAAAATGGAAAAAAAAAAGTTTTGGAAGAAGGACAGAAATAATGTGGGCCCTTCCACAGTTCCTCACACACACAAAGATCCACTGGCCTTTCCTTTAAAATTTCGTCACTTGTGCACCAGCAGACTTTACAATATACCCCCCTGCAGCTACTACTCTACCAACAACCTTGTTGAAGATCATTGCAACCATTTTCCTACTATCCTGAGGACAGGCAGTCTGCTCTGCATGGCTTCACCTGTGCACAGCATACTAAATGAACTCATGCCGCCCATATCAAGAGTATGAACTTGGTGATCGTGTGATTTGAATACCTTCACATTGACTGATCCTGACTTTTTGTCCATCTCGCCCAATAAGGCTGACAGCAGCGATGATTTCCCTGAACCCACTACTCCAACCACTGCCACCAGAGATCCCTCCTCGACCTCCAGGTTCAGGCTGCAGACAGAAAAATCATTACAACAATCATGAAGTCTTCTGTATCCATCCTATCTCTGTTGAGCTCTGACCACTTGTGGAAAAAAAAAGAATAAAAATCAACTCTAAACTGTCATCTACTTCCGCTCTCATGCCACACTATATGCACAAAACTCATATACTCACCATGGCCCCTAATGCCTTCATGCCAACCTTGTGTCTATACAAGCAAGGGACAAACTTCATCTGTCAAATAATCCTGTAATTCACACCTGCATTTGGTAAGGCAGCGAAACACAAACATTCAGCAAGCACTGACCACTCAACACTGACCGTATCGTTTTCTTCCTCTTCTTCTCCCTTGGCTCTGTTGGAAGTCACTGGGGTACCACACTGACAAACAGTTCACCAGGTTCCTCCAGTTTGTCGGGTGTGTGCCCAAACCCGAATCTTTGCAAATGTTTTTCCCTGTCCACTCTGCAGTGTTGTCTGTCCATTGTTTTCTTCTGTCTTCCCTTCTGTCTTCCTCCTTCAACAGTTCCATGGAGGACTGTTTTAGCAAGGCTACTGCATTTTGTAACAAGGCCATACCAACAAAATTCTCTTTTCCTGACTGATGTCTGTAGATCTTCGCATGGTCCTAAGTGCTGCCCAATGGTTTGACACACTTGTTGATTGATGATAATGATCAGAGTATCTGATGTTCAGTATCTTGCAGTAACATCTCATTTCCATGATGTGGACTCTTCTTTCCAGACCTGCTGTGAGGGTCCATTTCTAGCGTGCACACAGGAAGGTGAAATACACTGGAGAATGCAGGCGGCTGATCTTATGTTTCACGGAGATTTTCTTGTTGTTCCATACAGGTTAGCTGCATGAATGCTGCCCTGACCTTTCCGATCCTTGCACTGACGCCAGCGTCTGTTCCCCCTGCTTGTCGATGACACTGCCCAGGTAGATTAAGGCTTCTACCTCCTCTAGCATCTCGCTATCCAGCATGATTGAGTTGGTGATGACAGTGTTGGCCTTGAGAGAATCTTGTTCTTGCCTTTATGGGTGTTGAGCCCTACTTGTGCTGATGTGGCTGCTACATTGCTTATCTTCTCTTGCATCTGCTGTTGAGTGTGCAAGAGTTGTAAATACTTACTTAAAAAAAAAAGGTTAAACATCAATGAGCAAACCTGGGATTTCAGACTACAAAGGTGAAGAAGAAGCAGGACAGCAAATTCCACCTTTCTTTTCCCAACACAATTCTCTGTCCATGAAATACAGGCTGATTTTCTTGGGAAGAATATGTTGCCATAAGGTACCATTCCTTCCCTCATGTCCCCTTCTTCCTCTGTCCATATCAGTATATGTGTCTACTAATCAGAGCAGTTTTCTCAATGCACATATGATCTCAGTTTGCAGACCTGTTTACCCAAATTCATGTACCTGTAATATCTCAGATAAAAACCTGTAAGTTGAAAAAAAAACACCATAATCCCAATACTTTTGCAACTTTTGAAGATTTGGAAGAGCCGGCTGATGGCGCGTTAGACCGCTTCATCGCTATCTTTGACATGGTAAAAGGTGCAAGGCATGCTGGGAAATGTCTTCTTACTGCTTTTGACCGAAACGATAGCAGACGAAACTTCGCATTTAACAATTTTCTTTCTTTGATGTTTTACCCGTAAATTTTTTTTTTTGGGGGGGGGGGGGGGGGGGGGGGGGGGCGGAGAGGGGCTAATTCCCGTAATTTCAATAAGGGTTAACAGGTCTGCAGTTTGTCATCATACCTGTCACTTCAAGATCTAGTGGAGAGCAGAAGGAAAAAAACCCACCAGATATGAATGATACAATATTCACACCACCATTCTTACTTCATCTTGCTTCCTAGAAAAGTATTCTAACCATGTGGCTTTCACTCCCTTATTACTTTACAATGCCATTATGGATTGTTCATTCTTTGCCTGTTGCAATGTGTTGCCATCAAACACCTTACTCTGCCGGAAATTTCTCACATTAAATTGTTAATGTTCCCTCTAACCATTTGTATGCATAGACCTTCCACTTCTACTGATTTCTTTTTTTTTTTTTCCCCCGTTATTCAGAAAATCAAAAGTTAAAAAAAAATTATTGTTTTTGATTATGCATAAAAATCATCAATCTTAATCAACTTATTGAGTACAACAGACAAACTGGGTCTAAAGCAAGCAGAAGAGGCAAAATCTGGGACAGAGAAACTTTTATATATTGTAAATTACTCTGATTTCAAGGTAAAGGAAAATCTAAGATCCACAGAGAACGTTACCTTTAGACAAATGTGCATACACACAAGCACAAACACACACGAATATGGCATACACACATATAAATCAGGACAATTCAGAGTGATATCAATGTTACTCTTACATGGGAAGACAACTACAAAACGAAGGTGGTGGTCAGGGGTGGGGAGGGGGATGGAAGGAGAGTGGGTGGGTGTGGGGCAGAGAGGTGGCTGAAGTGGTGAAAACAGAATGAAGCCTTACTTAGTGATGGTATCTGTTGTCTCCCTGTCCCAGGTGAATGTCCCGTTGGTAATCTTCACTGCCACTTCTGCAATATACGCGATCCAATAAAATTAAAGAATGGATTCAAGCAGTCTTCAACACAATCATCAAAGTGTCTGTGCTACAAGGTTCTGTCAAATGTGAAATCAGCAAACACACCACTACCATCCCCATTCTAGAGGTAAATGAGGTTTTCTTTTTGTTGGCTTTTGAAACGTGTTGCTTCTTATTGTAACCTGACAGACAAATGTATAGAAGCCTGCCCTTATCATTAACCCCCAATTTTTTTCAACAGGAACACACACATGTACACATAAACACGCACACACACACACATACGCCCACTCACACATGCACGCACTCACATATACACACATTCATTTACACATGTACACATACCTAACCACAAAAACCACCGTGCAAATCAGACACTAACTTTCTGAAGAACTGTGCTGCACAGCACTGGGCTCCAGTTCATCATTGTCCAGAAACTTCTGCAGACGTTTCAGCGAAACTTGAGCCTGTGAGTGTACATTTCAGCATATTAAAATAGGGCCATGCACCAGTATGCTTTCCTATTTGTATTACTTACCGGTCATGTGCCTATGTGTACCGTAAAGTTTGGACTATAAGCTGCGACTTTTTTCCCCAGCTTTAAACCTTGCGGCTTAAACAACGATGCGGCTTATTTGCAGATTTTTCCAATTTCAGGAGCATCACACCCTCATCTATTCTTAGCTTCTCTGTAACTCACCATATCGTGTTTACTGTTCATGAATTTTTATGATGCTTTTAACTACGATTTTCTCTGTAATCGTGTAATGGAATCAGTAACCCGTTCAGAAACACAGGAATCGACATAAGTAAAGCCCATTACTGATATCTTTTTTCATCAGTTTGTCTTCTACAAAAATACGATCACTTTGAACGGCACAATGTGTGGGCCGTTTCCGACCTGTTTAATTTTGACTAACACTAGCTGAATTACGAACAAAATATCTAAGCACTGGCACGGTATTAAGCGAAATAAAACAATTGAATCGTTTCATTAATGTTCTGGTTTGTTATTATATGCGTTATCTTACCAAGTGCGTCTTGCAATTCAAAAACGATTAGCGCATTCGACTCGGTCATTGTCAGACCTTGGCTTCGTTCCGCCATTGTTGAAATCGTGGACAGGGAGTGAAGGTTTGCATTTGATACCTTCGCTTTGATTGGCTTGCGCTTTCGAGTACTCAACCAATCACTTAGCTTGATACACCAATGAATGCAGGAGAGAACTGCCTTTCTAGCGCATCGTTAATGTGTTGGTTTTTTCGTGTTTTTTTTTTTTAAGCAATGATGTTGGAAAGACAACACTTGTAAGAAGCCTCATAAAAACTTCGATTCTAATTGATTTAAAACACATCGTACTGAAAAAAAAAAAAAAAGACTGAAGTAAAGCCGGAAACATGCTCTTGTATTCTGACCTATTTAAACACCAATTAATGCAATGAACACATTGTATGTGTTGATTTTCGACACTATGTTAACTCAATGCTCGGCCAGCTGCCGCCTGCTTCACATCGGACTGTGTTGTATATATCTGCGGCTTATAAACCAGTGCGGCTTATTTGTGAAAAAAGTTCAGATTTTAAAAAAATTTAGTGGGTGCGGCTTATATACAGGTGCGCTCAATAGACCAAACTTTACGGTACTCCTGTATGTATTCATTTCAGAGCATTAACCAGGATCATGTACCAATATGTAGTCATTAATCTGTTCCTTTCAGGATGTACCGTAACAGGATCATGTCTCTATGTGTATTCCTTTATGTATTCATATCAGGGCATTAGCCAGGATCATGCACCAATATGTACTCTTCAATTTGTTCATTTCAGGATGAACCGTTACAGGATCATGTCACTATGTGTATTCCTTTATGTATTCATTTCAGGGCATTAACCAGGATCATATGTGCCTGTACACACAAGTTTCAATGTTTAAGACAGGATGCAGCATTTGTGAGTTGCTATCACAGGTGAGGAAAACGTTATCTGAAAATTTATGTAATGTTAACATGCTGTACCAGTTTTAAGACTCATCAGTCATGCACATTGTTAGACTATAACCCTAAAACCAATTCTAACTCTCTGATATATGAAGACTGACAGAGACAGAAAGAGAGAGCAGCAAAGAGTGTCAGAAAATAACACAGTTATGTACTCATGAAGGCTGAGAGAGAGAGAGAGAGAGAGAGGGGGGGGGGGGGGGGGTGAAAGACAGACTGAGGGAGACAGAAATATAGATCAAAACAACAAGAGAAACTGGGTGTGAGAAACACACAGATAAAGACAAAGAGACAGAGAAAGTAAGACAGTGGATGACAGAATCAGATAGTCAAGAAACAGAGATGGATTTCTTCTTTCCATGGTGCATTTAGAATGTTTACCAACCTGCACAATATTAGTAATGACTGTGGGCAACATTTGCATGGGAAAGCGCATGATGTTGAACAAAGACAAGGACACGAAGGCCTTCTCTGCATCCAGCACATTGTCAGAATCCGACAGTGTGTACACAGCAAATGTCGTCAAGGAAACCTGGCATAAACAGCTTCATCATGGATATGACTGATATCTCATAACATTTCCACAATCTTTTTTTTTCTATTCAAAGGTAAACTAGAGTGTGCACTTAAGCAATAAGGTACTCCTGTTGTATCGAAATATCCTATCCATTATGACAGACAAAAGTGTGTTATATTCAAATTGTTTCCCTTTCATGTTATATTGAAATATCTTTGTGATTATGACACACAAAAGCTCACAATGCTTTTCTAACTTAAATTTTGTCTCTCTGTTTTGAAAACCATAAATAAGAAGCAGAAAGGCTGAAGCTGAAGCATCAGAGGTGCACATTTCCAACAACTAGAAAAAGATGTTGATTATCTGCATGTCTGATATGCATGTACGTATAGTTATTTATGTGTGACTCGCACTAAGACTCACACTCCATTTATTCAGCTCCCTCTGTTTCCGATGATCTATGAGTTTTGCTTTGAATTCTGTACAAAAGTCAACATAACATTGCTTACATCACTGTTATTTGCATTAAGTTCTGAGAACTGAATGGCTTCCAAATATCTGACCACATTGCTGTAAATCATGTTTTATTACACAAAAAAGGAACTTTTTTCAATTAATAAGCTAATGCACAACTGACAAAAAGAAAAAAAAACAACAATGAATAAACAAACAAAACAACCCCTTCAAAAAAACAAAACAAAGGTAAAATGTCCAACAATAAGTTTATACCTGGCACCTGTCCAAGGATCCAAGCCCAGACCTCTTACCATGTATGGAGCACAGGACCAGAAGAAGGAACTGCAGGCATTCAAGTAGGCTGCCTTCTTCAGCACCTCCAGTTCTCTGTCGCGGATGACCAGAATCTGCCCCTGGAACGACTTCTCCCAGGCATACAACTTCAACACCTATAACAAATCATACATGAAGTTAACCACAGACCTGAGTCCCCTTAGTAGTATGTGTGGCGCCTTACCCAATACAACATACTCAGGACACCATCTTCTCCCCCACCCCCTCAACTTCCTCCTCTACTGACAATTATGACCACTTAGTGGTAGAGCCTGTAAAGGTGACTGTTTCAAATCTGAAAAGTGCCAAAATGTACATCTAGGACAATTTACTTGGTGGAATGAATGTGTCAAATACACCTTCATTTTATCTGATATGAACCCTTGCAAGATGACCAAAACACAACTGCACTGTACTACTAAAAAAAAAAAAAAAGAATCTTAAGGAGCATTTGTCATCTTTGCTGAGATTAAAGGATTAACATTCTGCTAGCACTATCAGTTTTATGTCTCATGCACTTGTATACCTGTTCCGTGTCTTTACAAAGCCCAGCAGTGTGATATTTATCGCATACAAAAGACATGATCTGCTCACCTTGATTCCATTGAGAACTTCATTCATTAACTTGATTCTGGAATCCTTTAATTGCATTTGATCCACCTGAAAAAAAATGCAGACAATATTATGAAAATGAACTGTTTGGTAGCATCCTACTGAAAACGCAAGAAGCCTGCATCATTACCTATAGAATTTTCCTTATCACACTTTAGGCACTGGTAATCTAAAGGCAGCACATCACACTCACCTTCCAGTATGACTGCTGTCTGTCCAAGAAGCATGTTGAACTCAACTGGGCAATTAACTTTGAAAGCTATTACTCAGAAACAACTGAATCGATCTTGCTCTTTAGTTGTTCCTGTCCCCTGGCTTACCCCCCTCCCTGACACAACATATCAAAGCTTAAGAAAATTCCTTTCTATTTTCTAGCATTACTTTGTTGTGTGTGTGTGTGTGTGTGTGTGTGTGTGTGTGTGTGTGTGTGTGTGTGTGTGTGTATGTGTGTGTGTTTGTGAATGTGTTTTGAGAAATACAGTTTTACATTAGAGGGTCCATGGTCAAATGGTTAGAGCATTTGTGGAGCAGAGTCATGAGTTTGCACCACTTGTGGGGGCCGATTTTTTTTGGGCTTGAAAACCCTCTCTGTCCACCCAGCAGTAAACGGGCATGTGATTCAGATCAGGGAATGTTAAAGGTGGGAGAAGGAGAGGGATGAGCTCCTTCCTGCATAGTGTCGTGCCCTAGACATGGAGAACCTCTGGAAATTCACCACCCCTATGTCCGACAGGCTACGGGAACTTTATGTCTTACAAAACAAGACACAAAATTGTTAATATATCTCTGATGGATTCCAACTTATGCTATTGCTGAGAAAAAAACAACTCTTATAGTGTTCCACAAGTATACAACAAAACAATGAAAAATTAAACAAAAAATACGAAAAGATTTCTACTCACTAAGCAGAACCACAGTAGAAGCACTGCACCCCACTTCTGACCCTTTTTTTTTTTTTTTTTTTTTTGCTGTCCCAACCTCTGAGGTGGCCTCAGAGGCAGTGCACCCATGCCGCTCATTCCGACACTCCGTCCACAGCCACAGCCCGGTCGGCCCCGCCACAGCCCCGGCTCCGGCAATCCACAGGGAGCAGTCAATGTCAAGTCGTCAAGAGGCAACCCACCGGAGGAGACACTGCACTGCTGCCGAGTCACTTCGGTGGTGTTCAGTGGCGCCTGTTCTGATCTAACATACGCAGGACACCACCTACTAAGCCCCCTACTGACGCCAATAATTGCTCAGTCGCGGAGCTGGCGTGAGTGAGCTCTCCCTCCAGAGGGTGCCACCACGTCCATCCAATGACAGCTCCCATGGACTCGCCGATACCAGTGACCCCGATGGAACCAAACCAAGGCCACAGACGTGGAGAGGACATCGAAACTGAGGTCACCATGAGAGCAGGGCATGAAGGGCCACAGAATTTGAGACATTTTTTTTTATGCTGATTGATGAGAATGAGGATGATTAAGATGATGCTACTGATTTCCATTTTGGTCTGAGACTACATGACAGGGCTGTACTCTACGCTTACTTTCATAATATATCCCGGCGTCAACCAGGCCCGAGAGATACAGGCACCTGCAGTGTTGGTCAGGAAATTTGAGCAACACTCTCAGAAACGCATCCATTAAGTGGATGAAACTCGACTGTGTGGTCCCAGTCTTCCCAGCTGAGTCTGCAGCAAACTCAACTCTGGGTAGGAGCCGGTCGGGGCAGAAAAAACCCACATGACTCTGATGGGATTCAAACACATGACCTCCCAGCCGGGAGTCCGCAACGCTAACCACTTCACCACGGTGGCTGGTGACCTTTTTTTTTTTTTTTTGTCTCTTTAAATGCACCAGTCAGTCATTCAGTTACTGTTCATAAAATTCTAAAGCACCAGTTAATGACAAAGGTGAGAATGGAGGTTAGCAGAAAGTGGAAGGGAATGAGGGGGTAAAAACAGGGAGAAAAGAAACAAAAACTGACTATCCTACTCCCATTTATTTCCTTACAGCCTTGATCTCCGGTAAACCATTGCCCATTAACTGAACTGCAGCACCGATATTTGCCCCAAACTGTTATGAGGTGGAGGCAACTGGTGCAGCCTTCATTGTTCCGATGTCTCTATGGCCCTGTTTGGTTCTGGGCCAATGACCAGCAATTTCTCAGTGAACTATAACGACTCTCAACCTCCAACAAACACATTTCTGAATGCACAGTCACTAAACGGTTGGCCATGTTGCCTTTCATTAACAAACAAACAAAAACAAAAAAAACAACCTTTTTTACGCATAAAATTCAAAACAGAAAATGAGAGAAGACAGCCACAAAATGATGAGTTCACTCATCTTCTAGTGATGAGAGACTGTAAAGTGCAATCATCAAAATTAACAAAAGTCAGGCCAGGGAAGTCAAGTAATATAGGAATATTTACACTTTTGCATTCATTCTGACCAAAGCCGAACCTCACAAAATCACACAAGTCACAGTCTTCCATTACAAGCTCACATGCACAGTGGTATTTTCCATCACACAGTAAGTCATCCTTGTCACACACAGTGTGAATGAAACTTTCTTGGAAAAGTCTGTGTACCAAATTAAGAAACTAACTTGGAATTTATTATGGATGACAACATACCTACTAAAATAACTTCAAGCAAGAACCACCAGCCATGGATTAATACAAAAACTAAACGTTTGTTGAGAAGGAAACATCGGTTCTTCAAGAAATTGAAACTACACCCTAATTCAGAAAGATTACTGATTAGGTATAAACATATTAAGAGAAGGTGTCAGAGAGAATGTAGGCTTGCTCACTCCAACTATGTTAATTCAATGATTTCAGAAGGTGATCATCAAAACAAGAAATTATGGTCTTACATAAGGAGTAAGAGACAGGACAACATTGGGATTCCAGACCTCAGAAACAACCAGAATAACCTAATACAGGACCCTGAAGGGAAAGCAAATTTACTAAACAATCAGTTTTGTTCGGTTTTCTCAAATCCCAAGCCTTTAATTAACGTTAGACTAAAGGATGATGATAAACTCCCTGAAATGCAAAATATCAAAGTAAACAAAGCAGGAGTATTTAAGTTACTGACCAACATCAATGAAAACAAGCTACTGGTCCTGATGGCATTCCTGGCAAGCTCTTAAAATTATGTGCCAATGAATTGACTGAGGTATACCAACTACTTTTCCAAGCTTCACTGGACCAGGGAGTAATACCTGATGAGTGGCGAGATGCTAGCATTATTCCTTTATTCAGAAAGGGTGACAAAACAAAAGCAGAGAACTATAGACCTGTATCTCTTACATCCAAATCAGCAAAACTACTTGAACACATAATATATAGTAGCATAATGGACCATCTTGACAAATATGACTTCTTAAATAACGCCCAGCATGGTTTTAGACAGCGAAGGAGTTGTGAGACTCAACTTATAACAACTCTCAATGATTTTAATAACTGTCTTAACAACAGACAGCAAACAGATGCAATTTTATTAGTCTTTTCTAAAGCCTTTGATAAGGTTGACCATGAGGGCCTGCTGCTTAAATTAGAACACATCGGCACTGGCGGTTCTTTGCTAAAATGGGCTAGATCATTCCTCGTAGGGAGAACGCAGCAAGTTGTTGTGGAAGGGTCGTCATCCCATTGTAAACCAGTCTTGTCGGGTGTACCACAGGGAACTGTTCTGGGGCCCTTGTTTTTCTTAATTTACATAAATGACATAAGTAAAAATCTCTCTCCTGGAACTACTATAAGGCTTTTTGCAGATGACAGCTTAGTATATAGAACAATCAGAAGTGACAGCTTAGTATATAGAACAATCAGAAGCAAGAATGATACACGCATTCTACAAGAAGATCTAAATGGTTTACAAGAGTGGGAAAGAACTTGGAAAATGGAATTTCATCCCCAGAAGTGCCAAGTGTTGTGCATATGTAATAAACGCTTACCAACTAGATCAGAATATTCTATTCATAATACTATTCTTAAAGAAACCAATGCTGCAAAATATTTAGGCGTGATTATAGACAGTCGTCTCAAATGGAAAGAACACTACAATTTAGTATGTAAGAAAGCAAATAATATCTTAGCTTTCTTATACAGGAATATCAACGACTGCCCCAAAAAGGTTAAAGACGACTGCTACAAAACACTGGTTAGACCAGTACTGGAATATGGCTGCTCAGTCTGGGATCCTTACCATCTAAAGGACATTGATAACCTCGAAAAGATTCAGAAGAGAGCAGCACGGTTCGTAACAGGGAACCATATCAGAGAGAAGGGGAATACTAGGAAGAACATGAGGAAATTAGAATGGAAACCCTTAGAAGAGAGAAGAGCTTTTATCAAACTTAATATCTTCTTCAAAGGCAGAGCTAAACTAACTGATATTCCAATGGAACAACTAGTATTGAATAAAAGTAGCACCAGGAGTGGCGGTCAATGTTATGTCATACCTGCATCAAATATTGACAGCCACTTACATTCATTTTATCCTAGTTCTGTACGGCTGTGGAACTCACTGCCGGGTGCCATCAAGATTGCCACAAATGCAGTCTCATTTAAGAGTCAAATTGATACGACAGACTTGAGATCTGCATATTGACGACTTTTCTATTTTAACTTCCCCAGATTTTTAATGGCTACCTGGGCCTGAATCTGGCCATTGCTTTTAACTTTTTGAATATCGTGTGCGACCCCTTGTTGCCGGGTTTTGCTCCAGGGGCCAACAGGCTGAGTCGCACTTTATTTTATTTTATTTTACTTTTTAACATGCGCGCTGGTGACCTACTCATTTTTGAGTGAACCAGTATTCGAGGAAGAAGAGAAGAAGAAGAAGAAGAGCTGATGCCACTTTAGACACTACACAATGCTTCATTCATGAGCGAGCAGTTGCACAGATGGCATTATCATTTTCACATATACCTCACAGAAAAAAATGGGTGGCTAAGCATGAAAAAAAGAAGTGCTAGGAGTACACCAGGGAAGAAAAAGAGGTTAAAAGTGAGAGAAATAATAATCAATCAGACGCTGAAGTGGGCACTGGTGAAGATGATGAAGGAGAAGACAATGAGGAGGACAGTGACTCTAGATGAGCGCCACCTGAAGAACTGCCAACAACATGGCTACATGCACCAGAACTGGCTGATTCACATGCTTCCAGAAAATGAAAAACCACCATATCAATATTTGCTTATTTGTTACTAATGATTTAATTCTACAGCAGGATAAAAATGACAGATTGTGATGGTAGCTGCATTCATCAGTTAGCCTTTTAACTAGAAACTCATTGAGCTGGGGATAGTTTCATTATTGCCAAGTACATAACAGTAACTGGACAAGTTCAGGATGGAACCCATGTATTATTTCTCTCTTGAAAATGCATGTGTGGCACATTAGTCGTGACTGGTTGCTAACAGTATGATGTCATCATGATTTAACCTTGGTTGTACAGCAAGAATGAACAATAGCAGTTTTCATTCCTTCTTTAGAGTTCAACACATACTTTGAGTGTGCTTTGAAATTAAATGTGAATACATGACTCTTGTCAGGAGTATTTTTCCATAGCATGTAGTCTTTAATCAATCCCCCCCCCCCCCCACCAAAAATCAGGTACTGAAATATAAAAGCACATGGGTGCATATATCTGCAAACATAAAACGAGATGGGAAACAAGCACACAAACTGACCTGAAGCTGTCTAATCTTGTAGGCAATGAGAGCGTTGATTGGGATAAGCAGGACCAACACGCACATTCCTGCCAGCACAGAGGGCCCCAGAATGCCCACAGGAAGTAGAGGGACATGGCGATCTGAAGAGGGCCAGACCATATGGTGTGGAAGTAGGTCATCAAGTCCATGAATCGTTGGGCGTCGACAGACATCAAGTTGACGATCTCTCCCACTGTCGATGTCTTCTTGGCAGTGTTCGACAACCTGAGAGTCTGTAACACATTTTTTTTTTTAAAATCTTGATAAAAATCAGGGTCAGATCTTTAATTAAATATGACAGTTCTGTATTATATCATTCATAACATTCAACAGTTTTGATCTGCATACTCCTGCAAAGTCATTTTTCTTCTGTAACACTTTTTTTTTAAATCTTGACAAAAATCAGGGTCACATGTTTCATTAAAGATGACAGTTCTGTTTCACATTATTCATTACATATAACAGTTCTGATTTATTTACTCCTGCTAAGTCACTTATTTATCATAATTATGTTATCGTCAAGATACGTAAAACAGGTATACCTATACTTTGCTGAGAGTAAACAACAGTATACCAACACACACACACACACACACACACACACACACAGAGAGAACTGGAAACACACAGACAGACAGACACACACAGAAATGCACTCATACAAACATATATATACGTATATCTAGAAACTACTCTTGAGCAGGGAAAATACTAGACAGTTGTATTCAAACATAATTAACAAATGCAGAGTTACTAGATTATCAAATAAACCTAGACTAATCGAACACTTCACATCAAATAAGACATTGTGAGTACTTGCAAGTGCTCAAGTCGTAGACACTTAAACAAAAAAAAACAAACAAAAAAAAAAGCCCAGACACACACACACACACAAAAAACAAGAATACTTCTTCTTTGTTCAATGTTATATGAACAATACGCAGCAATATATATTTGAATACAAAATTGCAGGGGGAAAAGGGGAAAAAATGGAGAAGAGGGAGGAAAAAACAAGGAAAAAAAATGAAAAAGAAAATAAAAAAGAAAATGCCCCCTTTTTTGCCTATGAAGAGAGGCGTGTGATACAACACACACAAAACAGTGTGCTCCATGACCTGCATGCTGCATCTGAGGCTCAAAACAACAACAACCAACCAACCAAACAAAAGTATACCCGATGAAGCAAAACAAATAAGAAAACAACCCCCAGTGACAACCATGAACATGGCTGTTGTAATACTTTTTTTCTTAACCCTTACAATAACAATACACTAACTGTTACAGTACTGTCTGTTTTCTTCTTCAGCTTTGTATCAGTTGTCAGTTATGATGTTTACTGGTACTCCTCAGTGATTAGATTTATATTTTGTAGAATAGTCTGAACCTACACACTTCTGACATGTTCCACAACAATCAGAATATGTTTTTATATTAAATGGAATAGTCTAAACCTACACACTGGTTAAACGCTCCACACAATCAATATCACGATAACACCACACAAAAGCAGTGACAGCATCTCTCTAAAAAAGAAAAAAAAAAAGTTGAACATGTATGCGGCCCAGACCTTGCGATAGACAGCAGAAATGATGACAGAGCGCAGCTGCATGCCCAGCACAAGACAGCCATGGAAGTACTGGTGTAGGACGATGGACTGCACCAGGGCCACCACGATCATCAGCACCGAGTACAGGTAACCACGCCACTCATACTCCTCCTTGTCTTGGATGAAATGGATCAGGAGTCTGCATTAAAAAAGCAGTCTGCATTAAAAACACAAGAAAAGCAATCTGCATTAAAAACATTTTTTAAAAAACAGTCCGCATTAAAAACATCAAAAAAACAATGTCTTCAGGAAAAAAAATATAGAACAGATAAAACTGAATTTCTGGAGATGAAAAACACAATGATTGTATTCAGACTGGATCCAAGCAAATAAATAAACATGCCATTTATGATTCACCTGTACTTACCTCCTGCAATAGTATATTTTCATTGTTGTATAAACAGTTCACAATTTTAATGCCACACCAGCAAGAAAAGACATCAAAACCTTACACATACACACACAGACAGAAAAGAAAACAACCAATCAGCATTTCACTTCTGACAAACTAGAAGTAAGACTTGAGTTGATGGTTGTTCGACTGAAGAACCAAGACATGCAAAGGGAAAGCACTCTTCGCAATACTATTTTCTTAACTAACAATCATCTCTGCTAGTCCCTTGACTGAAATCATCTTCTGCAATGTGACTTCTTGTGAAATCACTATGTATTCACACCCTTTCATTAATTTTCTTTCACTGTTCATACCCCTTTGCTTTCTCATTTTTTTCTTTTTTTTCTGCTTACGCAGGCTGATACTCCTGCAGACACTGCCCGTATAGACAGGCAGTGGAGTTTTGTGTGTATGACCGTTTTTTATCCCGCCATTAAGGCAGCCATACTCCATCTTCGGGGAAGGTGCATGCTATGTATAACGTGTCATCCATACCAATGGCCAAACTGGCCTTCTCTTCCGAACGTTGGTGATGGGATTTTACCTGTGAGCAAGATGTTATGCGTGCGTTCACACACGGAACCTCGATTTATAGTCTCATTCGAAGGACTGTGTGGGGAAATGGAGTCAGAACCAATGTTAACTCCGAGGGAAAAATCTCCCTGTACCGAAATTCAAACCCGCAACCCCAGGATCACCAGTCCGGCGCTCTACCAACTGAGCTATTCTGGCCCCCTGCTTTCTCATGAATGTAATTAAAAAAAAATCCATTCCATGATTTACCCCCACTTGAACATGATGTGAAACCCTGACATGTGTCAAAAGATTGATCGACCATTCCTATTATGATGAATGAATATGAAGGACAGGCAAGTCAGTTAAATGTAATAAATTCTCAAACACTGTACATTATGGTAAAAGCATTGAATCATCATGGGATAAACTAAAAGTGGCTGAATGAAAGAAAGCACCACCAAATATAAGGGCCTCTAAAATACAGTTTTATCTACCAAAGAGAAGCCTACTTCTCAACAATGAAAAAGTGAAAAGAAAAAAAATGTCCTCAATTAGATCAGTTTAACACTTGGGTCTGCCTACATAAACATATGTCACACACGCCAGTCTTACTTGAGCAGCTGGGGGCTGACAAACATGAGGACATCATGGATCAGCTTAAAGACCATGGACACAAAAAAGGAGGCGGCGAAGGATCGAACCAATGTTTTCAGCAGACTCGGCTTTTTAGGCATGGGCTCAACCACCCTCACCTCTGCTGACACCTCTCCATCTTTATACAACACCTTTTCTGTCTCGCCTTCTCTTGACCTGTTGGACAAAGATCACAGATTAAAAAAAAGAAAAAGAAATAAAACCTCTGAGAAGATGGACGGAGAGGGAAATGACAGCAGCAGCTATGTTTTTATAACCATTCTAAAACATAAATTTGTGAAACATTAATACAATGGGAACCTGAAATTTAAAATAAATGAAAAAATCATCTCCAGTCATCAGATGATAATTTTCCACCCTGCCAAGTTCTACTCACATCTGTATAGTAAATCTAAAATACAATATTTCTGCAAGTGATCAAACTCCCTAACACTTACACATAAGAACAAGACTTTGCAGCTGCTTGTACATACACGTAATGCACAGTTCACATCTTAAATATGTAGTAATACTGTCAAAATGAAAATCAAGACAAAACATATTTTAAACTCTGAATGATATCAACTAAATCAATGCTGAATCAACATGACTGGCATTTACTTGCTTTGAGCTGTTCCCTACATTCATGTCTGGCGGAATTCACATTTCTATTTTCATGCTAAAGGTGATCAAAATAGGACTTCATACTGAAGGTATAAGAATGGTCATTCACATTCTTAGCTGTTGTTTCCCTGGTACCTTGAAAGCAGTGATTCTGTTTTTACATGAATAACTTTCAGAGCATGTTTAGTAGGGAAATCAAGCTGTACTTTGGCTGTTGTTGGTGTGCACTGACAGGCAGTGAAGTATGGTAAGTTTGAACCAAATAATGTGTGTTCAGTTAAAGTAGAAACAGACACTTCTGTAGCTGATTTTGTTCAGATGGTAAATTTTGGTACGTTTGAACAAAATAACATATGTTCAGTTGTTGTAGGAACATAAAAACAGATATTTGTTTGGTAGATTCTGTGTCACTGTTTCATTTGACATGAAATAGTGTGATTCAGTATTTGTTTTTGTGACCTGATGCCTTTCAATCAGCAGCTATTTTTCTTTTTCTTTTAGCTCCTTTACATACATTCCTAGATTGCAGATGAATATCTGGGAGAGCTAAGACCTCCACCAACATGAATCTTGAATCCATCCCTTCAGTCAAGTTTATGACTGAAGACAAAATGGAGAACTTTCAGCTGTTGTGGATTGAAGGCAATACTTCATACGTACCTTTTCTTCAGAGAACATGCAAAATATGAAAGGTAAATGTTTATATCACCAAAAAGTTCTAACATGCCATGGAAATATATAATTTACAGATAATTATCACTTTATAACGGTAACTTCACAGTATTCATGTTCATTTGGAAATTTTAATAATCTTGTCTACAATGCGTACAGATCCTGATCTCTATCTGCACCATGGTATCTGCACAAAAAATTGACAGCTTTTTCTTGGGTCATACTCGGTCTTTCCACCAAAATTTTGTTAAAATCAGTTGACTGATTTTCATGGACTAAGATCTGCAATAATCTTGCTGAACAATCCTGGATCCCCTCTGGCTGATCTCAACCTGCATGAACATTTCAGGGATGTGTAAAGGGAACCTCATAAAAAAAAAAAAATAAAAAAAAGCCAACTGACAGTTCCTGTTCTCACAGACAATAAAATGTGGCACGTTCGGACTGGTCAAAGCTGGCCAATCAAAACAAAGCTTACAAAAACCCAGTTGAGGGAATGCACAACCTGTGAAGTGTTACCTTTTTACACTTTTACATGGTCAGTGCCAATGTCCATGCGCAGCAGAAGCGTTGTGTGTGTGTGTGTGTGTGTGTGTGTGTGTGTGTGTGTGTGTGTGTTCTTTTGTTTTTAAGAGTATGTTTCCACACAATCTTCACATCCCCTAACATTTTATGGTTTTAAACTTGGGCAACATTCCACCTTCTGAAGAAGTTTAGTCAAAACGGGTTCACCAGTTTTCGTGTTATCATGCTGACAGGCAAATAAATAAAACAAACAAACAAACAGACACAGGTGAGATCTGATTCTTTGGCATAGGGCATACTCAGGTGTGAACTTACCATTTCATATAATGATTGTATCCAGTTCTGTCAAAATAACTTAGTTTCATGCCTACACATTCAATATCCTTTCTATTTTTCAGACGGAAAAAAAAAATTAAAAAGCAACATTCAAAATCCATTCTATATTTCAGATTAAAAATAAAAATAACCCAAAATCATGCAACTGAGCCAGGGCAGCTGAAGCTGAAGTTTAAAAAAAGAAGAAAAAGAAAAAAGCAAATGTTTGGAACTGGCGAGGCCTGTCAATGCCCACTGCTAAGGAAAACACTTTTCAGACAAAGTTAAAATGTACCTTTTCATTTTGTTGACCTGCGCTGTCCAGTGTTTCTCGTAAACTTCTTTCACAGGATGCTGATGTGTCCTCTTTGTTCAGGGACCACAGATCTGACCGTTCCAAGGCCCGCTTGTACCCCGTTATGACCATACTAACAATACAAAGGAATACATACACAATAAGGAGATTTTTGTCATCATTATCATCTTAATACAATTTAACTGTTAAATTTTAATACAAATCAACAACTACTTTTCCTTGTCTTTTCACACACACACACACACACACACACACACACACACACACACACACACACACACAAAGGGACCATCAATTCTTGAAAAACAATCATTTCTATTACTACAGACTTTGACGATACAAGATTCTGGTCCTTTAAGTCATAGGACCATGTTCAGGTTCTCAAACTAAACTGATTGGCCTGGGTGGTTTGAGGATGGTGCCAATCAGATCACTTACTGAACAATTTAATCTAGGCATTCTGGGTCGTACACTGAAGGTAGTTCTGCCCAGTGCTTGTCCAGTCTTCTTTTGAAGGCGTCTACCGATGGCGCTGTTTCCACATCATCCGGGAGGCTATTCCAGAGGTTCACAACTCTGTTTGCGAAGTAGTTGCCACGTACGTTGAGACGATGCCTTGGTTTCTGAAGTTTCAGGGAGTTGCCTCTGGTGGATCTCAGCTCATTCGTGGCGACGGGGAAGTCAGGGCGTGACACCTTATAGAAGTCATGCAGGTACTTGTAGACTTCAATTACGTCTCCCCGCTTTCTCCTGTGTTCCAGACATGGAAGCTTCAGCCGACGTAGCCTTTCGGGATATGGGAGGTCCTTCAGAGGGCCCAACATTTTGGTCGCCCTCCTCTGGACGTTTTCCACTTCAGAGCAAAGGCCTTTTTGATTTTTCTCGTCTGGCTTCCACACACAGTGACCGTACTCCAGAAGTGGCCTGACTAATCCCTTGAACAGCTGGACAAAGGTTACTGGTGTTAGGTAAACGAAGGTCCTGCGGATGACACCAACAATGTGGTTTGCCTTTGATGTTGCCTGTGCCACGTGTTGCTTAAAAGAGAGCGCCTTGTCGATGGTCACCCCAAAATCCTTCTCTGCCTGTGTTTCTTTCAGTTTTACTCTAATTGAGTTGCCATCTTTGTCTTTACTGTTCATGAAGTACTCCGTTTCTCTTTCGTGGCCTAGTTTCAGGACGCAGCACTTCTCTGGATGGAATTTTAGTTGCCATTTGTCAGACCATTTCACCAGCTCATCCAAGTCGTTCTGCATGGTTTCATGGTTGTTCGGAACATCTACTCTGGTAAACAACTTCGTGTCATTGGCGAACATCCTTACTTGGCTCTTCACGTTGGCAGGCAAATCATTTATGTAGATCACAAAGAGGATGGGCCCCAGTACACTTCCTTGAGGAATGCCGCTGGTTACCTTGCCTTCCTGGGACATCACTCCGTTGGTCACTACTTGTTGCATTCGGTTTGCAAGGAAGTCGCCAATCCATCGAAGAAGTTTATCCCTAATGCCACAAGCAGAGACCTTTTCCATGAGTCGACGATGAGGAACGCTGTCAAACGCTTTTTGAAAGTCTGTGTAAATAACGTCCACACTTCCCCTTTCGTCGACTGCTTCTGTCCATGAGTCCATGACCTCCAGTAGCTGTGTTATACATGACCGGCCTGAGACGAAACCATATTGCTCACTAGTGACAATGTCATTTTCTTCGAGGTGGCCCATCACTGGTCTTCTAACTTTTCCATGACCTTGCAGACGATGCAGTGAGGCTCACAGGTCTATAATTGTTGGGGGACATTCTGATGCCTTTCTTGAAAATGGGGCTCACATACGCCGTCTTCCATTCTAAAGGAAGTTCTCCAGTGTCTAGGGTGAGTCTGAACAGATGTGCTAGAGGCACAGCCAGTTCATCAGCTGCTACAGAGAGGATCCTGGGCGGTAGTCCATCGGGGCCTGCTGCCTTTCCTGGTTGTAGACCAGCCAGCAGTTTTCTCACTCCATCTACTGTGATCAAGATGTCGTCCTTGGTCTCTCTGAAGTCGTACTCTGGCATCTCAGGAACCGGACCTGGATCTTCAGATGTGAAAACACTCTTGAAAAAGTTGTTCAGAAGTTCGGCCTTTTCAGCATCAGACTTGGTTTTGCTGCCATCTTCTTTTTTCAAATCCGGAATACCGCTCTTGCAAGATGTCTTTGACTTTGCATATCTCCATACACTGTTAGGATTTGTTGTTGCCTCTGACGCCAATTTCTTTTCCATGTTCTTCTGTGCCTTCCTGCATGCTTTTCTTGCTTTATTTCAGAGTTTGTACCCCGTTAACAGAGTTAATGCTATCTGATAATACCACCAAATCTGCTCAGTATTCCAACTCTCATGCAATCATGTAAATGAAGAAATTTCTAAAGGCATATAACAAAACTCTGAAACTCCAAGCACATGTTGTTTCTTCCCCCCACCCACTCCCCCACCCCACCCCTCTCCTTTCATGACTGTAACTCTGGACAACAGACCATAGTTTCTATGGCCGCATTGTTCACGTATCATAAGAATGTGAAAGAAGTTCAAAATGGTCTTGCCTTGTGAACCACCAGAAGGTGATGCGTGACAAAAATGAGGCTGTGTCTTCAGGGCAGGGATTCTGCAATGACATACACTCCACTGAGACGCTGATACCCATGGCTTCCATACCATTTATCTTTGGAGGGAAAATATCTGTTCACCCGTGATTAGTTTCGCCTAAATCTTCAATGAAAAAAAGTACTCCCTATTTGCTGACATACTGCATGTCTTAAATAACGAATATGAGGTAAAAAAAAATAAAAATAAAAATTTAAAAAAAACCTTGCACGGTGAGAAAAAAAAAGTTTGTAAATTGAATCAATCTTCTTCAGTTCCACAAATAACAACCGCTGTTTTTCTAAAATGGCATAAACTATTTTCCACTGCATATCTTTACAATGTAAATTTAAGACTTTTTCTCCAAAAGAGGCATTAGCACATGAGAACTACTTACATGCTGCACTTTTTTTAGCAGAGGCGAGACTATTCCTTTCAATCCTTGGTTCTAAAGACTGTTATTCAAGGACAATAGTTTGCACAAGAATCACAGGACCGCGTCTGCTGAACTATGAGGCTGAAGAATAAACAACACAAATATCTTAAAGCACATACAATGAAAACAAAGTCTAGCAGGAGTCTATAACAAGGATTTTGGATTTGTTTGTTTATTTGTTGTTCAAAATAAGCAACAAATTCATAACAATACTACAAACACTTCCTCAACTGACATACAAAACAGCCTAATATGCCTCCTTGGATGATTGCAAGACTCCCCACTGAACAGAATTACTAAATGTTGAAATCATTCCCAGTGACAAACCGCAACGAGTTAAAAATGAAAAAAATTACTGGAGGCAAGATGCAGACTGTATTTGTCTGCTACCAAACATGCATCAGAGGACAGCTACATTTTCCTCTTCTTTCATCACTTGCACTGAATGTCACTTTACTTGAATTCATATATCGGAGATGTTATGATAAACCATTACAATTGTGCAAATTTCATCTAGTTTTAATTTTGCATTTATCGGAAGTTGAAGGTTTGGAGAATTTAAAGAATTCCAACCAAAAAACAAATTAACAACATGGAAGCCAGTCTAACTAGTTCTGGCATCTTATGTCCTCCTTTCTGTTTGCTATAATATATCATGACACTATCAGCACAATTAGATCTGAACAAAAATCTTAGTTTAAAGACCTCTTTGACGTTCAGATCATAATGTTCTGGGGAAGTTACAGAACATACTGGGATTAGAGCCCAGGGCAATAACCTGGTGATGGATCAATGGAGGAAGGTAAGAAATTTTCCCATCCATTTCAAAGCCTTTCCCTTCTCCTCAACATCAATTTCAGTGATTCCGACTTAAAAGAGAAAAACTGGAGTGCAAAAAGGTACGCCTCAAACTGGTCTTTACGCTGCAATTTCATTTCCCCTCCATTATGCTTTTTCGCTGAATAATGACAAAACTACTGCCTCCCTCCTCCCTGTTCACCCATCCCGTACTCCCCTTCTGCCAGTTCTCTTCCACCTGTCCCCTCCACCCACACCAGCTTTTCCTTCCACTTGTCTTCCTGGGTTCAAAACATAGTTTTTACATACATGTTTTAGTTTTTACATACATACTGTTACGAAGCCAAAGGAAACGGAACAGCAAACAAATAAATGAAGGAATACATAACGTACAATTATGAGTTTTCAAACATTGTCAGGAACACAGGAAATCCACAGAAGCTCTTGATTTTTTTAGAATAAACTGAATCAGGCAATACTGTATACCTGAAAATCACAATGAAAAGCAAACACACAGCCATACCTCCATATCAAAGTGATGGTAACTATGCACACGTCCACTAGGTGGCTTCATTGTGCTGATGAATCTTCCGACTAGACTGACCTACAATTAAGGTACCAATCCCAAGACCACTTTGTAAGAACTACATTCATGCACTTGCCAAAAGTTCACCTTTGACTTCTCCTATTCAACTTTCATTGACTCTTATTCTAAAGCTGCCTGAGACTGAAAACAATATGCTTGACCTGAGACCATCACACTGAGCATTCACTCTACCGTGAGATTATGCCTGCAATGTAGGTCACTTGAAATTTGTGCCAGCACGAAAGGTAGGCTGGGGAGAAAAGACCAGCCGCTGTGGCAAAGTGGTTAGTATCGTGGACTCCCGGCTGGGAGGTTGTGGGTTCGATTCCCATCAGAGCCACTTATTTGTAGTATTTTTCTGCCCCAACCGGCTCCTACCCAGAGTTGAGTTTGCTTCGGATTCAGTTGGGAAGACTGGGACCATACAGTCAAGTTTAATCCACTTAATGGATGCCTCTCTGACAGTGTTGCTCAATGGGCCTATTTGACACTGGGATACACTATGAAAGCAAGCACTGAGTACAGCCCTGTTTTGCAGTTTCAGACTGGAATGGAAATCCATAGCATCCTCTTCATCAATCAGCATAAAAAAAAATGTCTCAAATTCTCTGGCCCTTCACGCACTGCTCTTATAGTGACCTCAGTTTTGATATTGTTTCCATGTCTATGGCCTTGGTTTGGTTCTGTGGGGCCACTGGTATCAGCAAGTTCATGGGGGCTGTCGTTGGAAGGACATGGTGACGCCCTCCAGGGGAAAGGGGGGTGGGGGGGGTGGGGGTGGGGGGGAACGGAGCTCACTCATGCTGGCTCCGCGCCTAAACAATCCTTGTTGACAGTATGGGGCTTAGTAGGTGATGTCCTGGGTATGTTGGATCAGAACAGGCACCACTAAAGTGACTCAGCCGCAGTGCAGTGTCTCCTTCGGTGGGTTGCCTCTTGACGACTTGACACTGATTAGTCCCTGTTTATTGCCAGTGCTGGGGTTGGCCTGGCCGGGCTGTGGACGAGGGATTGGAATAAACAGCATGGGTACAATGCCACTGAGGTGGCACAGAAGACGGTACAGCAAAAAGAAAAAAAGACCAAATAAATAAAAAAGGAAGGGGAGGAAAAGGGTGGGAATGAAGTGTAGGTGTGTGAGGTGAAGGGGGGGTAGGATGGACAGGATAAAGAGGACACACTTTCTTGACCCTTTCTAGTACAAGATGGTGACTGTCATGTAACAAATTCAGGTACAGTTACTTTGGTCTTTAACATAGGTCTGAGGGACAGATAATATGCGCAATTCTTTATTTGTGGCATTTTGGATGTGTTAATCAGTCATCTCATTGCTTCAGACGGTAATATGACTAGGAACCTAAGCAAAGACTATGTTATAACCATCAGATTTCAGAAGAGCGTATAGCTTAAAAATTCAGGAGTTGAGGAAGCCTTATGCTACGGCCAGCAATGGCCTCCAAAAAGGAAAGGAGTCAGGGAGAATGAGAAAGTCTTTCTGTTGATTCAGAGGCTATTTGAAATACTAGGACCAACATGGTGAGCTCAGAAGTGTAGATGGAGTGTCTGAACATTTCTGTGGGTAATTAAATCTTTGAATGTTATCATAAGTGCACGTGTGCCCTGTGTATGTGCACATGTGGGAGTGGGAATGCATGTGTATGCATGTATGTCTGACAGTGCATGGATATACATAGAAACCATGAAAAACCTTTGTAACATCATACATCTGAGACCATGCCATTTCCTCCCACCCTCCACACACACACACATGCCTAGACACACATTCCAAACTCCCATCCTCCACACACATGAGCACAAATGCGTCAACACATACATCTAACTGAAAGGCACATGGACACACATACTGAACATTTACAAACAGGCACATATGAGCAAGTAGGTACACACACACACACACACACACACACACACACACACACACACACACACACACACACACACACATACACACACACACATTTCAGATGGCTTGCAAGGCTTCAAACCCAAATCTGCCTTAGTTTTTGACAGACAAAAGAAAAATGACTTTTCCGTTACATGTGTGCTGTGTCTGCATGCATATATGCAAGTATGAAAATCTGTGTTTTGGGGTTTATTGTAATTCATGACTCAGTAACAAGAAAACAATAGTACTGTAAAATGTCCAGCACTGTTCCATGTCTAATGCCATATGCTGTGTACCTGTATAAATTTTCTCTTCAATCTTGTTCCATGCACAAACAAATTTAACTAAAATCCATATAGAGAACAATTTATGGGATATTTTCACTTTCCATGAGTTATCTTACAGAGCGTTAATATTTTAACACCTTACAATATGTTACCTGAATCCATGTCTCATGAAAAGAAAAGATTTTCAATTTTCAAAGTTTTATCAGATAGCTGCATCAAAGCTCTCTTAGGCTTAGCAGAAAGCATCATCTCAGCAAGTATTCTTTTTTTCTGTTTGCAAGTTTGAAACCACATCAAAGATTGGCCCTGATGAGCATGTGTCTTGCTATCTGACCAGTCAGATAAGGCTTAAGAGCCATTTCAAATGATAGTTCATTTTGCTATAAATAAACCAAATACTTCTACATATTAACTAAAGTTAAGAAGCAACTAGTAAGAAAAAAATAAACAAATTCTAGAAAGAAACATGAGCTAAATGGAATTTTTTAAAAATAAACATGAGCTAAACGGAAAACTTTCTTCTTGTGCATTGTATGACAAAATCAAGTGTCACAAGATTTTCATCTTCCTATTTTCATATGTCAAATACCGCCTAGTGTAGCATCAAACTGGATTACCATTAAAAAAAAACAACTGTCAACAATCCACAGAAATTAAGGCTAGCCAGATAAAAAAAAAAAAATCCATGTTGCAACTGATCAAGACTGATCACTCTGTTGACACTGAACAAGAATTCTGGGAAAATCTCAATAACGTTCAACCTTGTATCTCTCCGTAGATAAACAAACCTAAGTTAACACAAATAGCTGACGTCAAAATGAGTTACTCACCCCCTGAAACCACACTTTCCCGACAAATAAAAAAAATAAATAAATAAACCAAATCAATACGAAATGTCCCTTACATGAAACAGGCACCACTTGCTGACAAAGATATGAAGCTTCTTCGCTGTAGTCTGTACACTTCCTGTGCTTTGGATGGTTGGTTTTAGGTTTTTTTTTTTTTTTTTCAACCATAAGAATACAAAAAGTATCCCATATGATGAAAAATAAAACCTTATGTTTATAGATCTCCAATGTCAATTACACCACTACATTTTGCAGGTACAAGTGAGGCTCCAAACCTTTGCCTGAACATTTCTACTGGCCAAAGGGATTACACCAAATACCATCTGATTAACCAGCACAGTTAGGCATCATCGAAAATGGATGCTGACTTTGTGTGCATACATGTGTACATATACATACACACATGCATGCACCATATACACATATGCATGCACGCATGCATGCGTGCACACACACATACACACACACACAGTCATGCGCACATACACACACAAACTGCACTGCATGGATATTCATCAATAGTATCAACAAAATAATCACAGTGTAGAAAGTATTATTACTCATATTAACGAGATCTTACAAGTGCTCAAAAACAAACCATAACATTCCATAACAAACAAAATATTTACAACTACACTTTCTTTTCCAAACATGGTCTCAATTTTTTTTCATACACTCAGTTCATTACCCATCAGTTAAAACAGTGATACTATTTTCACTTATATACTTCCTATCAATCTTTCATACAATATGGTTTAACTGTTCATGTGGTCTGATAAAAGGCTTTTTTTTTTTTTCTAGAGGACAAGTGGTGAATTTTCTCACTGCACACAAACCGTCTCTTTTGCACTCTTCAGCTCCATAGCGATTCACTTGGTGGTTTTATTTCATCCAACTGTTTTCCTATCAACATTTACCAATCTGATGGTTCCTGTCTCCAAAACACTTCCTGCATCACTGCTTTTTTGTCCAGTTTCTGGATTATCAATGAATTCATGGTATTTCTCTTTCTTCCACTAATTAGCCACCTTCTTCAGGTTGAAGATCATGTCAATGTAGAAAACCAGGTGATTTGCAGTATGCCCAAGACACAAGAAGAATATGTATGTAAACAAACACTTGTATGTGACTAATTCCAATTCAGTGACAATGACTCAGACGACCCAGATGTAGCAAGTTGGCGTTGATATCCTGAGCCTTCATAGTGCTAGCCAGTGACCGCTGTGGTCAGTCACAAAACATCAACAACACAAAAACAGACACATGCACATCAAAACACATCCACTACATTCATATGCAAATTTTGGTGTTTCAGTCCTGCAGGTCCAGGGGTTATTTAAAAATGAAAAAAAAAAACCAACAAAACAAAAACAATGTCCCAGACTAATGCTCCAGAAAATTGATCTTATTGTCTGATACAGTTTGCTTTGAAGTTAGCTGGCACTTGAAGGTTAAGATAACTATTATCAGCTTCAGCTTAAAATTATTTCTAAAAAAAAAACAACAAAAAAACTGTGTAAAATCTGTGCTGCAATCTCAAGAAGTTCATCAAATTTAACTTTTTTTGTGTGACTTTTCAGTTGGTTGCATCCCATCTATAAATCATGTTCACATCATCCACTAGCATTCCGCCATGGTATCAACAGTTTCTGTCAGACAGCTGCAAGAAAGCTTTCCAAACCAAGGAAAACAGCGTATTACAGCCACCTGTTTTATGTATGCAAGCTTGAAGCCGCACCAAAATGTACGTAACTCTGGTCAGCATGGTGACTTGCAATGCCCTGATGTGGTGAATGATAAAGCTCTGTAGGTTAAAAGAAAGGTTGCATGGAAAAAACATCTATAAAGGCTCTGAAAAAGCGCAGAGGGAGGAACTGCTTCAAAAGTTCTAAAGTAACAAGTTTCACTTTTATCAAGGGGCCATCACTGTGTGTGGGCAACACCACATCTGCAAGGCCATGTCTAGATAAGTGACATAAAAAGGGAAAAGATATAGGTACTGTATCTCATGGACCAAATTTAGCAGATATCTAATATATGCATTATATGCACCACTATCATAATGAGTGTGTGTGTGTGTGTGCGTGCATGTGTGTATGTGTTCAAGTTCGAGCATGAACAGGTTGCCCTCAATGAACATCTACAGGCGGAACAGAGCATACAGCACATGTGCAAGTTATCAGAAGTCAAAATAAAAACTAAGGAATGGAAAGGTGTCCTGACCATTTCAAACAACTCTTTCACATTGTCAGCACACCAGAGCTTGAGAGACATATTCAAGAATCGCAAAAAGACAAAACCAACGCAGGAATTCAGGGCCCTTGAGACTGCTGCCAACCCTCCCAGCATGTGGCACCGCTGTGTGGATGACACCATGACCCGCATACAGGAGATGGAGGCTGACAGCTTCACCACTCACCTGAATTCCATCGACGACAGTATCCAGTTCACTTCCAAAACTGAAGTAGAAGGGAAGATCCCGTTCCTTGACACACTCATCACCCGAACCCATGACGACAGGGTGGAGACCACCGTTTATTGGAAACCCACCCACACTGACCAATATCTGAACTTTCACTCTAACCACCCCCTCCAGCACAAGAGATCTGTTGTCAACACCCTCATGCACAGAGCCTCTGTACTATGTTCCACTAAAGAGGAAGAGCTGAAAGAAGAACACATCAAGACCATAGCTGCCAACCTGTTGGAACAGAAATTCCTGTGAGAAGGCGGGGGTCCGGGGGCTGCTGTAGGCCCCTGGTGGGGTGCAGGGGCAACACCCCTGCTGGGGGTCTGGGGCAACGCCCCCAGACGCTGACAGGTTCATGCGCATTTGGAGGTAAAAAAATTAGCTTTTCTGGGGTTGAAAAGGGGATATTTCTTCCATCTCATCATACTAGAATTAGACATGAACAGTACTGATAGCAAAGCATACAGATTACAAAAATTACAGTCATCACACATTACTCAACATTAGAAAGCACTTCAACTTACCACTTCAGTCCAACAAGTAAACTGTGGCTTGACAGGTTACGCAGAGAAGAAAAGTCTCCAGACTAATGTCCATTTGTGTTGCTCTTTGCTCCTAGATTATCTAGCTACGATGAAAGATGCTTTGGAAGTCTTGGTTTTTCAGTCTGTATACAATGGATACCACCAATACTGCAATTTTCTTGTTTCATCATCCCTGGATATCTGATTCTCTATAGTCTTGTAACAGCAAACTGAAAGTTTCTATCAAGATGTTGGCAATCATCATCACCATGGTAATAAAGAACACAAAAAAAATGGGGGGGGGGGAATCACTAAGAAAAATTTTCTTTCCTACAATGTACACCTATATCTGTTCAGAACTACACTTTTTTTCACAACCTGTCAGCCTAACAGGCGAAGGATGCTGAAGGGGGGGGGGGTGGGGGGTGGGTGGGGGGGTGGATTGAGTTGTTCTCTGTCCTTGTGGGCATCTGATGTTGCTGACTTCGCTTTTTTCAACAGCTCTCTTGGAAACTGCTGCTCATAGCAAGCCCCACTCATGTTGGCTTTGACCATGTACCACCATCATGGCATCATCGCCGCATTCCTCTTGTGCTTGGCAGAAGAGGCATGAAGTTCGATGTCTTTTTTTCCACCATGTGAGATGTTGATGTCAGTAAGGCATTCTTTACAAAACGCATGATATTCATCTCTCTTGGACGCATCAATGAAGGCGTAGTCGACTTTGTATCGCGGCAAAAACCTGACTTTTGCCCTTTTTTTCGTGTCCATGTGGCACTGCTTTCCTGAAGCCATTTTCGCACGGATGGAATTACCAGACGGAAGTACCGGGCGGAAGTCGATTTGTTTTGGTAAACCGATGTGTCTTTTTACCGACACCTTGCGAAAAATTACTGAAACGTGAAGTGATTTTTGATTTTTCGGGAAAAAAAAGACAACTTTCGGGATTTCCTGTCAGATTTTCATTTTCGGGAGTTTCCCGAAAATTTCGGGAGGATTGGCAGCTATGCAAGACTGCCCTTTCCGCTAACGGATACCCTGCATGGATGTGGGACAACCCTCGAATTCGCTACCCTTCTTCTACAAATACGGACACTGTGAAAGTGGGGATCCCTTACATTAAAGGAGTCTCAGAGCATCTAGCCAGTACCTTCCAACAACATGGATGCAAAGTGTTCCACAAACCCACTAACTCCCTACGCCAGCAACTGACCCATGTCAAAGACAAAACGGACCCCCTCAAGCAGTGTGGTGTAGTGTACCAGGTAGGGTGTCAAGACTGTACCCATACCTACATTGGCGAGACAGCAAGACCACTCACCACCGGTCTACAGGAACACCAAAACCGATCTACTTCTGCCATAAATGAACATCTACAAGCCACAGGCCACAGTTTCAGCCCCCAAGAAACCAAGATCCTATCTACAGAGCCCTTCCTCACAAAAAGAAAAGTTAAAGAAGCCATCGAAATTAAGACCAGACGCCCCAGCCTGAACAGAGATCAAGGCTTTGAACTCCCCCCCATCTACAATCAGATCCTGACAACCTTTCACCCCCCACAACAGTCGTCCCATCAAGCCTCGCTGCCACAACAGCAACAGTGAGCTGAGGAAGACAGGGCGACCCTGTCGAAATATTCTCCAAGTAAGTTTTTGATTCTGAGTCTGTAACTACTTTTCTAATGTCGAATCCAGAATCCAAAAACCTATATTCTTAAGTGTTGTTAAATGGTTGTAATAAAGCTTTCCAAACCGGCCGAAAACAGTATTTTGCCAATCATGAAAAGCAGTGAAATACAGCCATATATTTTTTGTGCGCAAGTTTGAAGCACACCAAAAACCACATACCTCTGGTGCGCATGGTGACTTGCCATGTTCAGATGCAGTTTATGACAGAGTTGTGTAAAGGGAGAAAACACAAGAGCCCCAGAAATAAAAGCACCAAAGACTGAAATTAGGTCCCATTCCCATCCCTTCCCTAAAGTATATAGCTGGTGTCATCAGGAACCAGTTATCAATCTTCAGTTTTGCTTAAATTTTTGTTCTTGTCTTTAATGTTTTTTATCTGCCTAAAGCCTGAAATAACGAATTCCTTTAATGTCACTTGTATGTTTCAGCTATTGCATCAAATGCAGAAAAGCATTCTGTTCAACTGACGTCAATAAATGTACAAATCTCAGAATAACATCTGTTTATGAATCAGAGAGCTTTATTCATGAACATCTTATAAACTTGGTCTTCTAAGATTTTTAGCCAAGTCTGGTTAACATCATCAATAAACCAATTAATGTTCTTCAGCAGTACTGAATAGATATAATTCTCACCAGCTATTAGCTCCATCTCAGCCAGCTAAAATTATATAGTCAAAGACAGAAGAAAACAGATAATTTAAAATTGAAGAAAGCATTTCATCATCTTAAGAAAACATGGTTTATACTTGCAGAAAACTTCGTTCTTCACCTGATGCTGTCAGTGTATGTAATATTTCTGCAACTGCTGAACACATTTCTTACAGTGCCAAACGAACTTAAATCTGTAACATCTGCTTCAACGGATCATGTGTCTAGTAAAAAACCATGTGATCCCACCCACATGGGAATGAAATGGAGGTTCATCCGTGACAAGTTGAAGGGGATGGTTCTGTTGCTAACTGGTAATGGCGGACCGGCAGAGTAGGATGGCATGATACTCAGGTTAATCCTAGATGCCCGAGTCAGGAAGCATTTTCTTTCCTTTCTCATCATCCACAGGTATAACATTTTCAGTTGTTTAGCTGCTACAAGATTGCTTTTCAAACTAAGGGAAGCAATAACATATTAGTGACTTCACAGGTACCCCTGGCAAACATTCACCCATAACCATAAAATAAGATCAACTCAACAGCGATACACTAAAATTGGACTGATTATCTTGTGACTGAACATTTTGGCTATATTTTCAAAATTCAGCAGACTTAACAAAAAATCACCAAAGCGTACAACCTATACATGATTTAAACTTTTATCATGTTCACATTGAAAATGTCCAAAGAGTTTTTCGTAAGTGTTAAATTTCTTGTATTATGTCACTAAATTCTGTCAAAAAAAAAAAAAGAAAAAAGAAAAAAGAGAAATGTTCCCTTTGTCATACACACAATGTCGAATCCTACACCAATCACAAGTTTGACTATCAAAGTAATTGCCTTCTTTCTGCTATCTTGTTTGGGGAAAAAGCAATCTATGACCTATATCAAAACAACACTTTTGGAGAGGAAATTTCATTGTTTTTGGTCACAGGAATGGGGAACAATGTATAAAGTAACATTCAAGCTAGCGGCCTGCACAGTTTCCCATGGACTGAAGCTCACCTATACATAACAACTACTGCAATCGTGAATGAATCCCTAAGCTCAGCCTGTTTTCCTTCTGTATTCAAAACTGCAGTTGTTAGACCTTTACTTAAGAAACCCTCCCTTGATGCTGATAATCTTAAAAACCATAGGCCTGTTTCTAATTTACCCTTTCTTTCTAAACTCATTGAAAAGATTGTCCTTCTTCAACTTCATAATCACCTACCCTGCAACAACCTCCTCTACTCTTTACAGTCTGCTTACCGCTCTGGCCACAGTACAGAAACTGCTCTCCTGAAAATTGTGAACAATCTCTTATTGGCCCTCGATGATAATCAAGTATCTCTGCTCTCTCTTCTCGATTTATCTGCTGCTTTTGACACCACTGATCACTCAATTCTTTTGTCTCGTCTGCAGTTATAGCAGTTCTTTCTTCCCCTTCCCTTGCTCATCAAATTGATTCTGCGACTAATGTGTGGTGTGTGTGTGTGTGTGTGTGTGCGCATGCTGTTGTGTCCGTTGTTGTGCGACAGTGTGTGTGGATCATGTGTTTTGTTTTGTTTTGTGTGTGTGTGTGTGTGTGTGGTGTGTTTCTGTGTGTGGGCATGGATGTGTGTCAATATGCACCCTTGTTTGCTGATGCATGGTACTTATTGCAATATTCATCTTTGTATTGGTTTCATTTGTTTTCTTTAACCTTTTATGTATTTGTAAGCACTAAGGGCTTATGATGTAAGATTAAGCGCCATTAATAATCATTATCATCATTACTATTATAACAGAAATTCAGCGTTCTGTCCAAGCTTTAACTTCAACACATCAGTCTACGTGCGGGTTGCTGAAATTTAAACTTAGGCACATCACGATGATCCGCATCAAGAGTTGTCTTTGTCTGATGGCTGCAAGAAAACTTTCCAAACCAAGGAAGGCAGTGAATAATACAGCCATCTGTTTTCTGTGTGCAAGTATGAAGCTACACCAAAACCATCTCAACTCTGGCGAGCGTGGTGACTTGCAGCATCATGTTGTGATGAAAGATAAAGCTCTGTGCATAGAAAGAAAGGCTGCAAAAAAACACCTTTCACGGCGTCTTAAAAACAACTTTCCTCGCTGGACCGTAGTAAGCAGGATCAGAAAGTGATTTCCATTTCTGCCTTTTTTTCCCTTCTAATTCACCTTTGATAGTCTCAGATCTACATATTGGGAATTCAACAACTTCCATCAAAGCAATAATAACTACTCATTAATTCAAGATCAATTTCTAATTAATGAACACCCTACAAATTTTGGTCAAAACTTTTTCAGGACTCTTTAAGATGTACTCCACAAAAGCCTTGTCAACTTGTACTTTTCATTTCTTCATTTCTTTTGTGCTAGTCATCATTTTATGTCTAATATAAATCCACAGATCAGCATCAAATGTTAAACTAACCAGCTGACTCATCTTCAATATCTGAATTCAGTGCTTCCAGCTTTCCCCTTGGATTGTTACTGCAGTTCAAACATCTCTTTTTGTCCATTACAACCATACCCACTCATCAGGCTGAAATGGATCATGCAAAAGGTGCCCTCAACTCAGAAGATCAGTCGTGAGCAACAAAACTTAATTTATATAATCAGTAATGTACAAACAGAAGACATGACATTTTGAAACAAATTACAACTCCTGACCCAAGTCGTGAGAAACAAAACATAATTCATAAAATAAGTAATGTACAAACAAAAGACATGATATTTTGAAACAAACTACAACTCCTTACCGTGTCTTGCTGGACTTCTTCAAACTGAGGTGGTCGGTCAACCAGAGCGGAAAGGACGAAGGAGACCAAGATCAAAACAAAGTACACAACAAAGGTAACGAAGATCAGCTCCTCCTCCACCTTTCCCTGGAACAACAAAGGAAATCAAATGCACATCTAGAAACTTTCAGATCAAAAGAGAGTGTAACAACTGAAACACACTGACTTGCTGCTGAAAAAGAAAGAAAAAAACTCCACACATTCCAAAGCTGTAAAATTCAAATGTAAACACTGAATGGCAAAAGAGAAAAAGAACATTCATGTAATAAAATGTTAATCTGAAGGCACAGAACTATCAGTTCAAGCTTTTCCACTTTGCAAAATTAAATACATGTACTTGAAAACACACACACACACACACACACACGCAAGTACACACACTCTCTGTCACCTGAAGTATAAGGTATGAAAGTGAGTATAAGGACAATCATAAAAATACAAAGACAGCTGAAATCACTAAACAGGTAGTAAACCAACACTTCAGAACAGAAGGTTGGACCATAAAACATTTTGAATATAAAAGCCCACACAATACATGTGATAACAAAATCTTCAATTTAAAAATCAACATGATGCATGTTAATTGAAAAAGGATGAATGATAAAGTCCACGCAATGAATGTGATGCAACATTTTGAACTAAAAAATCAACAAACTGTAAGTTACAGCAACATTTAAAAGTCTGTCAGAAAGTCCGCACCATGGATGTAACAACATGCTGACTTCAGAAGGCAACATAATGCATGTAAACCCAAGTCTGAAAGTCTACATGATGCAAAACATAGTAAAATGTTGAATATCAAAGTCCATGTAATGAGTAATGTGTCAATTCTTTTTCATATTTTGACAGTTTACATGATGCTTGTGTTCGCAAAATGTTAAAGTCCATCAGATAAATGTATCACCAAATCACTGAATTTGAAACTCCACAAGATGAATGTGATATTAACCACTGAATGCAAAAGTTCAAGTAAGATGATCAGTTTGATGCAAAATGTTGGAAGTGAAAGTTCATGTGATCAAGTCCACACAATGGAGGTGATATCAAGTGTTAAATGTGAAAGTCCTTTGTAATTATTATTGTTTATATATATATATATACATATATATATATATATATAACTGAAAGTGAACAAGATGGACATGATGGCAAAATATTGAATGTAACTGTCTACTCCATGCCTATGATAACAAAATGCAGAATTTTAAAGTTCACATCATCAGTACAACAGTCTCATAATAGTGACTCTGATTTCTATAAAAACCCATTGTTTGAACCCCAACAGTGCTTTCTGGATGAGAAAAGATGAGAATTTTCTAACCCTCTATGCCACCTTATGCTAAAAAAAAAAAAAAAAGAAAGAAAACAGAAAAAAAGTCATTACAAAATTCTCTTAGTGTTCAGAACATTAAACATGCACAAGATCCATTAATCCATGTCTGCATTTTATGTGTCACAAATGCAAAATAACTCACAATACATCATTTCATACTGCTAATAATCTTTTAACTTATTCATTTCACGTGTTTCCTGAAGAAATTATATTAGATGTCCCTCTGTAAGAATGGACAAAAGCACAATAAATACTGCAGAGATTAAAGAGACTCGACAGACACAAACTAACCGTCAAAACAGCCTGTCTGATCTTGGATTGTAGGACGATAATGCCCATGAGCAGTTGTAGAAGCCAAAAAATAAGCAGCGATCCTGATGTCTGGACACCTTTTCTTCGGTCCAAACAGATGAAAATGACTGCCAGCACCTGAGTAAAAATCACAAGGTTACATTTACAACTGTAAGCAAACACAAGCTGCTGACTATGCATACACTACAATCTGAACAGTCAGTAGACACCAGCGCACAGGCAAATATGCATGCATGTGTTTACACACACACACCTGCACAGGCACATGCACACACACACGTCTGCGCAGGCGCATGCACACACACATGTCTGCGCAGCGCATGCACACACAACACACACATTAGGATTAAATGAAATCTCTCCTCTGTGGACAAAGATTATCCATGCTTCAAAAATGGTCATCTACAGGATATTATGCATGTGCGTCAGTTTTGACATAATGAATTTGAGGGGTGAAATAAGTTTAAATCCAGACAGCATAACAGTGCAACATAAAACTTTAAATGAAAATTTTACATAAAAGAAAA
The DNA here is from genome assembly GCA_033310375.1 of Conus canariensis. NCBI lineage: Eukaryota > Metazoa > Mollusca > Gastropoda > Neogastropoda > Conidae > Conus > Conus canariensis. Next base: position 126,842,391 of record CM065714.1, on the reverse strand, counting down.
AAGAGAGAGGTCACATGCATGATGTTCACTCACAAACAGCCCTGAGGCTGATCCATCACAAACATAGTCCAACAGATACAATTTTTCATACAAAACAAAAGCAGCGTTGACAAGAAGGATGTACCAACCTATTTGTTGTATCCTTGTCTGAGTATGCTAGCAATCAATGCTTTAATTTCCTTTTCTTAGCAACAAAGGTAAAAACAATCATTTCAATGCCACTGTTAAAATAAGTCTTAAAAACCAGCCCCAAAAAGTCTGACACATGTAAAAGAAAAAAAAAAAGCACACTATTTCAAAATTAGGATTCACTGAGCATACATGTACTTCTGGCAACTGAATGCAATACAAGACCACACATACACAGACACACACAGACACACTGTATTCCTTTACCTTTAAATGGTAATCACACCCGTCCTGTGGACGAAGTGATCTGCCCCTCATAAGTTACAAATGAAATCACTGAACAGGTTCATGTCTAGAGCCAGTTTCTTGGCTCCTATGAATACTCTTAGACTTCTTTTAATTCACAAATGTATAACATCATTCTTATACCCGATAATCATTTTCTTATGAACCACTAATTTACCTTACTTTTAACTTTTGTTTATATATAGTAAGTATTTTGACATGCTTCCCTATAACTGTTAAAGCCAGAAAATTATTTTGGATGTGACACTATATAAAGTGACTTCTTTTAGTAGCAGGGTAAATTTCCTTCACTGAATTCAGTAATATGGCTACAGAAAGAAAACCAAATGACAGGTTATAGTGTTTTGTAAGCATTAGATTTTTAAGACAGAAATAGATAAATCTCTGTTTTATACACATCATCTAATATGACTGACCAAATTTACAATCACCATACACGGTTAAGTCTACCAAATAAACATTAATAATGCAAGAAACTAGGTTAAAATTAAAACAACAACAACAGCAACCAATCCTTGTTTTCCCAACTGAAATTTCCTGGTGTACATGAGCATTCTAACACAAACTTCAGGAAACAACAAGCAAATTTGCAGTCCTGTACAAAATAAAAAAAATCTGCTATGATTGATCAACAATATTTAACACAGAGATATAAAGGAGTGATGTTATCCATAACTAATGTACTTAACAGGAGGACAAAGAAAACCCCGTGTTTCTTACCATTAACCCTAAGATAAAAAGTCCAAGTTTTATTCTATCATTGCTATGATTTACATGAAGATGAAAAGTACAGCAAGTTTTCTATCACTGATCTGCTTAAAGCAAAATGAAAAACAGTGGAAGTTTCCAATCATGACCTGTTTTACACAAATGAAAAACAGTGTCAGTTTTCAAGAACTGATCTAACACAAAGATGAAAAACAGTGCAACTTTTCTCATATTTTCACATGAAACACAGCAACCTTTTCTCCTGAAGATATTCTACAATCAAATATTATAATGGTAGTTGTTTTTTCTTTTTCTGACAGGTTCCTTCACAAATGGCTACTGCGTTGTGTTCTGTGATAGACTGTTGGCTTTAAGACTGCACTTGGGGCTTCTGCAAGAGCAAGTAATCAGCCACGCAAAGCTCTCAAGCGAAAATAGCAGTCGCAGCTGATACAAATATTGGAAAAAGAATAGTCTCGCCAGTCTGGCCAATCTTGGATATAGCACTTCTGTGACAATGGTCGAAGCACACTCAGTCAAATGCCACAACTGCAGTATCAATTACAAGCAGACTGGAAGTCAAGCCTTCACAGTCATGCAGCAACTGCTCAGTCGTAAAGTCTCTAATGATTGACAAATTAGCTTCTGTGACTACCATTCTAATGATTATCTTTATCTTTCATTATAAACAGAAGTAAACATAAGTTCTGACTTTCGTAGAAATATCTTTCTCATCTGGCTTTGTGTTTTTACAGATGAAGTTTCAGTTCAGTTTCATCAAGGTGTCACCATGTGCGGACTAGTCCATATACACTACACCACATCCACAAAGTTTTGAGACCACACCATGTTGAAGAATTGGGTCAGGTGCATGCTTACTGTGACCTTCTTACTTTGATGACTGTCTCGTATTCACATAACATTATCCCGGCTTCGACACACTTCTTGAGATTATTCGTTTGGCACAATTATTGGTAACCACCAAAAAACTTCTCTTGTCCCAAGAAAATTCTGTTAAGTAGTCTCTACTGTGTTACTAAATGAACAGAAGAAATTGCTTGCACTGTTTGTCATAATATATAATTGGATGTAACAAATGTGATCATGCACTGATCGAATGTTGCTGAATGAATCTGTGATCACGCATTATCAAATATGGAAAATGAAATCTGATAATGTGCAGAATACCATGACATCAGTGTGGCACTTAACATTTTCAGACACAGTAAAATGAAACCTTGTCCAATCTTACACACACATATTCATATAAAATTATATATGCATGCATATGTTTTCTTAAAAAGTCTGAATACCATGAATCACGCTAGTGAGTATTAACAAATGACTTACGATGCCCAGAATCTGTATCAATGGAGAGATGAAGTCAACAGGAGGAATGGTAATGCCTTTGGAGTACTCCACAACAGCTGCTATACACTGCACTGCCAGGACTGCTGCTATCAAACCAGACACAGCCTGCACACCCAATATCACATCTTTTTTTCCCCCAAAGCTTCAGTGTAAAGCTTGGTCGAACAGCAAAATGCCCATTCACATTCTCTGACTAAATATGCATGAATGTATATGTACACATGCACCCATCAATGCACACCTGCTGATGTTTTTTTCTACGATAATGTCTCTGTTGCATGCAGGTCATGGAGCACTTTTCGTTCTTTTTTTTTCCCTTTATGTGCTTCAGATGCCTCTCTTCCTTGGCATTTTTCTAACCTGCTGATGCTTACAGATGTTAAATTTAGTTATCAAAAAGAAAAAAAAAAAACGCATATTCTTTAACCAGCTTGCTTTTCTGGCAAAGCAGGAAAATCAACAAACCGTATTTGCACTGATTTGTATTCCTTGAGATACACTATATCATATATTTCAATAACTCAAAGAAAATGAATCATAACCGTGACAACAAAATCCCTCCATGTGAACCTTTCTAACTGATCTGCTCTCCAACCCTGGCATTTGTAATGAGGTAAACATTCTTTTGTAGACCTTATTTATTCTTGGGGCTCTAGTTGGCTCAGTGGATAAGGCACTGATCTAGATCCAAGGATCATGGGTTCAATCCCAGCTTGAGACAGCCTGGTTAAGACATGATTTCGTCTTCAGGGTCAACATCCTTGCTCCTCCAACAACCTCCCATAAAGTGTTAAACTGAGGCTCCGTGTGCGAACCTATGCATTGCAAATAACACCAAAAACAAACAAAAAAATTGTCAGCAGTTTTAATCATTCTATCCTTCATACAGAGGCAGACCATAATGAACCTATGGGTCACATGCTGGTGTCATGTTTACGCATCATCTTTGAAGACTGAATGTGGCTATTCCACTGCTGAAAACCAATATAACTGAAGTTGGGGTCCAGGGAGTGAAAGGCCCATGTTGGGTTCAGGGGCAGCTTCTGTCTGTCTACCATCTGACTGAGAAACACAAACTGCACACTCATGTTGCACGCACAACAAATGCTGCTTTGCTCCACAAGGTCCTCATGGGTTTAGACAAAAAAAGGCCCCATTTCTGGTGAGGAAAAAGATAAGTTTTCTTGAATGTTTTCTACAGTCTTTCTCTATTTTCTACTATTGTTATCTGTCTCTTCTTTCTGTGTGTGTGTGTGTGTGTGTGTGTGTGTGTTGTGTGTGTGTGTGTGTGTGTGTGTGTGTGCTTTCCTGTGTGCGAGCATGCATGTGCACTTGTATGTGCATACACACATTCATGTCAGCCCTGATGTGATCTCAGCATCATTGGTCAGCTGGACTATAATATACTACGCACAAAAAGTTAAGGATCGGTATGTGAAAACAGGTGCGTAATAAACTCAGTTCGCTACTGTTATTTATTTCTTAGTCCAGCCAAATTGTCATGAATTCTTGTTCAGCTGTAAGTGGGCGATGTTGTGTTAGTGCGAAAATTGCACGGGATTCTCTACTACTGAGCTGGGCCGCAAACGGAAAAGCGGAAACTTGCGAAAAATGACCTTGTTTTGGACCGTTCTGCCTGAACACATTGCACTTGCCAGATGGAAAAACCATTATGCACGTGCAAGCACTGCTGTTTATGTGTGAGATGCTGTCGCTCGCTTGGCTACATAAGAAGACATTCCACCAGTAGTAGGCCTGATCTGACAATGCCTCCACGACGAAAATTAAGCGAGTTGGATAGGGGACGAGCTGTTGCATGGTTCCAAGATGGTGTTCCCAAGCGAGAAGTGGCCAGGCGACTTCATGTGTCCATCTCGGTCATTGTCCAACTGATTCAACGCTTCACAGCCACTGGGATTGTCCATGAAAAACGCAGATCTGGTCGACCGAAGAAGACAACCCCACGTGACGATCGTCTCATTGAACGACAAGCCCTGCAGACAAGAACAGCCTCTTCCAGCATAATTCAAAGGCAGTTCAGGGTGGCTACTAACATCAACATCCGCCAGCAGACCATACAGAACCGCCTACATGGGTTTAATCTCCGTTCTCGTCGCCCAGCAGTACGGCCACGCTTAACTCCAGCCCATAGGGCAGCACGCCGCGCCTTCTGCGCACGTCACGTGAGGTGGACACGTCAGCAATGGTCCCAGGTCCTGTTCAGTGATGAATCACGCTTCACCCTTCACCACAACGACGGCCGACTGAGGGTCTGGAGGCGCCCAGGGCAACGCTTTACTGACGCCACTGTCCAAGAAAAGGTGGCCTTTGGTGGAGGTTCTGTAATGGTCTGGGGGGTCTTCAGCCTTCACCACAGAACACCCTTGTATCATGTACAGGGTAACCTGACTGGCATCCGATACCGGGATGAGATCCTTCGACCGCTGGCTGTGCCTACACTGCAGCAGATGGGACCGAGGGCTGTCTACCAGGATGATAATGCTCGCCCCCACAGGGCAAGGGTGGTCAACGACTTCCTGCAGCAGTCTGGAGTCAACAGAATGGAGTGGCCAGCATGCAGTCCCGATCTCAACCCGATTGAGAACCTCTGGGATGAGCTGGATCGCAAAGTGAGGAGCCACCCCCCTCCCAGGGATGCCCAACACCTCTACCAGATGCTGCAGGCTGAGTGGCAGGCGCTTCCACAGAGGATCTTCACCAACCTGGTCAACTCGATGAGGACTCGCTGCGTCGAGTGCCAGAACAGCCATGGTGGTTACACGCATTACTGAGCTTTTGGGAGCATCAGTATGCCCTGTCTTGTGATTTCAATGACTTTGGGAAATCAAATTTGGATACGTACCCACTTTAATCAAATGTACACACCAAACGATTGCTCGAGATTGAAGGCAATTGTGTATCGTTATCACTAAAGAATGGAATTAAATGTTGGCCAAACTTCAACGCATTGACTTTCTTATTTTGACAGTTATGAATGTTTGTGAAAGTGATCCTTAACTTTTTGTGCGTAGCTTATAAACATCACAGCTTAATGATTGCAAGCATGAACATGCAAACAGAAATGTCGATGAACGTGTGAGCTAGACAGAAGGAAAATTTTATGCGAGACTATAATTAAAGACCAACCATGAAAAAAAAAAAAAAAGAAATGAGTTGAACAAACTAAGGGGGGAAAACTAAACAAACTTAAATGCTTTGCTCACAGCATGTTGTTTTTCCCTTGGGAATGTTGCCAACAAAACATCAAACAATAATTAATCACCCCATACTAAGCATAATCTTTTTCTACTTTTCTTTGTGATGATGAATAGTGAGGAGGGGAAGGAATGAGAATGGCGTTAATTGAGGGGAAAGAGGTTCAGGGGGCAGTGCCTTTGTGAGCCTGTTTATATGCCCCCAAGGAGGGTGTGGGAAATCCACACGATGTTGATAACTATGAAAGACTCATCTTTTAAGTCTTCCCTACTGTTCATTTGTTTAGCATATCATTGTTTGGCCAATCAACAGACCACCTCTCTCAGGAGATCCAGGAATAAGCTGCACTCTATAACTCGCAGCTGCTGTCAACACTGATATGACTGACAACGCTTGCATTACTAAACATTCTAACTGACCACTCTAACTGTTGGCATCTTTTGACCTCCCTTGCATCTCTGATGGATCCTCAAGCATAGACTCAAAGATTTCCTGTTATATGGATTACTTTTTACTTGTTAGTCCTGTGTTTTGTGCAACTTATTTCCTAACAGTAGTTTCTTCTGCTTATCTTTTCTACCATTTGCTGGCTGCACTGGGGACTACTGGATTTTGTTTATGTGCCCTTAGTGGTGAGAATACCAGAGAATTATTGATGGCATATCTCCATTTAATACTAAGGGTAGACCAACCAATCAGCTGCATGCTACTAGTCAAAATCAAACAAGGAATAAAAAAGATCTGACAGACAAATGATTCTGACTGTAAATGGGCTTTTCTGATTCCTTACTTCCAACTGATGAAGGGTTTAAATATTTACAACTTAATAATGTGTGTTTCATTCATTTCTAAATCCTGTGAGGACTGCTTTCTTTCATGTGTGCAAACTCAATACCAGTTTGGAGCCACTGAGCCAATTGCAGCTGATGAGGCGGTTCTTCCTGTGGCAGAGAGCGTACAGTTTGTATGGGGTTAGCAAGAGGAGAAAGGCAACTGGGGTCCATGGCAGTACGGTTTTCTGGAAGCATGGCGTGAAGTCAGGGTCTGTAGTATTCCATGTCACCTGCACATCCTGCCAACAGAACACAATGGGGTGCAAGTGGTTATTAGTGTCATGAGCTGCAAGACTGTGGGTTTGGGGTTCAAAGAGAAGCAAATATTTCCAGATTTCCCAGCTTCATAACCAGAGCTACTGAATGTACTTTTTGGGTCCAAACAGGAAAATGGAAAGTACACAGTTGTGTTCCATCTGTCTAAAGGATACACATTTGAGACTTACTCAAATTTCCTGACCCACACACTGCAGGTGGCTGACATCAGGATGTACATATAAAAAGAAGCACAAAGTACAGCCTTGTAAAGTAATTTATGCAACAAGGAAGTTATTGTCAACAGTAGGAAGGCTCAACAGGTGGTGCAGTGTCTCCTTAAGTGGTTTGCCAGACAGCCTGCTTGTTGACTGCTTCTCCTGAACAGTCAATGCAGCAGTGGCAACAGGACCCGTCAGTGTGGGGGTATGCATGGGGGACCAGAAATCTGTTGTGTCACACAGACACTGTGGGTGCATAAAAAATAAGAAAAATAAAAGTTGAACATTTCTTTAAAAAAATGTGAAGGGCAGAGGTAATATAGAGCTGATGCAAAACAGGGCCGTGGATTCACTTCAAGTTGATTACAGCCCAAAGGACATGAATGCCACAACAGGTCTGTCACCGTGTCAAAGTCAATTCCTTACACTGTTTGTTTACAAAGAAAATATAATTTGTAACACATAAAAGTTGCTTAACATCTTTCTCTTCCTTAAAATCTTACATCAGATTCACAACAGTTATCTCTTTCAGGAACTAGAAAATCACACCTGGTGGAACATCTCTGAACACAATTTTCATGTTGTCGGAGTTAAACTTAAAGTGCTCATATTTTACATGCAAGTCCCACAAAGAACATGTTCTATATCAAGTGGAACATCACATGTAATGTGCCATGGAACTTCCTCATCTCTTCAAAGATCTCAATAAAAGTGAGCATAAAAACAGTGGCCTGTGTGTAATCAGCACAAAACAGTTTCTTCTTTACAGTCACCAGTGGCAGATAGTACAAATCCTTTAAGGTTTGGACAGATTTCAAACACTTTGTTATCGATCGGCATGTTTCAGACCTCCTACCAGAGATCTTTGACGAAAGCCTGAACTCTGGGTTTTAGATGAGAGTGAAGGATAGAGAATCGACACACTTTTTTTTTTCCACTGCAGCATTCTTGGAAATTTGGTCAGCCATCTCACTGCCTTAAATGCCAACGTGACCAGAAACCCAAGTAAAAACTGTGCTGGAACCATCACATTTCTGAGTTTTCAGTTAAAACAAAAATTCCAGAGTTTTGAGTGCTTGAGTCTGCGGAAAGACAGAAATATGGAAATACTGAATGTTCATAACATATGACTTTAGCAATGTACAGCTGTTGTAATACAGGCTAAGAGAACATAAAAGCTGATGTAATATATGGCTGTGGGAACACAGATCTGTGATAATACAGGGATGTGGTAACACAGAGCTGTAATAATGAAGGGCTGCGGCAACATACAGATGTCGTAATATTGAGATGTGGGAACAACCAGCTATTTTAATACTGGGCTGTGGGAACAATGACCAGTTGTATCACACAGCTATGGGAACAAAGACCTGTCATAGGATTCAGTGAAATGTGAGCTGTTGTGATACAGGGCTGTGGGAACAATGACCAGTTGTACCACACAGCTATGGGAACAAAGACCTGTCATAGGATTCAGTGAAATGTGAGCTGTTGTGATACAGGGCTGTGGGAACAATGACCAGTTGTACCACACAGCTATGGGAACAAAGACCTGTCATAGGATTCAGTGAAATGTGAGCTGTTGTGATACAGGGCTGTGGGAACAATGACCAGTTGTATCACACAGCTATGGGAACAAAGACCTGTCATAGGATTCAGTGAAATGTGAGCTGTTGTGATACAGGGCTGTGGGAACAATGACCAGTTGTACCACACAGCTATGGGAACAAAGACCTGTCATAGGATTCAGTGAAATGTGAGCTGTTGTGATACAGGGCTGTGGGAACAATGACCAGTTGTATCACACAGCTATGGGAACAAAGACCTGTCATAGGATTCAGTGAAATGTGAGCTGTTGTGATACAGGGCTGTGGGAACAATGACCAGTTGTATCACACAGCTATGGGAACAAAGACCTGTCATAGGATTCAGTGAAATGTGAGCTGTTGTGATACAGGGCAGTGGGAACATAGAGCAGTCGTAGAAGGCTCAGGAAACAGAGAGCTGTTGTGATATAGGGCAGTGGGAACATAGAGCAGTCGTAGAAGGCTCAGGAAACAGAGAGCTGTTGTGATATAGGGCAGTGGGAACATAGAGCAGTTGTAGAAGGCTCAGGAAACAGAGAGCTGTTGTGATACAGGGCAGTGGGAACATAGAGCAGTCGTAGAAGGCTCGGGAAACAGAGAGCTGTTGTGATATAGGGCAGTGGGAACATAGAGCAGTCGTAGAAGGCTCAGGAAACAGAGAGCTGTTGTGATATAGGGCAGTGGGAACATAGAGCAGTCGTAGAAGGCTCAGGAAACAGAGAGCTGTTGTGATACAGGGCAGTGGGAACATAGAGCAGTCGTAGAAGGCTCAGGAAACAGAGAGCTGTTGTGATATAGGGCTGTGTGATCAATCTGTAAAGCTGTTAGAGCTGTTGTATATGGCTGTTGGAAGTTACAGTTGTCGTAATGCATGGTTGTGAACTGTTGTAAGTACAAGGTTGTGTAAACACTGAGCTGTTATATTATAGGGCTGTGTCAACATTCAGCTGTAGCAATGTACAGTTGTGAGAACACCGGTATGTTATAATATAGAACAGGAATACAGAGGTAACATAATCGGTAAAGTAATCTAGGACTGCATGAACACAGACCTGTGATTATATAGGGTTGTGTGAACACAGAGATACTGTATTATAGGGCTGTTTGAACAAAAAAAATGTTAATACAGAGCTGCAAGAGAACACAGCTGTTGTTGCAAAGGGCTTTCTGAACACAGAGCTCTTACAATGTATTGGGGTTCTGGGAACATAGAGCTGTAGTAATATGAGACTATGAGAACATAGAAGAATCCAGTCTGTTGCAACTGTGGGAACTCAGAACTGCTGTGATCCAGGTTGTGCAAACATGAAGCTGTGCTCTATATGGCAATGTTAAAAAGAGAACTGTTGAAATGTATGACTGAAGGAACAGAGACATGTCATAACACGGGGCTGTGGGAACCTAAAGCCATTCCAATGAAGTTCTGTGCCTTTATAGAGCCAATACTGGGCAGTGCACACACAAAGCTGCTATAGTATTGGCTCTCTTAACACAGTGCTGATGCAGTATATGGTGGTGTGAACACAAGAGCTACTGCAACACAGAACTAAGTGAACTTTTGAGGTTCAACACAAATCTCCTTTCACAATTGCAGGGCCACATACTCTTCTTATCACTTTTGATTCCACCCCTATGATGTGTGCTTCAGCATCACACACACACACACACACACACACACAACACACACACACTTGTGCATATGTCATGGTCATCTTGATGATGCGTATATGGGTATGTGTGCGAGGGAGAGAGAGAGGGAGTGAGTGAGAAGGGGAGGTATAGACAGGCAGACAAAGACAGAGACAGACAAAGAGAGAGAGAGACAAAGATAGTCAGGCAGAAAGACAAACAGGCAGACAGAGACAAATCTTGAGATGTGCTGTAACAACAACAACTAAACAAACACACACAAATAAAAAAAACAAACGGAAAAAAAAGGTGAGAGATTTCACTCTGACGTCCATTAAATCAGCTTGTGAATCTGATAAATGGACTAGACCCATAAAACATGTCAGTAACAACACCCGCATGATTTCCTCTTTAATTACAATCCCTCATGCACATCAAAAGACATGACAATACAAACTGATGAATAGGCAGGCAAGATAAAGAGAAAACATTTGCACACACACACACACACTTCACACATGACTGTACATTTACTTGTACAGGAAAGATTAACATGGGAAAATAACTGAGCTGTCATGAGTGAATGTGAATGTTCATTACTCTCACTTTTCAATTGTGCCTGTCAGTGTACATATCAGGGCTTTAAACACCCACCTGTCCCGTTGTCCCCGACTACTAAATCTTCTGGCAGACAAGTGGAAATTGGCTGTCCACTTATCCCTCAAGAAACCAATCTTTTATGGTGTAGGTAGAAGGCCGGCTGATATGTAAGCTTCAGATCAGAGTGATCATGGTTCTATCTTTCCCTTTCATATCTTGAGATGTAACTTATTGTAAGGTTCACAGTAGATTGATCATGGTTCTATCTTTCCCTTTTCACTTTCATATCTTCACTACACCACTCTACCTCCCTCCCCGCTTACCCTCCACCACCATCCCACTTCCCTCTGGTTTTTCTCCTAAGGGAATCACAGCAGAATGCTGTCTTGCTTAGGAAAGGTGCGTTCTTTACATAAAATACGTCAGCAGCATGTAGGCGTTGTGCTCGCTCAGTATGGATATGATAGATCTGCTCCCTTTATCTTTGTTTTAAAGTACATGCAGATATGAAGTGGGTTTATAACCAAATGTGTGCATGGTGGAGAGGAGGAGTAAGAGAAAGACAGAACAAAAATGAGATTCTATCATTACAATTTGGTCCAGGGATATGTGAATGGCGGAAACATGACAATTTTTTTCCCCAACACATTCTTAGATGAAATAAACGAAATAGCGTGCACCTTTTTACCCATTTATATCCTGGTGAATGAATAAGCTGCTTTATATCATATTTCTGCCAGACCTTCGTTTTACATATGCAGAACACGCAGTTATTGAATTATGTATGCTGATATGTCACTGCATTACCGATAGCTACTTTCATGAACTGACTCTTTTACTTAGGGAGGGCAAGTACAAATAGATGGGACAAGAAGGAGTTTTTTTCTTTCTATTTGTCTCCTTGACAACTCAAGATTACTTAGGAATTTCTAGCCCTGCATACATGTGTGCATAGCCTCTGTGGATGTGCTCACACAGGGATGTATATACATGACAGTGCAGATGTGCATGCATGTTTCTATCCATCCTTGAACATATGCACAAGAAGACATTACCTATATGCATGCATCTACCTTGCCGTTGGTTTTGTGTGTGTGTGTGCGTAAAGACAGCACACACATGGGAGGAAGGAACTCTGTTGGAGGGAGGAAAGGGGGGGGGGGGGGGGGTGGGGGGGAAGAGGGTGTTGGGGGCTGGGCAAAGGGATGTGTGTGTTGTTGTTCAAATAAAACTAATATCAAACTTTCACAGTTTACTTGAAATTTGTGACTACTTTCATATCACTGTCTGAGTAAACTCAATAACAGTCAGAAGAGTGCACACAGACGTATTGTTGTGAATCATCAGTACACATACACATGCAGGTACTCACATACGCCACCTCTGCATTCTCAGGCTGGAATGACCTTCACTTACCCAAGAGAGATCAAGGAGAGGAAGTGACAGCTTATCAGATGAGCAATGAAAAGAGAACAAATATTGGCCTGAACATAACTGTAAGACTTACTAGTTTCTTCCAAAATTCATGTCTGTAAGACAAGATCTGTTTATACATGTACATATTGAAAATATCGCTTGGAAGGCACAGGAAACCTTTCAAAGATGAAATTGAAGCCTTAATAAAAGATACTGGCATACAAATAAACTGATGAAATCCATTCTTGTGATGCAGCAGCATCAAACTGTGCTCCTAAAGCAGAAGTTAAAGTTGAATGAATAAATGCTGTACAGCTCACACAGGCTGCCTGCGATGCTTGTAAACTGATGGCCATATTGCCTCATACTTATTTCATTTTTTCTGCTCAGTAACTAATATTTGTTGGTGTGCTTATCACCATGTGTTCACAAACAAGCAAGCACAATTGTTAATTATGGGGATTATGAGAGGAAAAGCTCTGGCAATGTGTTTCTGTGATCCTATGGCATTCAACTTTGAATCAGATCAAAAGACAAACACCAAAGTGTAATGTTTCCTCCCTTTTGTCCTGGGTTCACAATATTTCACGGAGCAAGCTCATTCAGCAGTTCTCATTTATGTGACAGTGTACCATATGCATGCAGTTATATAATCTCAGATTCTCAGAATGATCCCTTGCATGTACCTAGCTAATCACTTTATGTACCTATGTTGATAGTCTAAGTGAATGCTGATGAGTGAATCATCAGTAAGGGGAACTGTGAGTTAAGAGAACTGTATCTGTACATGTGCATGATTCACCATGTGATCTCTTGTAACTTGACTATTTAGTAAAACAACGTCATGTTTGTAATCTGATGGACAGATCAGACCCGGCAGTCCTTTCAAAGAGTAAGGATGATGACAGATGAGCCCTTTACCTTCCTGTAAATTCAAATGAACTTGAATGAACGAAAAAACAAAACAAAACAAAAACCCACCACCACTAGAATCACTATGAAAATATGGTATTTAATACACAAATCTGTCCTCAAATGTTGTCCCCATGTCACCAACATACATTTGTTGTGGGGTCAGTGTAGTCTCAGATAAATTCTCCAGATGTGTGAAAGGTTGGTTATTTATTTATTTATTTATTTTTTTGATGACTTGTGAGTTGATTTTAACGTGGTGACACCCCTGATACAGCCCTTTGCGGTCGGCTGGGCTATAAGCAACATTATCTTACCTTACCTTCCAAGGTAGTGGCAGAAATATAATAAAGCCCACTAATATAGAAGATTCACTTGCACCGCAGACAGCTGAATCAGCCACAGACTATGAGCCATTACATCCATTCTATTTGACCAGTTGCTTATTGTTTTGTTCACTTAAGCAACAGGCGTCATGGAAATTAAAAGGTTATTGCTGTTTTTAGCCACACTACAGGTGGTACCACTTTTTTTTTCATTTTGTGCAGTCTCATTATCTGTTCACTGACTAGTTAAGTCTTCTTTTAGCTTTTAAAACTTACAAAAACCAAGCCAAACAGATAATGCGATGCACTTTCATCTGAAAGATTTCTTATTTTGTAGCTGTGACCTCAAAATGTATTCAATTGTGACAGTGACACATCACAATGATCTGATATTAGCTGAACAAAGTGCATCCTATGGGTGTAACTGAAAAAGTACTGCACCTCATTTCATTTTGTGGGTGTTTTTAATGATGACCTAGGCACGTGAATGATCTGAAGTTCTACATTAGGAGGATGAAACCCATTTTCGTGGTTCCAGTCTTTCCTCTGGAGCTTATAGCATACTCAGCGCTGGGTATGAGCTGGCCAAAGCTGAAGAAATCCTGATAGTAAATGCCTCTGATTGGAGTCGAACCTATGACCTCCTAGAGCACATGCACAAGATGCTAGCCATTGCACCACAGTGCTGGTTAAAAAAAAAAAACACAAACAAACAGACTTATCTAAGCTTTCAGCCTCACATACCAATAATATCACTCACAGAGAATTACTGACTTACCGTTTTCCTGACATTGTTCCATTCCAACTCAAAATGTCTAATTATGTTCTCCACTGTTAAGTCAATTGTGCTGCAGAAAGTTAGCATTGATGGAACGCCTGATCTATTAACTTCTTTATTTCTCAAAGGCCAGGAAAGTTTATGGACATTTTTGGGATGATGGGTCCAAGAATAATAAACAAAAATGTAATGCCTATTTGACTCATATATGAGACATGAGACTGAACAGCAAAGGGTGGGCAGGATGAATGGGGAGGAACAATGCATGTACATTCAATTCCAATCACACGCACACACACACACACAAACCACACACACACATCACACACACACACCACACAGTGACACACACACAGCATTCAAATCCAAAATGCACAGCCACCCAACTGCTGGGACACTGATATTGCCTGCCTTGAAGACTGTGAGCACATTTCATCCTCTTTACTCCTCCCACCTATTCTGCATGGCAAAGACCTGCGATTTTTAGCAATCTGAAGAGTAGCAGCTCAGAGTGAACATTATCTTTCCCTTCCCACCGTTTCCATAATTAAACAACAGACACATGCCATAGTGAACATTACTGCCAAGATTTCCTCCCTGCACTCTCCCATCTGGGGTGAAAAGTTCAAAATGCCAGTCATCCACTTTAATCAGACATATTGGTATCAGTTCACCTTTTCTTGACATACAGGTCACTGACATATTCCAAATGTGCATATCAAAAGCTTCAACTTCAAGTAATTTCAGATAACATACATGACAGGGTGGGTTTGTTTTTTTTCAATTTGATGCACGTATGTAAAATTTTCCATGAACTGGCGCCTCTTTTCAATCACTCTACAAAAGTGTAGAATATCATGTATTCCTACTTTGCAAAGATCTGATACTGTGTTCCCCCAAAAGACTGATTTGTTCACCGATTTAATGTAGATTTCACTTGTTTTATTTAACATCTACCAGTCTTCCATGTCTCTCCATGTTCGCCAAAAAGATTAATACATTCATTGCAAATGTGCTAGATCGAAATCATGTTAATAGGTGTGTTCTTGACAGAATGTGTTTTGATTACCATTTGTCACAATACTGCATACAATATCATGGAACATTTTTCTTTTCAGTGCATAAAGCAGTGATCGCAAATTATCAGAATTTCAAAGAAATTATGAATTTTGTCATACTGCTAGGTGCTAGGTACTAAAAAAACAAACATGCTTATCACAGATATACAGCCATTAACATTCAATGACATCTTCCTGCAGGAGACGGCTGAAAAGGTCTTTTCAATATCATAATTCTGTCAAGTTTGACCATGCAAGCATGTATGATTTGCTGGGCACGTGTATACATATGCGTGTTTACTTATGCAGACAACCAAAACTGGGTGATTATGAAGATTCACTCTGTTAGCAACACAAGAGTCAAAAAGGTCTAAGTGCCCACAGAATAAGCTCAGTTGTGCCTTACTGTTGAAGGTACCAACAGAAGGAGTATGGACTGGTCTAGCACAGGCTCTGTTTTCCTATGGTTAGGATTTACTTTCAATATCATTTCAGCTACTTGAAAGAAAATTTCAGCAACCTGCCTTGGTTTTATGTTTGTCACTATGACTATTTTCCGCTGGCAAGCCTCAAAATTAATGTTTAAAGGCAAGAAATGATGACCCAACACAAACAGCAGTCAGCATGCCGATCAGCACTGTATGTGTGTGTGTGCGCAGATGTGTCTGTGTGTACAAATCCCATGTGTTACTGTTGTCAACAGCACTGTTAATCAAAATTTGCATGCATATGACTCACTGTTATTGTCGCCAGGATTCGATGATAATTTTCATACCCAAGAATCTTCAGTAAATATCAAGAGCTGGGCATTTATTAGGCTGGACTGTCTACAAATCAGCAAGTTACTACCATCCTGGTATTCCTACCACTACTGTACACAATGTTACACACACATGCAAATATTTGGTGGGGGGAGGGGGAAGTAGGGGCTAGGGTGTTGGGGGTGGTGGTGGTTAGCATTGTACCCTGACCTAAAGAAGTTGTGTATCAGCAAACTTAAATGAATATTTATTCATCTCACGACAACAAAAGGCTTCATACATTTTAACATCTTTAGCATCTGCAGTGTTTACTATTTTCTGTTGTACATGGTGTGGAGCCTATGACTTCCATAGAGCATTATTTTTAGTTATGTACATTATGTGTGTGTGAGTATACTAAATCTCAGTATACACACATTCATGTGTAACTCAAAACTGACAAAAGCAACCAGAACTTTAAAAACACATTTTAACCATTCTTATTCTTTCTTTCTTTCTGCGTACGCAGGCTGATAGTGATACTCCTGCGGACACTCCCTGTGTAGACAGGCAGGTATTAATCCCATCTACTCAACAAAGGAGTGGAGTTCTGTGTGTATGACCGTTTTTTATCCCCCATTATGGCAGCCATACTCCAACTTCCGGTAAATTTTAACCATTGAAACACAGTCCACTTAAATAAGACACTAATGCAAGACCATCCAAGGCAGACATACACTCTAATGAAAGGTGATGTGTCACTAAATCCATTTTATGTACAGCACTGGCCTGATTTCTGTACTGACAAGTTTGTGCAACATTGCAATGTTAAGAACATAACACTGGGCACCTGTTGTTTGCTTTTGATGATGAATATATGCCCTTGGACACATTACGTGCTTACAAATGTTGAAAATAAAACTTTGAGATTTAAGTTATACTGAGGGAGTAAGACATGACCATATTATCAATTATGCAGTTTCACCAAGAAACAAGTAACACACGGATGTGCTTTTAATTCCCCCCCCCCCCCCCCCCCCCCCTCAACACTGCTGACAAATTCCACAATAACTTGTAACGGCCTTCTAGAACACACTCATAAGTTCTGCAAGTTCCAAATCCTAAACTCATCTTTATCCATCTTTCCCTATCCATACCCTATTTTACGCTTTAAACCCGTCTCTCAGCCTTCATTTTATTTGCAGTTTAGTGTCTTTCTTTGAATTTCAATACTGACAATGTCAAAAGGTGTGAGTATGCCTCAGTTCCTGTCAGGTGGATGTACAACAAATCTGCTAGCTCACACTAATTAATGATGTATGTTGTTTACGTTTCTGCTGTCTTGTGAGTGTGTGTGTGGTGTGTGTGTGTGTGTGTGTGTGTGTATGCGCGCACGCACGCGGTGTGTGTGTGTTGTGTGTGTGTGTGTGTGTGTGTGTGCAAACCATACTTGCATATTTAGGTGTTTAATTCCATCTTCCTCAGAGTCAAAACTGTGCAAATTGGTTTGTTCACAAAATGATAACCTTTTACAATATGGCTGCCACTTGGTTGCTACAGCAACATGAAGTTTAACTGAAGTTTAATTAATCTATCTGCTACCTTCCTCCCAAGTTTTAGGCAAATCTGTCATCAAAGAAAACAGCAGTGGTATTCCCCCCCCCCCCCCCCCCCCCCCCCCCCCCCCCCCCCCCCGCCCTCTGTTTTATACCTACCTTTTCTTGGCAACCTCTGGCCAGATGCACTGCTGATCTAAGTTAGCAGCGTCCTGAATGGACTACTATGGTCTTTTTGGGCTCTTGATGTGTATCGCATATATACTCAATACTGATGTATGTGTTTATATACTGATTATATATATATATATATATATACACACACATAAATGATATATGCCTTTTGAGAGCCTTTTGCCTCCTCTTTCTGGTTTATAAACAATTCCTATTACTGTAAGGTATCAGCCGCACGAATGGTTTAACTTTCTGATTAGCTAATATTACAATTTGTCTGTAAGCAACACTTCACAAAAGTTATCAACTTCCCAAATCATTTTCAAAGTTTAACTAGTTCTTTTTTCATAACTCTAATCAATCAAGTTGGCAATACTCTGACTGTCCCACACTGTCACAATCAAAATATCTGAATCTGAACCAGCAGACCAGGAAAATGTGCAGGAGCTAATGTTCAAGATCTGAGTTCCCGCGGTTGAAAGTGTTGCGGTTAGCATGTCCCAATGACATACCTAAATCTACGAGTACTATTAACCTAACTGTCCTCACTGAATGATGCCTGACGCAACATTGAACGTTTTGGCGAAGTACTGAATCAATGAATGACCGCTGTTAAGTAATTGTTTTTAGTGAAATCGCTCCAAGATGTCCCCGACAAATTTGATAGATCTTTATTTTGTGACATTCACTGATACTCTGCACTGTCATGCAAAGTCTACTTCTTATTCAAGATAAAACTTTGCAAAACTCTTACCCACAGCGGCGTGCCGCAAAACTCGCCTGAGTCGGCGTCCGCCATACTTTTTGATGAAGTGTTGCTTGTAGGCTAAACCCGCATGGGTTGAGAACCAATGAGCTTCTGGACACCATAGGCACATGAGTTTGAAAAGTTTCATAACTTTTCTGTTTTCCACACACACACACACACCACACACACACACACACACACACACACACACACACACACACACACCACATGTATGTATTAATGACGCTGAATTTTCGGACCACATTAATTTTTTATGCTCATAGCACTCACAAAGCTCCGACGTTGTGCAAGTACATTGGTCTTTGTTGAAAAATAAACAAATTAATAATTGTTGCATTGACAATATGGTCACTGTACTCCTATCTGCCAGGACGATGTTGGTCTTGCTAGACCCATATTTTTTAACTCTCCCCCCCCCTCTCTCTCTCTCTCTCTCTCTCTGTCAGAAAAAAAAATTATTGAAAAGCGTCTTGTGCATTATTATTATGAAAAACGGAACATAATCCCAAATAATCAAATAAGTTTTCGAAAAGGCAGGTGCACGATATATCATCTTGTAAAGATTACAACCCACATTGAAAACAATTTGCACGACAAAAAAAGCACATTAGCTACTTTTTTCGACATAAAAAAGCGTATGACAGTGTTTGGCATGCACGTCTGCTTTACAAGTTAAAGAATATTGGAATAAGTTGATTATTATATCAGTATATAAAATGTTTCTTAAGTGGAAGATCTATTTGCAAAAAAATAGGAAGTCTATTCTTCTCTTAAAGACATCAATATAGAAATTCCACAAAGTTCCGTCATAGCACCTTTTATTCACTATACTTATTCACATACGAAATCTTATCATGTCCACGATATTTGTCATCTTTGAAATACAAGCTTCAACTGAATTCGTGGAAAACCAAATTTTCCCAAAATGTAGCATGCCATTGTTCAAATCTCCTATCAGTGGACCATATTCTTTTTCATTGTTCAAAATTAACTTCATTATATAAAGAATCGAACGTGGATGTGACTGTACATGATTCTATCAAAACAATAACCCACAAGCCAGAAATTGTGCAAATAGCAAAAGTGTTTTCCATGCATCAAATTAATAGATTTTTATAAACGCTCCCCTTCCCCTCGTCCTCTTTTTTTTTTTTTTTTTTTTAAATTTTTTTAAAAGTCTAATATCACCAAGTGTGAAGAGACTCTAAATTTAAGAACTCTCTCTCCTCTCCTCTCCTTCTCTCTCTCTCTCTCTCTACACACACACACACACACACACACACACACACACACACACACACACACACACACACACACACACACACACACACTGTTTCCTGCTTTGGGGTGTTGATATTCCTAGCTCCAGCTGCTTGACAGTATCTGGGCTTGTACATGAACCTGGGAGGGGGGGGGGGGGGGGGGGGGGGGACGGGTTATCTGTTCATGTTTTCATGAAGATTCACTCTGCAATCTGCTAGGAAATATTCTGTGTTTGTTTTTCCCGTCCCTTGTTTTGATCTTTCCTTTGTCATGTTTCAGAAATTGGTCAGACATGATCTTGACTTTACGTCTAATAATAATCGCCCACGAAGGTTATGTACGGAGAGAGATTCTACAACACATTAAACCCACCCAAATCGGTTTTGTGATCCGCGTTCTTTTGTACAGATCTACTTTCATTGTACAGTTTGCGAGACTAGTGAGGCTCATGTTACTTCACGTCAAGCATGTCTCCCTTACACACACACACACACACACACACACACACGCGCGCGCGCGCGCGCGCGCGCGCGCGCACACACGCACGCACGCACACGCACATACGCACGCATACGTGCACACATACAAATACACTCACCCGCACACGCACATAGGCGCGCACGCACGCAGCGCGCGCGCGCAACACACACACACACACACACACACACACACACACACACACACATACACATGCCCGCGCGAGCGCGCACATTTTCTTGCATAGTCATTTAGTATTGTCAGTAATTCTGACACTGTGAAAGTCTCCGCAGTAACACTTGATTTCCTACACACACACACACACACACACACACACACACACACACACACACACACACACACACCACGCACGCACGCACGCACGCACGCACGCACCCGCACGCACACACACACACACACACACACACACACACACACACACACACACACGCGCGCGCGCGCGCATTCACTCACGTTCTCTCTCGCGCGCGCACGCATACAATCATCATCATCATCATCATCGTCGTCGTCGTCATCATGGTGGTCACTCAGTGTAGATTTGGACGTAAATGATGCCGAACTTAGCCTGTACTCCGAAGCGCAGATTCTGTCACATCAGGGGCAGGCCACAGCAGCAGCTGGAGCTGGTATCTTCTCTTTCCCTTCACGGGCTTGGCGTTTGCTGTTGGGACCTCCCCCGAGCCCTTTTCTTCAAACTGGATGGTCCCCTTGAGAACAACTAATCTCCGGGCATCGCGGCATGCTGCCAGCTCGTCCAGTCCATTGAGGCGGATAGTGCGTGCCCTGAGACTGCATTTTAGGACGACCATGAAGCGTTTCAATTGTCCACCTGGATGAAGTGCACCAGCTGCCAGCTCAGAGAAGAAGAGTTGCTTTGGTAAGCGATCGTTGCCCACTCTCACACGATGGCCTGTCCACCTCAGTTGGGCTTTCATGATGAAAGCCTCAATGCCGAAAAAGTTTACCTGAGAATGTCAGTGTCTGACACCCCGTCCTGCCAAGATATCTCTAGGATCTTGCAGAGACAGTGGAGGTGGGGCTGATCAAAGTTTCTTGATATGCCGGCAGTACGGCGTCAAGGTTTCATAACAGTGCAGAAGAGAGGTCAGGACCACTTGGTTGTTGGCCCTAGGCCTCGCTCCTTCCACACTCTTGTCCACAGCTGATCAAAGGGAAGTGGTGGCCTCTGCAGTACGACTGCTTATTTATTTGTCAAGTTTTCCTGACGAGGACAAACACCGTCCAGGTATGTGAAACTGTCCGCATTATTTATCACGGGGCCCTGGATGTCAATGGAAGATTCTGGATGTGTAATTGCTGAGCTGTTTAATCATTACCTCGGTTTTCTTGAGACTGATAGTGAGGCCAAACGCTGTTGCTGCTGTTGACAGGCAGTCTGTGTGGGCAGTCAAAAAGCAAAGTCATCTAAAAAGCAGGTCGCAATGATTGCCTCGAGGACTTTAGTGTCAACTTTCGGACAACGCAGGTCGAAAAAGTACCCATCCATGCGGTTGCATATAGTGACCCAGCTGCAGTGTTGGCAAAAGCTGATACAAGCATGATTGCAAATTGCAAAATAAAGAGGGCAGGAGTCAGGACACAGCCTTGCTTCACTCCATTTGTGACTGGAAACAGTTCAGACACATCTCCACTTTCTACAGCTCTGACCATCATGCCGTCGTGAAAGGACCTCCTCATGGCAATGAACTTTGGGGAGCAGGCTAGTTTGGATAGGATGGACCAAAGACCTTGCCTGCTCACTGTGTCAAAAGCCTTAGTGAGGTCAATAAAGAGAAAGAAAAAGTTCTGATGCTGTTCTAAACACTTCTCTAGTAGCTGTCTGACAGCAAAAATCATATCAACTGTCCCACGGTTACTTCTGAAGGTTCTCTGGAATCACATTATTAATCAGCAGCTGTGTGATTCTCATTCTGTTCAGCAGGATCCTCGTTAAAATCTTCCCCACAATGCTGAATAGGGATATACCCCTAAGGATGTCAAATCGCTCTTGGCACCCTTGCTTTTGTACAGGTGGATTATGTTAGCATCCTTGAAGTCCTGTGGCAGAGTGCCACACTCCCAGAAGTGTCGAAGTAAGTCAGTGAGTTTCTGAACGAGGATGTCGCAAAACAACAACTTCTGAATAAATCCCATCAGGCATTAGACGTTTGCATCTGACTGATGGCTTTCTTTGTTTCCTCCAGCGTCCGGGGGTTCGTCCATGGAGTCAAGTGCTGGACTTTGTGGCATGTGTGTGTGTGTGTGTGTGTGTGTGTGTGTGTGTGTGTGTGTGTGTGTGTGTGTGTGTGTGTGTGTGTGTGTGTGTGTGTGTGTGTGTGTGTGTGTGTGTGTGCGGCGTGCGTGCGTACGTGCGTGCGTGTGTGTGTGTGTGTGTGTGTGTGTGTGTGTGTGTGTGTGTGTGTGTGTGTGAGAGAGAGAGAGAGAGAGAGAGAGAGAGAGAGAGAGAGAGGGTGTGTGTGTGTGTGTGTGTGTGTGTGTGTGTGTGTGTGTGTGTGTGTGCTCGCATATAAAGTGAAAGCCATAAAAGTATTGCATCAATAACAACTTACGTTTGACTCTCTCTGTCTCTGTCTCTGTCTCTGTCTCTGTCTCCTGCCTCTCTCTCTCTCTCTCTCTCTCTCTCTCTCTCTCTCTCTCTCTAGCAGTGGCTGACTGACTTAGACTGTAAATTGTTATAAAAAAAAAAAAGGGGGGGGGGGGGGGGGGGGTCAACTTGCATGTGTCAGTCCAGAAATGGGAGGCATCCTTGGAACTATAGTATCTTGTGGAGTAAAGCATGCCACTATGATCTAGAAAGGCATTTCAGAATGCCTGTTCAGAAGAATGGATCATAAAAATAAATTCAGATGATTAATTTGGAATAACATGGAAAAAAAAATGAAAAAAAAGAAAAGAGGGGTTTATCCATAATATTTGTGTGGTGGATATATAACTGTGGACTGCAACGGTGAGCAGATCTTGAACAGACCTTTGGTGGAGGTGGTCAACAGAGGAAAGAAGAACAAAACCGATCGTCATCAAAATGTATAAAGAAACTTGAACCCCCCCCCCCCCCCCCCCCCACCACCCACACACACACAAACTCTAACCACTCTCAGCACCACTTTCCACTCCACCTCCACCCTAAACTAAATTTGCGCTTAAAAAAAAAAAAGAAAAAAAAGTGCAGTTAGGCGCAAGAGCCACACAGCTTTGGTCATTCAGCTCACATATAACAGTTTCACTGATTCATCTAAAAACTGTAAGACCTAGAAACCTAGATCCAAGCAACAGTTTGGTGTTGATCTTTGGAATCATGTGGATCCGGGATCCATTAAAACGTATCCAGATCCACACATGCAGTTTCTCGAATGCATTAATTTTATGACTCGCCACGCAGCAACAACAACCAACGTATTCTTCTAATTAAAAACAAAGCAAATGAAATAAAATCATCAAACAGTTTTGAACTGAAACCGCATAATTCGTCTTGTCAATTGAAAGAAATCAAATGATCAGCCAGTTTACATAATTTCAGTCCAGACTTGATTCTCATTATATACGTATTATTGAAAATTTAATAGTCAATAGGCAAAATTCAGTTTAGATCAGATTCCTCCAATAGGTTACATACTTTACCAAAAATGTAATGGTCAATTCATAGGCAGAAAAATCCAGTATAGATTTGATTCCTCCAATACATATTTGTAAGGAACTGTGATGGTCAATCTATTGGCAAAATTCCATCTAGATTTGATTCCTGTAATACATAGCCTACTTTATCGAAAAGGTAATAGTCAATCTGTGGGCAAAATTCCAGATAGGTTTGATTCCTCTCATACATACTTTGTCAAAAATGTACTAGTCAAAATATGGGCAAAATTCCATCTAGATTTTGTTCCTCTAGTACATACTTTATCGAAAATGTAACAGTCAATCTATGGGCGAAATTCCATCTAGATTTGATTCTTTTAATACACACTTTATCGAAAATTTAATAGTAAATCTATGGGCAAAATTCCATCTAGATTTGATTCCTCCAGTACATACTTTATGGAAAATGTCTATGGGCAAATTTAATCTAGATTTATTCCTCTAGTACATACTAATTGAGTGTGTAACAGTCCATAAACGTAAAATAGTCTCTACTACAAGTGCTGGTGCACACGAGTTTTTCTTCACATCTTAAATTCGTTTGCTGATAGGGAAAAAAACGTTAACTGTTCTTCAGAGAAGAAACTGTCGTTGTCACTGAGGAAAGCAAACCTAATGTCATCGTGACTTTAAGGCTAGGAGTGCCACAATTGCCAGTTTGAAGCATTACACAAGACCTTGACTGTATGGTGCCCTTGTCGCTATCATAAGTATCCCCTTTCCCCCGCTTGTATCAGTTAAGTCCAAGGGCGAATTTTATCACACGTGCGATCGACGCAGGGTTTGTTTGTTTCAGTAATGTGTCTGCTTGGGTGAAAGTTGATGACTCTTTTCTGCCCACTACCACCCGCCCTTCCGCCCCCGCATCCCCCCCCCCCCCCCCCCCCACACACACACACCGGGCCCCTTCTCTCCGCTTTCATCCCTTTCTTTCTACACGCTCAAATTACGGCTAAACGACACAAGTAAAAAAAATTGCTTAATAGCCAGTAGACCTGCATGTGAAAGACGATTCCTTTTGTGAAAGATTTGATGTATTGTGTTGCTGTGAAATAATTTCATCATAATACCAGTTATTGATATGAGATCAAAATTAGTATTTTGGGTAATAACAATGCTAGATATGATAGGATCAAACGATTCTGTTTTAACAATTTAACAAAAATGATTTAATTGGTTTGTTCCCGTGTAATGGTAGTAGTTATTCATAAATAAAGAATGTAATGCTGAAAGACCTCTCTCTCTCTGGGGTGTGTGTGTGTGTGGTGTGTGTGTGTGTGTGTGTGTGTGTGTGTGTGTGTGTGTGTGTGTGTGTGTGTGTGTGTGTGTGTGTGTGTGTGTGTGACTCAGACTCAGACTCTGACTTTAATTGTCACGAGAACCCTTAAGGGTCTATAGACACAGGATGGTATTACGAGAAATCGTAATCGATTAACATGTATTGTGTGTGTTTCGGGAGGGTGTATAATTTATGTGTGCGTGTGTTTGATGCTCTCTGTGTTGTGTGTGTGTGTGTGTGTGTGTGTGTGTGTGTGTGTGTGTGTGTGTGTGTGGTGTGTGTGTGTGTTTAAGTCTGTGCGTGCGTGCGTGCGGGCGGGCGGGCGTGCGTGCATGCGTGCATAAGTATGTAGTATGATGGCCCGGCGTGTGTATATATGCAGGGATCGGAGTGAGATGGGGGATACGTATTGCAGAAGAGGCAAGAGGGGCAAGATGGGATTGGAGGGGTGTAAGCAGAGTACGCCCTATGGAAGGTGTACTATCTTTGGTGCGAGGTCCTGAATTTGTTTTGATGCAGACTGAACTAAATACACCCTCTCAACATGTTTGCCTTTCATTTTTGGACCTTGGCTGGGAGTACACACGAGTCTAGGCCCTGGCTTAACATGTAAAGTCCATGCCAAGGAACTCTTCTCTCTCTCTCTCTCTCTCTCTCTCTCTCTCTCTAACCGTTTGACCGATTTATCATCCAAACATCACATGACCGCCAGGATTTTTCAGTTTTCAACTTCACTTGAACTCCCCCCCCCCCCCCCCCCTTCTTCCCCGTCCCTTTCCCGGTCCCCTCCCCATGACCCAAATCTAAGGTCATGCTAAGTGATATTATTTGTCAGCCCGTGTAGACAATACAGCAACTTCGAGCACATTTTTTTCCTTAAAATTTTTTTTTTTTTATCTTCTTATGAACGATAACTGATCTTGATATTGTAGGGTTACACTCTGATGGGTGTGAACATTCAACATCCGTTGGAAAGATATTGATATTATCATGAGATAGAGAGAGGGGGAAGACAGAGAGAGTGAGAGAGAAAGAGAGAGAGAGAGGGAGAGAGAGAGAGAGAGAGAGAGAGAGAGAGAGAGAGAGAGAGAGAGAGAGCGACAATAATAGAGACAGAGAGACAGATAGACAGAGAGACAGAAAGATAGGCATATTTGACTAGCTCTTGTCTTTTTGAATACATGGTGAGATTAACGTCCTGTCACCCAGAGACTGATAGTTACGAGCCAAATTCAGTGTGGGGTCGTGTCCACGATAGCTTGCTGCTTGTTGCACGAGTCCTTAAACTTTCAACCGGAAGCGTGTTCACAGTTAACATCCGAGTCCGGCGCAACATGAATAGAACAAACAAGGAAAACAAAGTAAAGCACAATACCATCTATTGAATATGGATTCGTAAAAAGTAGGGGTCAAGAAAAAAAAAAAGAAGAAAGGCAAGGTTGGCCAATGAATAGAATCAGTTGCGTGACGATAAACTGCATACGTGATGGTAACCCGCTTCATAATCTGTTCTGTGATGATATACCGCTGTATGATGGTAAACTACTATATGATGGTAAATTGTTGCATGATAGTAAACCGTTACGCGAGTGTAAACCATTGCCTCATGGATTATACATGTATGATGGCAAAACCATTGCAAAAACCACTATATTGTGATAAGCTGCGACATGATCGCTTCCGATTGAAAGTTTAAGGACTCGTGCAACAAGCAGCGAGCTATCGTGGACACGATCCCGTACTGAATTTGGCTTGGAAACTATCCGCTACACGATGATAAACTGCCACATGATGATAAACCACTACATGATAGTTGCAAAGTGAAGTGACTGCAGTCAGAATTTTACAACAAATTTTAAAAGGTATTTAAAATAACTCCGCCAGATAACATGCACAAACGAACTACAAGACAATACACGACGCGCTTCGACCTCTCGGCCCCCCTCAGGCAAGACACACAACACCCAGGAGAGCGAAAAGGAAGAACGAGCAATCACTTGCCTTGTCAAATTCGGCGCAAGATGGGCGTTGAATTCAATGAGGGGGCCTCAGAGGTCGAAGCGCGTCGTGTTTTGTCGTGTAATTCGTTTGTCCATGTTAGCTGGCGGAGTTATTTCAAATACCTTTTAAAATTCACAACATGATAGTTATTTACTTCATAATAGTAGATGGCCACAGTATGGAAAACTGCCGCAGGTAAACCGCTGATTGATGTTAAGCCAAGACATTATGGTAAACTGTTGCATAATGATGAACCACTACAGAGCGGTAAGGTGAACATGATGGTAAACTGCGGCGTCATTGGTAAACCGTTACGTGATAGTAAAAAAAAAAAAAAGAAAGAAAAAAGCTGGATACTGGTAGAGGGAGTAGATCTTAATGGCAAGGGAGTTTCAGTTCCATTAACACTGTAACTGTACACATACTAGCCCATATTTGCTACTGTACGAGACCATGGATAGATGGATAGATGAAAGATGAAGGGATTGAACAGCTGGGTCTCACGCTGGGTACGACTTAGTGGATGTCTGACCTGTGCATCAGCGCAACGTGCTGTCAGACCCTGGGTACTTACCTAACATTGTCTGCACAGCTGTTATCAGAACATGTGTGTGTTTGCATTTGTACGTGCATGTATGTGCCAGTGTGTGTGTGTGCGCACGTGGCCCTTGTGTGTGTGTGTGTGTGTGTGTGTGTGTGTGTGTGTGTGTGTGCGCGCACCAGTGTATGCAGTGTGTGCGCACACGTGCGTGTGCACGTCTGTGTATGTCTGTATAATTATACGGGCGTAGACGCATGTGTGTGTGTGTGTGTGTGTGTGTGTGTGTGTGTGTGTGTGTGTGTGTGTGTGTGTGCGCGCGCGCGCGTGTGTGCGTGCATGCGTGCGTGCGTGCGTGTGTGTGTGTGTGCACGCGCGCAGGTGTGTGTGTGTGTTTGTGTTCACTGATGTGAGTGAGTGAATGAGAGTGTGTGCGTGCATGTGTGCGTGCGTGCATGTGTATGTGCGTGCAGGGAAGAAATACAAGGAACTGTAAATCAGAGCGTAATCGTAAATTGTTGTATGATAGTAAACCGATACATGATGGTAAATTGCTACATAGCGGTAAACTGCCACATAATGGGAAACCACTACATGATGGTGGTCACTTCATGATAATTGTTATGACTCAGAAGAATAAAACTCCTGTCCCACCCACCCATCCCACCCCATACGCGCGCACACACACACTCGTGCGTTACACAAACACTCATCTACATACACAGCTCCCCTTCATATACACTTTATTTCGAGTTGAAATGTTTTTCAGGAGTGAGTCATACGCATTATACACTGGAGAAGATAGAGGCCTAGCCCTCTGGAAACACATCTCTTTGATGATGATGCATGCTTAACATGGGTGTCTATTCTAGTTTCATATACACTCGCGCAGTTATGTATGGATGGTTTTCTCTCTCTCTCTCTACCCTATCACACAACACACCCTTTTCGTTTTTAAATGTCTTTCTCAATTCATTCACGTTTTTAGTGGGTGGGGTGGGGGGTGAGGAAACTGTTTTCAGATCAGCTGCTGCGTGTGATTAGTTTTCTTCCCCCCTCGGATTATTTCCCTTTCCCCTTTCATCCCTCGGTGCAACGGGAGGGTATTCTACTTTGGGACCAGACCTGGACTGACCGCTATAGGCGACCGACACCACTCCTCGTGCCCCCCTCCTCCCCCCCCCCCCCAACTTACATTTCCTCCGTGTATGTAGATCAGAGCGTCTCCTTTCTGCTACATGCATAAAGTTTGCTGCGAATTACCTGTGGCTTTTGAAATTATAGTTATTGCTCTCTTTACTTGCTTCTTTATGACATCAATTGTCCTTATCCATCTCATGACACATTCTTCGCTCATGATTCCCCACCTCTCCTTCCCTCCTCTTCTTATACACTTGCCCACTCTCTGACCCCCACCTCCTTTCTTTCTCCCTCCTTCTCCCTATCTTTTACTTCCTCTTTCACACACACACATACACACACACGCGCACATATTCTCCTTCTTTCACACACACACATTCTCTTTCTCTCACACACACACACACAGACTGTTTTGATTAGCTCCCTTTTTACTCTCCGCCCAACAACCCCAAAACCTTTCCTTCTCTCTCCGCTCCTCTGCTTTTCATTTGAACTACTCTCACTGTTCAACATCTCTATCAAACATGATCATTTTCATGCTGACTATGAGCCAGGGAGTATTGTTTTACGGAGTTTTTGATGTTTGTTATTTGTTAGTCTGAAAATAAAACATTTGTCGAAAAGTTACTTGTCTGATTTGTAGAACGTATTAAAATAAACGTTACTTTAAACTTTCCTTGTAGTTTCTCGTGTGTATTTTTGCCATTTTCAATAACCCTACTGTCTGTTTCAGTCACATCACGCAAGTAATACGTAGGTGTCTGGTGCATATGTTAAGGAATATAGAGCTGTGGGCCCACAATTGCAGTGCAAATGACTGTGAAAATCACGTTCCCTCATTTGCTGACTAGGTCCAGTCTCAAAGTATAGATTTACAGAAGATGTCCCATTTCTTTTTATAGGTCAAGATGAAGGTGGAAGTAGGAATGCTACTTATCTTGTTTACCAAAGTAATTACTCTTCTATAAAACAGTTGTGTTTGAGAAGAAGGGCGTAACTGGAATGCATGGTGGGGGTTAGGTTATGGGTGCCTGTTCTGCACTTATTTTCTACCATATTTGCTGATGATGTTTTTTTGACGAAGACCAACACACACACAACTTGCTCATTTAAGACGCTTTCTGACATTTATCTTCATTTTACATACTGATGATGTAGGTGTTCTTCCTTTTTATAGGTAACCAATTCCTTTTATATTGCATTCAAATTGTCTATAGCACATCTCAATGTTGTATTCCCATGTAATTTTGAAAGTTAAAAACAAAGAAAATTGTTATTTAAGTGAGAACCTAAGGAATATCCTGTTTTTGTGAATGATCTGATTTTTCCATATATAAAAAGGGTGGGGCGGGGTGCAAGTCATACAATACTTTGATGATGCACTTTTCACAGGAAGATCAGTCTGAATTCCATTCTCATAAACCAGTGACGAGTTGAACAAAATTCGATGGACAGACCATTGCATCATACAGTAGTTTTTGTTTTTTTTGTCTGTATGAGTTTGAGTTCTCAGTCCTCAAAATTTTTTGCTCTCAATGAAATTGGTCATGGTTCTTTCCATTTATTAGTCTGACAGTTAAACAAAAAACAAAAAAAAATTGTTAGTATATGGCATAAGGTATGCACACAGCCATCTGCGAATTCGTTGATGTTATCAGTTAAGGGTCCATACCGAGGAATGGAGGAAGGTACAACAAACATTCAACCACTTACTAAGCCATCATCAAAACTGACTGGAACTGCTCACTTAAATAAATGAGCATACAGATAGTTGAAAATAAAATGAGGCAGGGAACAGTAAACAATAAACAGTAGGGTAAGTCTTGCTCCCATAAGAAAACCTAACACAGAGTAACTTTTATTCAAGACTGGCACAGCCTTTTAAACTTGAATAAAGTCAGACAAATACAAAGACGAACACTGTTAGATTGTTCGTCTTTGTATTTGCCCGACTTTATTCAAGTTTAAAAGGCTGTGCCAGTCTTGAATAAAAGTTACTCTGTGTTAGGTTTTCTTATGGGAGCAAGACTTACCCTACTTGTTTATTGCGCATACAGATAGTCAATCTGATTCCAGTCTGGCCATGATCCATCTCTGGTGTTGATAAATTCATGGGCACAGTTAATGGAAGGACTTGATGACCATCACTCTCTGGAACAGAAGGCCTACTACATCCAGCTCCAGTATGAAGCAAGTAGGAAGTGTCTTGCAAATGTTAGATCACTACTGAATACAACCGAAGTGACTCAGCAGCACAGCAGTGTCTCCTCCGATAGGTGACCTCATGATGACCGGATAATAGTAACTTCTACTGGACCTTTGATGCTTTGACATCAACATGACGAGCTTGAGTATGGGTGTGCATGGAGATGCCAAAACAAACAGTGTGAGTAGAGCTATCAAGAAAGAACAAATTTTGACAGCCAAAGAAAGAAAGAAAGGTTGCGATCCATTCATATTCTTGGGAGAAAAACTGCAGAGACTCCTCATGAACATTTTAACTTTACATTAAATGCAAAAGTTCTGTTCACTGTAACCAATTCATGAGCTGTTGTCCAGTTTCAAACAAACCTAAAAATGCAACTCAGAATTATTTTCATTAGCATTTTATTTTTTTTGCTTACATCATACTCTATTGCACAAAGTCTGAGAAGGGCAACATCTTTGAAGACACTGATGAAGGAACAGGAGAAAGATCAGAAAGAAAATAGGAGGATAAATGGTAAACCTGGAGCTCAAAATAACGGAAATTTAAGAGAGAAGGCAAAAGTGAAAGGGCTGGACAGAAAGAGTGAGCAAGCAAGCAAGAGAGGGTGGGATGGCGGAAAGGAGAGAGAGGTTGATTTTTCGAGCTGATATGCACACACTATATGACTGGCAGGCATGCGGAAAAATGAATGCTGAGCAGATGAAGACACTGACAGACAATGGAGTAAAGAGAAACTGTGGTAGCAGACAGTAAAAAACGGGAGAGAAGGAGTGAGTGAGGAAAAATAAGAACGAGACAGAGGACTGGGGAAGAAAGACATAAGGACCATGAACAGCTTACGAGAAGAAACAAGGGAAATAAATCACATATAGGGTATTCACCACACACACCTTTCAAAGTTCTAAAAAATCATTAGGAATAGTATTATTTCCTTCACAAACAGAACACAACGTCATCCTAATCTCTAGTGAAAAGCTAAATTTCACAAGCTGGCATAAATTAAAAAAAAAGTGAACAATGGAAAAAACCATTCCCAAGAAGCAACACACACACACACACACACACACACCCCACACGCACACACACACACACACAAGCAGACGCGCATAAATGCAGAAACATCTTTACAATACCTAAGAAAAAGAAAAAAGCAAGAACGGTAACCTTTAACAATAATAGCCCATGCATAAGCGACTCATTAATTCAATGCACCGTGTCATTTGCAAAATAAATAGCATATTTTCTCAACAAGATTTATCCAGTGCTACATGTTTTCTCATTCTTGCAATTAAATTGCAATAACAGCTTGATGCCATTAACATCATGTGCACAAAAACATGCCTCATTCTTAAGTACCCACTGGCTTGCAGCCATGCACATCCACTAATCCTATCTTTCTACATTAATCTTTTCCATATTAACATACCTGTAGTCTGTAGCAAAAGCATTTCAGCATATTAAAATGAAGTCAGAGTGAGGATTCCGCAATATCTGGTGGTAATACAAAAAGATGAAGTGTAATGGGTTTGCTTGTTTGTTTGTTTTTTCAATCAAAGGCTGTTTTAAAGTACAATCTTCGTTAAATTTCTGAAATGATTAATCAATTATTAAGTGATTAAAAAATATTTTGTTTGAAGGTGCTTACTTATCCCCCAACACCTTTTTGTATTTTGATGATCCATATAAGTAGATTTCTTTCATTAGCATTTTATTTGTGTGTGTGTGTGTGTGTGTGTGTGTGTGTGTGTGTGTGTGTCAAGCATATGGTTATGAACAGAATGCTTCTCACTGAAAAAAAAGTATATGTACAGCATACCACTGACACAACATGAACACTTTTTTTTATAGTCAGAAGCAGAACAAACTGCATTTCAACACAGACATCAACAGATTTATCCTGCCCTTGCTCAGGCAAAGCAGTGGAGATAAAATCCTCGCAGCAAGCATTAATGGATGTGACCCAAGTTGACATAAAGACGGTGTTCCAACCACTCCACTTTTGGTTCCTTGTCATCGCTCTGAATTGCAGCAGCAGTGTTGCGGTACTCGTGCTTCATCAGGAAACTTATCTGTGGGGGTAAAAATATTCAGAAATGAATGTAAAAAACACTCACAAAAAATGGTGTTTGCAACAGAAATTTTAACAGTGAAAAATACAAAACAAATCGCACTGAGATGTTGGGGAAAAAATCTGATCCATTTAGTTGGAAACAAATTAAATGAAACAGCTGGTAACGAAGTGACTCTGAACACCTGTCGGTAACAGGCATTGTTGACGGGTATGAACGCTGGGTGACCGTTTCATCATACTCCAGTTGGCAAAGCAAGGATCTGAGCCCTGGCAGAACCCGGTAGGTTGTTTCAGTTTCCTACCTGAAGTTCGTGTTGCCTTCAGCCCAGCCAACAGCAAAGGGCCATATCAGGCCTGTCACTTTGCTGAAGTCAACTCTCAATATAGATTAAAAAAAACACCAAAAAACAAACAGAAACACACACACACACACACACACACACACACACATAAATACACAAACAAAAAGAAACACACAAAAAAACTCATTAATTCAGATTTTCCAAAAACACACCAGAATTTGGTTGAATTCTTTCTTCCCTACAAACTTAGATCAGATGAAAAATGTTTCATCTCTTTTAAAAACTCAAGCTCACATCAAATGGGACATCTCTGAACATGGTTTTCACCTCAGCGTATGCAGATCTGCAGGCTCATTTCTCTCAGGTATATACAGTCTGCTAGTGTCACAAGCCAATTAAACAAGCCAACTCAACAGAAAAGTAATACCTTAATCTATGTAAATCTTAAAAAAATTATATAGAAATAGGAAATTAAGGCCCATGTAATCTTAATAAACAGATAATGCTGCCTGTAAGGATGAAGTAACTCATTATTACAATGTTTTATGACAACAGAAGTCCTTAGAGTTGGCCATGTATCATTCTATAATAATCATTATATATAAAATCATTGATCTATAACATTCAATTTCTATCTACCTGCCTACCTATCTATGTACATTTATACTGCAGGAATTCCTAAACAGGCATCCTGTTCACCAAAAGATGTATTGTTCTAGGTCTGTTTCTTTTCATACATACAGGCAAGAAAAGGCCTGAACATACCTTCACATCCCCATTTTTGCTGAATGGGGTAACCTTGGCAGCAAAACCAATCTTGTTGGCTCTACGGAACACTATGATCCTGAAATCAGAAGAATACCCCTGAACAGGGTTATGCTTGTCTTCCAAACAACATATTGAAAAGAAAGAGAGAAAGGAACATAAGCTTAACTTTTCTATGCAAACATGGTTTTACTAATTGATCTCAACCTACAGAGACAGGGTAAGTTAGTGCAATAGCATACAAATGTCTTATTAACAAAAACAAAACAAATCAAAACAAAAAAAAATGTGGTTATGAATCTCAGTTCATACCCCACTTTCTGTCACATATAAAAGAAAAGTTCCCTAAAAATACTGAAAAGTGTTCCTTCTAAGTAAATTTATCACTTCTTTCAGCGTTGTTTTCATATGGGTCCAACAATGACCATGAACTGGTGCATTGATGCATATGGGCCTGCCTGTAAATGTCAATTTGAGAACGACACAATGCTGTCCGTACCTGGGATCATCTTTGAACTCCTGTTGGCTCTTGCTGCTGTCATCATACACAGCCGTGTCATCATGATGGGCCAGCACTAGGTCGCATTTGGGTAAATCAATCTGCCAGCAAACCATTCACAAACATGATTCTGGAAGGACGGGGGACGGTAGGGGGAAGGGGGGAACAGGAGGGGATGAAAAGGAATGACTGGGTGGCTGGGGCTGGGGCTGGGTGGGCAGAAAGGCTTTTTGTTCTTTGCTCATTTGTTTGAATTTTTTTTTTTTTTTCGACTTACAAAGTGACTTACCTCAGCTCAAAAGTTTTAACAGTACTTGAACATTGTACATTTTGTTACGAAATGGATATTATACAGATACCGGCTTCAAACATGGTGAGCTCTCAGCGTAATAATGTTCACTCACCAGAAAGGAATTATAATCCTCTGAAGACAGAGTGGCAACCAGCATGGTGATACAATAAACAAAAGCCGAACACACGACGACTCTCTGGCCCTATGAAATGCTCTGCTATAACTGGTCTTTGGCTGTGAGGGTACATATACTGGGTGTCTCAAGAAGTGTTCAGATGGCAAATGCCAACAAACTAGAAAACAAAACTGAACTGAGTAAATCCTTTCAAATGTTCATTATAACACAAGCTGAATGACAGCAGAATCATAATGTAGGTTAAAGACGACATGTATTAAAGTAATAACTTTTTAATTAAATTTGAAATAAAGGGCTAATGGCCCTAAAGAACAAAGGCTAAAAAATATTGTTCAGGATTGCAGTAATCTGCAGTATATACTTGAATAAATGAACAGCACCATCATAGAGATACTTTTCATAAGTACATTTTTCCATTGCTGGCATGAAAAAGACGTGTGTGTGTGTGTGTGTGTGTGTGTGTGTGTGTGTGTGTGTGTGTGTATGTGTGTGTGTGTGTGTGTGTGTGTGTGTGGCATGCCCTTATGCACATGCATTTCCGCATACCATGTCAGTGTGCATATTGTGTGTCAACATATGCATACTATGCATGTAATTTTTAGAGTTCATCTGTACAGAGCAGGAGCCAAAAAAAATCACTATCAGTGAACAGAGAAAATGTTGCAAGTACAATGCATTAAAAACATTTTTCTCTCTCTCTGTTCTCTCTCTCTGTGCATTTTATGATGTTAAGCTCTGCACTAATTTGAATTAATTTTTAGGATATTACCACACCAATGTCAAAACATTCCTGCCCAAACTGAACAGGAACACAGTAAAAACTCATTAAAAAAACACACAGATCCGAACAACCAGTTCTGCACGCTCATGAATATAACACAACACTTCAATTAAAGATGTTCCTTTCCAAGACCATTTTTCTCTTTGTATGTTTTGTCTTAACATTCAAGATCTAATTATTCATTCAATAGAGTCACAATGAAAGTGTGCTTGCCGACCACTGAAATCCTATGTTTTACTGCATTAAAAAAAACACACAAAAATAAAAAAAAAAATTTCAAAATGGAGTGACTGACGGCGGCGAACGAAGCAAAATTTAGAAAGAGAGGGTGTTAGTTACCGCCAATGACATTGACAAAGCACATGACAAGACACGATGCATTTCAACCTCTTGGGTCTTCTTCAGGCGAAAAAATAAATCACATTTAACATTTAAGACAGTACAAACAAAGAACGAAAATGACTCATCTGTTGTTGTCCATGTGGTGGGGAGAATCATAAAAAAAAAATGAAACAGGACAGAAACAAGCAATCAACTGTAAAAGAAAGGCCTGAGTTTTCTCGAAGCACTTTCACAAACGACTGGTAAGTGCAGAAAATATTCTCAGTAATGTATCCAAATCAGTATTTGGAACTCCAGGCAAAAATTGAGCTTGAGCATGATAAAATCTGTCAAAGCAAGGATAAAATCCATAATCGTTATCCACATTTACACCACTACACCAGTGACACATGTAGTCAGTGTCTTCATCATCATCCTGTATGACTTTACTGTCCTGGGCTACACTATCATGAACATGCATTGTATTGATCAAAACCTGTGGCATTCACCTAATCATCACTGAAATCAAAAGAGATTAAAATCCCTGAGTGCCAAAAGAGTTAGCTGTAGAAAGAAAGAAAAAAAAAATTTTTTTCAGGGAAGAACTTTTAAAATGGTTTCTGATGTGCTAAATTGAAAGAAAGGGAGTCATATGTGTTGTTGCGTGCGGGGCACATGATTGTCTTTGCATGCGAGTGCGTATGTACGGACTGTCGTGTGACAATCATCCTCTATAGTTTGATCTAAGAACAATCATCATACCCTATGAAAACGAGAAGCAAACATCACTGACTCAGGAAAAACCCTTTTAACATCTAACTACCCATGGAAAATTGGGTTAAGAGAAGCAGCTTATTAAAAAAAAAAAAAGGCTGTTACTGCACTTTCAACTGTAGCCTTCTACAAACACCACTTCAATGGGTAATAAGAAAGTGATTTCAGACAGCAGCTGATTACTGTCATGACTCTAACTGATATACTGTGAGACGGCAGTATGATGCCGTCATGATATCATTAAATCAACAAGTTTGTTATAACACGGTATAACATCACTGCACTGCTCCCCATTCATTATTAGTCCTACCTTGGCAGTCATGTAGTCCAGGTCTGTGTCTCCTTCAATGGGTAGGAGTTTCACCACTGTATTGAACACAGAGGGATTGCTGAGGGTGAAGGTCACCACTGTCTCCTGCACACCAATTATCTATTCATTAAAAAAACATTAATTTGCATCCTCCAATGAAACATTTACTAATTTCTCTTCAGTTGTTTCTTAAAACTTTTTCCTTTGAGAAAAACTGCTTAAAAAATAAAACACACACAAAAATATATTTCAATATGCTTTGAAAAGAAAAAAAAGTAGAGGATTTTACAATGGTGACCAGTAAATCAAATGTTCCAGTCCAGAACAAAAAGGGTATTTCTCATTTCTTAGACAGATCTAAAAGTAAATACAACTAAAGTGAAGTAAAAACTAGCACTAACAAGATATATGAGCAAGGATATCTTGCAATGTCATCCAAAGATGAACTGAAGACTTGCATATCACCTAAAGAAAGCAAAATGTTCAACCTTGACCTTACTACCAGTTAGGGTGACTCAGGTCAAGAAACTTACAGCAAGACTAAATCAAAGGAAAGAAAAACCGAGCATAACATATTGTCCAGCATACTGGTCTTAAAAATACACAGATATAAAAGTAGGATGAGTAACGAACAAAAAAGGCAGCAATGTCTCACTTTGTTCACAGTAAATGTTGCAGGAGCCATGATTCTCAGTTCTGGGATGTGGTTCCTGGAAACATTGGATAAAAGTGGAGTCATGAATAAGGCGAGTGGACAGAATGGGATTTGTTAATAACAGAACCATGTATCATGACATGTATATGATGATGTTGAATCATGAAGAAAAAATTAAATACGCAAAAGATGGAACAAAACTTAGGTATATATAACGTAATCAGAGATGTAAACTATAGGTATTATCTTTCACTTTACTCATCATGAAACTGGCAAAAATCTACATTTACTTCTTCATTGTGGATAGGTCTAAGAATAATCACCATAACTTGAAGTAAATAATACAAAAGTTTTTTCCTTTATTTTATTTTATTTCTTCAAATTCTGAAAACAGCATTTCATATTCTTAAACTCCCTTTGTATAGCTAAATCACATACACTCTGCACACATAAAAAAAACAACCTATTTCCTTTTTATTTATGGTGCTTACCCGTTTTGGGCAAAACAATGGTTGTTCATATATTCCGATGCCATGGATGAGCAGTGTGGTAATTTTCCTTAATTCAAAAGTTGTATGAATACCTCAGAGTACAATCAGCAAATGTCTTCTATTGACCTCATCATTTCACAGAAATGCTTTGATCAGTCTCTTGATGATCCTAAACAGTTTCATGGTAATTAGTTCAGCGGACGACTTAATGGACTCCACTTGAGTTTCAAGTTATTCTCAGGCATATTGTGGAAGATGATCTGGTAACTGCATTTTTGAATGCTGTTCAGTGGATATGTTCAGTTAATATTCTGAACATTGCATGGAAGATGCAGTTTTGCCTCTCTGGCATCAATGCCATTCATTTGTGATGTGCTGCGTTGTATTGAATAGTTTTAACGTCACTTCAGACTTCTCTTTGTGAAAATTCGGCTGCTCTCCCTTGGAACAGCACATCAACACAGCACGCTGGTCTTTTTATTTTCCATCCTGTCTACACATTTTTCTTTATCTATCAATGTGAATTTTCTATATTATTTTCGCCATGAATATTTCCTTCGTCACCAAACTTTCTTTTACATGAGTAAAGAACATGCTGCACACTGAACTTCAGTCTATGGTCTTGATTGAAAGACTAGCAGTCAGACCACCAGTTATGGTTTGGTGGAGGGGGACAAAAAAAGAACCCATGCCAGTCTCAAACTACACACCCAAGTTTTTTTTTTACAAATAAGGGGAGGCATCATCCTTCAGGCAATCTTTTGGCTGGCTGTGGAGAGGAGAGTACAGAGAAATTCTGAGCAGACTTCAGCACTTTGCCAGAAAATTTAAACAGATCGCCACTTTGGACCTGGCTGGCTCAATCAGTCAGGTATTTCCCAAAACAAGCAGAGCATTCTCAAGCCTATTCCTCCTATCTGAGTGAATTAGGGTCATGAACAGCCAAGTAAATCTGTTTATCAAGACAGAGAAAGGTATACTGTACTATCACTACAACATCTAGGCATTTACATCACTCAAAACGTTAAGTAACAATTTATAACTTACAGAGCAATCAGTTGAATCTTGAACTTGATGGACAAAGGGTTGAAATCTGGCTTGCTCAGGTTATGCTCACACTCCTGAAAATGCACTGCATTTGATGAATAACAACAAAATTGTGTCACTTGAATCTGAGATATTTAATTTTCTACTTCACAAGGGCACTTTAGACATCACTTGGACACTATAGTACTGACATGGCAAGGAGGCAGAGAGAGAGAGAGAGAGAGAGAGAGAGAGAGAGAGAGAGAGAGAGAGAGAGAGAGAGAGAGAGAGAAAGAGAGGAGTCAGACAGACAGATAGACTGACTTAAGAGTTTATGATTATTTAGGAAACGAGAAACGATTTTGTTTTCTGCACTCACAATCAATCTTTCACATCTCATTTTCACTGAAGAGAAATACAGAGACAAAGACACTGATCAAGTCTTAGGTTCTGAGGAGTGAGGTTATAAAACAGATAAAATACGAAGAGAGACTGAAAAGTTCCTACCATGCACTTATCAATAGTTTAGAAATAATGTTATAAAAAATATTCTAACAGAATAATCTCTCCACTTGAGCATGGACAGATCACACACATTTAGATGGATGCACACACACACACACACTCACCCACATCCACACATACACACACACAAAAGAAAAGATGTGCAATATAGATACATACTTGCACTAATACAGCTGGTAAAACAAAGACCTTACCCGACATCTAAGGGACCTCCGGACAAGCAGATGTTTGTGGATAGGTCGCAGGTGACTGGCTAGGGAAGGCTGGAACTCAGGGGCATTCAGTCGGTGACTCAGGTACGTCACTGAAAAGAACACTTTCAGCTCAAAATTTTCTTCTCTTTTAGACTGTAGAGGCCGTATTTTCATGACTTACAAAACATATTTTTTTCACCCTTCATTGTGTATCTTTTTAAAATTTTCAACCTTTGATCTAATATTTTTGGTCCCACTTGTATGACATTAATTGCATAATTTGATCCTTCATGAGCATACCTTCTGTGTTTATTATCTTAAAATGAATACAAAGTGTTCTGGCCAACTTTATTTTCACTGCTTTTTTTTTTTTTCAAACAATTTTCAGAGGGCGAACGAGGGGGTAGGATGGGAATAATAGATAGGAGGAAAGGTGGCAAGGAATGGGGAGAAAGACATTAAAGACAGGCAGCGCGATGGAGAGGCTGTGTGTGTGTGTGTGTGTGTGTGTGTGTGTGTGTGTGTGTGTGGTGTGTGTGTGTGTGTATGTGTGTATATGTGTGTGTGTGTGTGCACGTGCGCATGCGTGTGCATGTGTGCGCGCGCGCGGGCGTGTGCATGCGTGTGTGTGTGCGTACGCGTGTGTATGTGTGTGAGTGTGTGTGCGTGAGAGAGAGAGTGAGAGAGAGAGAGAGACAGACAGACAGACAGAGATAGAGACAGAGAAGCAGCACAATAACGCAAGAGATATTTTGAAATGTCAAAGATAAAGGATAAAAAACGTCCCCTCTCTGTGACTCTGTCATACACATGCACAAAAAGAGATACACACTTGCATGAAAACATACCTCTATGTACACAGCCAGAGACATGCATGCCCAAATGAACACTGACAATCACACAAATGCACATGAGCATGCCCTCTGCAAATACGGAGTGACATAAAACAAAATGAACATTGGAGGATTTCTTTTTTTAAAAAGTCCTTTTTATTCATCAAAAAGTAAGATCTCGTCTTAACCTGCAAAGTATGTTACAATTAGTCATTTCAATTCAACTGCCTTCATGTATGGCCCTATTCATTTTGCTGTATAAATGAATCCTTCCTCATAAAGAAAAGGTAGACAAGGTGCTCTTTTCTCTTTCTTCTCCCTGTTATACTAAATCCAAAACAAGTGCTGTTTCGTTTCCTGTGACAATGGAATGGTTAACTTTGAAACCAGTTCAAGTAGGGAAACCACTCGCTGACATGCTGTATCCATGTAGATCCTTTATTTTTCTGTATGTATGTTCAAACTCTTTCACACTTTAGTTTCTGTCTCATCTTTACATGCATGTTCAAACTCTTTCACACTTTGGTTTCTGTCTCATCTTTACATGCATGTCCAAACTCTTTCACACTTTGGTTTCTGTCTCATCTTTACATGCATGTTCAAACTCTTTCACACTTTAGTTTCTGTCTCATCTTTACATGCATGTTCATGGGTGAAACTGGAAAAAAATGGAAAAACTGAAAGGTCGGGGTCCAGGGGCTGCTAAGGCCCCTGGCGGGGTCCAGGGGCAGCACCCCTGGTGGGGGGTTCGGAGGGGGGCGAAGCCTCCCGGCCGAAATTGATTTTTTGAAAAATTCAGACAGTTTTCGTGGCCTCTGGTGAAAGGAAATTTGGAACTGAGGCCTTGTTTGAAACACATATTTATTGCTTATATGTGAACAAAAGTCATCATTTTAAATTATAAAAAAAGAAAAAAACTTACCCCCCAAAACCAGCTTGGTTGGTGCCTTGGACATAGATGGGAAGAAAGAGAACCTTTAGTAGTTTCCCCCATCCTTTTTCCAGAAAACTAACCCTCATTTATTTTTCTTTTATGTTTTTTTTTCTTTCTTTAAATATTTTTTTCATACTAGTATGTCTCTCTCCCTCACTGCCTTACATTCATCTTTGTGTGTGTGCATGTGTGTATGTGCGTGTATGTGTGTCACTGGGGGGGGGGGGGGGGGGGGGGGGCATGATGGAGGGCTGCTGAAAAAGATTTTACTGATATTCTTACCTTCATGCTTTTAATATGGCCCGGACTTCTGGCATGCTTTGCTAGCCAAGATTTTCCATTGGATCCATACTTGAGGTCCAAGTTGCACACGCAGCAAAACGCTACACCAGGTTTGTTCGTTTTCAAACACCAAACACGATGTTGTCGTTTTTCATCATCTATTTCGTTCAGCCAAGCCCATTGCCACCTATTAGTGATGCCAGCGTCGATCTCCTCAACCGAATCACCTTCTTTAAGACAGGACATTCTCACGGTTTCCAACGAACTCCAAACTCGAAATCTAGATTTCGGCAAATGGTGCTTTATCTTTGTTCCCTAAAATAAAAGAGTACTTCCGATTTGGCACTTCCGTTTTATGGTAAGACGCACTCGATACATAATTTGCGCAATTTTAGAGACTGTTTCGAAAAACTTTTTTCCCCCCAGATTTACAAAAAACGGAAAATTCCGTTTCGAATAATTTCATAAAACGGATTCCGTCCTCAGACTGAAGAAGTTTCACCCATGCATGTTCAAACTCTTTCACACTTTAGTTTCTGTCTCATCTTTACATGCATGTTCAAACTCTTTCACACTTTAGTTTCCGTTTCATCTTTACATGATGTTCAAACTCTTTCACACTTTTGTTTCTGTCTCATCTTTACATGCATGTTCAAACTCTTTCACACTTTTGTTTCTGTCTCATCTTTACATGCATGTTCAAACTCTTTCACACTTCAGTTTCTGTCTCATCTGAATTTGATGTTTCGTATGATGAACAATAAGAGTAAGGACAATTCACACTTCAGTTTCTGTCTCATCTGAATTTGATGTTTCGTATGATGAACAATAAGAGTAAGGACAACTAATCTCCAACTACTTTGACTTGTTTGTAATTTTCGCAATGATTCTATTTGACCTGATATTCTCTCTTACATGTACTAAGTTTTGATTTGGGCTTATCAAATGTACTCCATTCAGTTCTCTGCAGAATCATATATCCAGGTTGTTGTTGTCCTTCCTGAATTCAAGGTCTGCTGTCTTTCTCCATGACCCCTAAACCACAGCAAATTCCACGGTAAGGAATGATAAAACAAAGATGGAGCTCTGGAGTTCCAATCTTTGTCTGAGACTCCAAACTTGTTCACATTTACTCTTTATATTTCTGATTTCAAACGACATATATCCTGTTCTGTATATAATGTATCCATATTTTTCTGTGATACAAAACCCTGTCCAGCACATGGGAAAAAAATACTTAATTAATCAACATGTCCAGCAGGTAAACATACCTTTATCTAGGTGGACTGGCTCTGTGAAGATGGAGGCAGGCAAGGGATCAAAGTCAGTCACAGGGTTGGCTTGTTCTAGCACCGGTGGCGCTTTCTCAGTCTCCTTGACACTGAGATTTAAAGCACATCTTAACATGAGCTCTAGTTACCAGCACTCAATAAAAAAAAGAAAAGAAAAAGAAAAAAAAGGGAAGTGTGAAAGGAGGTTTGCAGAGAGAAGAGATAACAGAGGACAAAAAACACAAATGTCAATTTCCAACAAT
Source organism: Conus canariensis (assembly GCA_033310375.1). NCBI lineage: Eukaryota > Metazoa > Mollusca > Gastropoda > Neogastropoda > Conidae > Conus > Conus canariensis. The sequence continues at coordinate 126,798,501 of CM065714.1, read as the reverse complement.
TTCCAACTATTTAAGGTACAAGATGAGAACAAAACGCACACAAGAAGTATTTTAAATTCTTCACGTCTCTTGATCATTAATACTTAGTACTAATTTAGAGAGTGAGTGAGCTTTTTTTGTCTTTTGGTAAGAAAACAAAAGCAGAAAATATGTTATCTTAGCATCCTGGTACCCAATCAAGTTGAAAAAAACATAAGAGATGCAGTATGAAACATACAACACATATACGGAGAATAATAAAACACAGACCTCAGACTGGCCATAGCTGGCTGAATTTTCCACTTCATGGCCACAGAAGTCAGCCCATACTTGTCCTGCAATTCACAGACACAGAATTACTTATTAACATGTCCTGAACATCATGACCTGGAAAGGGTGGGAGTTCTGGTGGTGAAAGGATGGAGGGGAAGAGAGAAGGGGACAGTGGATGAGGTGCTTGAGCATGCATGCTTATATGATTGTAGACGTGCACACTTTTAAGTACGTGCGTGCGTGTGTGTGTGTGTGTGTGTGTGTGTGTGTGTGTGATTGTGTGTGTGTGCGCGCGCGCGCGCATGCATGCACATGTGCTTGTGTGCGTCTGTGTGTGCGCGTGCATGTGTGAGTATGTGTGTGTGGAGGGGAGGGGTGGAGTAGGAGGGCACATACTCTGAAATGTGAGCAAGTCTCAGGTATTTCAACTGACTGATGTGGCATCTCAGTTCTAAAAAATAGAAAAAAAATTTCTTGTACACATTTTGCTGTTGTTATAACAGATCTTCACTATGAAACAAACAGATGATATTATTCTAAAATAAAGTATGTATCTAAATTGCTTTAAGGTTCTCTTTCAAAAAGTTATTTACATCATGGACTACTTCACTACCATTTTCGACAAAAGAATTGCAACCCTTCTACATCACAAACACCTAGTCAGTAGTAATTCAATATTATATAGTATCACTTTTGTGAGGACAGTGTCCAACCTTTTGCCTTTTGCATTTGACTTGTATTCATAATAACAAGCATGTAAGAGCTGCAAAAAGCATTTTCCCCAAAAGCTTGGCATTCAGGGAATGTTCACAAGCACTTTTTGAAATTAACATGTGACAGGTAGGGTTCTGGGGAGTGTTAGTCTTTTGAATGAAGTGCTTTTATGCCAGATAGCTGGAACCAATCAACAAATTAACAAGGTACTCCAAAGATATTTTCCTTCCAGTAATTACTTCAGCCATGCGGCAAATGCTTCGGCATGGCAACTTTTCACTTTTGATAAAGAAATGACCCCTACCATCTCCTTTTCTTGATTCAAATTTTAAAAGAGATTCCAGGAATGACTTTGAAATCAGGAAAATTACTGAACAATTATAAAATGGTTGACAGCTATGCACCATGCTGAAGTAGCAGACAACAGTTGTGTATATGAAGGCAAATCAAATTTCAACATGCGGCTGCACAACAAACACAAATCATTAAAAAAAAAGCCAACATATGCACCTGAAATCCAGCATGGCTTCTCCGTTTCACATATTTCTTCCGTTCCTTCTCTGCCTTTTCTCTCTGCGCCACGCTGCGGTAGCTTTCCAGCAAAGTACTGATCTGGAGACAGTTTCACAAATTTCACATATATTAAAACTATGCTTGATAAACAAAACTGTCAAATCATCTTGCTAAAACAGTCCTCAAGAAAACTGTTGAAGTAGAGAGATGGAAGAGTCAAAAAAAAAAAAAAAAAAAATAGTGGGTGATAGTTTTGCGGAATAGGCAGGGAAAATATGCAGTTCAGCCTCGGCATACAACTTAAAGAACAGCATCCGTGTCATTGTTTTTCAGTGAGGTGCACACCAATGACTCCCAATGGAATCAAGGAAGATAAAGATGATATACTGTATGAATGTATGTATATATATATATATATATATATATATATATATATATATATATATATATGTGTGTGTGTGTGTGTGTGTGTGTGTGTGTGTGTGTGTGTGTGTGTGTGTGTTGTGTGTTTGTGTGTGTCTGTGTGACTACGTGTGTGCGTGTGTGTGTGTGTGTGTGTGTGTGTATGTGTGTGTGTGCATGCATGCGTGCGTGCATGTGTGTGTGTTTGTGCGAGCTTGCACATGCTCTCACACTCATACAAATCTATTTTTCTGTCTGTACTTATTTGTCTATCAATCATTTGTGAGTGCGTGCGCGTGTGTGTGGGTGCATGCGCGTGTATATATGTGTGTGTGTATGCACATGTGTGTGTGTGTGTATGTACATGCGTGTGTGTGTGCGTGTGCACACGCTTTGTTGTATGTATGTGTTTGAAGGACAGAACAAAGAAAACAGATGAGGCAGTGGACAACCCTATGCAAAGGTTAGATGCACAGAAATCTGTGTAACCCTTTCCTCAAGTACTACTAAATCTTTCAAAGTCAAGGGGAATGACACAATCACTTTGATAAGATCAATTCTTCTTGTTTTGCTGTCCGATCTTCCCTGCTCAACCCTGCTCTTCCATACACAGCTACACTCAGGTACGTCCTATTGCAGTCCTACCTGTCCTTTTAGTTATCAACATCAGCCTGACAGAGCAACACAAACACACAGAGGAAACACTGTACTGCTGTCTAGGTCTTTTGGTAACGTTAGGTGTGAGAGCCTGTCCCAATCAAAAATAATCAGGATACTACATCGCAGGTCCTTGACAGATTAGAACAACTTTTAGTTTGGAGCCAGCTTGAGTGACCTCTCTTTACTCCCGAGAGAGAGAGAGAGAGAGAGAAGAGAGAGAGAGAGAGAGAGAGAGAGAGAGAGAGAGGGGAGAGCAAAATTTTCTTACCCTTTTTGCGTCTGGGTTTTCCTCATCTTGCCATCCCCCATTAGCTGAAACATGTGCAACTGAATACCATAGCCTGTAACACATGCTGTTGTAAAAATCCAGTATGACAGAAACACAAACAAAACAGATCCATACACACACATATCCACACCCAGAGGGAAAAGACTCATTCATGCATTTTTCATTTCACACAAACTAAAAATGTATGATTCTGCACTTGAAAAACCTTGGTAGTCCCTTTCCCAACTACAATATAAAATTTCTTGCCATTGTTTAGAATACACCCACTGCAACATGAATTTTTCTATCACTTAGAACATGAAGTATTTGTGACAATGACTGTCCACAATCGAATTATCTTTGACATTATTTATTATATAAACCAGTGCAATTTGCTGCAAGTGCAGTGCATGGGCATGTGACTGAAATATACTATAATTTCTCTTGAGAAATTTTGCAATTTATTCAAACTGATTTATAAAATTATGTGAAGTGTGTATATACAACCAACTGGTCGACCTGTTCCCCAGACGGTGGATTTTGATAAACTGAAAATTTGCTATCACTCCCTCAAATCTCAGAATCAACAAAACAGTCTGGTCAAGCAAGCATGCTGACATATCACGTGGCCTTTCGACCAAACACAACAGCAACAGGAGAAAACGCAACAAAGACAGAACCCCGTGAACTTTAAGTACTGACAGCTGGTCTAGCCAGGCAGACCTACTGACAGTCGCACAACTAGAGAACCACCATCACTGCCGAGCAAACATCAACCACAAGAACAATGACAGAACCCAAGAAGTACTGACAGACAGTCTGGTCAGGCAGGCCGGCATCGCGGGTGGTCCATCGACAGAAGCTACAAGCCATGTAGTACATTTTCTTGGGTGTGGATTTGCTGGGGTCCTCCGGGTTGGCCACCATCTGGCTTGTGGCTCTTGTCATCAGGGTGTGGCCACAGATGGGACAGTCAAAGCAGTTGCCGCACCTAAACCACATGACCGAGTCAAAGGTGTTCTTATGAAACTGGACCATGAAAAATCCGGGGCACTTAATGAATCAGTTTATAGCGTATGCGCTACATGTATGCATATCTAACTCTGTGCCCATGCAATCTGAGTGTGCATACATCTTTGCATGTGTAAAATAAATGTGGTACATTTGCATGTGTGTTTATGTACACACACATGCCAGTGTCCATGCATGTGTGTGTGTGTGTGTGTGTGTGTGTGTGTGAGGCAGAAAGATAGACAGAGACAGACACAGACACAAAGACAAGGACAGAGGGAAATATGGGAAGGAGGGGTAGAGTAATGATTAAATGAGCTAATATGCATGTAAATGATATACAATGAGCTCCAAGGAGCATTTAAAAAAAATTAGCATCAATCCCATTTCTTTCAGAGAAAAGCTGTTCAAAATTGCTTTAGTTTTTCTCTTCAATATACAAAGCTGTATTTTCCTGGAATGAAATGTTAAAATGGAAAGAAAAATCTGGTTATTCTAACAATACAGAAAGAAAAGAGACAAAACGGAAAACTTAATGATATGTCTAACTATCACTTCACAAGCTATGATCATATATACTTCTATACATATTTATTTTGGATGCTATTTCGATGAAAAGTTTATTTAAGTCAGTGACAAACAGTTAAATGCTCATGAGGTTTGCAATACGCACTACATACTTTCCTGCAATTCTAAAACATGGAGGTGAATCACAAGTAAATATACACAAATATCAATGCATGAAAGGTGATGCTTTCCTTCTTCCTATTACACAAAAATAGTTTCCTAGTGTTCAATGGTGTACAGTCTGATTTCATTCGTCCAGGACCTTACCCACAAGGCCCCCTACTGATGGCAATAATCACTCAGTAGACAGGCTGCCGGAAAGACCATCATGTCCCTCCTTTGACAGTTCCAGGAATCGGCCGACACCAAAGACTTTCACACGAAATGATAAGTGATGGGCGTGGAGGGGAAATCAAAACTGAGACTATCTTCATGAGAGGCTAATGGAAGACTACAGAGGAACAGAAGGGAGGGTGTGAGTTGGGTGTGTGTGTGGGGTAACAACCCAGCAACGCTGAATAAATCAAAAACCAAGAGGAGTGTTTTCATGCATTGCTTCAAACGGCTTCATATTGCCAGTTTTGAATCCCTTATCACCTATGCTGTCAAACCTGTCCACCTATGAACTTCTATTTCCTATCATTTGATATGATGGGGAATACAACTGTTTCTGAATAAGTCTCTATCAAGTTTCAGATAAACGTCTTTTCAAATATTTGCATTAAATTTCTTTCTTTTTTCTGATGAAAAATTTTCATTTTTTGTCCACAGACTTCTTATGGAACAAAAAAGTCCACTGAAACATGTAAGGAAAACTGGCCTGCCCAAACAGGGATGATGATGATGACACTATGGAATTCCATACCGATCTGGTGATAATGACAGGGATGTACCCAATGCTTCCTTTTATTACACATTCCAGCGTCAACAATGCCTAAAAGATCCAGACATCTGAAATGTTCCATCTTGGAATTTATGGGAAAAGAACACCACCTCTCACTGATAGGCATTCATATATGAGTGAGATGCCATGATGCAGTACCCCAAAACTGGCCATGACTGATTATTCTCAACAAATGACCATAGACGATATAGATGGGAATCAAATCTTGCAATAATCAAATCTTGCAATCTCCCTGCTGCCCTTGATGATACTAATCAGTCTATCATGGTGGCTGGTCACATTATGACATTTTTAAGTACAACATCCCAAGTCTATTCTTAAAATCATATTCACTGAACATAAAGCAAAAGCTAAATTTCTAAGTTTATTACGAATCTCTCATGAAAGCATGTCTAAAAAAGTAAAATGCAGGAAGAACACAACTAAGTATGCACATTGTATGTTTTGATGAGGTGCATGCAAATACAATTCTGGATTGTGACAGTGTGCTGCATCGCATCGTATTACATTTTCTGTTGGTTTAATATTTATTACTTAAAACTTTCAAGTTAAAGTTACGTACCTGTTTTTCTTCAGCTTTGCCTCTGCTGGAGGCATATTTTCCAGACAGTTTGGACAGTACGGTGAATCCACCTTTTTAGATAAAAAGAAAGGAAGATGGAGGAGAGGAGAGGAGAGGAGAGGAAAGAATATTTCTGAAATAAAAGTCACATCTCAACATGCACAACATCATACCCTGATAACATTTTCAATGTTTTATGGCAAGGATATACAGCATACAATGATAACTTGAAATCAATGGTGGTTAAAATAAATATTCACTTAATAATTCACATGCATGACATGTGCACATTGTATATATATGTGTGTACCTAACCACACACATGTATAAACGCACAGGATATCCAGTCAACACAAAAACAAACTTGTCTGTCTTTCTCAAAACATTCAAAGGACACACTAAAATTCTAGCTAAAAAGATCTATGCCATTCATGGATCAAACTCACTGTTCAAATTTCTCTGTTACGTCTATGGATTGATACACATGATGATTCAGGATGAACATCCTCCTTTAGAATCATCAACAGATACTGTCCAACCGACAGTCTTCAAATGCTGATAAAATATGTACACACACAGAAACTGGTCATATATCAGACCCTATAAGAACAGAATTGTTAGAATTTGAAATATATTAAAGCAATGAAGTGTAATAAAGTGCTCAACTTATAAATGCATCAACACAGATTTTCATTCAAGAATGTATTCAAGTTGCTTTTGCAAACTTTATGCAGATTAATGCACTGGAGTAAAATGTGGACATTGCCAAAATATCTTTACATCAAACATGTAAAGTCAACCTGAACCATCCAAAAATATGAAAAAAAAAGGAGAAAAAAACCTGAACATAGGGTGGATGTGGGGTCCACGGGTATGGGGTAGGGGGAAGTGGAAGGGGTCAGGGAGGAAGGGGTGAGCATTTTCTGAAGACCTGCTGTCCAGGGCTCCACTGAGTTTCTTCTTATTCGTATCGACAGGTCTGTCAACATGAACCTGGCTTATGAAAATATCCATATTTATCCCCACCCCTCCCCCGTATGACATGATAATCTACTGATGAAAAAAACAAACAATAAGAAAAAGAACTCAACGAAAGATCATATGGGCTTCTTTCCCTGAACAGATTACTTTCTCTTGTACAGCCAGGTAAATGTGGACTGCTTACCTACTGGCACAAGATTGTACTGAACTTGGCCCCTTTTGTGCATCGCATTATGATTTATTGGATGGATGATCGATAATTAAATTAAAATAAGTTTATGCGATTGGTCGTTAATTATTGTCCGTTTGCGTCATCTACTTGATGGCACCTGGAAGTACTAGAAACCGAGCAACTCGAGTACAAACAGTTTAAGTCTGGCAGACTGCAGTCTCGAAACATTGACTCGGCGAGTGAGTGAGTGGGTCCACCGAGACAACTCTATGAACAGACAGCTTTTTGTCGTCGTTATAGTGAAGATGTGAAAAAAATGACTAACCTCATGTTGCACACAGTCAGCACATCTAAGTTTTAAACAATGCCTGCATAAATAAAGTTTACAAGCAGGAAGTTTTCTGCCACAGGAACACAGATAGCGGACAAGATCGACATCCATAAAGGTCGCCATCTTGCTCATGATGTCACCATAATCAATTCAACATAACCATTGGTCAAGAAGAAAAATAGTGACCAATCACAGTTCTCATGGCATATGCACTGGAAAAGCGTCTGCACTTAAAGGGAAATAAATCATAAGAGGCTGAAGAAACGACATCGCAAGGACAGACAACACGATTACTTTCCAGAGAGAGGTAGGCCTTCTTTGAAACGAACCAAGACACATGGACACAGAAAACAGTTGTTGAGTGCAGACTTGACAAAACTTTTTTGTAATATGTATAAGACCAACTGACGACAAACTTTGGAAGTCGAAACGAAATCTCATATTCATACAAACACACACACACACACACACACACACACACACACACACACACACACACTAGCGGACACCACACACACACACACACACACACACACACACACACACACACACACACACATACATGTGCGCGCGTGCATGTATAGTGTCCATGGTATTGATTAGACAGCCGTAATGATGCCAGAAAGTGAAAGTGCTCTCAATGAACATGTGGAGGAAATTATGATCTCAATCAATATTCAATAATCATCCCCAAGGTCTAGCCAGGGTGGGACCTCTGACACACACACCCCTTTCCTCTGGCTTCTGTGTTCTACCCGAGCTGGCCAAAACTGGACCGTGTGGATCCATATGAAGTGGCCCTGAAAAGGGACTGTAAAAGGCCTGGGAAGGAGACAGCCACAGAGAGCAGACGACCAACGACATCGACATGATTATGATCAATCACCACGGGGGACAGCAACGCCAAAAAACTACACAGTGTAAAGTCTTGTCCTTAAGGGCCTCAGGCCAATAGAATGTTAATCTCACCATCAAGTCTAATGAATAATCATTGCTTGAGAAAATAAAATACACTTTGTGTTACCTATCTTAGAACAAAAGATCAAGGGATTTCACATTTTGAATCATACTGTGCAGTTCATCATATGTTATTATGAATGTATGCTGGAGCATAGAAACATTTGTAAACGTTCAAAGTGCAGCTGCAGATCAGTGCTGTAACTTTCCATGAATATATTGGATCCATTTCTGTTGCAGTGTTACATACATTTAAATGGCAAAAGCAGTTACTGTTCTTGCTTCAAGAATTCTTAAGCAAGGAGCTGTACAAAACAGATTCCAGTTACTTCCACGTGGTGTCCAGTACTCTTCCAGCATCATGAGTGAAATTGTGGTAAGTTCAAAAAAATTTGAAAAAGAACATCTGATGGATTCGTTCATGTAGAAGTGTGTACTTAGGATGGAAGTGGTGGTCTGTCCATTTTTGAGAGGTCCAATGCCACTTTTGGTCAACAAAATAATGAAAAATGGTGGAGGGGGTGGAGGGGGAATGAGTTTGTGGTTGGGAAGGGGTAGGGATAAAGTGTTTGATGTTGGGACAGGGGATAGGTTTGATGTTGGGGTGTCAGGGAACGTCTTGCAGTGGATTGAAGCTTTCTTGGGCAAGAGAAAACAGAGGGTGATCGTGAATGGAGCGTCATCGCAGCAAGCTGATGTGACAAGCGGAATCCCACAGGGGAGCGTGTTGGGTCCACTGCTGTTCGTGATGTACATCAATGACCTCCCCAGCCGAGTGGAGAGCAGTGTAAGGTTGTTTGCAGATGACACAAAGATTTTTACAAGAAGTGATCAGGAAGCAGCTTCGCACATACTTCAGGATGACCTGGACAGGCTCCAGCAGTGGTCGAGAGACTGGTTACTCAGATTTCATCCTGAGAAGTGCAGCGTATTGAAGTTGGGGAACAGGAAGTCAGAGGCAGTCTATTACATGAGAGGGAAGACCAATCAAGGAGAAGACTACAACTTGGCCCTTGCTGAAAGTGATGTGGAGAAGGACCTAGGCGTCCTGATCGACAACAAGCTTGACTTCAGGGCGCATATCGCGAGCATCACTGCAAAGGCGAACAAGGTTGTTGGCATCATGCAGCGCTCATTTGACTATCTTACTGAGGACCTGTTTATCCAGCTCTTCAAGTCGCTGGTCCGACCACTGGTGGAATATGGGCACACTGTATGGAATCCACACTCAAAGACCCTCTGCAAAGACATTGAGGATGTGCAACGCCGTGCTACTAAGCTAATAGGTTAATTGAAAGAAAAGCCGTATCCAGAAAGACTCGCCACTCTGAAGCTTCCCAGTCTTGAGCACCGAAGAAAACGTGGTGACATGATTGACACATATAAATACGTTCATGGTGTCTACAAGACAGATCAGCCACAGTTCACACTCGCAGTAAGCAGAGAGAGACGAGGAAACAGTCTTAAGTTGAATAAATCACACTGTAGGCTCAATGTACGCAGTTCCTACTTCTCAGAGCGAGTCATCAATACCTGGAACAGCTCGCCGGACAGTGTTGTCACTACACCTACCATGTCAGCTTTTAAGTGCAGGTTGGACGCCCACTGGACAAACCTGCCTACAATCTATGATCCAGATTGCTACCACTAGCCACGCATGCCAGTTTATAAGCATTCTGGATTACCTCCTGGAAAGACAAACTGGCCTACCCAGGCCTCAAGCGTCTCTACGATCAAGTATCAAGTATAGCTGTACGGTGGAAGGGAAGGAGGGGGATTGGGGTGTGGGGGGTGGAGACAGAAGGGTGGTCGTAATATCTGCATGCCAAAGAAACAAAGACAATCAATTCCAGCAGTTTCTTTAACAGTGAAACTGGCAGCAAAAGCTAGGGAATCTTTGTTGTTGTTTTTATTTTTGAAAGAGAGGTCTCGAAGTCTAGAGCCCCTGTTACATTATTTTCCCCTAATATGCGCATGGTCCACTGGATGTTTAATCTGTGCATACAAACACATGATTATTCTCCTTTCCCTCACTTTCCACACAGTTATACAACCACACACACACACACACACACACACACACACACACACACACACACACACATACACACACACACACACACACACAGACATACACAAGCTCTCTCTCTCTCTCTCTCTCCCATTCTTTCAAATACACATAGCTGACATACATGCATTTAAGCCAGTATCAACCAGTTTACCAAAATACATTTTGAACTGGCTTGATGAAAACCGAATGCTAACCCTCCAGCTTCAGTATAGCTCCAGACAGATGTGTTCAAAATCCTGGCCATGATTTTCTCATGCTGTAGACATTGAAGGGTGCTACCTAATA
>CM065714.1:126747851-126780351 GCA_033310375.1 Conus canariensis | reverse complement strand
ATACACCTTATTGCACACCACTGTACACCATGCTAAATACACCTTATTGTACACCTCTGTGCACTATACTAAAATGCATTATATTTCACACCACTGTACACCATGCTAAAATACACCTTATTGTTCACCACTGTATACCATGCTAAAATACACCTTATTGTGCACCTGTGTACACCATGCTAAAGTACACCTTATTGTACACCTCTGTACACCATGCTAGAAATACACCTTATTGTACACCTCAGTACACCATGCTAAAATGCAACTTATTGTACACCACTGCACACCATGCTGAAATACACCTCATTGCACACCTGTTCACAGCATGCTAAAATACACTTCATTGCACAACTCTCCACAACAGATGAAAGAGTCAAAACTCAGTGGTCATGACATTATTTTGTGAATGCCTTTTTTCTTTATTATGTTGATTCTGCTGTTGTTTGTTTGATAGTAAATATGCACTTCATTGAACAGTTGAAAGAGTTGAAACTCAGTGGTCCTGACGCTTGTGAATACTGTTTTTTTCTTTCTTATGTTGGTTTTGCATGTATTTGCGTGATAGCAAACGTATTTATTCACCATTTATGCAGTTTTATTTGTACATTCTGAAAAAAAAACAATGTTTGTGTTCTTTAGAGACACCGCCTTGTGAACACAGCTTTGGAAGAAGAATTTGGTAGTGGGCTTCATGCATTGTCCATTGTGGTAAGTTTTCTCATGTTGTATATGTAAAGGTATCCCCATCATCCATACAACACTTAATGAATTTGATCTCATTGAGTACCATATTGGTCTTAAGGAGAGTCAATGGTTATATCCACTTTTTCCTCCATGAGAGAAGATAATCTGTTGATGGGAAGAAGCTTTCTGAAGTGTTCATCAAGCTTCTTTCTGTCAGTAGGTCTTCTTCTCTTGAGGGTAAACGTGGATACAGCCGAATCAATATCATGTTGGATTTGGTTTGTATGATTTTGTTGACACAGCAGATTTCTCTGTGTCACTTTTTTTTTCTTTTTTAAACTGTTTGTTATCTTAAAGAAAATAGATCATAACACATCATATCATATAATACATGCATTCAAATCATTGCAGTGTCAGATTAAGACTGTTTTCTACTGGGAGGTCATGAAGTCTATTGCCACTGTTCCTTTCTTGTTTTTAGTATTTGGTTGTTTAACTGTGTTGTACAGGTTTGTTTGTATATCATTGTAGAGTTGTTTTTTTTATGCACAATTTTTATAGGGACAACTGTCTCAGTGTTCTGGGTCATTTTACATGCTCTGAATGTACACTTTAATAAGATCTTAGATTACTGGCATCCTTTAAAAGATCAGCACCCACACTGAACAAGACATATGAAGAGGAGAGAAAGAATTCGGTCTATGGCTGACAAACCCCCGAGTTGGTGTTTGTGTATACATTTGAAAGTGTTCCTGTCTTCATGTGATTATGTATGTGAAAATTTTTTTAAACATCCGTTCAGTGAGAAAGAGAATGACAAATTTTTTTTTTAGCTTGTAACATCTGTCAGAGAAACAGCGTGAACAAAGGACGAGATAGACACAGCGTGTTCCGACCCAGAAGCTTTGTCCAGGCAGGACAAATGAAAGCAACAGACAAACGTGAAGCAGAGCAAATCCAACAAAGGAAGACATGGCAACATTGGAATGTTGTGGGTGGTGTGCAAATGAGTGGGAAATGCAACAGGAGTTATCCACCTTCACTAGTGCACATTGTCTTAAAAAGCAAGTGTGTGTGTGTGTGTGTGCGTGCGTGCATGCGTGCATGCATGTGTGTGCGCACATGCTTCTCTCCTGTCTGTCTCATTGTTTTTGTTGATACTTTTAAGAATGAAATACTCGGACTCATATTTTTTGCAGTTTGTTCATTTTCTGTGTTAATAGATGGGCCTGCATTTGTATATGATTTGACTTTCAGGCCAAAACGCCCAGCCAGTGGGAAAAGTCCTCTCAGACGGTCAGTCCATCGCCTCCATGCCGTGGTGGGGCAGGCTTGTGACCAGGATCAGCAGTTTGCTGGCTGCTGGATGGATTAACATTGGTTTTCATGTGCTGTCAAATGGAGAGAGAGAGAGAGAGAGAGAGAGAGAGAGAGAGAGAGAGAGAGAGAGAGAGAGAGAGAGAGAGATTAGAGAGAGAGAAACAAAAAGAGAGAGAGAGAGGTTAGTTTATTGATGAACAGTAAATTTAATTGTTTTGATATGTCTTCATTTGTGTTTATGAATGATCTGTGTTAGTAATAAAAAAAGTAAGAAACATTTAATTTTTCATCTGGAAATACTGTTGAAGGAAAAAAAGAAAAATAAGTGTGCTCATGCATGTGTAGATACTCCTTTACAAACTTACAGTCGTACCCATGTGCGTACCTGCTCACAAACTTACTATGCACACATGCATGCACGCAAGCAATGCATGAGCCCACACTTTCACATATACACGTATATAGGCAGAAGAGCAGACTGGTAAATATAAACACACGCTCAAGGCAGACACATAACTATATAGGAAAAACATACACAATCAAACACGTACACCTGTAACACACACACCCGCACGCACACACACACACACACACACAAACACACACACGCGCGCACCACACACACACACACACACACACACACACACACACACACAAAATCACACATTGGTGCATGCGCGTATACACAGACACACACACACATACATACACACACACACCCTCTCTCTCTCTCTCTCTCCCCATACACATGCCTGTACACATAAAAGCTTGCTGCACTACCAGGCATCAGATATGTGCGTGCTGAAACTAACGCACTCGTACAATAAAGAGTAAACTCTTTTTTGCCACACACCGATTTAGTAAGTTGAATCTTGCATATATTGATCTGACTAGAGCAGGTACTTCTGAACACACGCAAATGACACGGCAGCAGTTTGGCAGCATCTCAGTCTTGTTGAGTGCTACACCTCAACTATTTCATATACATACCTGTCTGGCCACCGAGACAAAGGCAGCATTGTTGTCCAGCCCCTGTTTCTCACCATAGGATATGTGTTGGTCACATGCTGTGTTTGCAATCTCTGAGGAAGTGGACAAAGCAAAACCCTGGCACTGAAAGAGGATGCTTGGAACTGTCTCCCTCCCTCCTCCTTCCCTGGACTTACAGGCTAAGACATAGATACGAGTCATGTCGAGCGAAGGACTGGGCAGTTCCCACTGCTGGACTGACACAGCAGCATTGCAGTGTCTCCACCGTTGGGTGGTCTCACAACGACCCGACAGTTATAGCCCGGGGCTGTAACAATACCATGAAGTTGTGGCCATGCAGTAAAAGGATCTGGAATAAGTTGCATGGGAAAAGTGCCCTTGGGTGAGCATAGAAATGGTAGATGCAGCAGCCCTCAAAATGTCTATGAGCAGCAGTTGGACAAACTTGTACTATAAGGTTGGGTCACTGCGCACTGTACGGTGGAATAGCTCTGTTTTCATGAGTTGACTTTTTATACTCATGATCAAACACTAGACTGAATTTCCAAGGAGCACCAGTTTTCATAAGCCTAAGCAAAGAAAAATCATCTGCTCTTGATGAAGCGATGGACTATTTCACAACCTGACCGAGTAATGACTGTAGACTGAATGGTACAGTCTCTGGATTGATCGAAAGGAGAGGACCATGAAGCGAGTAGAAAAGTGAATTGCTCCTCTCCATGGAACACCAGACTAGTGAGCAACTGCAAGAGCAGGTCCTGCAAGAGTAACACATATGGCTAGTATCAAAGGATCTAGCCTATGCCGCACAGTCGTCTCTCTCTCTCTCTCTCTCTCTCTCTCCAGGTCAAGTGAATCAGTAAGACGTGTTGTGATTCCTCTCCTTGTTTATTGCAAAGTTTGATATGTCACAGGACGTTCTTGTCTTTCATTTTCTGCAGTGATATTTGCTTCTGTGTTGTGATTACTGTGGTGTAATTGTTACGCTTCCAAAGACAAGGTATGGTCCTCAATTAACATTATTTTGTTTCAATTGAATAATGAAGGAAATCTCTCTTCAACACTGTTCACCGTGACCGCAGCGAGGCATGAAGTGAACTTTCATTTTGCACGTGAGGCCTTGTCGTTTCGGAGAGTTGTGTGATCCGACACGGTCAGCTATACTGCAAAATTGTGTCAAGTGTGTCATGCTACACTGATTGTTCTCCGTGCTGTCCCGTGTCCGAGTTGCCGAAACCGTGAACAGTCCTTTATCGATCATGTGCTGTATAAACGTGTTTTCTTGATTACATTTTAATGGATACCGCCTCTGTGGTACACGACAACAAATTAAAACCCACCTTAGACATTCTACAAAAGAGGTTTTCCTGTCCTGAAAATGAACTTCTTGCCTGGAGAAATTCATTGTTCTACCGTTACTCATGTATCACTAACGAATCAATTGTTATCGAAAAGAACGATTATGACTGTCAGGAAAACCCGCTTTCTCTTACCCTGTGGATCAGTGAACCCATACCCTCCAGTCTCTCTAAGTCAGTCATTCGTGTGTGTAGTGGCACATCGAAACGTATTACACTGACTTTTTATTTCACTCGGCAAGGAACAGGAACATTACTGTGCCAGGGTGCAGACTGTGAAAAATGGGACAACGATGAATGTGAAATCCTGAAAGAGACAATTCCCAATTGCTGTAAAAGTGATGACATACATGCACTAAAAACAGCATTGACCTCTCTTCCTTTAACTTTTCTGACAGGGAATGACAACATTCTTTTTACCACCCCCGTGTGTGACCAGAGCGAAATTTCTTCACCCTGTCCTACTTATTCCCAACCAAGTCTAGAGGATGATGTGACTGACGGCAGTGTTGTGCAAGATCTTGTTGGTGACATCTCTGAAACATCTCCGTTGGCTGTGGTGGATAATCTGACTGAAGATTCCTTTGAAACTCAACGAGATGACCATGGCTTTGCAAAACAAACTCTAGTGAGTGAAAATGAAAACTCCGTTTCCGAGGACAATGTGTGCAAAACCCCGCCACAAACAGGCGTTAAATCAACACCCAAATTATCCCGAACTAAACGTTATCGTAGACGGACATTATGTCCCACTAAACACTTGCAAAATACGTCGTCTGAAAAGCTTACAAACATTGAAAACGCTTTAGATTTCGTGTTAAATAATCAGGCTGATCGTGATGCTGACTTGGTGTCTAAACTAGAAGACTCAAAAATTTCTTTGAAAAAGGATTTAAAACTCCACATTGATAAAAAGGTGGAATCTTTACACTCCAGTCTTGATGAATTAAAAACTATTATTTCCAAACTCGATGCCACAGTTGCAAATTTGGTCAAAGAAAACCATTCCTTAAAAACCCATCTTGGCACACTTCAGTCAGAAGTACGACTGATTAAGAAAAAGTCAATGTCTTTAGCAAGTACATCTACCCAGACTATTGATGAAAATCAAAACGAGTTTTGTGGTGGCCCAGTTTCCTGTCCGCCTTCCTCACATGCAGAAGTGAATGGTAGCGTGTCCAACAGTCCAACAACTCCAAAGGAGACCATTGATGGACTTTGTCAGGACAGCACGCCCCAGCCTGTGCCGGTAGTTCTACATGGTTTTGATAGCAAGGATGTGCCTGTTCAAAATCGGTTTGACATACTGGCTAATCTCAGCCAAGATCAATCAAATGATAACATTCAGAAAAACTCCCACTCCCCCAAAGCTAACGGTATATTCAATACTGGTAATTCACCCCAATTCCATGATTCTCATAAACCATTGGTTCATAAGAAAACCCCTGAACAAATTCTTGGTGAAATCAAAATACCAAATGAAACGCCTTCTCTTTTAGTTGGTGATTCTGTCATTAGGTACATTGATTCAAGGAGACTACAGACAAATAATGACCCTCTTTTTAAAATTTGTGTTCCAAGTCTAAAAATTAGTGATATTATCCAGTGGCTGCATGGACTGGACAAACAGGAACAAATAAAAACTCTCATTGTGCATGTTGGTACAAATGACTGTCCAGCCGGTCCAGTTCCAACTGAGGTTTGGCAGAAGCTGATTGATTTGTGTCAGACTCGTTTTCCTTCAGCTTATATAGCCTTAAGTTCTATAGTACCTGCTCGTGGCAGGAACCCATTGAATAATGCGATAGCACCTTCAAATAGAAATTTATATACTGCCTGTACTAGCATGAAAGTAGACATGATCGACCACCACAGCGCTTTTATTACTGCAAGTGGTGCTCCTCGACAGGCATTATATAAAGACAGTACTCATCCCAGTATGAGAGGGACTGCTAGTCTGGCAATAAACTTTAAAAAAGTTCTTCCTCAGGACAGACGAATTGGTGTCCATGGTCCTCCTCATAAGGCGCGTGTAATACCCAGGTTCACAGGAAGAACTTTCCAGGTCAGCACTGAAGCTGATGGTTCCCATCCCCAAAACTCCCAACAAGCTGGTGTTCCCCCCTTATCATCCTCATCCCACTTCCCTTTATTGCCCTCCCGGAATGATAACCAGACTGTGGTTGACAGGGCTCAAGCATCACAAGGCCAAACCCATCGGCCTTTACCCCCACATCAGCTGGGGAATGATGGTATGTGTGAGGTTACTTTTCCCCCACAAAACAGCCAGTCAGGAGGTCCACACCCCACATTGAACCCATCGTCATTCCCCAATGCCTCCTATCCCCTTCCCATCTCGGGATAAATGAACCCTTACTTCCCATATCCCAGATATCCAGACCCATACCCTTACCATACCCCTGATCACCGTGGAAGACAAATTTTCCAGAGACAGTTTCCGGTGTCGGATCCTGTCAATGTCATAAATACGATGCCGGGCTCCATCTATAGTATCCCAAGTTGGCCCGCCACTAACAGTCCTGTTAACCAGTGTGCTCAGCAACTAATGTCTTTGGCATCACAGCTGGTGTACCAACCTGGACACCAGTGATCTTCACTAGCTCTGCGACCACCACCTCCATAATGTATGGTCTTTCCATACATATGCTGGTGATACGAGACGTCAGACAATTGTGTTCGACCCACAAGGATGAAGCTGTGGTTTTTTTTTTTGTGCATGAACATTTGAACATTTGTCTACCTTATATAAATTTTCTCTTGGTCATGTATCCAAAAGTATGCTGATAGACTCTGTTTATGCTTGTTTTCTTCTTCTTAGATGTGAGATGTACCAATTAAAAAAAAAAACTCGTTTCATGTGTGACAGGCGTTCTCGGAAAACTCGGATAGGGACAGTTCGTATTATGGCGTAAAGTATATATATTTTTTGCGCCGAGATTGTGTCTTGCCCCGGAGTGAATGTTCAGGTTGTTTCTCTTACTTTCAGCCTTGTGTTCAACTCAGCTGGATAGAATTGGTATTTCTCACTTGTTTCCTGTAGTTTTTTCTGCTTTAATCTTGCATATCGTTTGTATTGAGTGTCACATTTCATTGTATGTGTTAATTTCCTCTTAATAATCATCCGTAATTGTATTGTTTTGTCATGGACAATAACGGTAGCACATCAAAGTGGCTCCGTAAAGCTGGGTTTAAAATAGGTCATCTCAATGTATGTCACTTAATGAACAAATTATCAGATGTTTCTTCCATCCTATCCAATTCAAATGACTGTTTTCATGTCTTTGGTTTTTCTGAATCACGATTATCTAGTACAATTTCTGACAATATATTATCGATCCCAGGATACAACCTTCTTAGACAAGATGCCACAGCAAAACTAGAAACGGGTATGGTGGCTTATATTCACAAATCTGTTAATTATAGACGGCTAAACTTGTTTGATACATATAAAATTGAATGCTTGTGGCTAGAGATTCGCTTGAAAGGAACAAAGCCAATCCTGGTAGGTTTCTTATACAAAAACCCAGAAGAAAGAGTTGAGTGGTTCGATCGTTTTGAATTAATGCTCGAAGACGTATTAAGTTATTCTACGGAAATAATCTTGCTTGGAGATTTTAACATCGATTTATTGAAATCACATAATAAATGGAAACAAACTTATGAAATGTGCAATTTAACTCAATTAATAAATTCACCTACACGGATAACATTACAGACGAAAACGTTAATTGATCATATTTATGTCACTAATTCTAACAACGTAGTAGAAACTACTGTACCTGTCTATGGTCTTAGTGATCATTTTCCAGTGTGTTTAACATGGTCAAAGAAAGGAATTAAAATACCCAGATGCACTCATAAGTGTATATCGTTTCGCAGCTATAAAAACTTCCACACTGAAGAATTTTTGGCCGATTTATGTATGGCAGATTTTTCTTGTGTTTTTCAATACAATCATCCTGATGATGCACTTGCTGCTTGGTACAAGATTTTTGTTCCTATTTTCAATAAGCATGTCTTGCTTCGGACTAAACGTGTTAAATTAACCGAGAAACCACCGTGGTTAACAAAAGAAATAGATGCTGAAATAAGAATTCGTGACAATTTATTACAAACAACAGGGAAAGACAAGAAATTTAGGCAACAACGGAATAAAGTCACTGAGATGAAAAGAGCTGCACGGAAGAGGTATTTTAGTGATTTAATTTCATCAAAACAAGATTCAAAATCTATTTGGAAGGCTATAAATCAGTTGTCCGGGAAAACATCACCGACATCTGCTTCTTATACGTCCAATTTGTCTGTTGAATATCTGAACAGACATTTTACTACCGTGGCAGAGAGAACAATAAAGATAAACAACACACAGGCTAATAATTTAAATCCACTGAAATGTTTCTGCGAGTCAAAAAATATTGTTGACAAACTCCATTTTCCATACATAGGCGTCCATGAAGTGCACAAGGAGTTAAGTATATTAAAACCATCGAGTTCCCGTGGTTTGGATGGGTTAGACAGTAAAATTTTGAAGATATCGGCGCCCATTATCTCTGATTGTGTTACATATATTTATAACTTATGTATTGAAAAATGTTACTATCCACAAGCCTTCAAAGACGCTAAAGTTTTGCCTGTTCTTAAGTCTGGTGATCCATCTGACCCCTCTAATTATAGACCCATATCTATACTATCTGCTCTGTCTAAACCTCTTGAAAAACATATCAAACACAATCTGCAGTGCCATTTTACAAAGTATGACTTATTTCACCCAAATCAGAATGGATTTAGAAGGAATCATTCGTGCCATACTATGCTGACTAATCTTATTGAGAAATGGCATTTAAATATAAACAATGATTTACTTACTGGTGCAATTTTTGTTGATTTTGCGAAAGCGTTCGACACCATTGATCACAGTATCCTCTCTAAAAAGTTAACTATGTACGGTTTGAATGATAATTCCCTAAAACTCATAGCATCTTTTCTTCATAACAGAAGACAAGCAGTCTTTCAAGATTCCACTTTATCTTCTGTTGCTTCGAACAAATATGGAGTTCCCCAGGGATCGGTTCTGGGTCCTATATTATTTTCAATTTATATAAATGACCTTCCACTTCATTTGATATCCTCTTGCGAACTTTTTGCAGACGACACTACCATTTACAATGAAAATAAAAGCTCTGATGCAGTATGCGCCTCCTTACAAAATGATATACTAAGGCTTGTTTCCTGGACGGAAGAAAATCATATGGCAATCCATCCTCATAAATCCAAATTCATGCTAGTTACAACAAGACAGAAAAGACAGAACATTAAGAATAAATTACCGGAGTTAAAAGTTAGTGATAAAGCATTAGAAGAAGTAAGTTTCTACAAATTACTAGGACTTACTATAGACAATAACCTATCCTGGTCCAAACATATTTCTATGCTTTGCAAAAGACTTTCCAAGAAAACATTCCAGTTGAATAGGATAAAACATTTTCTTGATCAACATACCAGAAAGCTATTTTTTCGTGCATACATCCAGCCAGATATTGATTATGCATCAACATGTTGGGATCAGGCCAGTCAAAATTGCTTAAAACCTCTTGACAGCTTATACAGACGCTCTCTCAAACTAATTCTTCTTAAATCCTCTTCTCTTGTCCCTGTAGATTATAAACAATTAGATATTCTCCCCTTCAGTCTTAAATGTCGCTACAACAAAGCTGTTTTCATGTTTAAAATTGTGAACAAATTAACGCCTGCTTATCTCGACAACAAATTTCCCATCATAATGTTCGTAACAAACGTAATATCCGCATTCCTGTCCCAAGAACTAATCTTTTTATGTCTTCTCTCATTTATTCTGGAAGCAAATTATGGAATGATATGCAAGACCACATTAAATGCAAATCAAGCGTTTTGTCATTTAGGAAGGCATACCACTCACATTTGATAGAACAGTGTTAAGTCAAAACATGTTGAGTAACATAATATACAACAACCTCAACTTGATGGGTCCTTTTATGCATTTTCATATGACTTGAATTGATCATGTGCTTATACTGTAAGAGTTTGGTGGTATACGATGGTGTTTGTGTGGAGGAGGCGAGCATCTGAAGTGATTATGTATGCGGAAATGCATGCACACGCTTGTGCGTGTGTGCGTGTGTGTGTGTGTGTGTGTGTGTGTGTGTGTGTGTGTGTGTGTGCGCGCGCGTGCGTGCGCGCATGTGTGCGTGTGTGCTTACGTGTGTGTGTGTGTGTGTGTGTGTGTGTGTGTGTTCTGAGCCGTGCACGAGCGCACATGCTTATTTTCGTTTCTTCTTTTTCTTTCTTTTTCCCGAATGTACATTATTCCTAAATTGTGACCTAACCCTTGTTACTATGTTAATCATGTTTCGTCGTTATAAGTTTGTTCATTGTTTCCTTTTCGTGTATCATGTATATGTTTATTTTGATATCGTTTGTTATTGTTCTTGTTCTTGAGGGCATGGTGTAAAAAAGCTGTAAGCTTATCCATTTTACCCTCAATAAAAATATTCGTATTCGTATTCGTATTCGTATTCTCTCAAACACATACACACACACACACACACACACACACACACACACACACACACACACACACAACATACACACACACACACTGTCACGGTCGCTAAGCCGGACGGCCCTACCACCCTTACCCACGCCTATCACACACTAGGTCAGACAAACACAGCACACTAATACAGTTTTACAATCACGCACGCTTCTTTATTTCACACACACTCCATGGCGCCACCACTCACGCACATCCACAACTGCACACAAGTATCCCGATTCCCGCTGACTCACCCTACTCTACTGTAATGACCTGGAAGACCCTAACCTAACCTGAAACACCAGTTGCGGTATATCACTGTGACCTGGGGACACAGCGACAGCCCGCACACGTGGTGACTAACTACTAGGGACAAGGATTCACAAAGGGACTCTAATCTCTTAACGACCGCTACCACCCACACCTCTCCCCAGGACTCACCCTTCCCTTTTAACCCGGGACCACTACCAAACTGATCGCTGCGTCCCTAAGGGAGGCAACGACAAGTACCCTACACTGTGCCGGCCACTACGTCCTAAAAGGAGGCAGTAGCTAACACCCCTAGCCCTACCGCCTAACGCTACACCCCTTCTACCACAAACATGGGACAACCCATCCCGGCCCGGAAGCTCCAGTCCTCGGCGCTGTACGTGGCCCCTCACAGGCTGACACCTCCCCGGAAGACTCTGCACCCCGGCACTGTCCGTGGCTCCTCCGCGGGCCGACACCCTCCCCGAAGACTCTGCACCCCGGCGCTGACCGTGGCCTCCCGCGGTCTGACTCCTCCCTGCGATGGGCACGACACCCAACGTACACAACAGACGCCCTCTCGACGGGTCCGGGGCTCGTAGGACGCCTCCTCCTCTGAAGGCCCCGCCGGACACCAAGGGTGAGAAAGGCCTGGTGCAGCGCCCTCTCACAGGACGCCTGAACAGGGACGAGGAACCAGTGCCGGAGAACTCCCGGAAGAGTACCGGCAGCCGGAGGAGAGCTGCCCCACAGAAGGCAGACGGCCTGGGTGGTCTCCCTCTCCCGGGAAAACAACAGGTACTGGAAAGCGCCGCTCACCTGCCGGCACGCGGCAGTAGACTGAGGTGGTCTGGGCCCAGCCTCAGGACGGAACAGGATACCTGCTGACACAACTGTAGGCCACTACTGTAGTGTTGCTACTACCCGAGTCATCAAGGCACATAGGCTACTTGGTAAAGCTTTAACTCTCCATCTCCCTTGCCTACTTCCCACTCGGGCATGAGAGTGACCCCTTGAATTTCGAACACATCCCCCAACCCATTACTCACTTTGGGGTTATCAGACCCATTTCCTGCCAACCCTTACAACAGCGGTAAAACAATACTCTCCCTGAGCCAATCCACGCTATTACATATGAAATTATGAATCACACCCAATTCTCGGAGAAATAAACCAATCTAAGCGATCCACCACGGACTCCATGGGCCCCCTTAGGACATACTAAATAATCTAGGAAATGGCCAATTTCACAAGGAAATGTCTCCACACAATAACCAGTAGTAATACACATCTCTCAGAGGAAAAAAAAACAAAACAAAAAAAACTTAATTTTT
The DNA here is from genome assembly GCA_033310375.1 of Conus canariensis. Classification (NCBI taxonomy): domain Eukaryota; kingdom Metazoa; phylum Mollusca; class Gastropoda; order Neogastropoda; family Conidae; genus Conus; species Conus canariensis. The sequence continues at coordinate 126,767,824 of CM065714.1, read as the reverse complement.
AGCGGTTCACAGTTCCAGCATGTTCACACAAGAGAATCGGCTCGCAGCACAATCCTTCACATTATTACCCTTCTTTGCACTGTCAATTATAATCATATATCAAAACCAACATGATTTGTTCGCCAAAATTTCCATCCAGCACCTCACTCTCATGTCATCTCTTGTCAGATAACCCAGTGGTTAATCCTTGTTATGCCAACACAACCACACTTCATACAATATTACATGCTGCACATCATCCGTTTTTATCCTATCAACTGCTAAGCTACTCGCCTTAAACTTTACCTTTCCCTTCTCTCTGCTTACTAAAATTCATAATGGGCTGCCTCCCCACAACCTAAGAATCTTTCTCCAACCCGTTCTGTCACAAACACATACATCCCTGCATCGTGTGACGACTGTCACTTTGCTTACAAAAACTTCTAACCATATGGACTCACTGTCCTGTACCAAATGCGTACGCACAGATACAGTCTGCACGCGCACGACACCCGCGTCGAGAACCCTGACTCGTAACGAAAGTGACAAAGACACCAATATAAGTTGAATAGTTACGACCGTACTCCAGTATAAACCACTCGACCACAAATTGGCCTTAGCCTTACTACACAGTTAACCGATTCCAATGCTGTGCAGGTCAACTCCGAATCGTTAATCAATTTCAACGAACTCCTACTATTTACAATTGAGATTGAGCACAATCATCAAACCCCTCTATGATTCACGCAGACACATCTGCACCTGACTCATATTATGATCCTCAACAAATGCAACCTCGTACTACCCTCTTATTGAACCCACTGACTTAATATGAACTAACCACAAACAATATCTACATCACCGCCATCAACGGTTATTATATCGAACCCACATTGTCTAGCCAAACTGTCCTGGAAAATCGAACTCAGGAACCACTATGTACACTACTTACAGAATATACCGAAAAGAGGTAACAACACAAACCGGCTGACAACAAATTCCCAATCACGGAACCAAGACAACATCATACCAGACAACCAGTATACGCAACGAACACCATACAACTAATCCCAACATGAGACAACTACAGTACAACTCGCCATAATACAAGACAACACGACGAACTACAACCCAACGAACCTAACAGATCACCAACCTGGACATACAGACGATCAACCACACCAGTTCTGCAACTGGCTGACAGTGGCTGCAACAAGGACGACACCGACTCAGCACAGGCCAAGGGCACCCAAACCCGACGAGGACCTGGCACTAACTATGACTCGAAGTCACTCTTCAAAACTAACGGCGCTGCCGCCGCACCTACAAGGAGTACGTCCACTCCGACGAACACCAGGGACCGAAGTGAAGCTACCCCAACACATTCCGCCCTGGTCGGAATCAAGCGAACTCTACTCACCACACAAAACAACGATTGGTCAGAGCAGTGTATCCCTCCGCAGAGCTGACACGCCTGACCAACGGACTAGTTATTGCTCGTGCAACAACACGACAATTTACCACAACAACTCACAGACTTAACAACACAACAACAGCCGATATCCTGCCCCGCCTTCTCTGGCATAGAACCAAAGTAACAAAAGGGTAACAATCGGGAATGAAACCAACCTCCCGCTTCCATTCCATTCCTTCAATAAGTGAAGACTGGAATGAAAGAATATTGTATGTCCTATTTCCCCAGGCTCTACCTAGCCTAATCTTTCTACCTAACCCTGAGGAACTTAACCTAACTGTAGCTAACTAAACCCCAACCTCACATACGCGCGAGCGCCACACACACACACACACACACACACACACGCATACGCGCACACGCTCTCTATCTTGAACCACCACTACTCTTAAACACGTGGACGTACTAGTTTAGTACCCGCCGATCGGTGACACACCCCCTGCCTAAGTTTTAACTACAGGTTAAAAACCAACAACTTTTCACTCGATCGGCGTTTTGGCCACACCCTACCTATAACAATCCAATTCTCTATCATTTATTCCGTCCTACTGTTACTTTTGATGCAGACCAAAACTTCCATCCCAACAACATCAACTTTTAAATACATCAACAACCACAGGTTACATTAATCAACCTGGACTAACTCTGCCTCGCACGACCTTAACGCAGGCACTTATGGGCAGCCGTTACACTACGCACTACATATAAATTCCATAACTGAGGGGCTCTGATTACGCACAACTGCTGTGTAACACGTGCTACAAACACCACACCTCAGTAACACTTTGCTATGCCATTCTCTACCAAAGATAACAACACATGCATAGCTTCGACAATGTCAACCTCTCACGACACAGGTTAATGGAACCCTCAGGTTTTCTCTCTCTCTCTCTCTCTCTCTCTCTCTCTCTCTCCTCTCTCTCTCTCTCTCTCTCTCTCTCTCTCTTCTTTCTCTACGGCAAGCGACTCAAGAAGTCTGCCGCCACATTGTCCTTTCCAGACACTGCCTGCACCTAACCTGGAATGCCTGCAGCTGCAGTGCCCACCTTGTGATCCTCCCACTAGTACTCTAGACCCTACAGCTATCTTCCTGGGTTTTGCTCTCAGTCAAAATGTCGCTTGTACCTGTACGCTGCTGTTGCCAAGTTCTTCTTTGCCAACTTGCACGTCTTAGCTATTTTGTTCCTTAGGTTGACGACGTACTCTGTAGCTGTGCAGAGCTCTTGCCTCTCGGGTTGCAACCACCGATCTCTCAGTATCTGCATGGGCCTGCGCATCAGTGGCATCCTTACAAGGGGAACTCTTGACACTCTTCCCTTGTCCACAGTACGCTGACACTGGAAGCATGACTGGCAGTACCGACGAATGTCAGCATGCATGCCTGGCCAATAAAAATGGCGACCAACTCGCTCCTTGGTTCGGGTGGTACCTAAGTGACCAGACATGGGTACGTCGTGGGCTAGCTTCATCACCGTGGTCCGTAGTTCAGCTGGGACGCATATCTGACTCGCTACGTCCTTGGGACCCTCAAACCGCCTGACCAGTACACCAGACTTCCGAGCGTACTCGACTCGTCCAAACTTGGTGTGGAAGTGCGTCCCTGCTTCACACGCACTCCGAGCCTTCCTCAAGGTTTCATCCTGGTCCTGCATCTGAATTAACTGCTGGGTAGAGGTGTTCAGAATGCATTCCTCGACGGGCAGTGGTACAGGTTCTTGCTGCTCCCTGGCTCTCTGCGCGCGTGTCTGCACTGCCCAACTAGCGCCGGGTCTGCGTATACAGGCACACGTGTCCAACCGGGATCTCCTACTCTCTTTGCGAAGTTTCCGATCAGGACTTCCTGCACAGGGCTATTCATGACCAAAACCTCCAACTTCCCTGCGATGAATGGTGACTTCAACTCTATTACCGCCACAGGTAACACAGACCTACATCTGGATTCAGCCAACGCTACTGGGACTGTCTCTCCTGTGTACGCATCTGCCGGTACTAACCACTTGGCCACTACGGTGTGTCCGGCACCAGTGTCCCGTAATCCATTGGCCGGAGACCCGTTAACTTCTACAATGCACGCAGGCTCGTACCGCTGCTCAGCGCATGGGCGACACAACGTAGGGACTACCGAGCTTGGGGCTGGTCACAACAATGAACAGCTCCAACAGAATGGGGCTCAGGGCATTTCCTAGCGATGTGGCCTGGCTTCTTGCAGTTGAAACAGATGATGGTCGATCTAGGTCCTTCTGATCTCCTGTCCAGCTGCTGCAGTGTACCATCACTCTGTTGGGATCTCTGTGTGGGCTGGCTCCCTACTGTTTCGCGCGATTACCCAGGTTGGGCTGGTTAACTGTTCGGTCTTGCCTCGACTTCCTCCCCAATCTTTTGGCCTCTGCCTAAAACAGTAGCTTCCGTTGCAAGTTGTTCAACAGTTTTCGGGCATGTCTTCCGGACCTCGATCGTGAACTCTGGGGACAGCAGCTGGTAAAACTGTTCTTGGAAAGCAGATCCTTTACATCCTCTGCCACACTCTCATCCTTGCCCGCTGCCGCACACCAAAGGGAAAACCACCGCTTCATCCTTCCAGCATCTGGCCGAAAGTCTCAGCAGCGTCCTTCTTGATGCTCTGAACTTTTCCGGTAGGCCTCGGCATCTAGCCTAAAGTGGCTTAACAGGGCGCCCTTTATCTGATCATAGTCGCCTAACTCATCCGCACTTAACCGCATCACCGCTTCTCTAGCCTTCCCTCTCAGCAGAGACATCAGACGTGTGGGCCATGAGGTCTTGCTCCACTTGCACATCTGGGCTACACGCTCAAATTGGGCGATGAAAGCGTCCACGTCGTCGTTCTCTCCTAACGGCTCAAGGTGGACATGCTTCGTTTCCTCCACCTCAATCAAACGTTTCCTATGCGCTGCTTCATCTAAGGCCTGCCTCTCCTGTATCAGTATCTCTCGCTCCCTTGCCTCTAACTTGGCTTGCCGTGTCCGAGCTTCTATTTCCCTTATCGCCGTTTCTTCCTCCATCTTCTTCCTCTGCAGTTCCAATTCCATCTGTCTCGCTGTTTTCTCATCTTCGATCTTCTTCTGCTTCATCTCTAGCTCCCTCTGTCTATCAGCTTTCTCCTCTTCTATCTTCCTCTGCTGCATCTCTAGCTCCTCTGCCTAGCAGCTTTCTCCTCTTCATCCTTCTGCTTTAACCTTTCCTTCTCCTCTTCGATCTTCTTCTGCTTCATTTCTAGCTCCCTCTGCCTAGCAGCTTTCTCCTCTTCTATCTTCCTCTGCTGCATCTCTAGCTCCCTCTGCCTAGCAGCTTTCTCCTCTTCATCCTTCTGCTTTAACCTTTCCTTCTCCTCTTCGATCTTCTTCTGCTTCATTTCTAGCTCCCTCTGCCTAGCAGCTTTCTCCTCTTCATCCCTCATCTTCTGCCTCACTTTCTCCTCCATCCGGAGCTCCAATTCTGCTTCTCTCGCCGTCTTCTCATCCTCATTACGTACTGAGTCCGTGACGAACTTGGCGAGGTCTCCCCCAGCTAAACCCATCGCCGCTCCCAACTTGGCAAACTTTGCATAAGCCCCCGTCCCCTGTTCTTGATCCACCCCCGCTCCCTGGTCACTAACCTTAGGTTTGGTATCCGCCGTAGGGGCCTGTGGATCCATGACACTATCGGGGTCGTACTGCGGATGGGCTCGGGTGTGTTTAGACATAGGGTACCCCTACCACCACAGAACTAGCAACGGACAGTATGCGATCTGAGCGCAACTGGAGGTTCCTGACTACGCACTAGCCCCTGAAGCAACTCAGCACAAGTACACAATACTCTCAATGTGTCACGCACACAGCATAACTCCACCCACACTTGTGTACCTCATACATATACCCACATGGGCTCCAACCCATACAATACTACCAATGCACTGTCTGGTCACGGACTGAACCACGTGACACCGTGTGTCCACTGTCCACTGTGCATGCGCACCAGTTACCCACAGTCACAGGCCTCACTGTCTGGTAGGCCGCACCCACACGATCACCGTGCACTTGCACCCCTCAAGTCCAGGTGCACTCACAGCATACCCTATGCCACAACACTGCGCACCCTCGTGCTTCCCACACACAGTCACCTGGGCTTACACTGCCCTTAATCCCCACAGGATATCCGAGCACACAGTGTGCACAGTCACGGGCCGGGTACCACTCTACCTACTCACTGGGGTATACCACATGTAAGGGACACAAAATACACCTGGTACCCTCCGGCACCTCACCTACACTGTACTGTGTAATCACTCACACTTCCAACAACCACTCAATGTTTATTGACCATCCCTACCTCACACGGTAGCGCCAACCCATTCACACCAACACAAGTGCCCTGCCCAATGCCAATGGAAACCTGCCTGAAGTGAACAGGGACACTACGTACCACCTCCCAGGGTACTGGTACGCTCCCACCAACCACCCACTTACATTTCACACAACGTACACACCGGACACACCCCCTACCTCCCTTCTAGCTACCTATCACCTACCCAGAACCACCTAACTACCCCGCATCTCCACCAAAGTGTCACGGTCGCTAAGCCGGACGGCCCTACCACCCTTACCCACGCCTATCACACACTAGGTCAGACAACACAGCACACTAATACAGTTTTACAATCACGCACGCTTCTTTATTTCACACACACTCCATGGCGCCACCACTCACGCACATCCACAACTGCACACAAGTATCCCGATTCCCGCTGACTCACCCTACTCTACTGTAATGACCTGGAAGACCCTAACCTAACCTGAAACACCAGTTGCGGTATATCACTGTGACCTGGGGACACAGCGACAGCCCGCACACGTGGTGACTAACTACTAGGGACAAGGATTCACAAAGGGACTCTAATCTCTTAACGACCGCTACCACCCACACCTCTCCCCAGGACTCACCCTTCCCTTTTAACCCGGGACCACTACCAAACTGATCGCTGCGTCCCTAAGGGAGGCAACGACAAGTACCCTACACTGTGCCGGCCACTACGTCCTAAAAGGAGGCAGTAGCTAACACCCCTAGCCCTACCCTAACGCTACACCCCTTCTACCACAAACATGGGACAACCCATCCCGGCCCGGAAAGCTCCAGTCCTCGGCGCTGTACGTGGCCCCTCACAGGCTGACACCTCCCCGGAAGACTCTGCACCCCGGCACTGTCCGTGGCTCCTCCGCGGGCCGACACCCTCCCCGAAGACTCTGCACCCCGGCGCTGACCGTGGCCTCCCGCGGTCTGACTCCTCCCTGCGATGGGCACGACACCCAACGTACACAACAGACGCCCTCTCGACGGGTCCGGGGCTCGTAGGACGCCTCCTCCTCTGAAGGCCCCGCCGGACACCAAGGGTGAGAAAGGCCTGGTGCAGCGCCCTCTCACCGGACGCCTGAACAGGGACGAGGAACCAGTGCCGGAGAACTCCCGGAAGAGTACCGGCAGCCGGAGGAGAGCTGCCCCACAGAAGGCAGACGGCCTGGGTGGTCTCCCTCTCCCGGGAAAACAACAGGTACTGGAAAGCGCCGCTCACCTGCCGGCACGCGGCAGTAGACTGAGGTGGTCTGGGCCCAGCCTCAGGACGGAACAGGATACCTGCTGACACAACTGTAGGCCACTACTGTAGTGTTGCTACTACCCGAGTCATCAAGGCACATAGGCTACTTGGTAAAGCTTTAACTCTCCATCTCCCTTGCCTACTTCCCACTCGGGCATGAGAGTGACCCCTTAAATTTCGAATACATCCCCCAACCCATTACTCACTTTGGGGTTATCAGATCCATTTCCTGCCAACCCTTACAACAGCGGTAAAGCAATACTCTCCCTGAGCCAATCCACGCTATTACATATGAAATTATGAATCACACCCAATTCTCGGAGAAATAAACCAATCTAAGCGATCCACCACGGACTCTATGGGCCCCCTTAGGACATACTAAATAATCTAGGAAATGGCCAATTTCACAAGGAAATGTCTCCACACAATAACCAGTAGTAATACACATCTCTCAGAGGGAAAAAAAAAAACAAAACAAAAAAACTTAATTTTTAGCGGTTCACAGTTCCAGCATGTTCACACAAGAGAATCGGCTCGCAGTCACAATCCTTCACATTATTACCCTTCTTTGCACTGTCAATTATAATCATATATCAAAACCAACATGATTTGTTCGCCAAAATTTCCATCCAGCACCTCACTCTCATGTCATCTCTTGTCAGATAACCCAGTGGTTAATCCTTGTTATGCCAACACAACCACACTTCATACAATATTACATGCTGCACATCATCCGTTTTTATCCTATCAACTGCTAAGCTACTCGCCTTAAACTTTACCTTTCCCTTCTCTCTGCTTACTAAAATTCATAACTGGGTTGCCTCCCCACAACCTAAGATATCTTTCTCCAACCCCGTTCTGTCACAAAACATACATCCCTGCACGTGTGACGACTGTCACTTTCTTACAAAACTTCTAACCATATGGACTCACTGTCCTGTACCAAATGCGTACGCCACCGATACAGTCTGCACGCGCACGACACCCGCATCGAGAACCCTAACTCGTAACGAAAGTGACAAGACACCAATATAAGTTGAATAGTCACGACCGTACTCCAGTATAAACCACTCGACCATAAATTGGCCTTAGCCCTACTACACAGTTAACCGATTCCAATGCTGTGCAGGTCAACTCTGAAATCGTTAATCAATTTCAACGAACTCCTACTATTTACAATTGAGATTGAGCACAATCATCAAACCCCTCTATGATTCACGCAGACACATCTGCACCTGACTCATATTATGATCCTCAACAAAATGCAACCTCGTACTACCCTCTTATTGACCCCACTGACCTTAATATGAACTAACCACAAACAATATCTACATCACCGCCCATCAACGGTTATTATATCGAACCCACATTGTCTAGCCAAACTGTCCTGAGAAAATCGAACTCAGGAACCACTATGTACACTACTTACAGAATATACCGAAAAGAGGTAACAACACAAACCGGCTGACAACAAATTCCAATCACGGAACCAAGACAACATCATACCAGACAACCAGTATACGCAACGAACACCATACAACTAATCCCAACATGAGACAACTACAGTACAACTCGCCATAATACAAGACAACACGACGAACTACAACCCAACGAACCTAACAGATCACCAACCTGGACATACAGACGATCAACCACACCAGTTCTGCAACTGGCTGACAGTGGCTGCAACAAGGACGACACCGACTCAGCACAGGCCAAGGGCACCCAAACCCGACGAGGACCTGGCACTAACTATGACTCGAAGTCACTCTTCAAAACTAACGGCGCTGCCGCCGCACCTACAAGGAGTACGTCCACTCCGACGAACACCAGGGACCGAAGTGAAGCTACCCCAACACATTCCGCCCTGGTCGGAATCAAGCGAACTCTACTCACCACACAAAACAACGATTGGTCAGAGCAGTGTATCCCTCCGCAGAGCTGACACGCCTGACCAACGGACTAGTTATTGCTCGTGCAACAACACGACAATTTACCACAACAACTCACAGACTTAACAACACAACAACAGCCGATATCCTGCCCCGCCTTCTCTGGCATAGAACCAAAGTAACAAAAGGGTAACAATCGGGAATGAAACCAACCTCCCGCTTCCATTCCATTCCTTCAATAAGTGAAGACTGGAATGAAAGAATATTGTATGTCCTATTTCCCCAGGCTTCTACCTAGCCTAATCTTTCTACCTAACCCTGAGGAACTTAACCTAACTGTAGCTAACTAAACCCCAACCTCACATACGCGCGAGCGCGCACACACACACACACACACACACACACACGCATACGCGCACACGCTCTCTATCTTGAACCACCACTACTCTTAAACACGTGGACGTACTAGTTTAGTACCCGCCGATCGGTGACACACACTCACACTCACACACACGCACACACACACACACACACACACACACACACACATACACACACACACGCACACACACACACACACACACACACACACACACACACACACACACACACACACACACACACTCACACAAGAGAGTGTTCAGAGTACAAAGTGATTGACCGCCTGCGTTAACAAAGGAATTAGCTACCAGTTCAACAAAATTGACCTGGAATAAGAGAGAGGGAGACTGGAAAGATTCAAATACATGTACTTGTAAATGACCGTATTGTCTCTTACCCATTTCTTCGCACATTTATTGTCTCTGCCAAACACACAAGAGAACACACGCACTAAACATGCATCTGAGATCGCATAAATGAAGAAAAATTAGATGCTTAATGAAGTGGCTCGAAGCCAAGGCACGCTAGTGTTATAAGTTTGACCAGTTTAATGTCACTACTGATCTCTGTGTATCCATCTAATCTACCAGCTGAACAATATCCTCATTGTACCATCCCCGCATTGTATGAACAGAAACTGCGTGCTTTGTGGAAGAAAACTGAAATTTTGTTAGTTATGATGCGGTGTTGGTGTTACCAAGGGATATTTCAAACTGCCAGTCTAAATTATTGGTGCCGAAAATTGATCTCCCGCTTAACTGATAATTAGATAGCCAAAATGCATGAAAAAAAATTACTTCTCGAAATAGGGCACCTTATTATGTTGTTACGGCCCCCCCCCCCCCCCCCTCACGCGTGCGCGCACACACACACGCACGCACACACACACACACACACACACACACACACACACACACACACACACACACACACACACACACACTCGCAGACACATTCGTATAATACACATGTGAACAGGCGAAAATGGTGACTGATAATGGTGCTATTGCTACTACCGTTGCGCACGCACACACATACACATGCACGCACGCAGGCGCGCGCACACACACGCACACAGACACAGACAGACAGACAGACAGACACACACACACACACACACACACACACACACACACACACATCTCGCCTTCGCACCTCCCTCCGCTCCATCTCTTCCCCTCAACACACACACATTCATCACACGTGCTAAGCGAACGCGCTCACACACCTGCAAGCGCGTGCTCAAACCAGAGAGTGTGTGCCTGTGTGTGGCAACGGGCTGGAATGCGGAAAGTAGATATCCTGGTGGTGTGTGTACAAGACAGCTGTGATCGCCTCCACCTGTTGCTGTCCACTGATTGCACGGCGCCCGCTGTCCCCATAGTTTCAGAATGAATCAGGGCAGGAGACAACGACAGACAACAACCAGATTGCTGGGTCATCGTCCCGCTGTGACGGCCAATAGCATGACTAGGTTTTTCCTCTTGGTCTCTCGGTTCAATCCCCAGTTCTGTGGGTTTTTTTTTTTCGTGTGTGTGTGTGTGTGTGTGTGTGTGTGTGTGTGTGTGTGTGTGTGTGTGTGTGTGTGTTTATATCCTTGTCAAATGCATCCACTATTTTGCGCTCAGCTCCGTCTTCTTCTCCAAGCCCCCCCCCCCCCCCTCCCTTCTTCCCGCTGTGTGTGTGTGTGTGTGTGTGTGTGTGTGTGTGTGTGTGTGTGTGTGTGTGTGTGTGTGTTTTTCAGGTGATGTTGGTAAAGTTTGTCCATGTCCAAGAGATATCTTGAAGTGTGTGTGTTTGGGGTGGGGGGGGGGAGGGGTGAAGGGGATGTGGGGGAGAGGGGACGTGTAACTTATGCCTGCCGTGTACATCGGTGCGTGCGTGTGAGCATGAGTGTGTGTGTGTGTGTGTGTGTGTGTGTGTGTGTGTGTGTGTGTGTGTGTGTGTGTGTGTGTGTGTGTGTGTGTGTGTGAGTGCATGCGTGTGTGTGCGTGCATGCGTTGGTGCGCACGCGCACATGTGTGTGTGCGTGCGTGCGTGTGTGTGCTTATGTGCATGTTTGTGTGACTGTTTGTGCTGCCAAACTTTTCCAGACACTTGAATTATTCTGAGGTTTTCATGGCTGTCAGTGGATTTTAAATTCTGTTTTTTGTCCACTACATATAATAGAAAGAGGGGAAAGGAGTGACATGAGAACGATTTTTTTTTTTTTTTTGGGGGGGGGGGGGGGGGGTAGGTAAGCCAGGTGTTAGATGAAAGAGAGACGTCGTTTAGCAGTATTAACTTTAAAACACAAACAAATGCAACTGTCACAAGCTATATAATCAGGAAAATTTAGTCGGCAAGCGCGCATTTTTGTGTAGGTCTACTGTGTGTGTGTGTGTGTGTGTGTGTGTGCGCGCGCGTGTGTGTACGTGCGTGCGTGCGTGCGTGCGTGCGTGTGTGTGTGTTCCACTTGGTCTGTCTCTCAGAGAGAGAGAGAGAGGTGGTGGGGAAAGGAACATGATATGGGGTTTACGCACGCAGAGAACTTGAAAATTCTCTGAGAGAGAGAGAGAGAGAGAGAGAGAGAGAGAGAGAGAGAGAGAGAGAGAGAGAGAGAGAGAGAGAGAGAGAGAGTTGCTGCAATGTTTCTGTGCAGTAATAAAAAAGACAGACTTTTGTTCAAAGGTTTATTGCTTTTTTTTCCATCATGAACATTTTCGCTTACAAATGGAATACTGCAATCACACTTTTTCAATACCTGGTTATGCAATCCTACTTTGTACAAGCCTGCGCATACACAAATGAGAATAACTCTCTCTCTCTCTCTCCCTCACACACACACACACACACACACACACACACACACACACACACACACACACACACACACAACACACAAACAACACACACACAAGCTAGCAAGCGCGCTCTCGTCACACATACATGCAGAAGAACATGTGCACATGTAACATAGACGCATACGCAACACACATGCTAAAAAAAAAAAAATCACGGGTTTGTGAAAGCATTCACGCGTGCTTGATTCTGTACACACACACACACACACACACACACACACACACACACACACACACACACACACACACACACCCGCGCGCGCACTCACCGGAACAGTAACTCCCTCATGTCAAGGTCACGCAGACAGTCAGTGCTCTCGCACATGATAATACATTTACCCTGCTCGTCTCACAGGCCTGCACTATATTTATATAGTGTGGGTCCTCACGAGTACTCTCTCTCTCTCTCTCGCACACACACACACACACACACACACACACACACACACACACACACACACACACACACACACACACATTGGTTAACACCCACAAGCACACGCATATACTTTCCTGATACAAGCTCGTGCATACGTCGTCTCCGTAGACACGAAATCCACATCTCCCTCAGCCTTTTTGTTTTCATCTCACATTGCAGCGCATAAAATCAACCCAAACAATGCAAAATCAACACTGAAACAGAATAATTTGTCTACCAGATTCCTTTCATCTCGGAGACATACAGGTCCTTGACATACTGCCACCAGGTGAAAGTACACGTGACACAAACTACCAACACACCAAAACACACACAGACACACACAGACACAGACACACGCACAGACACACACACACACACACACACACACACACACACACACACACACACACACACACACACACACACACCACCACCACCACCACCACCACCATCGTCATCACCACCGCCCACTCACCCCCCCCCCACCTCCACAATCAACACCATCACCAACACCACACACAGACCTCTCTCTCTCTCTCTCTCTCTCTCTCTCTCTCTCTCTCGCTCTCTCTCTTCGACATGATGTGTATCATCAACACGACGATCATTTGCACAGCCAATAGACCAATTCGCTTTCGTTAGTTGGCAGTTTGTCATGGTTTGAAATCCAGCGCTACATCTGCGGCATGGTTAGGAAGCACATGATTGACATAAAAACGAGGCTCGACGGCTGTTGAAATATCAGACCATAAAAGAATGCATAAGCTTTCTCTCCCATTTGAAAGACACGCAAACCAAATTCAGCAAGTGAATTCCTATCAGGGATTACTAAGGGGTTTCTGATGTAAGATGTAGCCTACTGAGAAACAAAGCCAGAAACTTCTTTTACCTGTCACTTCTTGTACTGACACACGCACACAGATAAATACAATAATTGTTACGTGGGGTTGAACGTCTGCATCTAAATAAGTATTTCATTTCCATCATTTTGCGACACGCTGATACATTGATACAGCTTTGTGTCAGTTTGCACATAAATGAAAAAAACTGGTTCACATCCGCTGGCGCAGAGGTGTCCAAATCGCTTGCATAAAGCAAGGCCCAAATAAAAGGGTTGCCAGAGGGCAGCATACACACTGAACACACCAGTGTGACTAAACAGCCGTGCAGTCTCCTTTGGAAGGTTGCTACCAGATGACAGGCACTGATATGTCCCTGTGGAATTTTAGTGCTGAAATTATAACCGAATGTTTCAGAGCCTAGTTGTGTATGGAGGAACCAGAATGAGAACCCCAGAAGTGGGCGGGGGATGGGGAAGATGAGATGGAAAATACACGCAAGCAACAACAACAACGACATCAAACGATAACAAAGCATACATGTGCTTTTTTCTTTTCTTTAAGTCTGTACACAGGTAAGGAAAAGACTTCTTATCGGTTTGCCTTCGTAATAAAGGTTTTCCCGATTTGACTTTGTACATTGATTGATTGCCAGCGTCTCATTAAGGAACGCAAAGTTACCGAGTCTTTTTTGACGAAGCAAAATGATAAGTTATCTCTATGCGCATGGCTAGTGTAATTATGCATCTGTTGCTTTTGAACGTAGGGAACTGACTTTGACGAGGATACAGTCCTGGCATGGGCCTTACGCTGGACCGTAAACAACATTGACTGAAAGGCTGTGTTCAATCTCAAGGCAGAATTAATGACATATATATATTTTCTAGTTCAAAGTGAGAGTGAACTTTGAAGAGGTAACAAATCTCTACAAAATCACTCTTCAGTAACTTCCTTTAATGTTTGTTTTACACTGCATTTACACGGACAATCGCTCAGAATGACCATTACACCCCGACCCGTCCCCTTAGAACACAGACAATAAACCCCCCCCCCCAAAAAAAAAAAAACACACAAAACAACACGTCAATGCAGTATCTTTTAATTTTACACTGATATGAAACTACTCTGGTATTAATGCGGAACAATGAGTTTATAACAAATTAGATCATGATCTTTGGCACCATGTAAAACCACAGAAAACAGTACATTTTCTTTTCACAAATTTTCATCATCATTATCAACGTACATTTCAGCTGCCATACTTCCTATGTACGTGGTTTACATTCATGTCAGTTATCTGTAACATATAAGACAAAGCCAGAACGTTCGATAACGAATCTTGGGCTAGGGGCATCTGAATACTTCACTGCACAGGAGTTCGACTGATCACGAGAATGCTAACGCTCCGCCTACGACTCAGTCTTCCCAGGACAAACCTGCACGGATCGAAAAGGGGTTTCTGGCCTCGTGTGCAAACGAGGGCTGAACTGGCCACTCGCCTATAAAGGCTGGGACAGTAATATGAATATAATCATATGTACATCCTCGGCGTAATGTGCTTTTTCTGATGTGACCTGAGCGATGAGACACACCTTTGATGACGAGAGACAGTGTCATCTACAACAAGAGTCTCTTGGTGTGTCTTGGCTGCAGTCATCCATGAGCTTGATCCGTACTCCAGGTGTGGTCTTACTGTCCCCTGATAGACCGTTTTGAGGATCTTTTCATTGGCACCCCAGTGTGTTCCAGCCAGTTTCCGCATGATGTTCAGTTTTCTTCGAGCTTTGGCTTCAGCGTCCATGATGTGTTGTCTCCATTTTAATCTTTTGTCAAAGGTCACTCCCAGGTAGGTTTGTTGGTCTTCGAATTTCAGGGGAGTGTCTTCCATAGTCAACTTGCCAGCTTTCATTTTGGCAGAGAGTTTTCTCTCTGTTGACTGTCACACACCAGTTGTTGGCCCACTCTGTGACTTTGTTCAGGGCAATCTGCATTCTGTATGTAGCTCTCACAACAGATCTGCAGAAAGCACATGATGAACTAAGCTCATCATGTGCTTTCTGCAGATCTATTGTCCAGTATGGGGTGTAGTTCTTCCTAACCCCTCGTGTAATGGTTTCCTTGGCTGCATTGATGATGCTCTTATTGAACTCTTTGACCACATTGTTCACGTTTCTCCCGTCCACTGCTATGTTTTTTGTGAGCTCGTTTGTGCGCACACTGTCCATTCTCCATTGGGCCTTGTAGTTCCATTCTGTCTTTGTCTCTCTCTGTATCTGTCTGTCTGTCTCTCTATTCATAATAGTTTGCATGGTGCATATGTTATGTGTAATTGCTTCTTTCCGTTTCTTTTCCTGAAAGTCCTCCTGTTATGGTGTATGGCGGGTGTCACCCCTTCTGTATGGGCCATGGCCTTAAACTGAATAAATTATTCGTATTCGTATCCGTTCTCTCTCTCTCTCTCTCTCTCTCTCTCTCTCTCTCTCTCTCTCTCCCCACGTCCCATGATCGTGAAAATGGCGCGCTGGAAAGACAAAATGGCGGTCCTCAGCTCCGGAAGAGAAGCCCTGAAGAAGAAAGGGGTGAAAGTCGCCGGGGACCTGACCACACGCCAGAGAGCCGTCGTGAAGGAGCACAGGGACAAGGGCGTGTACGCATACTTCAAGGCCGGCAAGCTGGTCGTCTCTGGTCCTCTACGAACCAGGGGAAACTGGAGCAGGCCTGGCCAGGAGGACAAAACCAGGACCAGCAAGGACGACAGGGAAAGGGCAAGGCAGCGCGGCTCCTCTCCGGATTCAGCTGGCAAAAGGACCTCCTCTGGTCTCCTCAACCCTGGTGAGCGGCCGTTACGGGGTTCATCGAGGCCATCCACTCCCTGCCAAGAGACCACGCCCACCCAGCTCCCCTGAAATGCAGACTGTTGATACCGAACAAACTGAGAATGTGTGGATGTGACGTGACGGTCCGGCCTCAAGAAACTCTTCAGATCATGACGACTCGGTTACTGAATTCAGTGACTCTACAGATTACTGTGAGTTAAGTGAGTTATCTTTTCTTTATTGGAACATTGGGGGTCTCATGGGAAAGTTTGCAGAAAGAGACTTTACTGAACATATAAATAAATACGATGTTTTATGTTTTGTCAAGACATTTCAACACGAAAAGATTTCCGTTGTAAACAGTGTGTCTGATTATGCTTGTTTTTCGTCTCCTGCCATCAAACTGTCAACGCACGGTAGGTGTAGTGGTGGGGTTCTCATTTTGGTTAGAAAACGCTATGCTGATTATGTTACAGAAATTGAAATGGATTATGATCATATTGTGTGTGTTAGATTTGATAGGAGGGTGTTTGGTACGAACTCCGATGTCGTTTTAGTAAATTGTTACTGTCCTCCTCATTCATCGCCGTACTATAGAACTGTGCAAACAGAATGTCATATTAATACAATTGAAGAGTGCCTAGCTAATTTAGTTCTTGAACTGGACACACCAAACCTCCTTGTTTGTGGCGACTTTAATGCCAGGACAGGAAATCTTCAACCTAACCCAGAAATGTTTGAAACTGATCCGGAAAATATTAAGTCATGAATCTGATGCTATAATTCCATGTTGATATGCTGAAGATGTTTGTGTAAATGACTATGGGAAAACATTATTATCTATGTGCGTATGTTTGGAACTGATTATTTTAAATGGCTTATGTTCCCCTGAGAAGTCTAATAAATTTACATACTTGTCAGCAACAGGTAATAGCATAGCACAAATGACTATGTCCCTGTGTCACCAGACTTTCTAGATTACTGTATCTCTCTTGAAATTCAAGAGAGAGAGTAGAATCTAACCACATGCCTCTATGTTTGACGCTGAAAACAAAATCAAGTTCGAAAGAAGATTACAAAAAATTGTTGTCATGTTACAAAATATGTTTGGGCCAATGACAAGAAAGATCTGTTAACAGAACGTTTGAACAGCCCATTCTTCAAAGATAAACTAACCCTCGCTACTTCACAGATAGAAGTTTCTTGCGATGAAGCGCTTAATACATTTACAAATGCTTTATTAGATTCAGCATCCTGTATGCGGAAAAATGTGATTAATTCAGTGGGGAAGATAAATGGTACGATAAGGAATGTAAACAAGCAAAAGAAGAAACCTTTGCATGCCCTTCGCAGATACAATAGAAATAAAACGTCAATAACGAAAAAAACTGCGTACAACATGGAAAGAAAATCATATAAAGATCTGCTGAAAGCAAAAGAAAGAGACTAAAAGAGGGACAAAGTACAGTCAATTCTTGAAAATATCCACAGTTCAAAAGATTTCTGGAAAGAAATGAAACGTTGCAAACCCATAAACATGTTAAAAATAGCATTCCCGAAGAAACATGGTTTGATCACTTCAGCACCCTGCTAAATGATATTGACTGTTAACGATTTAAATGATCATGACATAAACTTTGTCAACCAAGAAAAAAATTTAGACCTAAATGAGCTTAACTGCGATATCAGCGAAACAGAAATCAGAGAAGCTATTAAACATACTAAGTCAGGAAAGGCCCCAGGCCCAGACCAAGTTTTAAATGAATTCCTTAAACTGTCTGAACACGTTATTTCTTTTTTATTAAAATATTTCAACACACTATTTGCTGAGGGTAAATATCCAAAGGAATGGTGCAAGGGAATCATAATACCACTATTTAAAAAAGGCGATCCTGAAAACCCGGGGAACTATCGTGGAATAACTCTTTTAAGTTGCATCAGTAAGTTGTATACGCATATTCTAAACTCGCGTTTAACAAACTGGGCTGAAAACAATCATGTAATACTTGAGTGTCAAGCAGGTTTCCGTAAAGACTATAGAACTACTGATCATATATTTACATTGTTTGCTATTGTCCAACGATATCTTGCACAAAAGAAAAAACTGTGTGTATCCTTTGTCTATTTTCAAAAGGCCTTTGACACGGTCAAAAGAGGTGTATTATGGAATGTTTTGGTAAAGATAGGCGTCAAAGGAGAAATGTTACAGGCCTTAAGAGCAATGTATCAATCTGTACAGTGTTGTATACGCTCCTCAGCAGGTTTTACTGAGTATTTTGAGTGTTTTCAAGGATTGAAGCAAGGTTGCTTAGCTTCACCTACATTATTTTCCTTCCTAATAAACGAGTTAGCGGTCTATGTCATTGACAAAGGTACTCATGGAATTTAGCTTAATCCTGGCGCTACCGAATTATTTCTGTTAATGTTTGCAGATGATATCGCTCTTCTATCATTTTCGCCTTTAGGTTTACAGCACCAGCTTAACAATCTGCATCACATTGCCGGTAGATCTGGTTTGACAGTAAACTTAGATAAGTAAAAAATCACAGTTTTCCTAAACGGTGGCCACTTTTCAAAAAATGAGCAGTGGTATTATGGTGATGAAAAAAAAAAGGAAGTTGTTAACTCCTATAGATATCTTGGTCTGGAATTTACTACTCGCTTGAGTTTAAATATTGCCACTGAAAATTTAATTACAAAAGCTAAAAAGTGTGTTGTTGAAATATCTAGAACAATGTGGAGACTTGGATGTTCATCTCCAAAGGTGTTCTTCAAACTATTCGATACTAGAGTCGTTCCTATGTTGTTATACGCCGCTGAGATTTGGGGTATTCTTGAATTTAATCAAATAGAAAAGGTCCATCTTTTTGCGTGTTAGCGTTTTTTAAATGTAAGTCTACATACACCAAATTTCTGTGTCTATGGAGAATTGAACCGCTATCCCTTACTTGTCCTAGCTAAAGTGAGATGCATAGCCTTCTGGTTAAGGTTATGCACTTTACCGAATGACAGATTCGCAAGCATTGCATATATGTTGAGATCACTCGATGAAAGAGGGAAAACCACATGGGTTACCCATGTAAAAAACATTCTTTGTACATCTGGTTTTGCCTATGTATGGTTCTCTCAAGGAGTAGCTTTCCTAAAGCTTTCCTAAGTGAATTCAAACAAAGACAAATCGATTTCTTTTCGCAACATTGGTCAGAAAAAATTGAAACAAGACCACGATATAATCTATACACTTCTTTCAAAAGTGCTATAGGACCAGAAAAGTATTTTGATCTATTAATTTCAAGATATATCCGCAATATGTATGTACGATTTAGGCTTGGCGTAACAGAATTGAAAAGCAACAGATATAGATATACTTCAGATGCCCGTTTACTACTGTGTCCATTATGTACACATTCCCCTGAAGACGAAATGCATTTTCTTTTCTTATGTCCTGCATATGATGATCTCAGACATAAATTGCTTACTAGAGTCAATCTAGATCTTTTAAAATTCAAAAAGCTTTCTATCCTAAAGTCTGAATGTGACGATGTTATAATCCAACTGGCAAAGTTTATTTTTTATGCATTCAAACTGAGAAGATCACTGATCAGTGCATGACTGGCTGGTATTAAACAAGGTGATACAACCACAATTGCTACCCCATAACACTTAAATAGGCCGAAGACCTCTGTCTTAACACAATGGATATGATACCTTTTCCGTACCCTCCTAATGACTTTCCTACTT
>CM065714.1:126725351-126742851 GCA_033310375.1 Conus canariensis | reverse complement strand
TGATCACGAGAATGCTAACGCTCCGCCTACGACTCAGTCTTCCCAGGGCAAACCTGCACGGATCGAAAAGGGGTTTCTGGCCTCGTGTGCGAAAGAGTTGCCACGAGGGCTGAACTGGCCACTCGCCTATAAAGGCTAGGACAGTAATATGAACATAATCATATGTACATCCTCGGCGTAATGTGCTTTTTTCTGATGTGACCTGAGCGATGAGACACACCTTTGATGACGAGAGACAGTGTAATCTACAAACTGCACCACAGCTGTCACACATAGCTGCATCATTAAGGCAAGATATAGCAGGGTAAAGTTCGACATCAGACAAAGCACATGCACAGCTGCAGACGGAGTGAGTAACATGTTCACGAGAGGAAAGAGACAAAATACTGTACACGTTTTCCATGCCATTTTCAACTGTACTTCTGCAGAGTTAACAAAGAACCGGTGCAGGAACACGAGCTTTTAGTAACCTTCTTTGACATTTTTTCTTGCTTATTGATGTTTACGGTACGCATACCAGCTGAAAGTCTCAATGATTCTGAAAAGCACTGCTCTAGTCACAGATTCATGACCATGCGGAACGGCAGTCAGTGTCGTTCGTCGGTGCACCGTGAAACAACAAAATGATGACGCCGTCTTTGGTGCAAGCGTACTCGTGGCAACTGTTGTTGAGGGACGTATGGGAGTCTCAACGCCCCGGAGAGGAGTGCCGAGCCATTCTGGCCCCGCAGCTAAGGAGTTACTCTTGCTAGTACCACCACGAACATACTCCAAGTGACTCTACAGCGCAGAGTCTACTGTGGGTGGTAACCTTTTGTCGACCCGACTCTGATAGCTCCCTATGGACTGTAGGTACTGGGACGGTGTCAGGATTGGTCTGAGAATAGTGGGGTATGGAGTGACCGGAAAGAGCGCCATGGAAGCAGCGCCACTCTTAAGGCATGGAATCACAGATGAGTCATCAAGAAAGAAAGAAGACATAGACAACAAAGGACGACTTCACAGCAACAAATAATGTACACGCAAACGCCAGCAGGGTCTTCTTCGGTTAGGAAACAAAACGAAACCTATTTACATTGAAAAGAATAGCCACAAATAATGTCAATAGCACACCCACTCCTCACACACACACACACACACACACACACACACACACACACACACACACACACACTATCTTTCCAGATCGTTCACATAAGAAAAATAAATGCATTAAACAAACAAAAAGATATGTCGTTCAAAGTTAACGTAGTATGCATGTCTTACGTAAGACTATCATTTTATTGGTTGTTGATATGATGAGTTTAAGTACTTCACGTTAAGAAGACGACAACACCTACCACAGGTAAAAAACGTGCATACTGTCCATTGAAAACAAACCCTGTTCAGTTCCACATGTTGGCCAAAGTCCCACAGGCTAACGGCCGCAGGGGCAGTGAACTGTTTGAGGTTTACCGTGTCCAGTGCTCGGCGTTATGGAAGGCGGAGCTAACCATCTCCTTCCGTCGTCTTAACCTTCGCTGAACCGAATCAGACACAGAGAAAGTTTCAGTCAAACCCTAAAAATGCCACGCGACTGGTGATTTGAAGTCACGACCGCCTCTGCAGCCGAACATTCTGATCTTCTGATTGCAAACCCCGGCATGTTCGAACATTGACAAAAGCGTCGCACAAAATACAAGTATTTTCCAGCCGACTTCTTAAGGTTATACATTTGGCATTCTGTGATTTCTCCTCAACGAAGTTCTCAGGTAGAGATGCAGTTTGAAAACAAAGTCCAAGTTTTGTGTTTTCGCTGAACCGTTCAAGCGAAATATACCAACGGTTTCGAAAAGCCATGAGCCGAAATTTTCTTAAGAATATCGTTTTGGAGAACAAAACTATCAACTACTTATTAAAACGCTAATCACATTGCTTTTGCCGTTTACTTACTAGGAATCCTAGAAACCCTAGGCCCACCAGATTGATCAACTGTGTATGGAAGTATGACACTAAGCCCATTTTCCAGACTATACCTACAGTCTAATAGTGTCTTACAATAAATGCTTTCAATTAAACCAGAACACACTTCCATCAGACAGGGCAAAGACACAACACAGGAGAGGTCCAGGGTGTGGCAACAAAGACGAAAAGTCAAGTAAGGCAATCCACCTGCAGATTGTAACACAATTGATCGACGTCAGTAGTAGTTCATCGGTTGGTTTTCGGACTAGTACCGTTCCTGTAGTTGTGGACAACTGACTGACCATTGTCACTGGACGACTGGCCGGTGAATTCAGAGAGGCCAGCGACAGAGCTGAAGGCGGCCAAAGTGCTGTGTACTCCCCTCCGCAGCATCAGGTAGCGAGGACACAGCCACGTCTCCTGGGCCTGGGCGTGGAGGTCTTGAAGCTGCTTGAACAGGTCCTGCAGCTGGTTGAAGACCACCTTCTGCTGGGCCAGGGATGTCTGCCGCTCAGCTAAGGCTTTTTCTAGCTCCTTGTACTTCAGACCTTTCAAACCTGAGGGGCACATGAAACATACCAGACGTGTGTGGAATAAATAATGAACAAGTTGAGTAGCTCTTTTTCCCATGATGAAATTAATTACACGCCCATACCTCTATGGTGCTGCTTACGAACCAAATTGCCTAGCAGAAATGTCAATACAGAGCACACAGAACAAGCAATGACCCCCCCCCCCCCCTATAATGGGTGTCAAGCCGTGGCCTTCAACAGAACCCGTGCGAGTGAGGTTACCTAGGATACAGCAGTGTGTTTAAAATGATAACATGCCCATAGGCTTGGAATACGTTTTTGATATAGACCATGCAAGTCCACGGTGATTTCCACTGGATATTGTTCACAACATATGCAGTGTGGTCGGAATGTTCAGACGCCAGAAACTCAACTTATCACCCACAAATGCAAAGGTGGAATGGGAGAAAGTATATTTTAAAAAATGGTCTAAAGACTGGATGCGCTGATAGTAACAAGCACACTGGAGCAAAAACTAGCTGTATGTGGAGACATTGTATACAGAATCTGTAGGGACGCCTATGGAGTGAAACAACTAAAACTGAAAACACCTCCTCAAAAATCCAAACGCCAGCGGGGTATGTATAGCATCCAAAACAAAAAGAATCTAAAAAAAAAATGAAGGTTGCCTCAGAAGCTGAGAAGAAAGGGTTGGAGAAGCTCTGGGAAGACCTCAAAGCGCAACACACTGCCCTCACCAAAGCAGAATCAGCAGTAAGGAGAAGGAGCAAATAGAAGAAAACCCAAGATTGCTACTTCAAAGACCCCTTCCAGTTTGCCAGGAAACTATTCGAGCAAGCAAAATCTGGGACATTCACAATGGACAAAGAAACTCGTGAGCAGCAGCTCAGGAAACCACATTCCGATCCTTAGAGCGAAGCACCACTTGAAATCCAGGGCTTGGTGCAGCATGGTGTGCCAGACATAAGGTTCAATAACAAACCACCAACAGTGGATGAGATAAAGAAAGTGGTTAAGAAAGCCAGAGCCGAACCTTCGCCTGGGCCAAATGGAATACCATATCTGCTGTATAAGAAAAATCTCAACGTCCTCGACTGGCTCCACAAAATGATAAGACCAGCATGAAGGAACTTGAAGACCAGCGACCAATGGATGATAGCTGATGGAGTGTACATTCCCAAAGAGCAAAACTCGAGTGACACAAACCAGTTTAGACCGATATCACTTCTGAACGTCGAGGGAAAAATCTTCTTCTCTGTCATGACAGCCAGACTGACTAAATACCTTACAGAAATGAGTACTTGGATTTGTCAGTCCAGAAAGGAGGCACCCCAGGCGTCTCTGGCTATGTAGAACATGCCACTATGGTTTGGGAAGCAATCCAAAGAGCTAGGTTAGAGAAGCGGGATCTTGACGTGGTGTGGTTCGATCTGGCAAATGCATATGAATCAGTTCCACACAAGATGATTAAACTGTCCATCGTGATGTATCATGTCCCAAAGAACATCAGAGAAATGCTGAGGAAGTACTTCCATGGCTTCTCAATGAGGTTCTCCGCAAAAGAATACACAACAGACTGGATCAATCTGGAAATTGGTATAGCAGTGGGCTGTGCAATTCCTCCAGTACTGTTTGGAATAAAAGTAGAATCTGAAAACAATGGGCAAGAAACCAATATAACTTCGTGGCAGTTGACACAGAGCCTGACTTTCCGCGATATCTTCATATCAGTTTAAACAGTAACTGACCTCAAATAATAACTTCATAACAGGGTAAACCGTGACTGACCTCCAATGATAACTTCTCAATCCGTTTAAACAGTAACTGACCTCAAATAATAACTTCATAACAGGGTAAACCGTGACTGACCTCCAACGATAACTTCAATCGGTTTAAACAGTAACTGACCTCAAATAATAACTTCATAACAGGGTAAACCGTGACTGACCTCCAATGATAACTTCTCAATCCGTTTAAAACAGTAACTGACCTCAAACTATATCGTCAAAGCAGCTTAAACGGTTACTGATTGCTAACTGTAATTTCACAGCAGGTTAAACAGTGACTAACCTTGTGCAATAAGTTCACATCAGTTTAAACGGTTCGGTTCAATTCAATTCACAGCAGCTTAAACGGCAACTGACACAACATGAAACATTTCAAGGCCGTTCAAGGAGTGACTGACATTCCACGATAGCTTCATGCCAGTTCATATAATGATTCTTCCACAATAAACTTAAAAAGACTTTGCACAGTAACTGACCTTTCAGAATGACGTCATACCACTGTGCACAGTGGGTGACCTTTTAGAATAATTTCAGACCACTTTATATTGAGACTGACCTTCCAAAATGACTTCGTAGCGATTCAGCGCCTGCCTGTTGGCACTGAAGGCCCGGCAGTTTTCCAGCAGGCGATTGATCACCCCACGGCGGGAGGTCTTGACGTTGTTACCCTGGTCCGTGGCGCCGTACCACTTGTGCTGCAGTGAGCCGGCCAGTTCGTTGACGTCGTTCACCATGTCCCTCAGCATGATGTAACTGAAGGGGAAGCAGCAACCCCCGGCCTCTTCGTGTCTGTAGGGAGTTAGAGAACTTGCGAATTCATCAGGCTTCTCTACACGATAGTCCCTTTCTGTTCTGATCCCTTCCCATCTGCTTGCTCCTCCGTTACGTTAAAAAGATACAAAACAAAACAAAACAATAACAAAAAGCTGAACAATTATTTCTGCTTCCCCAGTATTCAAGCACCCAGATTTGTCACACAAATATCTTTTCATGACCTTTCGTAGAACATATGAAAACGTTCCTGAGAATTCTTCAAAATGTTTTCTGGATTTCAACTTATTGCCATTCTTATGTTATATTACCCTGGCTCGTTTTTGATTCTCGCACACCCCAAAATTGTTCACACACACACACACACACACACACACACACACACAACACACATCACATACACACACGCACGCACGCACGCGCGCGCGCGCGCGCGCGCGCACACACACACACACACAACACACACACACACACACACAACACACACACACACACACACACACACACACACACACACACACTGACAGAGTCTCTTAACAAATGTTGATTACATGTCAGTATGTATGAAATCCAAATGATAACAACAGAAGATTTTCAAGCCACAGCGTTAGGGGCCTTTCTGATTAGCTGCACAGAAATCTAGGGAAACATTTTTGATTAGCCTTTTTGTGAAGTGATAGTGCATCTGTTTGATCGGAAAAAGTTATAGTTTAAGCTGGAAAGACAAAAAGTTTATGTTTTCACTGTAGCGTGAGGGGAATCTGTTCGGTCTGACGGACCAGCACTGGACGGGAGCCCAACGGTTTTAACCATTTGCGGATCGTGGTTTTCATGAACACACAGAAGATGCGCATATTTTTTTTTATGTTAACCATGTGCTTGCGCATTCTACAAGACACACAAACTCACATAGTTTGTTCACATGATGAGAGATACAGAAACACGCATAAATACACAAGAAAGTAATTAAGCAAATGTGTGAATACGTGAGTGAATAAGTATACAAACAGGCAATTAAATAAGCAAACAGGCCCGATTTTCGGTGGATACGTAGTTCGTGCACGAAGGGGGGTCTCTGATATGTCAAGCATCGCACTCGTCTGTAGGTTTGTCAGACGATATTATGACACTGTCTGATCTTTGGGTTTCAACTGTCTGCTCCGCTTGACACAAAAACCAGGACAA
The DNA here is from genome assembly GCA_033310375.1 of Conus canariensis. NCBI lineage: Eukaryota > Metazoa > Mollusca > Gastropoda > Neogastropoda > Conidae > Conus > Conus canariensis. Next base: position 126,736,631 of record CM065714.1, on the reverse strand, counting down.
GAATCACACCAATACACTTTGCCACGGTCAAGTCTGGTAATAGATCCGAAACAGCAGTTTGGGTGGATTTGCAAAGAAGAAAGAGCAGAAGCTCAGCACATTTCTTTCTACTTTCCACGCGTACATTTGACGATCTGATATCCCGATCCCAGTCAGCGAGAGTACTGTGGTACTGTCACTTTCAACAGGTGGCAAGGTTTGTCGAGGATAAACAAAATAATGGGCGTAAATCTGGATTTACTTTTGAACGGCAGCTCCGTAATTTAACAGTTAAAATACAAAAAAGGACACACACACACACACACACACACACACACACACACACACACACACACCCCACACACACACACCTCAGTCTCCCCCCTCCCCTCCCTTCCACATGCGCACTTCACTTAACAACACTTTCAGACCGACATACTTGATTTTCCGAGTCGGTTCGTCATTATAAACCAAAGTTAACGTGACTGTGCGATTTCAAACATGCGTCATCAGTAATTCAGTAGTTCGCCGTAAGAAGACTGTATAATGAAGCGGTTCTGATGCCAAGTTCAGCTGTGCTATATTGTGCTGTATTAGGCCGAAAGAAGAGGGAACGGGTGGGAGGGGGGGGGGGACTAGGTAGATGTGAGCGTGGTGGAGGTGGTGGTAGAAATGAAGGCTTCTCTTCTTTCCTTAAGATCTCTCCTGGCTTCAAGGCCTATACTTTCGTCCCATACTTTCGTCGCCCATACTATTACTGCCATTTTGGGCTTTCGCCGCCTGCTCTTCTTTCTTTCTTTCTTTTTTTTCGCCTTTTCTTTTTGTTTTGCCGCGCTCGACACGTTTCTTTGATGGAGGAACTTTTCACTTTGCACGGCCTATCTTGTAGTCTTTGGACGAGGAATTTGTTTATTCGTATCAGGCGAGTTTTTCTTCGTATTAGAGAGCGTGCACACTGATAGAGCGTGCGCACTGCAACTCATTTTTGCCACGGATCATCCGGTGGATAGAGTAACGTGTGTGCTTACAACCAGAGGAGGGCAAACCCGGATTTTGATTTTTTGATGCTGACGCCTAAGATGAAAGTCCCTCTGGACGCATCCCGGAATCAGAGAGAGTACTGATGATACGCTTTAGCTTGATATTCTTTAATGGAATGGACATCAAACGCTGTCACGTACCATCTATCCTTTAGTGTCATAATCTCCAGTCTTGAAGAGAGGGGAGAGAGAGAGAGAGAGAGAGAGAGAGAGAGAGAGAGAGAGAGAGAGAGAGAGAGAGAGAGAGAGAGAGAATCTACACTAGCAAAAAGCGGTTTTGTTTTGTTTTGTTTTGTTTTGTTCTGTTTTGTTTCTCTGATCCTGTGAAAAATTCCCCACTCGGCGGCAGAAGTAGAGAACACCCTGTAAGCGAGTCGTCATTCAGTGTGAAGCCGACTTCACTGACCGGCTTTCCATCATGATCGTGTTTCAGTCCAGGCTTGCTCCCAGTGTTTGTCATCATGTCGCTCAGGATTAACGGATTAAGTTCATGACATCTCTTTACGAATTTCCTCGATTTTCTCTGTGCTATCAAATCTTGTTTGATTTCAGCTGCAAGGGCAAATCGATTATGCACTGATATCATTTGTTATTGTGTAAACTTCTAGGGGTGTTTAATCTACAGTTTTCAGGTGGCGGCATTTACTTGATTTATCATAAAATGAATGACAGTTTTCTGCAATATGGCAAGAATTATCTATATATGGCCACCTGTATTTAATATTCAGCAAGACCTTTGCCCATGTCTCCTCCTGTGCTCGGTAGACATTGCATTAGATAAGCTTAGTCTGATCTTGATAGCATTCAAGTTAATATTTGTTTCAGAAAATATTGTCTCATACATACATACACACATACATACACAAACGCGCGCGCGCGCGCGCGCGCACACACACACACACACACACACCACACCACACACACATGCAACTGACATAAAAAGTGCAACTGATCACAATTTCTGAGACACTATCAATTTTGTTTTATTGAAAATATAGCTGTAAATGTTAGCTGCAGGTTTAAGGCCTTCAAAATTTGGCGACCTCTTCAGTCAAGCAAAGGCTGGAAAGAACTCATCAATATTCATAACTATGCCAAATTAGCTCGTGCTGTTGTTTCTAATGGCCAACAAAGAGGCAAAGTTACTGCGGACACACACACACACACACACACACACACACACACACACACACACACACACACACACACACACGCTCGCGCTCGCGCGTGCGCGCGCACCCTGCCCCCTTTCCCACCCCCTAAACAGCGTGATCACTCAGATTCACTTTATTACAAACGTGAGTCGGATATGAATCGAACCACTACCTAAAGGGTAAAATCCAAACAGGAGCGTGAGGGTAGAGAGGAGAGAATATGGGGAGGGGAGGGGGAGCAGAGCAAGCTAATTAATCTCCACCCTGGGTTTGGGCCGTGCAGTATGGCGCCTGCCATTTATATCCTGTCTACGTGTATTTTATTATCATCCGAGCGAAATATTTCCACAAGATTTTATTCAGTAACAACTCTCCTAAGGTCAAGGTTTCTTTTTCAAGTTTACAAGAATGCAGGTTTATTGTCTCATTCAGAACAGCAGGAACAAGAGCACGAACTAGTCCAGCCCGCAGTGGTAAAGAGGTTAGTATCGCGGATTCCCGCCTGGGAGGTCGTGTGTTTTATTCCCATCAGAGCCATTCACTTGTGGGATTTTTCTTCCCTGACCGGCTCCTATCCAGAGTTGAGTTTGCTATGGGCTCAATAGGGAAGACTGGAACCACATAGTCAAGTTTCATCCACTTAATGGATGCGTCTCTGAGAGTGCTGCTCAAATTTCCTGACCAACACTGCAGTTTTCGGTATCTCTCGGGCCTGGTTGACGCCAGGATATATTATGAAAGTAATCGTAGGGTACAACCCTGTTATGCAGTCTCAGACCTGAAAGGAAGTTCGTAGCACTATCTTCATCATCCTCATCGTATTCGATCAGCATAAAAAAAACTTGGATCAAATTCTCTGTCCCTTCATGCCCAGCTTTCATGGTGACCTCATCTTTTTAAAATTACCGTTCCACGTCTATGCCGTTGGTTTCATTCTTTCGGGGTCACCGGTTTCGGCAAATTATTGAGGACTGTCGCTGGACGGATGTGGTGGCGCCCTCTTGAGGGACAGCTCACTTACGTTGGTTCCGCAACTAAACAAATATTGTCGTCAGTAGGGGGGCTTAGCACGTGGTGTTATGCGTATGCTGGATCAGAACAGGCGCCACTGAACACCACCGAAGTGATTCGTTAGCAGTGCAGGGCTTCCTCTGGCGGGTTGTCCCATGACGACTTGACACTGCAGGTGTCGGGACTGTGGCGGGACGGGCCATGCCGTGGCTATGAACAGAGAGGCCAGACAGCGCGGCGTGGTTGCAGTGGCACTGTGTGTCAGGGAGGCCAGAGAGAGCGGCGTGGTTGCAGTGGCACTGTGTGTCAGGGAGGCCAGAGAGAGCGGCGTGGTTGCAGTGGCACTGTGTGTCAGGGAGGCCAGAGAGCGCGGCGTGGTTGCAGTGGCACTGTGTGTCAGGGAGGCCAGAGAGAGCGGCGTGGTTGCAGTGGCACTGTGTGTCAGGGAGGCCAGAGAGAGCGGCGTGATGGCAATGGCACTGTGTGTCAGGGAGGCCAGAGAGCGCGGCGTGATGGCAATGGCACTGTGTGTCAGGGAGGCCAGAGAGAGCGGCGTGGTTGCAGTGGCACTGTGTGTCAGGGAGGCCAGAGAGCGCGGCGTGGTGGCAGTGGCACTGTGTGTCAGGGAGGCCAGAGAGCGCGGCGTGATGGCAATGGCACTGTGTGTCAGGGAGGCCAGAGAGAGCGGCGTGATGGCAATAGCACTGTGTGTCAGGGAGGCCAGAGAGAGCGGCGTAGTGGCAGTGGTACTGTGTGTCAGGGAGGCCAGAGAGAGCGGCGTGATGGCAATAGCACTGTGTGTCAGGGAGGCCAGAGAGCGCGGCGTGATGGCAATGGCACTGTGTGTCAGGGAGGCCAGAGAGAGCGGCGTGATGGCAATAGCACTGTGTGTCAGGGAGGCCAGAGAGAGAGCGGCGTGATGGCAATGGCACTGTGTGTCAGGGAGGCCAGAGAGCGCGGCGTGATGGCAATGGCACTGTGTGTCAGGGAGGCCAGAGAGCGCGGCGTGATGGCAGTGGCACTGTGTGTCAGGGAGGCCAGAGAGCGCGGCGTGATGGCAATGGCACTGTGTGTCAGGGAGGCCAGAGAGAGCGGCGTGATGGCAGTGGCACTGTGTGTCAGGGAGGCCAGAGAGAGCGGCGTAGTGGCAGTGGTACTGTGTGTCAGGGAGGCCAGAGAGAGCGGCGTAGTGGCAGTGGCACTGTGTGTCAGGGAGGCCAGAGAGCGCGGCGTGGTTGCAGTGGCACTTTGTGTCAGGGAGGCCAGAGAGAGCGGCGTGGTTGCAGTGGTACTGTGTGTCAGGGAGGCCAGAGAGAGCGGCGTGGTTGCAGTGGTACTGTGTGTCAGGGAGGCCAGAGAGAGCGGCGTGGTTGCAGTGGTACTGTGTGTCAGGGAGGCCAGAGAGCGCGGCGTGATGGCAGTGGTACTGTGTGTCAGGGAGGCCAGAGAGCGCGGCGTAGTGGCAGTGGTACTGTGTGTCAGGGAGGCCAGAGAGAGCGGCGTAGTGGCAGTGGTACTGTGTGTCAGGGAGGCCAGAGAGAGCGGCGTGGTTGCAGTGGCACTGTGTGTCAGGGAGGCCAGAGAGCGCGGCGTGATGGCAATGGCACTGTGTGTCAGGGAGGCCAGAGAGCGCGGCGTGATGGCAATGGCACTGTGTGTCAGGGAGGCCAGAGAGCGCGGCGTGATGGCAATGGCACTGTGTGTCAGGGAGGCCAGAGAGCGCGGCGTGATGGCAATGGCACTGTGTGTCAGGGAGGCCAGAGAGCGCGGCGTGATGGCAATGGCACTGTGTGTCAGGGAGGCCAGAGAGCGCGGCGTGATGGCAATGGCACTGTGTGTCAGGGAGGCCAGAGAGCGCGGCGTGATGGCAATGGCACTGTGTGTCAGGGAGGCCAGAGAGCGCGGCGTGATGGCAATGGCACTGTGTGTCAGGGAGGCCAGACAGCGCGGCGTGATGGCAATGGCACTGTGTGTCAGGGAGGCCAGAGAGCGCGGCGTGATGGCAATGGCACTGTGTGTCAGGGAGGCCAGAGAGAGCGGCTTAGTGGTAATGGCACTGAAGTGGCACGGAAGAGGAAACAGGAAAAAAAAAAAAAAAAAAAGAAGAAAAAGAAAAAGGAGCACGAATTACGGACTTGTTTGACGTTTTCTCGATTTCAAGGTCAACGTCTCTTGACGTGATCGGAATTTGGTTCATTCGAGGCACCGTCCATGTCATAACAACCTCTGGAAAAGTCTCGAATGTCTGTCCGTGCACATCGGGATTTACTACAAGCAGGTATCCATATTGTTATCCACAGATTATAGCCTGTCTGTTTCGCCCCCTCATGTCTTTCCGTCTGACGGCAAGGTGACATGTAGGTTCGTATCCATTACATGTCGGATAGCAGACGGTGTTCATGAAATTTTAACACACCATACAAAAATATACTTCAAGACATTAATTTTATCACAAACAACGCACACACACACACACACACACACACACACACACACACACACACACACACACACACAAAACACATGTATATATAAGAAAAGATACCTCCCCCTCCACCCAAAAAACAAACAAAAAATCAAAAACAAAACAAAAAATAAACAAAAAACAAACAAACAACAACAACAACAGCAACAAAAACAGACGTAGAGGGATGGGGCAAAGGAACGACAGAAGCGGGTAGGGTGAAAAAAAAATGCAAATGCAAACAAAGTACAACTAGTAAAATATGCTTTAGTGCGGCGCGGGTGAAAGTTTTCAGTCAAGCCTTACGTCCATGTCTACTGTGAAGTTAGCACAATTTCAATCAAATACAAAATGCAAATTTGCAGGAAGTGATTGTGTGATGTTTTGGAGAATCTGCAGAGAATATAAGCTGCTGACAGGGACTCCAATGAGAACCTAATGTGGAATTTAGTGAAAAAAAGAAAACCCTACGTCATGGGTTAGATGTACAACCATCTGCATGAGCAGTTTACAGGAGAATCCAAAGTCACAGTTTAAATCGTTACGTTCACACACACACACACACACACACACACACACACACACACACACACACACACACACACACACTAGCACACACACACACACACACAATAGCACACACACACACACACACAAACACATACAAATGCACACAAGCACGCCTCACACACGCACGTACGCACACGCGCGCGCGCGCGCGCGCGCGCGCACACACCACACACACGCACATCATACCTTAACTCAAGATTTTACGCTGGAAGAGGATAGATGTGCACACCCTCGTGTGTGTGTGTGTGTGTGTGTGTGTGTGTGTGTGTGTGTGTGTGTGTGTGTGTGTGTGTGTGTGCGCGCGCGCTCGCGAGCGTATGTGTGTGAGAGTGCGCGCGCGCACGTTAGTGTGTACTGTCCTAACGTTACCTTCCTATTGAATCTCGGAAATAGATACGTACATATACATACATACGTATGCGTGCCCACTTGTACACAAAGGCTACATGCTCAGGCTTTACATACACCGACACACAACCATCCATCCATATGTGTTTGATGGATGGTAAAAGAGAACTGAAATCGCAAGAGCTGTACTCACAGGGTCTCTAGCTCGGTGAAGACGTCCCTGAGGTCCTGAACCCTGTCCTGAAGTTTGTGCATCTCTAGCGTCACCTGTCCAACTTGCTGCCTCAGTTCTTCCTTGTCACCTCGCCCCTGCATCCTCCGGGCACTGTAACATGATTATGATGATTGGAATTTGATGCATCCTTTCCTACATCCGTCGGAAAACTGTAGAGCACTAAGGACTTAGGGGAAAAAGTGTTCGTTTGACTGTAATTTGCGGTATCCTTCCTTACACATTTTCAGGCATTGTATGTCACAGGGGAATAACAACAACACCAAAAAAGTCTTGATTAAAAGTATTTTCTCCTAAAATCATCGGATACTGTGTCACAAGTGTATTAAAGTCTTTATTTAACTGAAATTTGCCGTATATTTCCCTTAAAATTTGCGCTGTGCGGCACCGTGGAATTAAAAGGAAGTCTTTATTCGACAACAGTTTGCACAGTTGGGCACAGTGGCATAAGAGAAAGTCGCACTGCCGAGACAATGTAGTGGGCTGTCATTTGGCACTGCATTATCTTGAATGTCTTTTTGTGTCAGTGTTAATTTTAACCAAACTTCGTCGATAGATAGACAGCGGCCCCAGTGCAATTCCACTAAAATTTGCGGCGAACCATTATTGTGGATCCGGCTCCAGGATTGTTCCGCAAAATTACTATTTCACAAAATTATTACAAGAGTTATTAGGTAAAACCCGTTCAATTTATTTCAACGATACTAGGTCCAAAGACGTACCCCTTGAATTTAGATGCGGATCCGTATCAAACTGTCGATCCGAATTTTTTTTCACATCGCTGATAAGATTATTCCGAATGTTCTACCGCATCTGACCACTGTGAAGTTATTGCTATGAACTGATAATTACCCTGACCTAATATATTTCAATGGAATTGTAAAACTTTCTTAAGATGTAAACACGATGTTTCGTGTTTTCCTATGACTTATCAAAAAAAAAAAAAAAAAGGGGGGAAGTAACTCTTTCCGTCAGCACCAATTTTCACTTCCTGTGGTGGGAAAAAAATTAATGCTTTTGATAATGAACTGACCTACAATGGCGGCAGATCCAGAACCCCCTCCTACAACGTGACCTTGGCGGAGGTCCACCTCTGCTGAGTTTCCTTCAAGCGTTGAATGTGATCCGCAGGGCGCGATCGCCGAGAACTCTGAGCACTGTACTCACAAATTGAATGTCTGAGGGTTGAGCTCCGGCAGCGCCTTTCTTATACATATTACTCCTCTTCAGGTTGGTTCTCTGGTCGTATTTTTCTTCTACGTTTTTTTTTTCTCCCCAGGATTTTGCTGTACTCTTTCTTCCACAGGTGGATACTTGAAAAGGAGACGCGCACTGACAAGCGTGACCCAACGGACTGCTAAACTGTCACGAATGACACTCGATCAGACAACAGCAACTGACCGGGCGGCTGAGCGTTGATTTATGACGGTTCGTACTGCAGTGTTCCCAACAGGAAGTTTATATTACGGGCGAAATGCACCGTGCACTGCCTTGTAGCAGTGGCGTACCCTGCGGACAGCTGGAGATGACAGATGGGTGTAGAGAACTGCTGTTCACGGCTCGTACTGCGGGAAGGGGGCGAGGGATGATGATAAATGAACCAAAATGGTTATTAATGACAGTTGCCAGGGAAGCTCACGGAATTCGTCCCTTCCCGTAGCCCGATACAACAGACAGATCGACAGGCAGACAGACAGACAGATAGACACACACACACACACACAAAAACCCACAAACCACACACAACACACACACACACACACACACACACACACACACCACACACACACCACACTCATTCACTGGCTGCCAGACTGACTCAAACCAATTTGATGGCGGATTAAACTTAAGTTGTACTGACATTTAAGAAAACGTGAAAAGAATGTCAGCATTTTTAAAGAAAAAGAAATGTCACACATGCACAAACACACACACACACACACACACACACACACACACACACAACATACATCACACACAACACGCACACACACACACCACACACACACTCACTCACACATACACACACAGACGTACGCACGCACGCACGCGCGCGCGGGCGCGCGCGCGCGCGCCACACACACCACACACACACACACACACACACACACACACACACACACAGAGAAACAAATCTGACAGTAAAGATCAGAAAAAAGATATTCTCTTGTGCTGTCTTTCTTTTCTTCGTCCGTTCCCATGGACAACATGTCACAGTAAATAACATATGCCAAGGACGTACATTCATGGAATATGTACACACACACACACACACACACACACACACACACACACACACACACACCACCACATCACACACACACAACACACACACCTACACACACTACACATACATGCATGCGCGTACACACTGTAGGCCCATATAAACTATTACGCATAAACATCAGTTCTACATGGCTACATGTATAATTATGGAATACACGGGAGTACAGCGACCATGGGAGTATGAAACAAGCTGACATATTACTCGTACGCTTGTCGGTGTATGTGGGATGAGGAGGGTGGGATGAGGGGGGTGGGATGAGGGGGGTGGGTGCGGGTGGGGTGGTAGAAAAGGAGTGGGAGGGGGAATGAGAAGTCTTGCTCCAAGTGCAAATTAGACGCACAGACAGACAGACTGACAGACAGCATGTGTGTGTGTGTGTGTGTGTGTGTGTGTGTGTGTGTGTGTGTGTGTGTGTGTGTGTGTGTGTGTTAGAAACAGCAGTGACTTAACACAACCTAGTTTTTCATTCAGCTTCTTTCCATTTATGATCCGCTACATCTTTAACGTTAAACAAATTGAATGCGTTCAATGGCTGAAGGCCTGACAGCAAACCTTTTCCACGTATCCTTGCCATTATTCTTCCCCCTTCCCCGTCGTCTTCCCTACACCATAAGAGAGAAAGATTTCCCAGTTGAAGGCGTTGTGTGGCCACACGCCACAATTAGGATTTTGCTCTCAAACACTACATAATACATGTAGGCGTTTTGAGGCCTGTCATAGATTTGAGCTAGCATTTAATCTAAAACTGATAATTGATCAAAAGAAAACTCCCCACCAATCATTTCCCTTGTTTTGGGGGATCCTCACCGCTGAAATCACAAATAATCTTCAATGCATGACCTTCCATTCAGCTGACACATTTCAGGCCTTTGCACTCATCCGTCACCCTATCTGTGCGCCAGCCTCAAACGCACAAAATAATCCCATTCCTTTGATTTTAATCTGTCTGCTTGGAACCTGCCGGCTTGTACCATGATGGCCATATGAAAGAAAATGACGAGAATCACCTTTCAAACACAATAAAAATTCTCAAAACAATCTGATTGCGCCAGTCTACAAATACTCGACTCCTTGCGTAAGGCCTTGGCGCATTAATTTTTGGTGTGCAGCCTGTGCGCACTTCAAACTACCGTTAGGGCCGATAACCCCAACCGTGACACTTTCCCAGCATGGGCGACACCATTATTCTAACATAATGGCTAGGTAGTCTGCACAGTTTATTCACACGGCAACAGCTGTCTGACGACCTTGAAAGATACAGGTGGGAGCTTCTGCGGCCAGCCACAGTGAGATGGAAAAGATATGGAGGAAAAAAACTCACAATACTTCCTACACCACATCTTAGTATGAAAGCAGAAATGACTTCCGCCATAACCTGGTGTAGGTATTTGTCACACCAACAAAGAAATGAATGAAATTGAACGGACAACTGCACGCTGCTCAATATCCAGCAGAATTTCCAGCCAAGTCCTGGCTGTCGCCATTATAGAGCCGAATGCAATAGTTACATTTCGTTTGGAAGGATTGGTCAGTTGCTTTGCTGTCCATCTACTGCCTTCTTCTGTCAGTCTGGCTTGACAAGACTTGTGCGGCATAAGAATGATTTAATGAAAATATCAGTAGCGTTCGAATCGTGGATCTGCTGGGACTACAGGTGCGCGGGCTATGCCTTTTGAATCAATAAATGAACATAAAAATGGATGAATACCTTGCATTCGACTATGTAGGTTTCAAAACGGGGAAGAGAGACAGTTTCTGTCTGTCTTACTATCTGCTGTCTCTCTGTCTGTCTGTCTGGCTGGCTGTGTCTTTATTCACAATAGTTTGCATGGTGTATATATTATGTGTAACTGCTGTTTCTTTCCATTTCCTTTCCTGAGAATCCTGCTTATATACTGTACTGCGAGTGTCAACCCTTCAGTATGGGCTATAGCCTTAATATGAATAGATTATTCGTATTCTCTCTCTCTCTCTCTCTCTCTCTCTCTCTCTCTCTCTCTCTCTCTCTAACAAAACAAAAGTAAACTTGAAAAACTATCAGTCATTATCTGCCTGAAGCTGATAAAACGTGCCCGCTTTGTGTGTGTGTGTGTGTGTGTGTGTGTTGTGTGTGTGTGTGTGTCGTGCGCGTGCGTGCGTGCGTGCGTGCGTGGTGTGTGTGTGTGTGTGTGTGTGTGTGTGTGACAGAGAGAGAA
>CM065714.1:126710351-126715351 GCA_033310375.1 Conus canariensis | reverse complement strand
ACCACAACCACAACAATAACGATAACAGTAACAACAGCAAGAACAATGACAACAACAACGACGACAACAACACCAACAACAACAGCAGCAGCAGCAACAACAACAATACTACTACTACTACTGATGATGATGAAGATGATGATGATGATAAGTTTTCACTTCTATCATTCATTCCTAACTATCAAAGTCGTAAGATAATGACCAAAGATTTGTATAGCTAGTCAAAGATTTGTATAGCTAGTCACTGGCTTGCAGTTTAAAATGACAAAAGAATTGAATAGCTAGTCACCGGCCTGTAGCTGAAGTGCCGGGTGTGATCAACGTCACGTGTGAGCAACAAGTGTACCAGGCACTCGACTCTCATTGAGTCTTGGTCATAGGATCTCCAACAACTCAACAGTCATGCTATACAGGATGTGACGCTTTACCCACGCTCCACTCTGTCACGTTCCGCACTCAGCGCTGACATGCGCTTGGCGTCTCGTCTTTGTACCCTCTCCCTCCCCTCGCTGTGTGTGTGTGTGTGTGTGTGTGTGTGTGTGTGTGTGTGTGTGTGTGTGTGTGGGGTGTGTGTACGTGCGTGCGGTCATGTATGCGCGCGCACACACATGTACAAATGTGACTGAGAAAAGGCACATGTTTACGTGCATCTGCACATGTGTGTTTATGCTCTCTCTCTCTACGTGCATCTGTACATGTGTGTTTATGCTCTCCCGCTCTCTGTTTGTATGTGTTTATACACACAGTATCTATAAATCAGGAGAGAGAGAGAGAGAGAGAGAGAGAGAGAGAGAGAGAGAGAGAGAGAAAGCACGTGTGAATTTGTATACGCACGCTCATTTCACCTCTCAGCACACAGAATGAAATTATCAACTACTTGTTTATTTCTGATACAGTATATTGTGCAATAAAGAACAACAATGAATGTGTGTGTGTGTGTGTGTGTGTGTGTGTGTGTGTGTGTGTGTGTGTGTGGTGTGCGTGAGAGAGAGAGAGAGAGAGAGAGAGAGAGAGAGAGTACGTGAGAGTTTATATACGCTCGATCGTACAGTTAACAACAGGAACACAGAATTAAACAATCAAGTGCTTGTTTCTTTCTGAATATAGTACATTGTGCAATAAACAACAATTGCCAAACAAAAATCAACAAAGATCGCGGCTACCAAACAGCTTGTTTCCCAGTGAATAAAGTAACATAAAATCTATCTGTGTTCGACATTGTGAAAATGACGACAATCTGGGAAGAACGTAAACCTTGAGATGTTTCTGGAATCAAAACACTAAACGTAACACATTTCCATGATTTAAGCACTGAATGTGATGCAAGTCCATGATTGAAACAATGGAATGGATATGAACACAAGGAACTGGAAAAAAACCAGACATCATGCGGAACAATTTTGTAGTGGGGAAAACAAGTGCAGGCTGACATTCTTCCGTCTTTTCTTTAATGACTTGGCAAAGATTAAAGAAAACAAAACAAAAAAAAAAAAAAAAAAAAAGGGGGGGGGGGGGGGGGGGGGGCTGAGGGTAGAAAGAAAATGAGAACAAAAAATTGGGAAACTATATTATAACCCTCCACTAGCAGCTTATGGGAACCATCGTTCTCCATCTTGTAGACAGATGATCCATTGACACTGTCTCTCTATATACATATAATATATATATATATGTATAATATATATATATATCTATATCTATATATATATTCAATTATAAAACAATTCAATCATAAAACAAATATTCAATTATAAAACAAAACATGCTCTTATGTCTTAGATGGAAGAAATAGAGGGAGATAAGCATACATATCTGCAGTGGTAGTTCATTTTGCCTAACTAACTTGAGAGGGTGAATGGGGAATAATAGATGCTTCTCAAAATGAGCCTTCAGCATGCTTATAGTCTCCAAGGGGGAGACAATCTCCAATGGGGAGGAAACTCACTAACATATAACTCCTGGTCAGATACCGATATTTCGAAACCTGATTGTTTCTCCTCAGTGACCGCGGAAAGTGGTAACTTGACTCCTCTGCCTTTTCCGATTTTAAGAAGAATGCTATCCCAGAAAAAGGCTGGTGTGCAATACCGTAGTATGTTTCTGGAGTTTAAAAAAACCAACCAAAGGTACCACCTAAGAAGCAAAAGAAAATCATGACAGAGCAAAACAAGCTACATTTTCTTGTGAAAAGTAGAAAATATAAAGACATAAGAGCAAGTTTTGTTCTATAATTGAATATTTCAGCAGTCATTACAACACCAAGCTGCTCTGTAAGTTGCTGGAATGGTGCTTGGTTACTTATCCTTGGAATTTATTAGTCTATTATAATTTAGTCCCTTGCGGATTCATTCCAAGAACTGGCCCTCAGCACTTGTGTCTTAAAAGGTTATCTTTTTATATTTTCTTCTTTTCACAAGAAAATGTAGCTTGTTTTGCTCTGTCATGATTTTCTTTTGCTTCTTTGGTGGCACCTTTGGTTGGTTTTTTGAAACCCCAGAAACATACTACGGTATTGCACACCAGCCTTTTTCTGGGATAGCATTCTTCTTAAAATCGGAAAAGGCAGAGGAGTCAAGTTACCACTTTCCGCGGTCACTGAGGAGAAACAATCAGGTTTCGAAATATCGGTATCTGACCAGGAGTTATATGTTAGTGAGTTTCCTCCCCATTGGAGATTGTCTCCCCCTTGGAGACTATAAGCTTGTTGAAGGCTCATTTTGAGAAGCGTCTATTATTCCCCATTCACCCTCGCAAGCACATACTGTTAGTTAGGCAGAATGAACTACCACTGCAGATGTGTATGCTTATCTCCCCTCTATTTCTTCAATCTAAGACATAAGAGCAAGTTTTGTTTTATAATTGAATATTTCAGCAGTCATTGCAACACCAAGCTGCTATCTACCCATATATATATATATATATATATATATATACAAACCACACAATGAAAAAGCAAACAAGCAAGTTCTTCTTTCCAACGTTTCGGCTCCGGGACTTCTATATTTTGGTACAACTGAAAAATCAAACAATCCCTGAAAAAAAATATATATACATATCTCACAAAAAAACAAACAAACAAGAAGTTGGCTTTTCGTTATCCCCAATTTTCGGCGAACACACCTCCCTTCCTCAGGAGAATTCATAGGTCTTAAGCTCACACCGGTATTACAAATCATTCTGACAATCACTCGACGAAACAAGGAGGGAGAAGTATGGTAGTGAAAAGCGTGGAAAACAATCTGCAAAATCGGAACGCACACTCACAGGCGTGTGTATATGCTGAATATGCGAATGGTGTGCATTCGCACGAGTGAGTGAGTAAAGTGCGCGAAAGCGACGGAGATGGGATGGGAGGAAAGGGGGGGGGGGGGGGAGAAAGGGAACGAGGGCTGTTACAAAAGTATGCGTGAGTGTGAATGTGCCTATGCTTCTACGTTATGGAATATGGTTTAATAGTAGTAGCAGTAGTAAAAGTAATTATGGAAACAATGATGATGATGATGTGTGTGCTCGTGTGAGTGCGCGCATGAGGTTGTGGGTAAGCACATATACTCGTATATGGGTGTGATTGGGTGTATGAATATAAATAAATGAAAATGAATGTGTGTGTGTGTGTGTGTGTGTGTGTGTGTGTGCGCGCACGCAGATTTTTTTTTCAATTTTCTCTTTTACTACCATGTCTTAAAATTTAGAAGTACGATTTACAGCAGGGCAAAAACATCCCAGTTAAAGCCATTGTCAAATATATTTCAGACAGCCGTACTTATCAAACACAGTATCTTCCCGTAAACAGAAATGGAAGATATCTTTGTCCGAATGAAAGCAAACAATTAACAATGAAGTGAACGAAACGAACGATCCGAAACTTTCACACACACACACACACACACACACACACACACACACACACACACACACACACACACACACACATACGCCCAGCTTCCCCTCCCCTCTCCTTGCAAACACCTGATCAATTACTGGAAGCAAGTTGAAAAGTCAACTGGCATGAAAAGACGGGGTTCTCGACCTAAAAAGAATCGAAAACCTCCACCAAATAGATTTGAGCAAGCGAAAAAGACAAAGGGATTAGACTTGTCAAACGCCTCCGGTGTTGCTGAGAGAGCAAGAGTTGAAGTTCAACCAGAACAGCCGTCTCTTTCGCGTGACAGTGGTGAATGTGTGGCCATCATCAGTGAACTAGTGGACACAACCCCTTTGACAATTGATACGGAACAACAAAACAACAATGAAAACAATAACAACAACATACAACTTCTCAAGAATCAGCTGTTAACGTCTCAATGTAAAATGCACTGAGGCAGCCGGTATATGATCACAGTCACCATTACAAGACAACAGTACCACCACCGCCACCACCACCATCAAGTCTGACGACCACAAGAACGGCAAGAACAACAGCGACAAAGTCATCAACAAAAACGACAACAACGGTAACACGAATAACGAATGACTGTACTACTACACTACTAGGCCCCAACTACTACTGCTGCTGCTGCGGCTACTACATCTACTGCTACTATAGCAACAACAGTGACAAGAACAACTACGACAACAGCAACACTACTACTAATACTATCAACAACAACTACAACAATAATAATGATGATCATAATAATAATAGTAATAATAATAATAACAATAGTAATAATAATAATAACACTCCTAATACAACTGCCACTACTACCTGTGCTGCTGCTGCCGCCACTACGATTAATGATGATGAGGATGTTGATGATAATCATGATGATTCTGTCGAATAAGTCTTGCCAACAATCGATGCGTCTCTTTTCACTTGGTTTCGAATTACCTCATCACTTTTCACCAAATCATATTTTACAAAATAATTGATCACCTACAAATCATGTTTCACCAAATCAGGGTTCAGGTAATCAAGCTATATGTTCATAAAGCAATCGCATTTCACTCAAAAGTCCACATGGACTAGACTCCAGTGCCTTGTGGCGTTTAAAGGCCTA
>CM065714.1:126700351-126705351 GCA_033310375.1 Conus canariensis | reverse complement strand
CAAAGCGTCCCCATTCTCGAACTTCCATCATTTTCCACCCAAAGCGTCCCCATTCTCAGACTTCCATCATTTTCCACCCAAAGCGTCCCCATTCTCAAACTTCCATCATTTTCCACCCAAAGTGTCCCCTTTCTCAGACATCCATCATTTTCCACCCAAAGCGTCCCCTTTCTCAGACTTCCATCATTTTCCACCCAAAGCGTCTCCATTCTCAGACTTCCATCATTTTCCACCCAAAGCGTCTCCATTCTCAGACTTCCATCATTTTCCACCCAAAGTGTCCCAATTCTCAGACATCCATCATTTTCCACCCAAAGCGTCCCCATTCTCAGACTTCCATCATTTTCCACCCACAGCGTCCCCATTCTCAGACTTCCATCATTTTCCACCCAAAGCGTACCCATTCTCAGACTTCCATCATTTTCCACCCAAAGCGTCTCCATTCTCAGACTTCCATCATTTTCCACCCAAAGCGTCTCCATTCTCAGACTTCCATCATTTTCCACCCAAAGCGACCCTTTCTCAGACTTCCATCATTTTCCACCCAGAGCGTCTCCATTCTCAGACTTCCATCATTTTCCACCCAAAGCGTACCCATTCTCAGACTTCCATCATTTTCCACCCAAAGCGTCCCCATTCTCGGACTTCCATCACTTTCCACCCAAAGCGTCTCCATTCTCAGACTTCCATCACTTTCCACCCAAAGCGTCTCCATTCTCAGACTTCCATCATTTTCCACCCAAAGCGTCCCCATTCTCGGACTTCCATCATTTTCCACCCATAGCGTCTCCATTATCAGACTTCCATCATTTTCCACCCAAAGCGTCTCCATTCTCGGACTTCCATCATTTTCCACCCAAAGCGTCCCCATTCTCAGACTTCCATCATTTTCCACCCAAAGCGTCTCCATTCTCAGACTTCCATTATTTTCCACCCAGAGCGTCCCCATTCTCAGACTTCCATCATTTTCCACCCAAAGCGTCCCCATTCTCATACTTCCATCATTTTCCGTTCAAAGCGTCCTCATTCTCAGACTTCCATCATTTTCCACCCAAAGCGTCCCCATTCTCAGACATCCATCATTTTCCATTCAATCGTCCCCATTCTCAGACTTCCATCATTGTCCACCCAAAGCGTCCCCATTCTCAGACTTCCATCATTTTCCACCCAAGGCTTCCCCATTCTCAGACTTCCATCATTTTCCATTCAATCGTCCCCATTCTCAGACATCCATCATTTTCCACCCAAAGCGTCCCCATTCTCAGACTTCCATCATTTTCCATTCAAAGCGTCCCATTCTCAAACTTCCATCATTTTCCATTGAACGCGTCCGCATTCTCAGACATCCATCATTTCCACCCAAAGCGTCTCCATTCTCAGACTTCCATCATTTTCCACCCACAGCGTCTCCATTCTCAGACTTCCATCATTTTCCATTTAAAGCGTCCGCATTCTCAGACATCCATCATTTTCCACCCAAAGTGTCCCCATTCTCAGGCATCCAGCATTTTCCACCCAAAGCGTCTCCATTCTCAAACTTCCATCATTTTCCACCCAAAGTGTCCCCATTCTCAGACTTCCATCATTTTCCACCCAAAGTGTCGCCATTCTCAGACTTCCATCATTTTCCACCCAAAGCGTCCCCATTCTCAGACTTCCATCATTTTCCACCCAGAGCGTCCCATTCTCAGACATCCATCATTTTCCACCCAAAGCGTCCCCATTCTCAGACTTCCGTCATTTTCCACCCAAAGCGTCTCCATTCTCAGACTTCCATCATTTTCCACCCAAAGTGTCCCCATTCTCAGACTTCCATCATTTTCCACCCAGAGCATCTCCATTCTCAGACTTCCATCATTTTCCACCCAAAGCGTCTCCATTCTCAGACTTTCATCATTTTCAACCCAAAGCGTCCCCTTTCTCAGACTTCCATCATTTTCCAACCAGAGCATCCCCATTCTCAGACTCCCATAATTTTTCACCCAAAGCATCCCCATTCTCAGACGTCCATCATTTTCCACCCACAGCGTCCCCATTCTCAGACTTCCATCATTTTCCACCCAAAGCGTCCCCATTCTCGGACTTCCATCATTTTCCACCCAAAGCGTCCCCATTCTCAGACTTCCATCATTTTCCACCCAAAGCGTCCCCATTCTCAGACTTCCATCATTTTCCACCCAAAGTGTCCCTATTCTCAGACTCCATCATTTTCCACCTAAAGCGTCCCCATTCTCAGACTCCCATCATTTTCCGTCCCAATTCAGAAAAAATCAAGTCGTTCAAAATCATTGCTTGTACAAAATAGATTCGTCATGGCCTCGACGTATAGTTGAAAACATTACTTTTGCATAAATAGTATACACAGGTGATGATGATGATGATGATGCTGATTTTGATGAGGAGGAGGAGGAGGAAGAGGAGGAGGAAGATGATGATGATGTTGACGACGATGACGAAGGTGATAATAATGATGATGATGATGATGATGATGATGATGACGACGAGGACGACAACGACGAAGACGATGCTGCTGCTGCTGCTGCTGCTGCTGCTGCTGCTGCTGCTGCTGCTGCTGCTGATGACGATGACGACGACGACGACGACGACGATGATGACGATGATGATGATGATGATGATGATGATGATGATGATGATGATGATGATGATGGCGACGACGAAGACGACGACGTCCGCGACGACGACGATGATAAAGATGAGGATGATGATACGATAGCAACGATGACTCTCGCACATTTTTATTAGATCTTGGGCACACTCATCCACTGTACGCGCTCAAACCACCACACTCACGTCACTCCTGGCCGAGGCAATTCGGCGTGCTCCCTTGGCAGAGACCGCCGCCTTCTTGGCACGCACCGCCTTCTTGACACCACCCCCGGCACTGACAGCAGCCTTGGCCGGCGGCGACTCCTGCTTCGGTCCGCCGGCGGATCCCGAGGCTTGGGACCTGGCCGAGGACCCCCCTGACCACTGACCGCTGTCCAGCGATATTTTGCCGCCTCGCTGAGGCTTCTTGGCAGCGCCTTTGTTGGTGTTTTTGTTGCTGTTGTCGACGTCGTCGTCGTCCCCTCCGTCGTCGCCTTCTGTTAGGGAAGATAAGAGTGCGAGATTTGGTGATGTGTTTAAGGAGCGGAGGGTACAAACGGAAAAAGTAGGTAGGTAACAGTGCGAGGTTTGGTGATGTGTTTAAGAGGCGGAGGGTACAAACAGAAAAATGTGAGTAGATAACGGTGCGTGGTTTTGGGATGTGCTCAAAAACCGGAGGGTGCAAACAGAATAAAGTAACAGCAGCAGCAGTCACAGCAACAGCAACAACAACAATAACAACTACACCAAGAATAAAAACATCAATAATAACAGTAATAGTAGCAATTGCAATGACGTCGATGTTGATTATAATGGTAATGATGATGATGATGATGGTGATGATGACTAGTTAGGTATAAATAGCATAATTATACCAGGAAACTACTTATCGTACATTCATACACTCTTCACTTCTTTTGTTCAGTTTCAGGTACTGACTTACTGTACAGTGTACTGTGTAAACATGACTGGAAAGCAGCAGCACAGTTCAAACTGCTCGTTACAATTAAGGTCTCCACTCGTGTCCCTCGAAAGTAGGCATTGTGTTCAGATTTTGGAAAATGGGAGACAGTTGGGGCAGCAAAAGTCAAGGTTTTCTTTTTGGGTTTTCAGATGAGATGACCGGTATGTGCGGAGAACCGTGGACAGAATAACGAATACAAAACCATCGAAAAAAATAGGATATAACTTGTATTGGCAGCAATATTTCACATGCAGCCAGTGAAGTTATATTCACCAGTGGCTCGAATCTGGCTTTCATTTATTAAGAACAAGATGAGCTGCGCTGTTTTGAATTCGCTGGAACCTTTCTCACCTTCAGAAGCTGGGTACAGGGTGTCGCACCCCGTTTGTTAATGTATACCCTCGCCCTCCTCCTCCTCTTTTCATCTTTTTCTTTCCCAGCCCTTTTCCTATTTGGGTGCTTACAATTAGCACGTGCTTTTTCAGTTACCCTGCACGCAGCTCCTGTGGGATGTCGACATCGCGTAGGTCCTTTCTGATAACACAGAGCATCTTCAGTCAGAAAGCGAGCTCTTCCAAAATCAAGAAGCGCATACTGTTGGACTGAGTGCGCGTTTCATTTGTTTCATAGCTATTGCTGCCCTTTTCGGTTTTTGATCGTATCTGACACAATCTCTTTGACACAACCTCTGAATATGACGATCGGCCTGACTTTGAAAAGCGTCAGAAGAAAGCGCTTGTCAGTGCTTAGCTTTGAGATGAAAGATACTTGCTTTTTGATGTCTAAATGAGCGCTTTGTGGCGCGCTTTTTGCCAGGTCCGCCCTGTCTGTCACACCTAGCACCTGTCCCACAATCTCGCCACACCTGATGAAACCGGTTCCGTAGAAACCTTCAATCATATTCTTGTTCCTGTCAGCCGACTCCTCGCCCCCTTCACCCAACATTTCCCCAAGCCCTCTAACTATTCTGTTCCACCTAAAACCCCTTCCTCATCTCAGACCTCCACACAGACCGGGGCTTAGAACTCTTGATCTGCTTGGTCATGGAGGCCCTTAGTCCCTCTCTCTCTCTCTCTCTCTCTCTCTCTCTCTCTCTCTCTCTCTCTCTCTCCTGCTTGCTCCCCCCTCCCTCCATAGTCCCTGTCCTCTTCTCACCAGTTCCACTTCCGCCCTTCAACCTCACCTTCGGAGGACGGGTAGATGGGCTTCTCCCCTCGTTTCTTCAGGTAGCATATCAGGCCGCCCAGTACGATGAAAGCCACGAAGATGAAGCTGCCCAGCCCCACGGACGCCACCACCACGGTCTTGGAGGTCTTGCTGACTTCAGGGGCCTTGGTGGTGGCCATGGTGTTGTTGTCCTGCGGGAAGACGTAGCCATCCGGGAACTTGATCTTGATGATCAGGGTGGTGTCCTTGGTGCGCTTGAACT
>CM065714.1:126690351-126692851 GCA_033310375.1 Conus canariensis | reverse complement strand
ATATATAATGGATATCGATTCGTTTCACCATAAATAAGATCATTCGGTGTTCGCCTGTCCACCCCTAAAATTTTCTTCAAAGCAAATAAATGGACTGATTCACAGTGAATAACAGCATTATCTAGACCCCACAATTCAGAGCCATACTGCACAATTGGCTGTATCTGAGAATCAAATAATTTCATGAACAAATTAAAAGAATTGCTATTTAACACATACAACCTTTTCAGAAGATAAATCAGAGCACTTTTAGCTCTGCTTGCAAGGTCTTTGCATGCAGCGGTAAAACTCAAGCGCGTGGAGAAGAATATTCCTAAGTATTTATACACATTTACTACAGGCAAAGTCACGCCATTATATAGCCATCTTTCTCTCACACTCAAATAGCCACCCTTCCTAAATACTATAATATTGCTCTTAATCATATTAACTTTAAGCTGAAGAGATGTTGCGGCACGCTGTAAACTATTCAACTGAGTCTGCAAACCTGTAACTGTTTCAGCCATCAAAACAACATCGTCGGCCAACAACAGAATAAACAATTCAAATGCATCTAGCGAAAATCGAGCACCATGTCTTCCATTGTTCATTACTTCAACTGCTAGCTCATTAATGAAAAGAGAAAACAGAACAGGACTGCACGCATCTCCCTGTCTTAAACCAGATGTGCAGGCAATGTAATCTGTTGTCAAAGAACCACATCGAACTCTAGCTTTAACATCATTGTACATGCTCTTAATGCATCTAAATAATTTACCTTTTATGCCATTTTTAAAGAGAACTGGCCAGAGAAGATTTCGATTAATCGTGTCAAATGCTTTTTCGAAATCAATAAATGCAATCATAAAATTTCCGGTTGTAACAAAACTGTTTCTGAATGAGAGCTAGTAAAGAAAACATGTGGTCGACTGTTGAGTATCCTTTCTTAAATCCGGCTTGACACTCACCTGTGATGTTGTTTTCTTCCACCCATTCTTGCAATCTGTTATTTATCACTATACCAAATACTTTACCGCCAACATCGCTCAGAGAAATCCCTCTATAATTGTTTGGATTATTAATATCACCTTTCTTGAAAATAGGTTGAATAACAGATTCAGACCAACTGTCAGGGAATTCACCGTTATCAAACAATTTGTTAAATAATTTGAAGAAAAAATGAACTACTTGATCGTTTGAATTCTTATAGAACTCCGCAATAATACCATCAGGACCAGCTGCTTTACGGTTTTTTAGTTTTCTAAAAGCAAGCAGAATTTCTTCTTTAGAAATTGGACGATTCATGTAGCCTTCCGTTTCATCCTCTACCGAGTCCTCGTTTACCATATTGTCAGTATCTGTATCCAGCAATGCTTTAAAATGTTGAAACCAGGAATCAATAGATATGTTATTTCTAGGCTGTTTTCTTTTGAAAGATGCAATATGGATAACGTCCCAAAATTCTTTTTGGTTTTTCACTGACAATATAAGTTTGTCTAGCAATGCTTGATTGAACTGTTTTCTCTTCCGCTTTAATAAATTTTTGTACTCACGTCTTGAAATAACATATTCATCTTTCTTTTTAGTTACTGAATCTACTTTTTCTTGAGATTTCACTGCACGCCGAAATACCCACAACAATCTTCTAGTGTTTCTTTTACAAAGTTTACATTCTAAATCGAACCATTTACCTGAAGTTCCATTGTTATTAAATGATGTTCGTTTTTTCATGGATTCAGCACTCTCTCTGATACAATCGTTAAAAAAATTCAAAGCATCATTCACATTAACGTCAAGTAAATCAGTTGCAAGACCAATTTTGGTGTGAATTTCTCCACTGCTCAAAATACTGGTATATATATCTGCACACTTCTCATCCCACACAAATTTGTGCATGACATAATCCTTTTCTTGCATACAAAGATCAGGAGATTGAACCTTCGGAAAAACAACACATGCTGTCACTGGCATATGGTCAGAATCAATACGATCAACAACTGATAATTCACAATAGTCAAACAATATCATAAAAAGTTCACGTGAAAAAACAAAATAGTCTGTGACACTGCTCCCAGAATCAGATATAAATGTGTAGCAACCTTCATAGTCGCCTTTGCACATGCCATTCAAAATGCTCAGATCTAATGCAGTGCACATATTCAACAATGATTTCCCATAGTTATTCAGAGTATGGTCATTTGATCGTCGAGTCAAACCATGAGACAAATTATTGAACTGTGGATGAAAATCATTTTTTACAGAATAATCATGAGAAATATCAGAAGTTCTGCTGTTCAAATCACCATTTACAATAACATGCTCGTCATTCTGCAACAGAAAGTCAGTTAAGCATTCTTCAAGCATGCTTATTCCATTGTCAATATCAAAATGAGTGTAGAAAGGAGATCCCTCTGGAGGTATATATGTACAAACATACAAAATATCTTTGTCTAACCCAAATAACCCTTTATCAATCAAAAAGATGCAGCAATTGATATGGTTCAGATTAATACTTTTGATG
>CM065714.1:126680351-126682851 GCA_033310375.1 Conus canariensis | reverse complement strand
ACATCTCCACACAGTGCCAACAGATGACAGTAAAAAATCTGGGATAGCAACAAACCTACCATGACACCGTCTGCACACGTGCGCAACTTCAGTGTCGGCGATCGAAATTTTTTCATCACCCTTTGCCACATGAAGGTGATAAAAACTCCAACAAATCCACCGCACCTCCCTCGAAATGACAATGGCACCCCAGGCGTCGTCCCCTCAGTAGCAACTGTGCCACACGCAGGGCAGCACAGGGCTTGAAGTAGCGAAAGATTCATATGTCATGGCCACCTCCTCCGTGCCAGCGGACCACTCGTGCCAGACTGGCAGCAAAGCCCTCCGACCAGCCACAGCTGGACACACCACACGGAAGTCATCCTCAACTTCATATTTTTGGTCACAGTCGACTACCACGGACGAACCACCACCACATTTTTTACAGAATTGTACAGAATGTTGAGTTACTTTCTCTTGTACTGCGTAAAACGTGGGTTACGAAAGTTCAAGCGATGTGTATTTCTTTTCTTTTTTTGTTTTTGTTTTTGCTAGTACTTTTGGGAGATGGGTGTTGATTGTTCTGTGCTAGATAGTCTGTTAGTATTTTTGTGTTTCGCATCAGCCAGTAGACATCACTGAAGGAATGAATCAAAACATCTTACCATCTTCTGGCCGTCTGCGCCAGTACAAACCAACTGGTAGTTCAAAGTCGTTACTTTCTCATTCTGAAAAAAAAAAAAGAAGCGGAAAACCAAAGTAGCATTTGTGCCAAAACTGTACTTTCAGAATCGTAACATGCAGGTGGGCAGAGAAGCAGAAACACACCCAGACAGACTTACAGAATGACAAGAGGGCCGATCATTTCAGAAATTGAACACACACACACACACACACACACACACACACACACACACACACACACACACACACACACACACACGAATTTTATGAATGATTTCATAAGAAAGTATTGATTGTTTAGGAATGCATGTTTTTTAATCGACATTTTTCATAACGTCTCCTGTTACAGTATTGCGTTACACTAATCATCGCGACTTTTATGGCGATAACACTGTTTATCATCATCATCATCACCATCATCATCATCATAATCATCACCATCATCATCATCATCATCATCATCATCGTCATCTTCTTTTTCTTCTTCCATTTCTGCGTCGTCCTTCTTCTTCTTCTTCATCGTCATCTTCTTCTTCACACACATAGACACAGAGACAAAGAGACAGACACAGACACACAGACACAGACACGCACACACACACACACACACACACACATACAGACAGGTAGACAGACAGACAGACAGACAGACAGACATACACACACACACACTCACACACACACACACTCCCCCCCCCCCCCCCCCCCCACACACACACATACACGCACAAACCCCGAACTTCCTTAGCTCCATAACCGAGTGTCATCAGAGCGGCGCATGGAATCAGTCGACCATCTCAGAAAAAAAACAACAAGCAAACTGAGTTGACAGTGTTTACAAGACTTCATCAGCACACAGTTCCAGCGTACCCATCGTCTATAGGTGAACTCCAGGTCCATCAGGCGGGCCAGCACCACCTGGTAGTCCCCGCCAGAGGCCGTGTCCTCGATCAGGCTCAGGGAGGACGCAAACACGGGAAAGGCTATGGACTCCTTGTTGATATCCTTGTTGCCCTTGAAGTCCAGAGTCCACGTCACGCCCGACTCCGCCGTGATGTTGAGAACCACGAACCCTGCACACGAGAGGGCATACAAACAACCATGCGGAGGGCGGGTGACACGAGGATTAGGTTAGTGAAAGGGCTTGTTGACACAGCAATGTTTCCATGTGGAATGTGAATACCAATTGTAAAAGAGACCGAAACCGTTTAGAGCAGTGACAGAGCTGTGTGTGTGTGTGTGTGTGTGTGTGTGTGTGTGTGTGTGTGTGTGTGTGTGTGTGTTGTGTGTGTGTGTGTGTGTGAGAGAGAGAGAGAGAGAGAGAGAGAGAGAGAGAGAGAGGGGAGAGAGACAGAGACAGAGACAGAGACGGAGAGTGTGTGCGTGTGTGTGCGCGTAAGTGTGCGTGCGTGGGTGCATGCGTACGTGCATGCGTGCGCGCGCGCGCGCGTGCGTGTGTGAGAGACAAGACAAATTCTTTATCATCGAGGGTAATAGATAAGCAAGTTCATGCTTTTTCACATCCAGCCCTCATGCTTTTTTACAGAGAGAGAGAGAGAGAGAGAGAGAGAGAGAGAGAGAGAGAGAGAGGAGAGAGAGAATGTGTGTGTGCGTGCGCACGTGTGTGCGTGCGTGTAAACGCGCGCGCGCGCGCGCGTGCGTGTATGTGTGTGTGTGTGTGTGAGAGAGAGAGAGAGAGAGAGAGAGTGTGCGTGCGTAGATGTGTGCGTGCGTGCGTGCGTGCGTGTGTGTGTGTGTGTGTGTGTGTGTGTGTGTGTGTGTGTGTGTGTGTGTGTTCTAAGGTACTTTGTAGGATAAAACACCCACGGTAAAATCT
>CM065714.1:126662851-126675351 GCA_033310375.1 Conus canariensis | reverse complement strand
TAACTGTTAATGGATGAACTTTTGAATGTTGTGAAGATATGTGTGTTTGTTAAAAGTTTTGTAAGTCTTAGTCACTAGTCATACTTAGTCCCTTAACGGGGCAAGGATCGGATGAAAAAAGCATGTGTTTGCTTATCTGTTACCCTTGGAAATAAAGATTATCATCATCATCATCATCATCATCATCATCATCATCATCATCATCTCTCTCTCTCTCTCTCTCTCTCTCTCTCTCTCTCTCTCTCTCTCTGCGTGTGTGTAAGCCCATTTGGCGAAAGCATGAATTTTATGAAATGTGTCTCTTTGGGAAAAGATTACCAGCTTTCTTTAACTTCCATTTTATCTATCTATCTATCTATCTATCTATCTATCTATCTATCTATCTATCTATCTATCTATCTGTCTGGTCATCTATCTGTCTGTCTGTCTGTGTGTCTATCTATCCATTTCTCTCTCTCTCTCCCTCTCTCTCTCTTTGTCTTTCTGTAATTCTCTCTGTCTGTCTCTGTCTATGTCTCTGTCTCTGGCTGTCTCTCTGTCCCTGTCTGTCTCTCTCTCTGCGTGTGTGTTTTGAGAAAGCATGAATTTTGTTAAATGTGTCTCTTTGGGAAAAGATTACCAGCTTGCTTTGATCTCCATTTCATTCATCTGTCTATCTATATCTATCTATCCGTCTATCTATCTATCTATCTATACTATCTATCTATCTATCTATCTATCTATCTATTACGTGGTTAGATATACTGACCAGTAATTCATTTTCTTTCAGTCAACCTACCTTTCGGCTCAGTCTCCTTGACGCTGACTGGATCAAAACCGCCGGTCGGTCCGCACGTGTCTGCAACAGACAGGAAGGGATGGCAAAGCTGGCCTGGTATCGGCCTTCACCACGATAACATCTGGACACGTTTTTTTTGCCGGCAGCACACTGGCCATTCGATTCTAACTCATTCGTAAAGAGTGAAGAAGCTCCGTGGTGCATTCCATGCCATGTACCACTCACGATGAAACATGTTCTTTCAGAGTGTTGGGACTTGCATGTTGTGAGACACAAACATTTTACAACAGACTCCATGAAAACCTCGCTCAGAGATGTTCCACCTGATGTGATCTTTGACTTTCAGAGGGAAACTAACATTTTTCATCTGACCTGAGATTTTAGAGTAGAAAGATTTTTAACAAAATTTCGGGTGTGTTTTTAGAAGGTGTATTTTAAAGGGTTGTGTGAACGAATGACTTGTGGTTGACTTCAACGCGGTGACAGCCCTGACATGACCCATTGCAGTCAGCCGGGCTATAAGCAACATTACCTTACCTAACCTGGACAACAACAGCAAAAACAGTCATAGCGATAATAGAATCGATGGCCACCATCACCACGCACGCAATGATAGTGATGTTGATATGAATAATTGTATGATCTTGATATTTAGAATAACTAGCATTTGCCCGGGCTCGTCCGGTTCGTGACCCACGCACCATATCTCTCTACCCCCCCCCCCCTCCTTCTCCGCTTGTCAATTTCTGTCTGTCTGCATGCAAAGCACCACCCCAAAATAAACTCCAGGAATGATAGAGCAGAAGAGTGCCCAGGATAGAGGGGAAGAGGGGTAAGGGAGAAGAAGAAGAAAGCAACTGGTGGCACAGTGAAGTGATTGATGGGTCGGGTCAGATCGCCATTTTGTTTCACAGGCAGAGCCAGCACACGGGTAGAGCCAGCGCTGTGATCGGGTTGAACGAGCGCTGAGAAGCTTCGCAAATGCGCAGCACCGCATCAGTGTCGTCGTCCGACTAACTAACTGAGGTTTATACACGTCAGAGTTTGGGGTTACACCAAAGGTCAAAGTGATAACAACGCCGTTGGAATGGATGAAAATCGCCTTCTCTGTGAAAAAGATTTTTGAATGAGAAAAAGACGATTTTATTCTGGGCTTTGGGGGTCAGTAGATTAGTTCGATTTTATTCTGGGCTTTGGGGGTCAGTAGATTAGTTCGATTTTATTCTGGGCTTTGGGGGTCAGTAGATTAGTTCGATTTTATTCTGGGCTTTGGGGGTCAGTAGATTAGTTCGATTTTATTCTGGGCTTTGGGGGTCAGTAGATTAGTTCGATTTTATTCTGGGCTTTGGGGGTCAGTAGATTAGTTCGATTTTATTCTGGGCTTTGGGGGTCAGTAGATTAGTTCGATTTTATTCTGGGCTTTGGGGGTCAGTAGATTAGTTCGATGTCAGATGTCAGCAAGGATAGTGGAATTATGCATGGCTTGTGAACTTGTTGTGTTTCTATGCCATTGGCAGACGACAAGGATTTAGGACTGAAAAGTCTTACACACGACAGAAAAATGAAGGGTCATGTGAATCGCGCTGTAACATAAAAAGAAGCAGACATTGGATCTGTCTCCAGGTCAGGCATGATATGGGTCAAAGACTAGACTGTGCGATGAATATGTTTTGGTTATAGCTGATCGTCTGAAAAAAAAGCCAGGTATAGGTCTGAGTTTGATAGAGAATATACATCATTTTAGGTCTAATCTGCAACCGTGGACTCGAACCTAATAACTCAAATTCGGTGATATTAAGGGTCAAAAAGTTCGCTTCTGACGTTAACTGGATTCCAAAGATCACGTGCATTTAACTGCAGGCCGGTGCGTTCAGCCATTTTGACGTCATGCTGTCACAAAAATCTTCCATAAACACGATCATACGGATGGCTTATATATATATATATGTACATAACAAGTGTAACTAGTGTCCCACACGAGAACAGAGAAAGAAGTCCCGACCACATGGTACCAATTGCACCCGATTATGAAGAAAACCACATCAATAAAGCAAGTTCATTAAATCAAGGGGAGGAAAAATGATAAGAATCAAATAAAATAATGACATATGAAATGAGGGAATTGAACCTCTTTCCCCGGGCAGAGAACACATGTGCTATCTGTTGCTGAGCGCACCATCTTCATTGCTGAGAATGGAAAAAAAGAAATAGCAAATGTACATGAGCAACATGTTGACTGTCAACTTGTGTCTATTGTTGTTTGAACAAGGACAGTGCAATAATGTGATAATATAGGGAGAAATGAGTTTGGTTTTTTTTTATTCCAGTAAAACAAAAATAATAGTAAGAAAAAGATGGCCCACACGGGGATCGAAGGAGCAAGTCCGCCTGATCAACATAGCGCTTTAGCCAACTGATCCCCTAGGTTCGCTTTTCTTTGTAGACTATCCCGGGAAGTTCGTAATTCTTTCGGCTCCCTCGCCAAAAGAAACTAGTTCACAAAGAAGGCTACTCGGCAAAGAAGGAACCTGAAACTGGAAGACATTCACCAGAAACCCTGGCAATAAACACGACAAATAAGTAATCTTTAGTGTTGTTTTTGTCAACAAAAAATGATAGGTAGGCACTCGAGGTCTGACCAGCGCGTTGGGCTAATGCGTAGGTCAGACATCCGCTAAGTCGTAGCCACGAGACCCTCTTCTTCAATAGTCTCATCTTAGTTGTTAATTCATTTATCCATCAGCTTCAAATCATGCGTTGTGTGGTCTCAAAACTTAGCGGATGTGGTGTAGCGTATATGGACTAGTCCGCACGCAGTGACGCCTCCTTGATGAAACTGAAACTGAAACGACGGGCGATTGCTGGCCATTAACCTTGGGGGTGATGGTTGTACATGAGAACTGAGAACGTCGTCGTCTGCTCTCATGACTTCCACCCCCCATCTCCCCCTCCCCTCTGCCTTACTCGTTACACTGCTTCATTCAGCTTTGGGAGAGTATGGTTTATAAACTTCACACAGCCAGTGTAAAAGGTCATAGAAAACACTTCATTGGAAATTTTCAACCAGAAGAAGAGGATTTTTAGGCCCAAATCACTCATCCCTCACGTACTCCAGCCCGCTCCCCCTAAAATAAAGAAAACGAACACAACACTAAATGGCTATGTGAATGGATTCAAGAGCTACCCGCGCACGAAGTTTGAAGTCAAACCACACAACGGTTCAGGAGGATATATGGATTTCATATTGAGGCTGAAAATTCTTTTCTAGATAATACTAATGTAGCAGTAACATAATTGGAGTGACAGCCACAGCAGCAGCTAATACAACTGAACACTATTACTATTACCACTATCACCTCTACCACCACCACCACCACCACCACCACTACTACTACTACTACTACTACTATTACTACTACTACTACTACTACTGCTGCTGCTGCTGCTGTTGCTGCTGCTGTTGCTGCTTTGCTGCTACTACTAGTGGGAAGTTTACATTGAAAAACCCTGAAAAAAAGTGTCATGACTGAAAATACATCACTACCTCCATTCCTGAAGAAAGTGTATGCCAGGCACTCAGCTTCGAATCGGTTACTTTGCAACATGTGAACGTTCATATCCTACAAACATTACAAATAGAATCTCCCCGTCTATGGCCTTAGTGTGGTTCTGTCGGAGTCACCGGTATCGGCAAATTCATGGGGACTGTCGTTGGGCGGACCTGGTGGCGCCCTCCGGAGGGAGAGCTCACCCCGCCGGCTCCGCGACATAGCAATTATTGTGGTCAGTAGGGAGCGTATTAGGTGGATTCCCGCGTATGTTGATCAGCACAGGCACCACTGAACACCACCGAAGTGACTGGGCAGCAGTGCAGTGCCTCCTCTGATGGGTTGCCTCATGACAACTTGACATTGGCCGCTCTCTGTGGATTGGCGGTGCCGAGGTTCTAACGGGTCCGATCAGAGCTGTGGATGTGGATAAGGGGTCGGAGTGAGCGGCGTGGGTTCAATGCCACTGAGGTGGCACTGAAGATGGGACAGAAAAAAAAAATTACGGACAGAAAATGTTAAGAAAAAGTGGACTCACTGGCAAACCTGTACTACTGTGGTGCTATAGATTAGGCCAGAATGTTGAACAGCTAAGGACACATTGACAGATGTGTGGCATTGTGGTGCTATTTAATCTGAATACTAGAATAAACGTGGGCTTGCTGACAAACTTGAACGCTTCGTGCTTGGTAAATTTATCCCAAATTTTGGAACATAAACACGTGTATGGTGTCACACAGTTAGTCTAAATATCAACACAAAAGGTGACTCACTGACAAATTTGTAGTTTTGTCGTGCTACAGATATATCCCCACTACAGCAACAAAAGCAACCCCACTAAAAAAACTTATTTTACGGCACTAATAGAGCTAAACTGAATGTTAGAACAAAAGTAGGCGAACTGATAGATTTATAATTTTATGGCGCTATAGCTTTAGCCATACCTTGAAATAAAAGTGGGAATGCCGAAACACACACACACACACACACACACACACACACACACACACACACACACACACACACACACACACACCCCACTCACACACTCACACACACACGCGTGCTCTAAATTCTACCCTGTGCGCAGGATTGAAGATGTCAAGGACGATGCCAGGACTAGGTAAGTTCCGATGTTGATTCTGGACCATATGCTTTAGCAAAAGGAAGAAATGAGATAGATGGTGTGGGAGTGTTAATGGAAGGAAGGACAGGAAGAAGGAGGGGGGGGGGGGGGGGCAGGGTACGAGGGGCTGGGACCTCTCAGATAGAAGTGCTTTCATAGTGATGGCAGTTCCATGTTGCACGTGCTCTTCACCTGTGTCTGAATGGTCTGCCTGACACCACATTTGAAAAGACTGTCATCTCCTTGGACTTAATATTAATCTCGCGTGCACTGCATGGTCAGAAAAAGATGTCAGGTCCGATAAGACATGGGGGGGGGGGGGGGGGGGGGGGGGGGGGGAGGAGGAGAATAATTGAGGTAGCTGACATTCTTCGTATGTACAGTTATTAACAATTTTATTACTGATTTTCTTGTTGCTACCGTTATGAACATTAGAGTCACTGTCATGGTGACTAGGATACTTGATTTCAATTAAAGCTGTTCTTGTGAAACCAGCCAACCAACCAACCAACCAACCAACCAGCCAACCAACCACTTGAGCAACAACCACATCCACATGAAATCGTATATCCGAAAACGGGATGCGGCTGCCCGTGTGGCCAGGTTAATACAAAAGAGCCACACACACAGGTCTCTCACCCAGTGAAACGCAGTCACTGACCTGCATTCTGTTGTGAGGGTAAGGACAGGAATGTTCTACTGAAGAACGCTAACAACGCAAACAATTCAACGATAACACAACATTCTCCATAGCCGTGTATCATTTCACAGTTTTCCTTCGATGCAGATGATGACAAAACAAACCAGCACTGGAACTCATGCGGAATCGATCACGAAGAATTTAGGAATTCTCTTATGAGCAGACAGTGCGTGCATCTATAGTGTCACTATGGGCCCATGAGAAGAAAACGAAGCAGACTATAGCGTACTAAGGACAGAACAAAATACAAACAAACACACAGAACGCGGATACAGTATGCAGATTTTATACACAAGACCAAACTTACAAGTACATCTGCGGCTCGTTCACACATTGCATGCAACACTCACAAATACACACAACGATATTCTCCCGACAGCAGTCAGCATGAAAATCAAGAAGATGTGTAACTGAAAAAAAGTCTAAACAAGTTGGGTATTTTTTGCTCCCATAAGAAAACCTAACACAGAGTAACTTGTATTCAAGACCGGCACAGCCTTTTAAACTTGAATAAAGTCAGACAAATACATAGACAAACAATCTAATAGTGGGGGAAAAAACAAGCGCAGGCCAACAACTGAACTATCTTCATAGTAATGACTTGGCAAAGATTTGGACTTAAGGAGGGGGGTGGGGGAGGGCGGAATTTGAAGATGGAGAAACTGGGAACATGAAATTAAGAAAATATGTTACAGATATGAAAACTCTTCACTAGCTGCATAAGGGAACCATCGCAATCCCTTTTGAAGGCAAATATATTTGTAGTGCCTGCTCCGAGGCCTTTCGTCCGCTGGGTCGGACTCATCAGGGAGACACGGCTGGTTGTGTCTGCGCTCCTGGCGTCAAATAGAGACACACCACAGTCCATAATACTGTGGTGTTCTCACCACCAAGGGTGCAAAAAAGAATCCAATAGCACCCCCAAAGCAGCCAGCGAAGAGTAGTAAATGAAACTAAACGAAAGTGTGGGGAGGAAAAAAGTTGCTGAAAAACTAGAGACATTATGCAAATAGTATAAAATGTAAGGGACAATTTTTGAGCCTACGCCTGAGGATCCACCCAAAGATGCAAGGGAGATCAAAAGACAAACACACAGAAACAAATACAAATAACCTCAATTTAATCAAAACAAAATCGGAAATGAAATGAGGCAGGGAACAGTAAACGATAAACAGTAAACAAGTTGGGTATTTTTTGCTCCCATAAGAAAACCTAACACAGAGTAACTTGTATTCAAGACCGGCACAGCCTTTTAAACTTGAATAAAGTCAGACAAATACATAGACAAACAATCTAATAGTGGGGGAAAAAACAAGCGCAGGCCAACAACTGAACTATCTTCATAGTAATGACTTGGCAAAGATTTGGACTTAAGGAGGGGGGTGGGGGGAGGGCGGAATTTGAAGATGGAGAAACTGGGAACATGAAATTAAGAAAATATGTTACAGATATGAAAACTCTTCACTAGCTGCATAAGGGAACCATCGCAATCCCTTTTGAAGGCAAATATATTTGTAGTGCCTGCTCCGAGGCCTTTCGTCCGCTGGGTCGGACTCATCAGGGAGACACGGCTGGTTGTGTCTGCGCTCCTGGCGTCAAATAGAGACACACCACAGTCCATAATACTGTGGTGTTCTCACCACCAAGGGTGCAAAAAAGAATCCAATAGCACCCCCAAAGCAGCCAGCGAAGAGTAGTAAATGAAACTAAACGAAAGTGTGGGGAGGAAAAAAGTTGCTGAAAAACTAGAGACATTATGCAAATAGTATAAAATGTAAGGGACAATTTTTGAGCCTACGCCTGAGGATCCACCCAAAGATGCAAGGGAGATCAAAAGACAAACACACAGAAACAAATACAAATAACCTCAATTTAATCAAAACAAAATCGGAAATGAAATGAGGCAGGGAACAGTAAACGATAAACAGTAAACAAGTTATATACAAGTTTTATACTATTTGCATAATGTCTCTAGTTTTTCAGCAACTTTTTTCCTCCCCACACTTTCGTTTAGTTTCATTTACTACTCTTCGCTGGCTGCTTTGGGGGTGCTATTGGATTCTTTTTTGCACCCTTGGTGGTGAGAACACCACAGTATTATGGACTGTGGTGTGTCTCTATTTGACGCCAGGAGCGCAGACACAACCAGCCGTGTCTCCCTGATGAGTCCGACCCAGCGGACGAAAGGCCTCGGAGCAGGCAATACAAATATATTGCCTTCAAAAGGGATTGCGATGGTTCCCTTATGCAGCTAGTGAAGAGTTTTCATATCTGTAACATATTTTCTTAATTTCATGTTCCCAGTTTCTCCATCTTCAAATTCCGCCCTCCCCCCCCCCCCCCCCCCCCCCCCTCCTTAAGTCCAAATCTTTGCCAAGTCATTACTATGAAGATAGTTCAGTTGTTGGCCTGCGCTTGTTTTTTCCCCCACTATTAGATTGTTTGTCTATGTATTTGTCTGACTTTATTCAAGTTTAAAAGGCTGTGCCGGTCTTGAATACAAGTTACTCTGTGTTAGGTTTTCTTATGGGAGCAAAAAATACCCAACTTGTTTACTGTTTATCGTTTACTGTTCCCTGCCTCATTTCATTTCCGATTCTGAAAAAAAGTCATTTATATATTCTGCATTGTACATACAATTTGGGACACCTTGTTTTATGTGTTTAACTGGATTTTGCCTTTCTCACCAGACGTTGTCATCTTCTGTGTTCAGTAGCAAACACTGACGCTGGTCTTTTATTGAAGTGTCGGTGTGTGGTTAGATTGTGTTCTTTACAGAACCGGTCTGCTTAGGAGTGAAGGATCATTGTCTCGCCCTCTTATTGACCTTCCAGTATGAAGTTAGACTGAACACGTCGGTGAACCAGTCTGCCTGGGAGTGAAGCATTATTGCCTTGACCTCTTCTTGATCTCTTAGTATGGAGTTAGATTAAACACTAAAAAAAAACAAAAAAAAAAAACAACCCAAACAAACAAAAAAAAAAAACAGCAGGCAAAGCAAAACAAATAAAAAACAAAGCAAAACAAAAAAAACACGCCCCCACCCCCCAAAAAAAAAACAACAAAAAAACAAAAACAAACAAACAACAACAACAACAACAAAAACCCAATCGGCCTAAGAACGAAAAATTGCCCTGGCCTATTTTTGACCTTTCAGAATCAAGTTACACTGAACAGTTATGTGAAAGAGTCTGCGTAGGAATGAGCAATATTGCCTTGTCCTGCTATTAGTCTTTTAGTATGAAAGTTTGGCTAAACACTTCAATAAACGAGTTTGCCTAGGAATAAAGAAT
Organism: Conus canariensis; assembly: GCA_033310375.1. Taxonomy (NCBI): domain Eukaryota; kingdom Metazoa; phylum Mollusca; class Gastropoda; order Neogastropoda; family Conidae; genus Conus; species Conus canariensis. Next base: position 126,665,906 of record CM065714.1, on the reverse strand, counting down.
TATTGTCCTGGCCTGTTATTGTTCTTTCAATGTGAAGTTAGACTGAACATTTTGGTAAACGGGTCTGCCTGACAAAAAGATTTAAAGTCTCGGCCTCATACTGACCGTTCAATTTGAAGTTAGATTGTACACTTCATGGAGCGAGTTTGCCTAGGAATGAAGAATTATTTCCCTGGGATTTTATTGGCAGCTCAGTAAGCGTGTCCGCTTAGAAACGAATCTAGTGTGCTTCAGTAAGCGTGTCCGCTTAGAAACGAATTATTGCCCTGGCCTCTTGTAATCTTTCACTGTGAAGTTACACTAAAAGTTTCAATGAAAGTGTCTGCTTAGAAACGAAGAATTATTGCCCTGGCCTCTTATTGACCTTCAGTATGAAGTGATACTGAACATTTCAATGAAACTGTACAGAATGAAGAATTATTGCACCGGCTTTTTCCCCTTTTTATCAAACCTTTTTGCATGAAGTTAGACTGAATCAGTCTGCCTAGGAGTGAAGAATCATTGCCCTGGACTCTTTTTCACCTTTGATCATGAGGTCAGACTTAACACCTCAATGAACGACTTTGCCTATGAATGAAGAATTATTGACATAACCTCTTATTTACTTTTCAGAAGAAACTTGAACCCTTCAAGAAACGAATCTGCTTGCGGAAAAAGTATATCGTAAACTTTTGAAATGTCACAATGATTTTAGGGTCAGCTGTATAATCAGTGACATCATTCTGTGACATGAAAAAAGTATTGGTATTCAAAGTCTTGAGGGCGTTTGTCAAAGATTAAAGTCATAACATGGTAACATAAAGAGGAACAGGCTGACGGAGAGAAATTCAGATACACAAAAAGACAGAAACACACGTATTTGAATATTAAAATAATGTAGTATAAAATCTGCAAAGACACAAATAATGTTTGCGAACAAAGAGTCACGAACACGATATTGCCTCCACCTCCCCCAACGCTGCATTACCCCCCTGCTCCCATCCCCCCAAACAAATATCCCCCGTAAGAACAAATAAACAAATAATCAATATCAAAATTCAGATGAGCGAATGAGCACACATTCTCTCTCTGTGCGTCTTTCTCTGTCTGTATGTCTGTCTGTCTGTCTGTCTGTCTGTCTGTCTGTCTCAAACAGGCACACGCAAGCGCGCACACACAGACACGTACAGACAGACAGACAGACAGACAGACAGACAGACAGACAGACAGACACACAGAGCGTTGCAAACGCTTCCAAATTTCTCCAGAACTTACCTGCTATTCCATGTAATGTAACCAGCACCACAATGATGACAGTATGTGTGATTCCCATGTTGGAAGACGCGACAAACGTTCGTCTTTCACACAAAAACCAATAACACGACAGGAGAATTTCAGTGATGAAGCGTATATAGACGTCTTCTAATCATTTGCAATCAAATATCCAGAAAATGTGTCCGAGACCGCTGAAATGGACGTGCAACGAAGATGCGTCGATTACAGATGGGCAGGTCAGTAATGAATCGCTGGATTCCTCGGTGTTTTAGCTAAAAGCGTAAGTATGAAAGTCACATTTGAAGATGAGCCAGTCTACTCGAACTCCTCTCTGATATTCTTAGCTGAAGAAGTCGCAGGTGCGAAACTAGCGTCTTTGATCGAGCCAAAGAAAATGCGTAGAACGTCCAGGGAAGGCGGCGGAGAACCAGCTTTCACGGAAACACACTGGACTCACTGCAATGATCTTCTCCTGTGCTTAATCTTGTAACATATCTTTTGGAACGAGAAAAATGAATTTACGAACACAAACCGTTGTTGCGACATTGAAGAATACTTCTATACCTTCCCCCCACGGTTTGTCCAAGTTCTGTTCAAACCACCTGTTGTGCAAATTTCACTGTCTTAGATCTTCCTATTATAATTCGCCGTTCAGCAGACTTTTTATAAATTAGAGAAAAAGAAAAACTGTCCACAGTGATATGCGAGTCATAGTGCGGTTGACGTTTTCTTTAAAACGAAATACAGTTTAGAACTGCAAACAATAACGAATCCTGAATAGTATAATTATCGTCGTTGGCTACCCCCTCTTAAAGTGTACGTGATAATGCGATTGATAACTCAGGTATGGGCGTCACGCCACTTTGTCGAGGAACCTCACAGTTCCAGAAACAAGTCAACAGAACATGACATCGCAGGCACAGAAACCAGCCCAGAAGAGACTTCACGAGGGGGACATTTTCTCACAGACAGGGGCGGGCGACAATGTACAGAGCTCTATTGAAAGCAGACCTGTAGAGAAGTCAAACCTTGGCACAGGATCTGGCCTAATGATCACCTGTCGGTCAGTTTGGCAGCGGTCTCTGTCGTGTAACCACTGGGACGTGGAGTATAGGTATCATAGACTATCAAGTCAGAAACCTCTGTACAATTCTGGTAATACTTGTTAGAATGAACCCTCAGTGTCTCCCCGCCAACCTTCGTCACCATCTGAATTCCCCACCACCTCCCCTCTCCGGCCCTCTAATCCTCAGGCGGCGAGACTTGTTTGAGACTCGTTTTCGATGGTATCCTACAGCTGTCTCTGATCATATTTACGTGATATAATTACTTTGATATCAATCTTTGAAACTAGGCAAAGGGTAACTGTGGAAAGGTTCAGTCAATAGATCTATTGATACGTTGATGAGATACAGAGGGCCAGTCATTCGTGTGCTGCCTACTATTCATGAATGATTCAGAATGTGATGATAGTTGCATTACTTGAGAAAGGAGAGAGAGAGAGGGGAGAGAGAGAGAGAGAGAGAGAGAGAGAGAGAGAGAGAGAGAGAGAGAGAGAGGTTAAGAAAAAAGCCCCCCCCCCCCCCACACACACACATAAACACAAGGAAAAAACGAAAAAAGAAGGAAAGAAAGAAGGAAAGAAAACAAAAAGATAAAGAGTAAAAACAATCACGATATTCACAACATGAAAAGAGAATAATGATAAGAAGGAACAACGGGAGAAAACAAATAAGAAGAAAAGGAATAATGAGAAAATGACTCAGCAGCTGGGTGTACCGTCCCAACACATAACCCTTCC
>CM065714.1:126647851-126650351 GCA_033310375.1 Conus canariensis | reverse complement strand
CTCATGCTCCCCCCCCCCCCCCCACACACACACACACGCACACACACACGACACACACACACACACACACACACACACACACACACACACACACACACACACACACACACACACACTCGCTCTCTTGCACTCGCTCGCTCAGCACGCTGGGTGTTCAGCTCAAGGGAGGATACTCACCAAACCTGTCCCGGAGAGTGTAGATGATAGAGTTGTTCATCGTATCACGGTCTCGCGCGAAGATGGGACCTGGCTCGAGAGGACTGACTTCCCCCTGTAACGAATTATAAAAACAAACAACAAAGAAAACTCATAAATGAGGAAACAAAACATCCACATGTCGAAGTACAGTGGGGAGCGAAAAAGGGGAAAAAAAAAAAAATTGGGGGAGAGGGAACGGAGAACGGAGGGGGCAGGGAAAGGAGAGAGTTTGCTGGCTACACGCCACAATTAGGATCTTGCACTGAAACACTAAGCGTTTTGTTGTTGTTTGTTGTTGTTGTTGTTGTTGTTGTTGTCGTACCCTGGCTAAAAGATCCAGGGATCATCCAAATAGCCGAAGTACTTGAACACTATGGTACAAATACATCAGCTGGGGATGAGAACATTACGTGTGTGACCGTTCTTGATTACCCCACCACATGGGCAGCCACACTCCGACTTCTGGGATTTTGGAGACTGATAATGTTATGCTAGGAGCTTGTCACAACTGAAGACAATCCCCGCATAACTATGCAGAGCATAACAACATTTTGATGTAGCCTTGGTGTTCTAGCCTATGTCAATTGGCCTGACACAGCCTTAAGCCAAGGCGGACTAAGCGTTTTGAGGTCTACCAAAAATTAAGAGCTAGCATTTAATGTTAAACTGATACTCGGTCAAAAGAACAACTCCCCACCAATCATTTCAAATGCATGACCTTCTTCTTAGTTGACACACATTTCAGGCCTTCGCTCTCACCAGCGATCCTATCTTTGCGCCAGCTTCAAGAGCCCCAAATGTTCGCTTTCCTTTGGTTTTAATCTTTCTGCTTGGATCCACCTGGATGGCCATATGAAAGGAAATGAGGAGAATCAACTTCCATCCACAACAGAAATTCTCAAAACAATCCAGTCGCGCCTGTCTATAAATACTCGACTCTTTAAGCAAAGTCTTGGCGCATTCTTTTTGGGTGTGCAGCCTGCTGGGGTGTCGTGAGGGTAAGAGTTTGGGCGAGTAGGCGAAGGGGAGGAGGTGGGGGGTAGAATGGGGAGGAGATAAAGATGGGGGACAGAAAGGTAGGAGTAGTGGTAGAAGTAGAGGTGGGGGCGCAGAGGAAGTCAAGAGGGCAAGCCTGTCATGTCTTTGTGAATCGTTTTCTAATTGTGTGATGATCGGGGCGGAAATTCGTCATCATTTTTGTTTTGTTTGTATTTTGAACGTAAATGTGAAACTGCCTTGCTTGGACTGTGGAGTCAGATTCTCTGTCCTGAGAATGGTCAAAAGCAGGAACTTTAAGTCACATAATAAATATTACCCGTTTACTGCCCTCCTGTCCCTCTTCTCCTCCTCCCCCCCCCCCCCCCCTCGAGTTTTACACCGATTCATGCTTATATGCAACACATACATACAGACACAGACACAGACACACAGACACACACACACACACAGACAACACACACACACACACACACACACACACACACACACACACACACACACACACACATCCGCGCGCGCGCGCACTCAAACACGCATTCGCGTATACACATATGTACAGACGCACACATGCACACACGCATACACACACAGACTCACTCACTCACACTCACACACACACACACACACACACACACACACACACACACACACACACACACACACACACACTCACATTCTTTCGTGTAGACAGTGGGTACAGTAATGATATAACAGACGCGGGAGGATAGGTTTTTTTTTTTTGTTTTGTTTTGTAATGTGTGATCGAGTCATTTAGGGTAAATGAAGAAACTATAATGGCGGTGCATAATCCAAAAAAAAAAGAGATTTTTGAGTTCTAGCCGTTACAGACGACTTTTGTCCTGTTCGTATGGAAGATGAAGTGGATTTCAAACGGAGAGAAGTTTAATCAATGACGTGTTTGTTCAAAAGCTGTCTTTCTTTTCCGTGTCTTGCTCATTCATTTATAAACTGTGGCTGCACACCAAAAATCAATGCGCCAATGTCTTGCTTAAGAAATCGAGTATTTATAGACAGGCGAGCGGAAGTTGATGTATTTCAAAATTGTGAATGATGTCATGGGTGGGAATCGCCCCCAAACAAGTGAAATGATTGGAGGAGGGTTGTTCTTTTGATCAATTATTAGCTTAATATCAAATGCTGTGTCCAGCTTATACTAGGCCTCAAAACGCACACATGGATTTTTAGTAAGTTAGAGCAAAATGTAGTATGTGGCGTGTTGCCTGTATTATATAAGTCGAGACATACGATTCTATTAAGTCTCTCGTGATTGGTGCACGATATC
>CM065714.1:126637851-126642851 GCA_033310375.1 Conus canariensis | reverse complement strand
ACAAGTTAATGAGCCAGTCAGTCCGCCACTCAGCCGACTAGCCAACCAACCAACCGATCTAACAACCTGCCAACCTGTTAGCTATCAACCAGCTAACAATCAGCTAACTAAAGAACCAGCCAAGCAGCCAGCTAACTAACTAACTAACTAACTAACTAACTAACAACTAACTAACTAACTAACTAACTAACTAACTAACTAACAGTTAGCCAGCCAGCTAAACAACCAGTCATCTCGCCGGCAAGCAAGTAGCCCGCTAGCCAGCCAGCCAACTAGCTTGCTAGCATGCCAACCAACAAGTTAATCAGCTAGTCAGTCAGCTACTCAGCCGACTAGCCAACCAACCAATCGATCTAACAATCTGTCAGCCAGTCAGCTATCAACCAGCCAACAATCAGCTAACTAAAGAGACAGCGAAGCAGTTTAACTAACTAACTAACTAACTAACTAACTAACTAACTAACTAACTAACTAACTAACTAACTAACTAACTAACTAACTGACAGACTGACTTCTTCTGACTGACTGACCAACCAACCAAACAACCAACCAACCAACCAACCAACCAACCAACCAACCAACCAACCAACCAACCAACCAACCAACCAACCAACCACACTAGCTAGCTAGCTAGCTAAGTAACTAACTAACTCACTAACTGAACTGAACTGAACTGAACTGAACTGAACTGAACTGAACTAAACCAAACCACAGTGATATACAATACATAAACGGAACAAAAATTAATCCAACCGGACTAAACAGAACCAGAGCAAACAAAACCAAATTAAATGAAACTATGCAAAACCAAACTGAACCGAGACAACCTAATTAAAGAAAATAAACTAAACCGGAACAGACCAAGCTAAACAGAATCAAACCAAAGTAAACCAAGCCAAACTGAACACACCAAACCAAAAGCTAAAGAAACATTTGTCTAGAAAACCTTTACAGTTTCTGTAATACAAGCGTATGAATGGTTTTTCCAAAAGATGTAGACGAAAAACAAAATCTACAGAAAGCGAAACTTTTGACACCTCTGGTTTGCCATGAAAATGACTGTAGTCAAAAGGCTTAATAGAGTAAGCGTAGATTTCCCTGGTGGATGGCCTGACATCAAGGTCAGAAGATAGCGTATCCAGGAATATGATGATGGACCCCGGAGCCTCTGCCTGAAAAAAAATCAAACAAACCCAGGATTAAATTAAATAGTGTTCTGCAACACGAGAAGGCGAGCCAACATTCTTTTGTACAACTATTGGTCTGCTTTATCCACCTTACTTGATACAAATTCTCAGTGATTTATTCCTTAATAAGTATATACCCCATGCATGAAAGCGTGTTTGTCAGTGAAAAAAAGTCAAATCATGTAGATTATACCACCACCACCACCACCCCCCCCCCACACCCCCCCCACCAATAATAATTGAAATTATGATGATGATGATGATGAACGATTTTTATACGATTCTATACTACTACTATTTCTACTACTACTACTACTACTGCTATTGCTGCTGCTGCTGCTGCTGCTGCTGCTGCTACTACTACTACTACTACTACTACTACTACTACTACTACTACTACTACTACTACTACCAATGATGATGATGATGATGATGATGATTTGTATATAGTACAATTCTCAAACACAACATAGATATGGAAATTCATGACCTTAGACTAAATACCCCCCCCCCCCCCCTACACACACACACGCACACACACACACACACACACACACACACACACACACACACACACACACACACACACACATGTGCACGAGCGCTCGCACACACACATACATACGTGCGCGAGCGCTCGCACACACACACACACACACACACACACACACACACACACACACACACACACACACACACACACACACACGCACGCACGCACGCACGCACGCACAAGAGAGAGAGACAGAAAAGAGAAGGGATACGACCCATGTAGAATGGAAAGGAAGAGAGGGGCGGAGAAGAAATCAAGACAAGACAACGCGTGTCAACAGAGACCCCAAGCCCCCTCTCCCTCCTGTCAGGTGAGTTACATTTAGGTTACATGTCCACCTCCATGAAAACTGAAGACATGGCAGATGAAGAAAAACATCGCAGAGAACTGTGTGAGCAGTAAGGGAGGGGGTGGGGATGAGGGTAGGTGTGGGGATGAGGGTAGGGGCGGAGAGAGGGAAGGGGAGAAATGGAAGGGGTTGGGAGAGTCCCTTACGACACTGGTACTCTAAAACGACAAAACAACAGAAAGACGGGCGGCAGCTAATGGCAATACCTACGTAAGGCAGAAATAAAAACTCTCCACCTTTCATTGCGAACTTTGTGCTTGACCACTGAGCCAAACGCGAGGCGAGGATAGAAAGGTCACGCAAGCATCAGTTGACGCTAGAGAAATCTCCAACGAAAGACCTTCCAAACTGAGACCGCATCCATTAAAAGACTTGTCTTTTTGTTACATATTATCTCTGTACTAGATTTACCCCCCCGTTCCTCCAACAAATACTTCCTTCTGTACAAATTTGCTTTTTTTGTTACATTTTGTCTTAGTACTAGATTTTCCCTGAGTACACACTCCCTCTCTTTAAAGACTTGTGTCTCTGGAATGCTTTATTTCTCTTGGGTACTAGATTTACTTCCAAGGAAATACTCATCCCTGTAAGCACTTGTCTTTCCGTCACATTTTGTCTTTGTACTAATTTTACCCCCAATAAAAATCTCTTCAAGACTTTTTTGCTGTTATATTTTGTACTAGATTTATACCAATAACCCTCCTATCCCATCCCCTCTTTAAAAAAAACTGTGTATTCGTTTTGTCTTTGTACTCGATTTTCCACTCAATAAAGACTCCTTTTTAATGATTTCTTTTTCTGTGACCTTTTCCTCCTTGTGTAACATTTGAACCCCTATAAACTTACTTTCCCTTAAGCTCCCCCCTTTTTTTTTTTTTAACACTCTGCTGTCATTATACTACATCCCCTCCATTCCTACCCACTGAAGATTCTCTCCCTTTAAGAAAACCTTTTCCTGCTATCTTTTCCATTTTGTCTGTGTCAAATTAAGCTCCTAACAAAGACCTCCACCCTTTCGAAGTGGGCGGTTCTGGGATACTTTTCTTTACTGGATTAAACACAGAATTTCTATGCCGCTTAACGAAAGAATACACAAAAATGACAAAACAAACCACTCGTTTCGGTCTTGTTGGTCTTCTTCAGGCCAGAGAAATAACACTCAAGACAATAAAAGCATAGGACGAACAGACAGTTACTTACCTTTGTTGAACTGGGCGCAAAGTGGCTATATAAGTCTACACTAGATTTAGATTCCAACCAAGCCTTCGAAGCATGCTCTTCTATGACCTTTTACTCTTTGTCAGTATTCCAGTTACTTCCCAACAAAGACTTCCTCCATTAAAAGACGTGCACTTTTTTTTGTCTGATAGATTTTTTAATTTCGTCGATATTAAATTTAACACCAAACACCCCCCCCCCCTCCCTCCTAAAAGACTTGTTTTTTCAGTGGAAGATTTCCTCTCGTCTTCGTCTATATAGTGATAATTCCAACCAAGCCTCAGAGATTACCTCCATTAAAGACTTCACGTTTCTCGAACGTTTTTTTTTTTTTTTAGATTTGCCTACGTTAAAGTTATTTGTTTCAATCGAACGTTTTTTCTATTTTGCCTAGATCAAAGTTACTTCTTTTACTCGATCGATTTTCTGTTTCACCTATTTCAAAGTTACTTCCCCAAATTAATTCCCTTAAATGACTTTTTTTTACGTTGTATTTAATGCATCTCCACAGCAGGAATGCCAAATGCCCTTCCTTGCAAGACTGCTTTTCTGGAATATTGTCCCCTTCCTTTATATTATTCTGTCTCCGAATAAAAGAGCTTTTTTTGGAAACATTTTTCACTTCGCTTACATTAAATTTGTATCCGAATAGAAGGCACTCTCCCTTGAAAGACTTTGTCTTTCTGGTGGATGTCGTTACAGAGATTTGAGTTTTGTTTTATCATGGACAAGCCGTCATAGACAGGTTCCACTGTATGCTGAAACAAATGCAGCTCGTGGCGTCTATTATCGCTAATGAAGCACACACAGCAGACCTCGGCAGCGGTGAGAGGAGAAAAATGGGAAGACTGAAGAACACACATATACAAAGGCACACGCACGCACGCACGCACGCACGCACACACACACACACACGCACACACGCACACACACTTTTCGTTTCAGTCACCACACACACACACACAAAAAATTTAAGAAGCCGGCCAATGTGCGTCTGTGATGGAAGCCATAAGAAGAACTAGAAGAAGAAGAAGAAGAAGAAGAAGAAGAAGAAGAAGAAGAAGAAGAAGAAGGAAGAAGGAAGAGGAGGAGGAGGAGGAGGAGGGAGAAGAAGAAGAAGAAGAAGAAGAAGAAGAAGAAGAAGAAGAAGAAGAAGAAGAAGGAGGAAGAGAAGAAGAAGCAGGAGGAGGAGGAGGAGGAGGAGGAGGAGGAGGAGGAGGAGGAGGAGGAGGAGGAAGAAGAAGAAGAAGAAGAAGAAGAAGAAGAAGAAGAAGAAGAATGCTTCTAGAAAGGAATTAATGCCACGCGTGGCAAATTTGTGAACGTGGGAATGAAAGAGATCGCTAAAAATGGGAAGTAAAGAAAAAGAGGAAAAGCGAATGTAGCTTCTATTGACACTGTTCACAGCTCAGCCGACAGCAACGGCCATATTAACGCTAAAGAGGAGAAGTAAAAAAAAAAAAAAAACCCTAGAAGACAGGATGGAAGAAAAAGAAAATCAGTAAAAAGCAAAAATTAATGGGGGAGGAGAGGAGGAGGAGGAAGGGGAGAAGGAGAAGAAGGAGGTGAAGGAGAGGGAGGAAAAAGAGGAGTGGAGAAGGAGAAGGAAGGAGGAAGGAGCAGAAATAGGAGGAGGAGGAAGAGAAGGAGGAAGGGGAGAAGGGGACTGAAGGAGGGGATTGGGAGATGGAGA
>CM065714.1:126630351-126632851 GCA_033310375.1 Conus canariensis | reverse complement strand
CTTCCCTTTTTCTTCCTCCCTTTCTTCCATTCTTTCAATCGTTCATTAATTCCCTTATCTAGTCTTTATTCTTTCTCTCTTGCTTTCTTCGTTTCCATTTTTATGCACCCTAATGATCGCAAGGTTTACACGTAGAATTGTAAGGCAAGCAGATTTTCACATAGCGAAGAGCCTTTCCCTTCTTTCCTCATACTAGGGGCACGTAGCAAAATGGTTAGAGCGTTTGCCTGCGAAGGTGACGGCCGTGAGTTCGAACCACCCGTGGGGTCAGATTGTTTCGGCTTGAAAACCCTCTCTATCCACCCAACAGTAAACGGGTAGCTGATTCAATACAGGGAAGATTGTAGGCGGCGGAAGAATAGGGTGGGCCCTGCCTTCCATTATGCTGTGCCCTGGACACGATGAACATCTTACATCGAATGTCCATACGGCCTATAGGCTATGGGAATTTTTACTTTTTTTTTAAGCTTCCTACTAGGAATAGAAAAATCACCCACCGTCCGCGAGAGTGGGACGTACAGAGATCATGAAATCACACCCATCATCCTCGGACCTGAGAACTGCTGAGAAGGAGACAGATCACTCATCAGCCATGCAGATGAGAAGAACCGATCACGAGAAGCAACCCATGACCCATGCAAGGGACAGTACCCGAGGACTGGAAATCGCTCATTACTAATGGGGATGTAAAAATCATGGGGCTGAAAATCACCCCGTCACCTATGGAGTGAGAAATGATAGGATGGAAAGTCACCCACCAATCATGAAGATAAGAAACGATTGGATGGCAGATCACCCATAATCTGTGGGTCAGAAGTGAAAGGATAGAAAATCACCCATAACGTATGTGTAAAACAAATAATAGGATGGGAAACCACCCATCACATATGGGTGAAAAATGATAAAATGGGAAATCATCTATCCCCTTTACGCGGTGAAAAATAATAGGATGGGAAATCACCTGTGGGTGAAAAATGATTGGATGAAAAGAAAGATCACCCATTACCAAGGGGTAAGAGAAACGATATGATGGGGATTCACCCATCACCTATAGTTGAAAAACGATATGATGGGAAATCACCCATGAACAATGGAGATAAATGATAGGATAGAAAATCAACTATCACCTATAAACGAGAAACAATAGGACGGAGACTCATCCATCAGGTTGGAGAAGGAAATGATAGGATGGAAAATCTCCTATGTGGATGACAAAGGAGAGAATGGGTGATAGATGGTACAATGGGAAACCACCCGTTACCTATGGGATAGCAATGATAGAATGGGAAACCACCCGTCACCTATGGGTGAGAAATGATAGAATGGGAAATCATCCATCTCCTATGGGTGAGAAATGATAGAATGGGAAATCATCCATCTCCTATGGGTGAGAAATGGTAGAATGGGAAATCATCCATCTCCTATGGGTGAGAAAATGATAGAATGGGAAATCATCCATCTCCTATGGGTGAGAAATGATAGAATGGGAAATCATCCATCTCCTATGGGTGAGAAATGATAGAATGGGAAATCATCTTCTTGACAGTCAGACATGATAGCACTGGAAATCATCCTTCATCTACAGAGTTGAGCACTGCTAGGATGGAAAATCACCAGTCCCCACGCACGCACGCATGCACACACACAGACGAGTATATACAAATGCACACACACAGAGACTCTCACAAACGTAGACGCAGACATACAGATACACGCAAGGACGCGTAATCATACACGCTCCACCCTGTCTGGCCCACCACATACACACACCAACGCGCGCATCAAACACATGTACACACACAGCAACAAGCAATCGCACAAACATGCACACACCCATGCTTGTGTACACACACACACACACACACACACACACACACACACACACACACACACACACACACACACACACACATATGAGCATGTGCGTTTTGGTACACACACACACACACACACACACACACACACACACACACACACACACACACACACACACACTAACACATTAAAACACTGACACACTAACACACTAACACTTCAAACACACACACACACACACACACACAACACACACACACACACACCACACACACACACACACACACACACACACACACACCCCACACACGTACCACGCACGCACGCACGCACACACACCCCACACAGACGAGTATATACAAATGCACACACACAGAGACTCTCACAAACGTAGATGCAGACATACAGATACACGCAAGGACGCATAATCATACACGCTCCACCCTGTCTGGCCCACCACATACACACACCAACGCGCGCATCAAACACATGTACACACATAGCAACAAGCAATCGCACAAACATGCACACACCCATGCTTGTACACACACACACACACACACACACACACACACACACACACACACACACACACACACACACACATGAGCATGTGCGTTTTGGTACACACACACACACACACACACACACACACACACACACACACACACACACACACACACAC
>CM065714.1:126622851-126625351 GCA_033310375.1 Conus canariensis | reverse complement strand
CGACAACGACGATGATGATGACGATGATGTTGGTGGTGGTGTTGTCGACAACGAGGACGACGACGATGACGATGTAAGTAATGATGATAATGATGGTGTTGATGATGATGATGATGATGATGATGATGATGATGATGATGATGATGACGATGGAGAGGACAGAGATAGGGATACTTGGAGGGAAATCACAAGAACGCGGTAAATCGCGAGATTACGGACAGAGCGAAAGGCACTCTTTGACCAACAACACATTTTATACATATTCGCGCAAAAGCATATGCCCACACATTCATCCAAGAGTACGCTTGCATGCGCGCGCGCTCACCGATAGACAGACAGACAGACAGACAGACAGACAGACAGACAGACAGACACACACGCACACACACACACACACACACACACACACACACACACACACACACACACACACACACAAACACACACACACACACAGAGCGTGCGCGGGCATACATTCCAAAAGTAATGATAATGACGATGAGAGTGAAGGAGATGACGATAATGATGATGATGCATGAATGTGTGTGCATATGCTTTTGCGTGAATATGTATAAAATATGTGGTTGGTCAAACAGAGAGAGATAGAGAGAGAGAGAGAGAGAGAGAGAGAGAGAGAGAGAGAGAGAGAGAGAGAGAGAGAGAGAGAGAGAGAGAATAACATTTTGGTGGTGATGAGGATGACATTAAAATATCAAATCCTGAACGACCACAAAGAAAAAGAAACAGAGATAACAATGAGGATGATGACAACGACGATAACGACGAAAATGACATCAAGATAAATCAGTTGATGTTAGTGACGTCGGGTATCGCGAAAGACATAAACACGATGATGTCCATTGTTGTTATGAGTATAGTGATGACGATAATGATGCGATGTTTACGATCGCATCCGCATTTTTTTTCCATTAGAAAAAGTTGTGTCTATCTCCTGATCCGTTGCCTTGGGTTAACTACTGTACTAGAGCCAGATCATCGATAATTTATCGCGTACGTGCAAGAAGGGCGTGAGTGAGGTCTCTCTCTCTCTCTCTCTCTCTCTCTCTCTCTCTCTCTCTCTTTAAATCTCATGTCTGTTCATTCTTTGCGATTTTATCAGAATTTTAGTAAGAAAAATAAACAGAAAACGAAACACACGAGCCTCATGGAAAGAGGGGTCCAGTCAAATTTTACTTCTAAAACAGCATGTCAAATTCACCTATTCATGAATAAAACAAACACAACAACAACATTAGCAACAACAACAACAACAAACAAAAAAGCAAAGCAAAACACAAACCTAATCTACTGACGTCAGAACAAGCAATTATTTTTCTTTTGCAATTTGTATAATTAAATCTGACCTGTGCGTAATCACTGTCTGTCTATCTGTCTGTCTGTCTGTCTGTCTGTCTGCTCTCTCTCTCTCTCTCTCTCTCTCTCTCTCCTCCCCCATTCATTCTCTGTCTCCCCTCCCTCGCTTCCTCCCTCTGTCAGTCTGTCTGTCTGTCTTTTCCGGGTGTGTGTGTGTGTGTTGTGTGTGGTGTGTGTGTGTTGTGTTGGCGCGCGCGCGCGCGCGCGTCCCTGCATGTGTGTGTGTGTGTGGGGGGGGGGGGGGAGCGCGCGCGCGTGCGTCCGTGCGTCCGTGTGTGCGTGCGTGCGTACCTGTGCGTGCGTGCGCGCTCGCGCATGTGTGTGTGTGTGTATGTATGTATGTTGTGTGTATGTGTGTGTGTGTGTGTGCGCGCGCGCACGCGCGCGCGCGGTGTGTGTGTGTGTGTGTGTGTGAACAAAAATCATGCTCTTGATGTCAGAGTCTTTAAACTGGGCGTTGGATATGAAGATGATAACCGAATAAATCACAAGCACGCACCAACTTCGGCCTAAAGCCAAAATAGAATAGAAAAAAGAAACGGGGACCAGCAGGATATTGCAAAAACAGATTCTGAGAGCGGATTCCAGAGGAACAAGATACATGTGACCTTTCGAGAACCACGGCTCCTGGCACACGGAAAACTCCCTCTGCTATTTACCCAGAGGCATTGTTGGTGCATGCATGCTAAATCTTATTTATTTACGCCTTGACTATACTTCTTATACGTATCGAAAATACCCCTTTCTAAATGATTATCATCGTACTTTTTGTTGGTAAACTAAGTCATAGGACTGAAAAAATATCGAGAAAAGAAATGCTTTGGGAACAGCAGTCATTTTGAAATATTATGGAATGTGTTACCCTTCGTTTGTTGCTATTAGTTGTCGTGATGTATAGTGTAAAAAAAATAATAAAAAATTCAAATATTTATCTACGAAAATGGGTCAAATGTAAAACAAAAGAGTGGGAATTTCAAAAACAGTTCGCCATCATACATAAATTGATAATAAATTAGATATAATTAAAACGGTGAACGCTACTGTCTCAGAGACAGTGTTAACATGCATTATTCCAGACGCATTTTCCCTGTGTTTTGGGTTACCATAGTGGCTTAAACCTTGATCG
>CM065714.1:126590351-126615351 GCA_033310375.1 Conus canariensis | reverse complement strand
TAATGAGCTGAGAGAAAAAGAGGACGATGTTATGGAGAGAAAAAAAATGTTAAAAAGAAGAAGAAGAAGAAGAAGAAGAAGAAGAAGAAGAAGAAGAAGAAGAAGAAGAGAAGAAGAAGAAGAAGAGAAGAAGAAGAAGAGAAGAAGAAGAAGAAGAAGAAGATGATGAAGAAGAGAAGAAGAAAAAGAAGAAGATTAAAGAGACTGAGGTCAGGGAGTCAAAAAGAGAAGACAGAGAAGAAGAATGCGAAGAAGAAGAAGAATGCGAAGAAGAAGAAGAATGCGAAGAAGAAGAAGAAGAAGAAGAAAAAGAAGAAGAAGAATGAATGAATGAATGAATGAATCTTTAATGGGTTGAGAATTAGGCTCATTGAAGGCCTTTTTACAATTCTGCCCAACAACAACTACAATTTAAAAAAGTAAGGTAACATCGAATTACAAAATAACATCAATATAACGATTTCATGCTTAAAATCTCTCCTCTCTCTCTCTCTCTCTCTCTCTCTCTCTCTCTGTCTTCCACGCCCCCCCCCCTCTCTCTCTCTCTCTCTCTCTCTCTCTCTCACACACACACACACACACACACACACACACACACACACACACACACACACACACACACACACACACACACATCTCAATCAACTGCATCGTTTATCAGCAGTACACTTTTTTTTGTCTCCGGTAAGTATGTATAGTCAGGCTAATGTCTACGCATAGGTCAGTCATGAGTATCAAAAAGAAGTAACTTTACTTCATTTCTGAAAGCTGATAAATGGGAAATATTCCTGTGTTTTGCTGGAAGTGTGTTCCATTCTTTACAGCCACAGAAGGAGAAACTTGTTTTGAATAAATCTAAATTAGCTTTAGGAATAATGAATCTGAGCGAATCATGATGGTGATGTAAATGTACTATTGATTTTAAATAATCTGGGCATGCGTCATGAACAATTTTGTGCATAAGAATCAGAGTGTTGAATGTTATACATGAGTGAAGAGGCAGTATTCTATTGTACCTAAATACATCACGCATAGAAGGATCGGATTGTTTCTGACAGCTGATCATCTTAATGGCTCGTTTTTGTAATGAACAAAGTGGTTTTAAAGTAGATGGCGCACATTTACCCCAGATAATAGAGCAGTAGTCTAAGAAGAAGAAGAAGAAGAAGAAGAAGAAGAAGAAGAAGAAGAAGAAGAAGAAGTGAGATAGGAGTAGGTAGGGAAAGAGAGGGAAAAGAAAAAAAAGGAGAAAAGAACAAAAGAAGGAAGAAAGGAACGGAGAAGAAGTGAAAGAGAAGAAGAAGAAGAAGAAGAAGAAGAAGAAGAAGGAGGAGGAGGAGGAGGAGGAGAAGAAGAAGAAGAAGAAACCAATATGTCAATATCATGTGGTTATGTTTATGAATTCCTGCAATTCAGGGGAAGAGAGAAATGAGGAAATGGTCATGACTGCAAATTTCCTGCACCTCAAGACACCCTGAGACTGTGGATCACTTTCCACAAACACCTTCGTCTCATTGTGGTCTGTCAACCCACACACAGTGTGGAAACTGTGTTACACCAAAGATGTGCAAATCATACGAATCCCTGTTCCCTCTTTTCAATTCTATCAGTCTGTTTGTCTGATTGCTTCTGTCTGTCAGTCTGTCTTTCTGTCTGTCTATCTGTCCGTTTCTCTTGTCAGTCCTTTGGATGGTTGTTCGCTGGTTGGTTGGTGAGATGTATTTTTTTATCATATGTTTTTCGTCTGCAGTACTATGCTCAGTTTGTGCTATTTATTGGTTGGCTATTAGGTTCAGTGTATAGATGTGTGTGACTCTATTTTTTGTTTCAACTTGTAGATATGTTATTATCTATCCCTTCTCCCCATCTCTCATTCTGATTTCTGCCCCCCCCCCCCCCGCCCTCGTCACTCACTCACACACACACACACACACACACACACACACACACACACACACACACACACACACGTGCGCACATACATACGCATGCATGCACACACACACACACACACACACACACACACACACCACACACACACACACACACACACACACACACACACACACACACACACATTGAAGAATTATCAAACCGTAAAGAGGGTAAACTAAACGTCGATTAATTAACCTACTCATTTCCCCCTAGTCCAGCCTCGCCCCCCCCCCCCCAATCCTCAACGCCCCTGGTCCCTCGCCCCGGTCTCCCTCTCCTACTACCACCCCCCCCCCCGCCCCCAAATCATCATCCACACTTACGCCATGTTGCTGACTCCCATAGGATTCAACATTCGACCGGAGGCAAAAAAAAAAGAAACCCCACCGAATAACACCAAAAACAACCAGAAAAACTCTCGCCAATAATGCCGCAGGTTTTAACGGTTGACGGACGACTCCGAGCCAACAACCCTTGCTAATGAAGTTTCCCGACGCTTTTACGGGGAAAAACTCCTGTTTACCCCAAATTTCTTTTATTGTTTTCTTATCTATCTTTTTTTCGCCCTCTTTTTTTTTTCTGGTATCCCTTTCCAGTATGTCAACAAGTCATCACAGTTTCTAGCTTCTGCTGGACAAGTGATAAGCATGAGGTAGGCCAACGGACATTCTTCAGAGCGCTCGTCTGTCATGTGTTTTAAACCACTCTTGAGAACTGTAGATTGATTAAAAGAGGAATGCCAGGGATTAAAGGAAGGGGGACGGTTTGTGGATACTGAATGTGGAGAAACAATGGACCAGGAGTAGGCGGAGAAAGAGAGAGAAAAAAAGGAAGAGAAGAGAACGAAGGAAGGAAGAAAAGAAAGAACAGAGAAGAGAGCGGAAGAGAAGGTGGTTGCAGAGGAGAAAGACACAAGAAACATGGAGCATGGCGTAAAATGAGATGAAGGAGTAAGAGTGGAAAGAGAAAGAAGGAATGAAAAAGTGAAAGGAGAAACATAAACGGGGATAGAAAGAGAGTGGAGAGAATAAAAAGAAAAACAAGAAGGAAAGATTAAAAAAAAATGACAGAAGGAAGCAAGCAAGGAGTGGAAAGACAAAGAGGACAATGTTGGGGAGAGGAAAGATGCGTGAAGGAAATTTCAAGAAGACGAAGGAAACGATAAAGAAGATAATAATGATAGGAGTGAAATGGAATGGAAGTGATCAATGAGTAAAGGGCTATCATTGCTAGTGGGGAAAAAAAAAGAAAAAAAAAAGAAAAAAAAAGAGAAAGGGACGAGGATGGGGGTGGGGACTCATATACCCTAAAAAATAAACAAGAAAAAGGGAAGAAGTCAAGAAATATTTGGATGTATAACGAGGATGGGAGAGGTGAGAATAAATAATGTACATATAAGATGAAGAAGAAAAAAGAGAAGAAGAAGAAGAAAAGAAGAAAAGATGTGTAAGACGTAAGAAGTAACATAGGGATGGACAGAGAAGATCAGAGACGAATTGACAGATCACAAGAAAGACAGAAACAGAGCAAGAGGAAAATGAACAGGACGATGATGATGACAAGAAGGAGGACGTGGAGGAAGATCAGAGAAACGACGATGTGCGAGAGAGGGAGGAGGAGAACAAAGAATAGAGGAAGAAGAAACCTATATGCCAATTTCTTGTGGTTATGTTTGCGATTTTCTGCAATTCAGAGGGGTCGGGTGAGTAGGAAATGGCCATGATTGCACATTTCCTGCACCTCAAGACACCCTGAGACTGTGGATCAGGTTCCGCAAACATCTTTGTCTCATTCTGGTCTATCAACCCCCACACAGTGAGGACATTGTGTCATACCGAAGATGTGTAAATCATCGTATCGCTGTTCCTTCTTTTCAGTCTCTCAGTCTCTCTGTCTGCACCCACACACAACGAGGAAACTGTGTGACATCGAAAATGTGTAAATCATCGTATCCATGTTTCTTCTTTACAGTTTGTCGGTCTCTCTGTCTGTCTGATTGCTTCTTTTTGCCTCACTGTCCGTCTATCTTTGTCTCAGTCTCTCTGTTCCTGTCTCTGTCTACCTGTCTGTCTGTCTGTCTGTCTCCCTCAGTATCTCTATGTGTTTGTCTCTTTCTGCTTCTGTTTCTCCCTTTTGTTATATTAATGTATGGAAGTGGAGTAGTTATGCATAGCATGGCGAATGTCTCATCTCTTGAGCCCTGCCCGTGACATTAATCCCACGCCTCTCATTCCGGCTCTTTCATACACAGCTACACCCAGATTCGTTCTGTCACAGCACAAGCAGTCCACAGGTAGTCGTCAACACCAGGTCTTCATGAGGAAACCCACCAGAGGAGACACTGCACTCTTGCTCAGCCTCTTTGGTAGTGTTCAGAGATGCTGGGCTTCAATGGGGAAAACATTCAACATTTGTAAAGATAAATGACGTTTTATCCATCTTGAGGGGAAGAAAATTCAATGTTGTGCGGAGTGTTATTGAATACACTTCAGTTGTACAAAATCAGTGTCGAAGAATCCCTTACTGTAGAAATATCAACATGGGTCATACGACGAGGGTTATCATTCAAAACGCCTTTGTCAACGTTGATAAAAGTACATCACTTACACTGACAAATCTGTGCGAACATTTGTAGAATGACATCGCTTTTCAAACTGACTTGCTATGCGAAATGCCTTCGCAAAAATGTTTAGCTCTAATCATGTCACCTGTTTTGAAACAAAAGTTACAATCTACTGCTTAGGCTCACCTGTGGAAATGCACCATTTGTATTGAGTGTGCATTATACATAGTGCAGAGGTCAACTTTTGAAGTAACCCACATAATAGAAATACCGTCGTCGTGCTCATATAACACACACTTACAACCGCTTATAAAATACGTCATTTACACTGATATACCTATGTTAACTTTTGTCAAGATACGCGGCTTATACTTACAAATAAGCAAGCGACGTTTCTGTGAAATTATTGTAGAGACATATCACCTGTGCCAAGGAAATAGCAATGTACATCGCAGGCCTACTTGTGCAAATATATGTATAGATATATCATTTACACTGAGAATGTATGGTTCAACATACCTGTGCAAACATTTGTAATAGCCATCGTTTACATTGAAAGAGCAGTCGTATCTTCAAGACTCGAGACTCAAGAATTTTTATTCAGTCCTCAAAACTTTTCTTTTTTTCACAAAGGATAATTTTATCTGCAGTCATATCAGTATTTAAAGACGTGGCCAAAACCACGCATAATACTCAATTGCATGAATGAAATATCACAATTGTTATATATGTGAAAACAATGTTTTTCATTCATTCTGTCTGTCTGTCTGTCTCTCCCTCCCTCCCTCTCTCTCTCTCTCTCTCTCTCTCTCTCTCTCTCTCTCTCTCTCTCTCTCTCTCTCTCTCGTGTTCTCTTCTCACACCGCAGTTACGGACACTATTTTGAAATGAACGTTACCTTTATCATTGAACTTACCCATACTATAGGGATGTACGATGTAGAAGAACAATGCACACATAAGAATTGCTCTCTCTCTCAGCTCTCTTCTCCAACCACACCTACGGTCATTACTTTAAGATGAACATTATCTTATCATCGAAATGATTTCAAAACTTACCCACACTGTTGGGAAGCACGACACAGACCAATGCACACATCAGAATTTTGGTATAAACGTTCTTCTTCATGCTGAACAAGGGAGGAACAGCAGCTGGTGTTGGATGGGAAAACACCAAACGTCAACCTCACACCGCTTTTTAATATAACGACTCAGGAATTATTCGCTTTGTGCAGATTCAGATCATCGATTATTTGCACCCGGAATGATCATACGCAGCCTGTTCTTCACAGTCTAGTAGACAGATTTCAGGGCTAGCATTTTAGTAGACCAGGTGTGGGTTCTGACTTCTCCTGGATACCCGGTATACCTGGAGCAAGTGTCCAAGTGTACCACTTAGCCCGTGCCTGGTATTGTTGCAATAGTAGAGCCGTTCACCGCCGAGCTGATAAGCAGTATACGAAGACTGATTAACACGTACAGAGAGAGGAGGGTGGGGTGTAGTGGTTGGGCGGCAGGAGAGGGGCAACGTTGGATAAGCTGAGGTTCGTGCGGGAAAAGGGAAAGAGGAGGGGAGAGGGGAGGTAATCTGAGAAATGAGAGAGAGAGAGAGAGAGAGAGAGAGAGAGAGAGAGAGAGAGAGAGAGAGAGAGCACTTTAATTTCTGTTCCTGTTTGGTATGTCACAGCTTTTTGTGTCATGTACAGCTACATCTGTATATATGTATGTAAGTATGTATGTATGTATGTATGTATGTTATGTATGTATGTAGTTGTATGTATGTATGTATGTATGTATGCATGTAGGCAGACAGAGAAAAAGCTGTTCGGAGAACGTGACAGAATGGACAAAACTCAGGCTCCCAATACTCCTGTGAGAAGCAGAGGACAGGCAGCGATGGAGATCGGCGGAGTCGTCCCTCATGTCTCCCACTACGATCACTTACGTCCTTGGAATGAGATGGGATGAGATGACATGCATGTCTGTGCATATATGTATGTGTGTATGTATGTATGTATGTATGTATGTATGTATGTATGTATGTATGTATGTATGTATGTATGTATGTATGTATGTATGTATTTCATTGTATTTACAAATTGATTTGGAAGGGCTGGGGGTGATTTAAGTGAGAAGTGAAGGGAAGGAGACAGAGCGAAGAAAAGGGAGGGGGGGGGGGGAAGTAAGGGGGGTGAGGGAAGATGATATCTGTCCGTTCATAATGTACTGTCAACTAGCCGTGACTGGTGCAAGAATGGCATATGTGCTGAGCCAGGTAGCACTTTTCGTTCCTGGCAGACAAGTTTGAAAGACGCAGAACTGACAGACACCCCCTCTATCTATCTATCTATCTATCTATCTATCTATCTATCTATCTATCTATCTATCTATCTATCTGTCTGTCTGTCTGTCTGTCTGTCTATCTATCTCTCTATCTATCTATTTATCCATGTATCTACTTATCTATCAGTCTGTGTATCTGCACCGCAGATTTGCTTCAAATATTCGTCACACACACACACACACACACACACACACACACACACACACACACACACACACACAACACACACACACACACACACACACACACACACACACACACACACACACACACACACACACACACACACACACACACAAGTACATACTCGCACAGGCGACTCCTTCCCTATTATTCAGAGCCAACGTAAGATGTGTTTCTGAAAGAGCAAAGCGTTACAGCTAGCGCCATTAACGTGACGGATGGCAGAGGAATTCCACGCCCATCGGAGAATTGAACGCGTGTTCTGCTTAGTTTTGTGTGTGTGTCTGTCTTATTTGCATGCAGTCCGGTAATCACATATTGTGTGCATCTGAACCGCATACCTTTCTACACTGGAAGAGAAAGAAGAGAGGAAAAGGAAATCTATCATTTTCTGCGTTTTTACCCATATGTGATTTTTGAGTTAAGTATTCTTCATCTCACCTAAGATTTTGTTCCCATTATAAAACTCCTGTGATTTATTGAAATGAAATGCTTTAATGCTGACTTAAATAATAAAAAAAAGATTATTATGTGATGTCAATCTATACGCCCAACAGTCCTGACACGGCCTTCCTGAGGTTGGCTGGGCAATAAATGATAAGTACTAATATTGGGTCAATTTGTATTATTGGAGGAGAAGGTGGAATAATAGGGGGATTGAGACAGACGGAGTCAATAGGTCAAAGTGGACACCAAATCCAAAAGAAACATGATCTATATCGCTAGAGTGGAAATACAGAAGTCAGTACTTGCAGTTACTGAAGCAAATCGATTCAAAATGTGGCCAAAAAAAAAAAAAAATCACAATTCAGATATCGAATGAAAAAGGAGGCTGCCAAGTTTCAAGGTGATGTGAAGTCCTTCCCACGGTACGGTATGAACAGTCACATGAACACCGGGCTCAGCGTTCCACGGTATGAACAGTCACATGAACACCGGGCTCAGCGTTCCACGGTATGAACAGTCACATGAACACTGGGCTCAGCGTTCCACGGTATGAACAGTCACATGAACACCGGGCTCAGCGTTCTTGGACAAAGTGACGTAACTGCAGGCGGAAATGGAAACCAACTTAAAGGAAAATGTACTGTTCCGCTGAACGAAAGAGACAGACAAATCCGTTTTGCACCCAGTTTGAGGAAAAAAGTGATTGTTCGTTCTTCTGTTTCACTGTCTTCAATGTTGTTTGTGTTGCCTAAAGAAGTCGAAAGAGGTCGTGTTTAGTCTTGTAATGTGTTTGTCTCTTTCGCTCGGCGGAGCAGTAAATTTTCTTCTAAGTTTGTTCACGGACAAAACCTAAAAGTGTACTCAGTCTACACGCAAAAAAAACCAGATGGAAATCGACGTTGTTCTCTACAATTACAAACCTAAGTATACAAATGTAGGGCTGATGCTAACTCAAAAAACAAAACAAAAGATTTCTGTCGACAGATTACCAACAAAAATGAAAACCTGTCTGCCTCAGACGTCTGCAAGTCTGAAAAATGTGCGTCAATTTTTTCAGATAAGGAGGGGGTTTCTCAAACTATCAAAACCTGTACGGCATGTTTTATGATGTTCAGTGGACTTTTGTGGGTTTTAAAAACAATGGGGGCTTTTCTGAACTGCCGTTTTTGGTTGAAGCAGCTCGATGCTTTTCGCTGTGGCGTTTGTTGGTCTGTACTGTGTCGTCAAGTTCAGGGACAACCTACTCCCAAGGGAGCTCGAAAGTGCCAACATGGCGGAGCCCTTGCAGCTGAAAATGTACCAAACGGTAGTAATTTACCAATAGTATAAAGAGCGTTCTTTGGAAAATATATGTGAGAAATTTTTCTGACACACAATGAAAATTTCTGGCTCACTTTGTGATGAGCGCGCCCGCGCGTGTGTCTAGATATGTGTGTGTGTGTGTGTGTGTGTGTGTGTGTGTGTGTGTGTGTGTGTGTGTGTGTTTTGTGTGTGTGTGTGTGTGTGTGTGTGAGAGAGAGAGAGAAAGAGAGAGAGAGATGGTTTGTGTATTTACAAAAAATAAAAAAAAC
This sequence comes from Conus canariensis, assembly GCA_033310375.1. NCBI lineage: Eukaryota > Metazoa > Mollusca > Gastropoda > Neogastropoda > Conidae > Conus > Conus canariensis. The sequence continues at coordinate 126,606,309 of CM065714.1, read as the reverse complement.
TATCCAGAAAAAGGTCTACAGCGAAAGGACAGAGACACTCAAAAGAGAGGCGTGATGCTGACTCAAAAAAGTGTGGGTGTGTGTGGGTTGTTTATAACATCCCCTTAAACGTGAAAAACATAATGTGAGAAAGATACGAAAATTGGAAAACAACATTTCTGCCAAAGATAAGAAAGTGAGGGGTTTTCAGACCAACCTTGGAAAACGGGAGTGGATAAATGAGCGAGAACAACAAAAGAAAGAAAGAAAGATAGATACATTCAAACAACGAACAAACAAAGAAACAATTACAGGAGTTGATACATCCAGACAGTCTCCGGAGGAAATTGAGAAGAAAAAAACAATAACAGAAAGACGGACCTGGACAGCAAAGGCACACTGGGGAACGAAGACGAGAAAAACCGCGGAGACATGAATCATGCACAAACTATGAACATCGCTTACATGACATTAACTTTCCACCACTCTTGAGTATATCACATGAAGAATAGTGACTGAAAAAAAACAAAACAAAAACAAAGCTAAAACGCCCAAACTCTTTCAACATTCTTGCTGCAAGTGGAATGAATTCACAAGCCGTGGGCCTGAATATCGCGTCGGTGCGTGTTTGTGGGATCTCACAGACCTAAAAGTGGTCGTGTAACGAGCCATATTATGTTTTCATGACAAATGGGTTTTGAGTCGTTCGAAAGAGGTGATATGTCAAGAATATCACACACACACACACACACACACACACACACACACACACAACACACACACACACACACACACACACACACACACACACACACACACACACACACACACACACACACACACACACACACACACACACACACACACATCCATCCATCCATCCAGACAGACAGACCGACCGACAGACCGACAGATATGCATGCACATACATACACACACGCAGTATCCGTACATAAATGCAAATGCACGGACACACACTCACACACACACACCACACACACACACACACACACACACACACACACACACACACACACACACACACACACACGCACGCACACGCACACACACATGCGCGCGCACGCGCTCTCCCACTCTCCCTCTCTCCCTTTTCTGTCACCGTTTCTTTCTGTTCTTTTTTTTCCTTTGCATTTTTGTATCAAAGATGAACATACTTCAAAATAAAGAAAAATGAAAAGCTTTTATTCTCATTTCAACTGGGCGAGTCAATAGATAAAAATATTATACTGACTTCCGTAAATGAAATCAGCTGTGGTTTTACATGGCTTTCAACGTTCCACACGCAAGAACATAAACTCTCAAAACGTTTATTAATTTTTATGTATTCATTCTATGGAAGAGCACTCTCGGCTGAAAAGCCTGGTCTTGTCATGAATTTAGTATATTGGTTCTAGCACAGTGCACTGGTCTTAGCTGAATAGCTTAGTTTTCTCTTGAATTGATTGCAATGGTCTTAGTTGAAGACTCTCGTCTTCTCATAGATTTAGTGCACTGATCTTAGCTGAAAAACCTAGTCTTCTCTTGAATTGATTGCATTGGCCTTGACTGAACAGCCTGATTTCCTTATGGATTTGGTCTAATGATCTGAGTTGAATGTCCTAGTCATTTCATGAATTTAGTGCGTCGATCGTAGCTGACTAACCTACTCTTCTCAGGGATTTACTACATTGAGTTTGGCTGTATTGTTTAGTCGTCTCATGGATTTAGTGCGTACTTTTCATATGTTGCGGTTTAAGCGACACCTTATTTGTCGTTTTTCTCTATTTTCTTCCAAGCATGTTCATCTTTTTGATCAAATCTGACTGTTTGATGTTTATGACATGATCATCTTATTTTTGGTGTTTCCCGTGTTTGATTTTTATGACATGATTATCATCTTCTATGATTGGTGTTTCTTGTGGTTTTGATTCAGTGGGCTAAGCCTCGCTTTGTGAGATTGGTTTATGCAATGAAAATGTAAACGTATGCATGTCAACCTTGCCTGTCATATCCTATCCAGTAGGGGCCAAATTGCTTGCACTTTCCCTTACATCCCAACACACACACACACACACACACACACACACACACACACACACACACACACACACACACACACACACACCTAACCACACTCATACATATAGAGACATACACACACAGACACATACAGAGACACACACTGACACACAAACAGACAGACAGACAGGCAGACAGACAGACACAGAGAGACACACACATACACACACAGACACACATACACACGCGCGCGCGCACGCACACGCGCGCGCGCACACACACACACACACACGCACACACACACACACACACACACACACACACACACACACACACACACACACACACACACACACACACACACACAGCCTTCAGCTGTTATCTTTTGTAGTGCTTTCTCTTTGCTAATATCCACCGTGGAACCAGGCTTACGACCACTGAGTCTTCGGTAACAAACATGTTTAGCCCCACCCTTTCAGACGTGATACGACAGACGGAGGGAAGACGGGGGGAGGGGCGGGGAAGGGTAGAGGGGGGTAATCCTACCAGCCAAGTGGGGAAGGGGAGGGGGTAAGAGACACACCTGATACAACATTAAAAAGACGTTAAGATGGGTCTCCTTGAAATAGCAACTACGATTTCTCGCGCCTGTGAAAAATTAATTCAGTTCTCTAGGACTGGATTTCCACTGGAGAGGATGGTGTCATTATGAGATTCTCAGGAGTCTAGAACGTCTCACTTTGTATTAATCTTAAGAGGTTAATAGTTTTGTTTTAACATGAAACAGTTCCAGGGGTTATCTTCATTTTTGTTAAATACCAATTTAGCAGGTAGGCTTGACAACGAACTGCTCCTATGGCACTCAGTCAGTTTTTCTCCTAAATCCCTCTTTCGTTCTTCTGTATTATTTTCGTCAACGTGTTCGTCCATGTCGAACCCACAGCGAAAACAGAAAGAATTAATAAGAATATAGGTTTCTGGATTCTGGATTCGACATTAGAAAAGTAGTTACAGACTCAGAATCAAAAACTTACTTGGAGAATATTTCGACAGGGTCGCCCTGTCTTCTTCAGCTCACTGTTGCTGTCGAAATATTCTCCAAGTAAGTTTTTGATTCTGAGTCTGTAACTACTTTTCTAACAGAAAGAATTGGTTTTGACTGGCAGAGAGAGAGAGAGAGAGAGAGAGAGAGAGAGAGAGAGAGAGAGAGAGAGAGAGAGAGAGAGAGAGAGAGAGGACGTCACCGAACCAAAGGTAGCTCAGTGATCAACGCTTATCAACACTATCATCCATGTCTGGGATTGTCTCTCCCGATAAGATTTTGACACCTGCATCTATTTTTGTCTGTTTGTCAGCAAGACTACGCAGAAACCGTTCTACCGAAACTTTATAGTAAAATGAAATAGGACCGTAGAGCGAAGCCAGAAAATGTTGGGGAAGATGCCGACTAAAAGACGAATTCAAGAACAGTTTGGAGGCTGTGAAATGGAATGTGAATAAAGTTGGATTAAAATGAAGAGCACCGTCTGTATCTTGGCGAGGGTCAAAGTTCTCCCGGTGTCTTTGAAGAGCTCATTTTGTTTTTCTTTCTTCCATTTCATTTCATTTATGAATTTGGGTGAGGACAATACATTTTTTTTAAAAGGATTTCGGGTAAAGCTAGTGCTTATTATCTTTTACTTAGGATTCTGCTCCCTCCCCTCCCCTGTCCTAAGTATTATTCAGAGCTAGTTTTAAAATACTGAGGCACATTTCTACTCTGAAAACTTTAGACTGGAGTAAGTCTGAGATCCCTGCAGACAATCATATTGAACGTCAACGATCGTGGGTGGAAATATCATAAAATATCGTGTACATACGTCTAAACTGCATTACCATACATACACCCCTAGGAAACGTTGTTTGAAAACTTTACGGTAGAATCTACACACCACAGGGAAAACACCCCATGGGGCTGTAAAGTACCGATCCCATTGAGAACACTCTATTTTTTCAGTTTAATGCGGTTCAGCCATTTCTTTTTCTCCTCTTCACATACCGGTCTTTGATTTAAAGTTTTGTCCGGATGACTTGAAGGGGGCTAACTCTGCACAGAGTTGACACCGATGAGAAAATTTCGTCTCACTCGGCAGTCTCAAAAGGAACTGAACCTTGGATCCTAAACTCAAGAAAACAACGCTTTATCCACCCCGCCTACCAGGCCCCTGTTAAACTGCAGCCATATATAAATAGAATGTAACAACAACAAAAATATCATAGAAGTTTCAAAGAAATGGATGCAAACCCTTCGCCTTATGTCACTGCACAAATAGAAATCATGTCCCATGTAAGGCACTTTGCTTCGTGTTTCCAAACGGATCTTTCCTCCTGCTTTTCGTCAGTTTTGAAGGTAGAGACCTCAAATCTTGACCACTCGTAAATACTAAACCACCGGAAAAAAAGAACTACCGGACAATCCCGTCACACTGGATAAGAGATTCGCACAGATGTGTCCCAGATGTGTTGTGAAAAGGGAAAAAGAGACGGTAGACAGAAACCCAAACCGGGCCCCAGTGTTTTTTTTTCAGTTTCATTGTAGGCCAGCCTATCGTGCAAAGTCCTTTACAGATGTCAGCACGTAGAAATGAAAATAGAAGTCCGTCCTGTCGTGGGGTTAAAACGCAGTAGACTTGTACACAGTGAATACACCAGTTTATAACATTCATTGGTATATTGCTTTCCATAAGGTGGATGAAACGAAGCCATGCAAAATACACAGTCAGTTTTCTTATTTTCTTGCAGTGAAAATTTAATAATTGTAAAAAATAGGTTATAGAATCATTTGATGCAACAAAAAGGTATATCAAAAGGGCCATATTAGCAAATAGTACCGCAGAATGGACAGTTAGAGTCCACTTAAGCAGAAAATTAAAAAAGCAGACATGTTACAGATTTTTGACAGGAGAAAAAAACCGTAGAGTTTTTTTTTGTTTGATTATTCGTTTTTTTATATAGAGCAAAGTGAGGTGAATCACTCACAGTTCACAGAAAAACTGTGGATGTAATTGAGGAGAAAGAAAGAAAGAAAGAAAGAAAGAAAGAAAAGAAATGAAGAAAGCCAATCAAACAAAGTGAAAGGAAAAAGAAATAACACATACAGAATTTCCAAGGCGGGAGAGCCTGGGGGAAGAAGAAGGGGAAGGGGGAGGCGGAACCTGTGCCGGCATGCTTCACGAGTGAAAAGTACCTCCATCTCCCGTCATAATTCACTCCTTCCCTCCTTTAACTACAAAGGTCAGTAGCTCTACACAGCTTATCTCTTGAGCAAAACAAAATGAACAAAAACATCGAAAAGGCAGCCAAATACAGCCACAGAAAATACAAAATCACACGCATAGAATTTCTAGAAGACGGAGATAAAATTTAGACCCCAAGAATCCCCAAAGCAGAAGAAAGTTGGGGGAAAGGGAAGAGGTGAAAAGGGGGGAGGGGGGGGGGGGAAGAAGAAGGGCAGAAGGGGAGTGGAGCGTACGTCACATGTCAAGATGAAAAGTATCCCTCAGCTACCGTCCCCTGGAAAAAAAACCACAAAAACACACGGTGGTTTTACACTTACCACCACAGTAGTCAAGAACCTTTCGATGGCGTTCGATCTTGCCTATCAGATATCTGCCACAGATATCTGCGGCTTGAAGAATGCGTGTGGGTCATTAATTACCCTGACCAGTTCCCAGGTGAACAAGGGACAGCAAGAAATTGATGGGTGTGCTGGACGTTGGGCGATTACCTTGGGTTAAACTGATACGGTGGCCATTGTCTCCAGGGTAAAGTGATCGGAGTGGTTGGAGTGATGGTGGTGGTGAGGGTATTGACTGGTGGTGATAGCTGTGGTGTAGTCATGTGTGTGTGTGTGTGTGTGTGTGTGTGTGTGTGTGTGTGTGCGCGCGTGTGTGCGTGTGTGTGTGTGTGTGTGTGTGTGTGTGTGTGTGTGTGTGCGTGCGTGCGTGTGTGTGTGCGTGTGTGTGTGTGTGTGTGTGTGTGTGTGTGTGTGTGTGTGTGTGTGTGTGTGTGTGTGTGTGTGCACGCATGCGCTGGAGGATTTATTTAAATTTGCCATGGAATTATAAACACCAGATCATTGACGACGAGTTTTTACCAGGAATTCGACATCTGTATATGAGGACACTGTTGATGTTTCTAAAATGGACACTGATGACATGTTTATACCAGGACACTGACGACACGCTTATATCAGGACACTGACGACACATTTAAATCAGGACATTTATGTCATGTTTATATCAGGACACTGACGACACGCTTATATCAGGACATTTATGTCATGTTTATATCAGGACACCGACATATTTATATAAGAACACTGACGACATATTCATATAAGAACACAGACGATAGGTTAATATCAACACATTGTCGACAAATTTACATCAGTACCCTAACATGCTTATATCAGGACACTGACAAGTCTGTATCAGGATACTAACATATTAATATCAGAACACTGTTAGCATGTTTACATAGGCGCTTATGACATGTTTATGTCAGGACACTTACGACACGTTGATATCAGGACACTGACATGTTTATTTCGGGTCACTGATGACATGTTTATTTTAGGACAGTGACGACATGTTTATGTAAGGACAGTGATGGCATGTTTATATTAGGACACTAACGACATATCTAAACTAGGACAGGTGACGACATCTATATATTAGGACACCAACGACATCTTTATATTTGGACATTGACGACTTTTTTTATGTCATGGTAGTGACGACCTGTTTATGTTTGGGCACAGGAGAAATGTTCGTATCTTTTTCTTGTTTCATTGCTTGCTTGTTAGCTTGTTTGTGTGTTTGTCTGTTTCTTTTTCCCCCTTGTTTGTTGATTTGTTTGTTAGTTTGTATGTTTATTTCCTTCGCTGTTTCCTGGGTTTTTTTTCTCTCCCCTTCTTTTCTCTGTTTGATTAGGTGGGATTTCGGTTAATAAGCACAATATGTGACTGCCATTTTGTGTACTTGCAGCAAAGAATAAGAAAAGACTGTCAACCTTTATTTGTTTGTTCGTTCGTTCTTTTGTTCATGGTTCAGGAAGTTTATTAATTCATCTTTCATTTTTTTTTTCAGTTATAACTTTTTGGGCTTCACCCATGTCGTCCTGTTGACACTTTCTGTTCTTCTCTTTGTCCCTGTTTTGCCTTCCTTTCTATGATTTTTCATTGCCTTCTATTTGTTTTTCTTCATTCTTTCACACTTTCATTTGATTAGGTTTGTTCTTTCTGCCTTTCATTTTTTTCTTTACTCTTCTTTTTTGCTCTTGCCCCCTCTCTGTTGTTGATTTTCTTTCTTTCTATCTTTTGTCTCTTTGAATGGTTGATTTGTTCTTTTTCTTTTTTTTTTTTTTTATCAAGCTTTCTCTGTTTAGTTTTCCTGTTCCATTATTTTATTTATTGATTTTCTTTCTTTTTTTTCTGTTGTTTTATTTTCTCTTTCTTTCTTTCTTTCTTTTCTTTCTTTCTTTCTTTCTTTCTTTTTTCTTTTCTCTTTCTTGTGTACCCTCTTTTCTTTCTGATTAATTTGCTCTAGTCTGTGACTATCTGAGCCTGTGCTCCATGTGGAGGGCTGCACAACGCTCCATATAGTGACAGCCACTTTTGCCAAAGGCCTCAGCTGTGAGATGGCCGAATTGACAGAGTATCGAAACACCACGCCACCCCTGATGCCTCTGTAGTTTTGTTTCTCTATCAGTTGATGTTTTCTTGACCCACTATTTTGAATTGCAGCCGTTAAACGGAGGGGATATGTGGAACAGTTTTATTCGTATTGACCAACACCCCAATAGTCTGCTATTTTGAATTTTGCTTCTATCAAATCAAAGCAGCGTGATTATACTCACACTGTTTTCACACGAGTCAGAACAAGAAGACCAACAGCACAAAGCACCAAAACGATCAAAAAGAAAGTTTGATCAAGGTACGACGTGTGTGTGTGTGTGTGTGTGTGTGTGTGTGTGTGTGTGTGTGTGTGTGTGTGTGTGTGTGTGTGTGTGATCGAGAGAGAGAGAGAGAGAGAGAGAGAGAGAGAGAGAGAGAGAGAGAGAGGGGGGGGGGCGGGGAACAGAAAGGGGAGGATTCAAAAATCGATTGATAAAGATTATGACAATCCCGTTCCAGGCGTAAAACAGGCGCAATGTGAGTCCAACTGCACTGGGCAGACACCAGCAGAATTGTAAGGGATCCAGCCTAAAAATAAAAAGCCTGCAGCTTCTGATATCGAATATGTCAGAAACAATTATTCAGCCAACTATCAGTTGATACAGAAGAGGAGGAAGAAGAATTATTCAGCTAACTACCAGTTAATACAGAAGAAGAAGAAGAAGAAGAAGAAGAAGAAGAAGACGACGACGAAGACGACGACGACGACGAAGAAGAAGAAGAAGTGAAGGAGGGAGGAGGAGGAGGAGGAGGGGGAAGAGGAAGAGGAAGAGGAAGAGAATGAGGAGGCCATCATCACTGCGAGATTTAGGAGCTTCTGCCAGCTTCTGTCCGTAGCTGTGCGTTCTATGAGTTCAAATACAAAACATTGTGACTACGTGATCAAATTTTGTTTCACTTCACGTCTATATCTCAGAGTATCGTTAAGAATTCCAGATACGTACGGTGGGTTTCACTTCACGTCTATATCTCAGAGTATCGTTAAGAATTCCAGATACATACGGTGGGTTTCACTTCACGTCTGTATCTCAGAATATCGTTAAGAATTCCAGTACATACGGTGGGTTTCTGTTCAGCCGCTGGGATACAGTATGAAAGCAGGAGCATGGACTCTCAGGCTTTAAAGGGATCTCCAAACTACCATCATCATAATCCGCATAGAGAATCTTTGTCCTCTTCAGGGATCAATGCGTAATTGTGCGGTTGAGAATCGTCCATTGCAGACTGCGGGATCATAATGCAACTGTTCACCAAACTGCATATTGGTTGAAGACACGTACATTGTGTCCATGTAGAACACTTTCAAGAACACTACATCATGTTCTGCAGTGATGACATCTCAACCATGATTAGAAGGTGCCAAGCTGCTCCACAGAGACCCCGGATTAGCAGAAAACTACCGCCTTAACGCCAAATCCGTTTGAACGAAGATAATGAAGATCCCTCAATAATCACGATGAATCATTAAGGGTAAAAACGATGCATCAAAGTTAGTAGCCCCTCGTGATTGATTCAAACAGTAACCTCAGCTTCCATCTCCCGTCAATATCATGCCTACCGTAAGGTAGTGTCCATTGAGTTGTCACAATTACCTTCTTCTATAATATGAATGCCTTCCCTTTTTCTTTGTATGTGTTTGCATGTTCGTACGCATTTTTATCGAGTGTAGTGTATGGGCGAGTGCACGTGTTCATTGCTTTCAAGACCTAGCATTTGAGAACTTGTGCTTTGGAGATTACAAAGAGGTAAAGTGATGTGAGGATGTTTTGATGCATTCGCATGTTGATTCAGTTCGTTTGTAGACATGAGCACCATATTCCTGTCACAGTATAAATATTGCTAAATTCGTGCTGATTCACCTGTTGAGGTGCCAGTGCCCTTTAATTTGGTTTTATATATTCTTTACACGACGTTCTGTTTCAATAAGACTGACCGCACACGTACATTTTCATACCGACGAACAAAACAGTGATACAGTGACTGGGTTTAAATTCTTACTTTATACTCAAACTTTTCGTGCCTAAATTTGGAGCAAATGAAGCAGACGTGCGTGACGAGTGAAAAACGTGACACTACCACGCGTTACGAACATTCTCTGCATCCCTCCCCCATCTGTACCCCGTCCTCTTCCCACTTCTTTTTACCCAAACCAAACCCAAGCCATCTTACTTCAGCCATTTGTTTTCAAAGTAACTGTTGTCACGCAGAAGCGAGACAGGCTAGCCAGAGACGTGACATCATCCGGCTTTTGTCAACGGAACCGGAAGTGGAGCTGCTGGGGTTTCGGCCATTAGAAAGATGTCTGCTTCCTCTGGTCGTTTGTCGATCTGGTTTGGTGAGTCGGAAGGAGATGAAATGAACTTGTCTGCCCTTCTTGGTAAGTTTTATTTAACATTCTTGTTTCTTTTTTTTTAAGGAAATATACTGTACGTTCAGTAATGAGCGTTTGTACCAGAGAGAGAGAGAGAGAGAGAGAGAGAGAGAGAGAGGAGAGAGAGAGAGAGAGAGAGAGAGAGGGGGGGGGAGAAGGATGACAACTTTTAAAGGAGTTAATGAACTAGGCTCTCTGTCCATGTCAAGGACAAAAGTGGAGAGGGAATAATATAAGAAAAAAATCCTGCATCTCTGCTTGTCTGGCTGTGTATCTATCTGTCTGTGTATCTCTGTCTATTTGTCTGTCTGTCTCTCAGTGTTCATCTCTCTCTCTCTCTCTCTCTCTCTCTCTCTCTCTCTCTCTCTCTCTTTCTGATTGTCAATCTGCGTGTCTCTCTGTGTGTCTGTCTGTCTCTGTCTTTCTGTGTGCCTGTGTGTGTGTCTGTCTGTGTGTCTGTGTGTCTGTCTGTCTCCCCCCTCCTCTCTCTCTCTGCACACACACACACACACACACACACACACACACACACACACACACACACACACACACACACACACACACGCACGCACGCACGCACACACGCACACACACATACACACACACGCGCGCGAGCGCGCGCGCGCACACACACACACACACACACACACTCGCGCTGTCGTGCACACATATTATCACACGCGCGTGTTTGCACACACACATGCACACAGACATCTACTAATCCAGCCCTGAAATGGGCTTTTGCGGTCGGCTGGGCTATAATCAACATTAGCATCTGCAAGAGACCCTCTTCTTAAATTGTCTCATCTTAGTCGTAAATTCATTTATCATCAGCTATATATATATCGTGCGCAGTGTGGTATCGAAACTTAGTAGATGTGGTGTAGCGTATTTGCACTAGTCCATATGCAGTGACCCCTCCTTGATAAAACTGAAACACTCTCTCTCTCTCTCTCTCTCTCTCTGTTGTTGTACACACACACACACACACACACACACACACACACACACACACACACACACACACACCACACACACACACACACACATGTATGTATCAAGGTACAAATAATCAAATGTACACAACACACACGCACACACACCCACACACCCACACACCCACACCCCCCCCACACAACACACACACGCACGCACGCACACACACACACACACACACATATGTATATATCAAAGGTACAAATAATCAAAGGTACACAACACACACGCACACACATACACACACACACACACACACACCACACACACACACACACACACACACACACACACACACACACACACACACACACATCCACACACATGCACACACTTGCACTCTTTTGCACCCACATTCACACGCACGCGAGTTTGCACACACACATACATACACGCGCCTGCTTTCATAAACGCACATGCACATACGCAAAAAGATGCGTGCATACTCACACACACACGTACACTCACGCACAGTCACACACACATACATAATACACCCTCCACATATGCATTTATGTATGCCCCATATACACAGGTTCACATACATATTCACATGTATGTACACACACATGCGTGCATGCAAGAACATGCTAACACCAGCCCACAGATCATACAAAAGCACACACACAGACACACACAGACACACAGAGACACAGACACACACAGACACAGACACAGACACACACACACACACACACACACACACGCGCGCGCGCGCACGCACGCACACACATGGGCCCATACCCACTAATCCATGCAAAAACATACACACGCACACGTGTACCCCCACCACACACATTTCCAATGATGATAATAGTACAAACAATGTTAAATTGGTACCAAAGGTTTGATCGGCGTGTTGGGTTAACGCGCAGGTCAGACATCTGCAAAGTCATGGCCATGAGAACCCTCTTCTTGAATTCCCTCATCTTAGTCACAAATTCATTTATCCATCAGCTGTAAGTCGTGCGCAGTATGGTCTCGAAACTTAGCAGATGTGGTGTAGCGTATCTAAAGTAGTCCGTACGCAGTCACACCTTCTTGATGAAACTGAAACTGATAAATTTATCAGGACAACGATGACATGTTTATATCAGGACACTCACGGCATGTTTATATCAGGACAATGACATGTTTATATCAGCATAATAATGACATGTTTCTATCCAGGTACAGACATGTATTTATCACAGCATTTTTGACATGTATGCATTAGGACAGCATTATGTTTATATCAAAACACTGACATATTCCTTTTGAGGCACTGTAGGTATGTTCACATCAGGACAATGATGTGTTTGTGTTGACATTTTCTACATATTTGTATTAGGACACTACCTGGGTTATACCAAGACACTGACATAATTATGCAGGATACAGACATATTTTTATCAAGACACAAACATGTCTTTTTTTTAAAAAACCAAAACACTAACATGTTTTAATCTTAACTCTGACGACATGTTTATACCAGACATTATCGACATCCTTATCAGGACATTGATGACATGCTTAGATTAGGGCACTGACGTGTTTATATACATAGGATACCGAAGATACGTATACATCAGGGCACTGATGACATGTTTATATCATGACAATGACAACACGTTTATATGAGGACACTGACGACACGTTGAAATCAGAAACTGACGACACGTCTGTATTAGGACACTGACCACACATTTACATCAAGACCCTGTCAGCATACTGATATCAGGACACTGACGACACGTCTGTATTAGGACACTGACCACACATTTACATCAAGACCCTGTCAGCATACTGATATCAGGACACTGACGACATGTTTGTATTAGGACACCGACAACATGTATGCATCAGGATACAGACATGTTCACGTCAGAACACTGACAACTCGTTTGTAGTAGGACACTGACATGTTTGTATCAGGAAACTGACGACACATATGTATTAGGATACAGACATGTTTACATCAGGACACTGACAACACGTTTGTATCAGGACACTGACATGTGTATATCGCGAAACTGACGACACATTTATGTATTAGGATACAGACATGTTTACATCAGGACACTGACAACACGTTTGCATTAGGACATCGATATGTTTACATTAGGACACTGAGGACACGTTTGTATCTTGACACTGATATGTGTATATCAAGACACTGACAATATATTTATATCAGAACACTGACGGCAAATTTATATGAGAATACTGACAATACATTTACATCAGGGCTCTGGCATGTCAGGACACTGTTGGCATGTTCACATAGGGACACTGTTGGCATGTTCACATAGGGACACTGCTGGCATGTTCACATAGGGACACTGTTGGCATGTTCACATAGGGACACGTTGGCATGTTCAAATAGGGACACTGTTGGCATGTTCACATAGGGACACTGTTGGCATGTTCAAATCGGGACACTGTTGGCATGTTCAAATCGGGACACTGGGCATGTTCACATAGGGACACTGCTGGCATGTTCACATAGGGACACTGATGACATTTTATATCAGGCTACTGACGACATAATCAATTGAGGACAATGCGGACATTTATATTAGGGCACTGTTGACATGCTGATATCAGAATACTGACATGTATATAAACTCAGGACATTGACAGCATGTTTATATTAATATACTCACGTCATATTTATATCAGAATGTGCTACCAACATGATCATATTAGGACAATGACAATATATTTAGATCAAATCACTGTTTACATGTTTACATAGAGGCACTGACATCATGTCCATATCATGATATGACGACATGTTTATATCAGAACACCGGCGAAATGTTTATGTTTGGGCACTGAAGAAGGTTTGCAATTTTTCTTCTTTGTTTGTTTGCTTGTTAGTTAGTTTGTTTGTACGTTTGTTTGCCTTTTTTTCTTTCACCCGTTCTCTGTTTGTTGATTCGTTAGTTCATTTTTGTTCACTGTTTCTTTTTTCTCTCATTCTTTTCTTGGTTTGACTGGGCGGGATTTCGCTTAATAAGCACAATATGTGACTGACATTTTGCGTACTTGCAGCAGGGAGTTAGGAGATGTGCAAACTTTTCTTTCTATCTGTCTTTATTCTTTTTTGTCGTTTCTTTCATCGATGGATTAAGTAGCGAATGCATTCATTTTTCTATCCGTTGCTTTTTGGGTGTCACCCTTGTTGGTCTGTTTACATGTTGTATTCTTCTATTGATGCCTGTTTCACCTTCCTTTCTTAATCTTTCTACTTACATTTCTTCCTTCCTTTTTCTTTCACACTTTCAATACATTATTTTTGTTCTTTCTGCTGTTCGTTTTTTTCTTTCATTTTTTTTGTTCTTGCCTTCTGTCTTTGCATATCTTTCTTTCTTTCTTTTTGTGGTCTATTTCAGTGTTTTTTTGTTCTTTCTCTCCTTTCGGTGGAGCTTTCTTTCTTTGGCGTCTCTGTTCTCCTCTTGCTTTCATTCTTTCTTTTTTCGTTTGTTTCGTTTTCTTTTTCTTTCATTCTTTCTTTGTTTCTTTGCTTTCCTCTTCCTCACACCCTCCTTGTCCTTCCGCTCTTTTCTTTCTGATTAATTAGCTCTGGTCTGTGACGGTCTGAGCCTGTGCTCGAGGTGGAGGGTGGCACAGCTCTCTCCATCTGTCCAAGAATGAACACCCAGTGTGAAGTCATAGCGACACTCACCTTTGCCGAAGGCCTCAGCCGTCAGTTGGCCGAATTGACAGAGTATTGAAACCTCACGCCATCCCTGGTGATCCTACAGTTTTGGTTCACTTATAGTAGCAGTTTAACGAAAGGGGATGGCTGGAGAAGTTCTACTGGTATAAACCAACTCTTCAAGTCTGGTTTTTAAATTTGTGTTTTCATCAAATCGAAACGGTGTGATTATGCTCACGTATATTGTAATTACACATGAGTCAAAACAAGCAAACAAGCAACAAACCGAAAAACACCCCAGTTTGATTGAAATATAATGAGAGAGAGAGAGGAAGAGAGAGAGAGAAGAAGAAGAAGAAGAAGAAGAAGAAGAAGAAGAAGAAGAAGAAGAAGAAGAAGAATAAGAATAATAAGAAGAAGAAGAAGAAGAAGAAGAAGAAGAAGAAGAAGAAGAAGAGAGAGAGAGAGAGAGAGAGAGAGAGAGAGAGAGAGAGAGAGGGGAGCATTTGAAAGTCGAGAAGTAATTCAAATTGTGCTAGTCCAGTTTCAGGCGTAAAACAGAACTGGGGGCAATATGAGTCCCACTACACCGGACAGGCACCATCAGATTTGTAAGAGATCCAGTCTGAAAAATAAAAAGCCTGTATCTTCTGGGAGGACAATCTTGGTATTGAATCTGTCTGATATGTAATCAGTTAGCCAACCATCAGTTAATGAAGAAGAAGAAGAAGAAGAAGAAGAAGAAGAAGAAGAAGAAGAAGAAGAGAAGAAGAAGAAGAAGAAGAAGAAGAAGAGAATGAGGAGGAAAGCAAAAAGCATGAAAAATGTCGAGAAAGAAGAAAAGAAAAAGTATGAAAGACGAAGAAAAAAATAGAAAGAGAAAGAACGAATGAATGAAGGAAACAAAGAAAGAAAGAAAGAAAGAAAGAAAGAAAGAAAGAAGACGTGGAGACAGACATCAAAATCGATTTGATAATCATATGTGGTTTTATGTTTAAGAGAGAGAGGAGAGAGAGAGAGAGAGAGAGAGAGAGAGAGAGAGAGAGAGAGAGAGAGAGAGAGAGAGAGAGAGAGAGAGAGAGAGAGGAGTAATCTTAAGTCCTTTTTGGCACTCTTGTACCATTGATTTGATTTCTGTCTCTGGTTGGGGTATGGAAATGAGGTGGAGAAGTATGAAAAAAGAAAGAGAAAAGAAAAGGCAAAATTTCCTGAAGAAATATCAGCAGAAGTCAAA
>CM065714.1:126575351-126585351 GCA_033310375.1 Conus canariensis | reverse complement strand
GACATATTTATTTAAGGACACTTACGAAATGTTTATATCAGGACACTGACGACATGTTTATATTAGGACATTGACGATATGTTTGTATTAGGACACTGACGATATGTTTACATGAAGACACTTATGACATCTTTATAGCAGGACAGTGACGACTTGTTCGTATCATGACAGTGACATCATGTTTATGTTTGGGCACAGTTGAAATGTTTGTATCTTTTCTGGATTTTTTTTGGTTCTTTCTTTCTTTGTTAGCTTGTTTGTTTGTTTATTTCCTGTTTTCCTTTCTTCGCTCATTTCTTGTTTGGTTGTTTGTTGGGTTTTCTTTCACTATTTCCTTTTTTCTCCCATTCTTTTTTCTGTTTGGCCAGGAGGGATTTCGGCTGATAAGCACAACATGTGACTGACATTTCATGTACTTGCAGCAGGGAGTTAGAAAAGGTGGCAAACTTTTTTATTTGTTTGTATATTTGTTGTTTCTGTCGCAAATAAGTTAATAAGTCAGTTCATTTATTCATCTCTCTTTTTTCTTCATCCATTACTTTTTGGGTTTCACCCTCGTCGACCTGCTTACATTTTCTATTCTTCTGTTCATCCATGTTTCGCTTTCCTTTCTTTAACCTTTTCTCCAGCATTTTCTTTCTTCTTTTTGTTTCCTTTCACACTTCCATTTGATTAGCTTTGTTCTTTGTACTTTTTTCCCCTTCTTCTTCTTCTTTGCTAACGCCTTGGTCTACACGGTCAGTCCGGCCCTTGTGATGAACAGTGTCGTTTTCTCCAGCCCTTGTACATTGCCGTAGAGCTTTGTCATTAGAGCTGTCTCTGTTGGCCACACCTCTTTCCTTGGCTGTTCATGTAATGGGCATTTTTGGAGCACATGCTCCGTGACTGTTCTTCCTGCCCACAAGGACAGACTGGAGAAGGCAACACCTTGAGCTTTCGGCACAACTGACTGTTCAGTCTGTTCAGCCCGGTGCGGAACCTCACCAGGACACTTTGTTGCTCGCTGGACAACAGATGATAATCGTCCTTGGGTGTCCTGGGCGTTGTAATAGTCCGGATAATGCTTCGCATCTCGCTGTAGGTCATGCTGTTGTTATACTGCTTCCCTTGGGCACCTTCCCACGCCAGGTGATCAGCTAACTCTTGCCTGGTATCCTGCAGTGGGCTGGACTCCACTGGAGCACCAATCTCTGTTAGTAGCAACTTTCTGCAGTGCTTCGCTGAGGCTTGTGAGGTTGTTGTTCTGAAATGTCTGCAGGACAGAGAGGGCGTCAGACAGGAAGACAACCTGACAAGTATCATTGTCTGTGTTCTGCATGATCGAGGCAGCTTGCAGGAGGGCTTGTTCTTCAACTCTGTAGGTTGTGCAGTGCTTTCCTGTGGCAACACTGCAAGCTGTGTCTCTCCACTGGGGAATTTGGCAAGGATGCCTGCTCCTCCGTCTGCGACGGCATTAGTTGCTGACCCATCGGTATAAACGTGAATCCACGCCTCCTGAGGGTAACGTTCAGTACTCATGGCAAGAGTGAGGGTCTGTTTTATTTTGTCGCCCTGTCCGTCCCCAGGGATGAGACAAGGGACAGTGGTGGATACGCTGATGTCGGACTGGTCTGATGCCTGGAATTCTGGAGTGTTTGAGGGGCAGAGGGACAGTATGTCATCTGACAGTTTGTCTTGATACTGTCGAGACAGCCTTTTGATCTCATGGACAAAACGCTCCTCTTCAAACGATTGTTGGTAAAGCCATCCAGTTTTCTTTTCACTGGATGATCAGAGAGACTCTGAAATTTTCTTGCCTGCATCATCATCTTGGCTTCTCTTCGCTGGTTCAAAGGTTGGATGCCTGTAAGTCGCTCCAATCCCTCGATGGGCGTTGACCTCACTGCTCCGGTGTTAATGCGTAAAGCCTGACTTTGGACTTTATCCAGTGTTTGCTGGGTTGTCTTTGAGCAAGTCGACCAGGCTGTGGAGCCATATTCAAGATGTGGTCTGACTGAACCCTGGTAGACAGTGTTCAGTATTCTCTCTTTAGTTCTGCAAGTGGTGCCTGCCAACTGGCGTAAAATAGCCAGCTTTCTTCTGGCCTTTGCCTCTACCTTAGCGATGTGTGGCTTCCAGTTCGTCCTTGTGTTAAAGTTGACACCAAGGCGTGTAGCTTCTTCATCCTCTTTCAGCTGAGTTTCCCCAAGAATGATGGTGCCAGCTTTCTGTTTTGTGGACAAGGTGAAGAGGGTCGTGGAAAACCTTTCCTTATTGATTGATCGTAATGCATCATGTCTTTGCCCAGCTGGTTAGTCGATCTACCGCTTGTTACATACGGAAGGTGGCAGTTGATGCATGATCTTTCTTGCACCACATCACCAGGTCATCAGCGTAGAGTGCTGTCTTGATTCCCTTAGGCATCTCTGACACAAGGTCGTTGATGAAAAGCAGGAGTGTTTGGGATAGAACTCCCCCTGTGGGACACCATAACGCAGCAGAATTTTCTTGCTGTGTGTTCTGTCCAGAGAGACCTGCTTTGTGGTTGTAGAGGTAGGAATTGATCCACTTGTACATACTATCAGTGACTCCATTCATCGGCAGTTTGACAAGTAGTCTCTCCATCCAGACTTTGTCGAATGCCTTTTGGAGGTCGATCCAGGTGACAAAGACCAGCTTTTATTCCTGAAAAGCGTCCTCAATTTCTTGAGACAGATAAGTAGCTTGGTCTTCAGTGGAGTGGAATTGGCGGATTCCAGCCTTTTTCTGAAGCAATGAGGTTAGCCGATTCCAGGTACCATCGGAGGTGCTCATTCACAATTCTCTCCATGGTTTTCACAATACAGTTGGTCGGGCTGATCAGGCGGTAACTATGGGGCTTTCTGAGATCCTTCCCTTTCTTCAGGATGGGGGATCATGATTGCCTCACGCCAGATTTGCGATAGTTTTCCTTCTTCCCGGCTGAGGTTAAAGACCTCAAGGAGTTTGTTCACTGCTGTACTGCTGAGGTGCAACAGCATTTCATTGCTGATGCCATCCGGTCCTGGCGATTTCCTTGCCTTCAACTTCTTTAAAGCAGATCTAAGTCCTGCAAGTTTGATGGGCTGCCTCAAGGGTCCCACTTTGGTTTTGTTTTGTGTTTGTTCTTTTTGCTCTGTCCGTGCTTCTCGTTGTTTACTGGGGCTAACTGGGATGTTACTGTCATTTGCGTACAAATGTGCAATGTGCTTGTTTCCCAGTTAGCATGTTCCCATTTTCTTCCAGTGTAACTTTTGCTTTGCAATTTTCCTCATCATTGAGCTGCTTGGTTAGTCTCCAGAGTTTCCGGCTGTCTTTCTCAAAATTCAGGGAAGCGATTTTCTCCCTCCAACTTCTCCTGGTTGCTTGCAGCTTGTATTTGAGGAATCTGACTTTAGCCTGCTGGAGTTTGATGTTGTTTTCGTCAGATGGGGAGTCTTCTGAAGCCCTTCTGGCTACTGACAGTTCATCTTTTAGGGCCTGAAGTTCAGTACGCCAGTATGGCTTGTAATTCTGCCTGACGCCTCTTGGTATGGTTTCATGTGTAGCCTTTAATATGCATTCATTGATGTCCTTCACAACCAAGTTGATGTCTCGCCCTTGGACAGTAATGTCCTGGGTAAGAGTACTGGTTCAGTGGCTGAAGGCCATCCAGTTTGCCTCCTTGTAGGTCCACTGGGGGAAAGTGGCTTCGGTGCAGGCTCCAAGATTCAAGTGCAGGAACACAGGCCGATGGTCCCTGCCATCCAACTGTTCTCCAACCTCTCGCTTGACACACTTGTGAATGTCTTCTGTGCAGAAGGCCAGACCTGGAGTAGAAGTAGTGTGCCACCTTCTGGAGTAGAACGTGGGACAGTCAAAAGGACTGTTAATCAGGATTGAATAATTGTCATCTTGCCAGTTTTCCACCTCTTCACCCCTTCGATCCATATGGTCATTTCCCCAGCTTTGAGAGTGGCTGTTGAAGTCACCAACTACTAGAAAGCTGAAATCAGCCATTGCAATGGAATCGAGAGATAGAGACCTGTCATTTGGGCAGTAGAAGTTCGCAAGTTGATGTTGTGCATTGCTAGCCTGGAGTTTCAGCAACTGATATTCCGAGTCCTCCATGTGTGTTGTGACAAGCCAGGCATTGATGTCATTCCTGACAAGGGTCAGTACTCCTCCTTTGCGACGATCTGTTCTGTCAGACCTGAAGCACTGGTAGCTTCTCACTTTGAAGGACTTGTGGCTCTGCAGGTGAGTCTCCTGGATGCAGCAAACTTGGACATTCTTTTCTTGCAGGATATGCTCCAACTCTGTTGTTTTTATTAAGTACGCTTTCAACATTCCAGTGCATGACCATGAAAGGACCCTGCTCTCTGGAGCTCTTGCGTACTTTGGTGCGGTGATTAGTTCTCCACTGTCGCTTTCTGGCGCCATATAGAGGATGACTTGGACCTCCAGTAGCTGTGGTTGGACTCCGTTGAGGCTCGGAGCCCGGCGTTGCACCACCCTGGAGGGACCTCGATGGACGAACACCATACGTAGAACGAGCTGGTCGTGTAGACATAACGGCGAAGTATGCATGGCAGCATGGTTTGTTAGAAGGTGCACTCTGGCCTGGTTCCGCAGTCTTCAACCTTCTGGGTTTCTGTCAACGTTACCCCACCCTTCGCTCATGGCCCAAGGACCTACCCTATGAGATCAGGAGGCTTGAGGTTTGAATGCGCGTCTTAACCACCTGATGTTCCCGTGCGGACACCTGGGGCATTTCGAGAGGACAGCAGTGCCACTTGCTGACCCACCCCGTCCTGTTAAGAACACCGCCAGTTGGTCCGGTGCTGCTTATTCGTCCAGGAGAACCTGGATTATTCACAGCTAACCTCCATATCTGCAAACCATTTCGCCATCCGCCATGTGCGACCCGCTCGGTTGGGGATGGTCGCCCCACTACCGAATTGGAGGTAGTCTGAACCCGGTTGTACTTTTCCTTTTCATCTTTCCTCTCTTTTGTTATTGCCTTCTTTCCGTTGTTTATCTTTCCTTCCTTGTCTTCTTTTTATGTTCATTTGAGCGCTTTTTTGGTTTTATCTCTTCTTTCTATCAAGCTTTCTTCATTTGGATTTTGTCTCTTCTTTTCTTTTCTTTCTTTCTTTTTTGTTTTGTTTCCTTTTCTTTTTTCTTTCTTTCTTTTTTGTTTTGTTTCCTTTTCTTTTTTTCTTTCTTTCTTTTCTTCCCTCTTCCTCGCACCCTCCTCTTCTTTCCCCTCTTTTCTTTCTGATTAGTTTGCTTCAGTCTGTAACCATCTGAGCCTGTGTTTGAGGTGAACAGTTCGACAGCGTTCCATCCGTCCAAGAATAAACACCCGGTAAGAGGGCAAAGCGACTCCAACTTTTGCGAAAGGCCTCAGCTGTGAGTTGGCCGAACTGACAGAGTATTGAAATATCATGCTACCCCTGGTGTTCATGCGGTTTGAGTTCTCTACAGCTCTTTTGAATTGCGGCCATTCAACGAAGGGGACGGCTGGAAAAGTTTCATTCGTGTCAATCAGCATTTCAGGCTGGCTTTTTAAATTTCGTTTTTATCAGGTCGGAGCAATGTGATCATACTCATTTAAATTGTTTTCATATAAGTCAAAACAAGCAAACAAACAAAAGTTCATACCAAAATAACAAACAATGAAATAGAGAGAGAGAGAGAGAGAGAGAGAGAGAGAGAGAGAGAGAGAGAGAGAGAGAGAGAGAGAGAGAGAGAATGGATGGTTCAAATTATGCTGGTCCAGAGCCATGCGTAAAAACAGAGATGGGCGCAATATGATTCCCATTACCGTGGACAAAGACCAGAAGAATTGTAAGGGATCCAACCTGAAAAATAAAAATCCTGCGTCTTCTGGGAGGACAATAGCAGTATTGAATCTGTCGGAAATAATTAGTCGGAGAACCATCAGTTAATGCAGAAAAGAAGAAGAAGAAGAAGAAAGAAGAAGAAGAAGAAGAAGAATGCGAAGAAGAATGCGAAGAAGAATGCGAAGAAGAAGAAGAAGAAGAAAATGAAGAAGAAGAAGAAGAAGAAGAAGAAGAAGAAGAAGAAGAAGAAGAAGAAGAAAAAGAAAAAGAAGAAGAAGAAGAAGAAGAAAGAAGAAAAAGAAGGAGGAGGAGAAGAAGAAGAAGAATGCGAAAGAAGAAGAAGAAGAAGAAGAAGAAGAAGAAGAAGAAGAAGAAGAGAAGAAGAAGAAGAAGAAGAAGAAGAAAGAAAGAAAGAAAGAAGAAGATGAAGACGAAGACGAAGACAAAGAAAAAACATGCAGAAGAAGAAGAGGGGGAGAATGAGGAGGAGAGGAAAAAGCACAAAAGAAACATGGATAGAAGAAAAGACAAAGTGTGAAGGAAGCAAGCAAGAAAATGGAAAGAAATGGAGAAGAGATGAAATGTAGACAGACATTAATCCCGATCTGAAAACTTTTCTTGGCTTTTACATTTGAGAGAGAGAGAGAGAGAGAGAGAGAGAGAGAGAGAGAGAGAGAGAGAGAGAGAGAGAGAGAGAGGAGTATTCTCAAGTCAATTTCGGCACTCTTTTACTGTTAATTTGATTTCTGTCCCTGGCTGTAGTGTGGTGACGAGGTGGAGAAGTACAGAAAACAATCCAAAGAAGTAGACAGATGTCATCAAATATATTAACAAAGGTCAGTTTTGTTATGCTGATCTTTGAACAAAATCTCTGTAAAAAAACAACAAAACAAGACACAAGGAAAAAGACCAGCAACCGTGATACAACGGTCATTGATGCATCACGGGTTTAACAACCTTTCTAAAAACCATCATCATTGTGAGATTTGGGAGTTTCTACCGGCGTCTGTCTGCAGCCGTGTGTGCTATGAGCTCAAACATAAAACACTGTGTTTATATGGTCAACTTTTGTTTCACGTCATGTCTGTATATCAAAGTATTGTTAAAACTTCCTGATCATCACCGGTGGGTAGTCTGGCTGGCCGCGGGGATATAGTATGAAAGTAAGAACTTGGATTATCAGACTTTGAAGATAATGCCAAACTATCATCGTCACAATCCACGTGAGGAATCTTTATCATTTAGCAGAGAAGATTGTGCGATTGAGAACCGTCCATTGCGGACTGCGGGACCATAATGGAACTGTTACACCAAACTGGACATTCAGTGGAGACACGTAGACTATGTCCATGTGGAACACTCCAAATAATAGTACAGCATGGACTGCAGGACTGACGCCTCTCCCAATAGTCTGAGGGTGTCAGTCCACAGAGATCCCACATTAGGAGAAAACTACCACCCTAACGCCGAATCCATTTGAACGTAGATCCCCCATTCATCATGTGAATCATTGCGGGGAAAAAGGATATATCAAACCTGGTAGCCCCTCGGGATTTATCATAAGAATGGCCTCAAGAGCAGAGGCAGAAATACTCACCACCAAACGAAAAAATAAACAAATGACAAAATCATAATTATTGGCTATTCTTTCGTTTGAAGGGACAAAACATCTGTGCTTGCTCTTGTTTCAATATCCACCGCGGTCATCAGACTTTGAAACCATAGTGATTTCATTTTCCGTTTCCTGTCCATATCATGCATATGGTAAAGTCGTGTGCACTAACTTGTCACATTATCATCCATCGTGTTCCATAATATGAACGCCTTCCCTTTCTTTCTTGGTTTGTGTGTGCATGTTCGTACGTATTTTATTTCATGAGTGTGGCGTGCACGCGAGCGTGAAAGCTCATCATTTCAAGACCTAGCCTTCGTGAACTTGTGCTTAGGAGATTACAAAAAAGCGACATTAAGATGTTTTCATGCATTGACATGTTGATTCAGTTCGTTCCTAGATAGGAGCGCCATAAAACCGTCACGTGATAAAACCGCGAACTTCGGCCTAATTTAGGTGTTCAGTTGCCCATGTTTTGCTTTTCTTTGCTCTTACATATTCTTTACACTCAGTTCTGTTAGAAGGTTTATCGCACTCGTGCATTTTCATACTGACGCACGAACAGAGATATATGGACAACGTTCAAATTCTTACTTTACAGTCAAACTTTTCGTGTCTAAAGTTTCAAGAAACGAAGCAGACGTGCGTGACCAGTGAAAAACGTGTCACTACCACGCATTACGAACATTTTGCTGCACCCACCCATCCTCCTCCTCATCCCCGTCCTTTCTCTCTGCCAAATGAAACCAAAGGTATATCATTCCACCTCCCCCTCCTCTTTTTTCTACAAAGTAACTGTTGTCACGCAGAAGCGAGACAGGCTGGCCAGGGATGTGACTTCATCCGGGTTTTGTCAACAGAAGCGGAAGTGGAGCTGCTGGAGTTTCGTCCATTAGAAAGATGTGTGCTTCCTCTGGTCGTTTCTTAATCTGATTTGGTGAGTCGGAAAGAGTTGAAATGACCTTGTCTAGCCTTCTTGGTATTTTTCTTTTTTTATATCTGAAAGTCTTGTTTCCAGTATTTTTTTAAAATGGAGACATAATGTATGTTCAGTGATCAGCGTTTGTACCAGAGAGAGAGAGAGAGAGAGAGAGAGAGAGAGAGAGAGAGAGAGAGAGAGAGAGAGAGAGAGAGAGAGAGAGAGAGAGAGCGGATGGCGACGACTCACAAAGGGGTTAATGAACGAGACTTTCTGCCTATGTCAAGGACAAACGTGAAAGGGAATGATGTGAGAAATACAAATTTCCTGCATCTCTCTTTCTCTCTCTCTCTCTCTCTCTCTCTCTCTCTCTCTCTCTCTCTCTCTCTCTCTCTCTCTCTTTCTCTCTCTCTTGCTTTCAAGCCTCTGTGTGTGTCTGTCTGTCTCTCTGTCTATCTCTGTGTGTCTGTGTGTCTATCTGTTTGTCAATCGGTTGGTCGGTCAGTCGGTATCTCTCTCTGTGTGAATATCTGTCTATCTATCTATCTATCTATCTATCTATCTATCTATCTATCTATCTATCTATCTATCTATCTATCTATTGTTTTCAAATGAAAGTCCGCCATGCTTGCCGTTACCACATCTTCCAGTTGCAGCTGGAGGACAAACAGAAGTTGCGCACTGAAAACATCACAACTTCATGTTTTCAATTAATAATATTGTACATTTTTGCTGCTTGTACAATGTGTCCTTGCAGTTTTCTCGCGAAGTTACTTTTGTTCAATGTTATTGTACCATCATCCAACATCAGGCCCCTTTTGAAGAACAACAACAACAACTGTGACAGACCAGAACATCGAGCAGCGTTGGCAGGGCATGAACTACAGCCATATTATATCGACATTGTCAGTTTTAACGAGGTCACATATAGCGGACTTTGAGGAGATTACAGAGGTCGGAGATGAGTCCACGTTGTTTCGGTCAGGGAAGTCTCTGAATGAGCCGAGGGAAGCAGGGGCCGGCGGCTTTGCCATCCGATCATTGTTTGTAAACGACCTGGAGTCTCTCTCAAAGGGAAGCAGCGTCCGCATGATGATGATGAGAGCCATCAGCGCCGTAGCTCCCGCTATGAGAGATACACCCAAGATGAAAAATAACCCTTTTTATTTCATCAAAACCTTACAAGGCTGACACATTCAGTCTCACGAGATGATCGGCTCCTGCGACTTGGGGACTTCCCAGTCTTGGCCGGATGTAAATGGACCCAATGGAGCAGGACACAAGAGCTTAAAATGACAGTTGCTCCTTCCATTCTGCGTCGAACATGGTTTAGCCATCAGCATCATCTTGTACCAATTACATAACATCCACAAGGCCACCTGGATGCATCTTCCCTCCTCTCCAATCATTGGCACCCAACTGACTATGTACTGACTAGGCGTCCCGACATTCATGATGTTCACATCATGAGGGCAGCGAGGGGTGCTACCCGTTGGACCGACTCCCTGATGCAAAGACCAAAGCCGTTTTCCCGCCCAGCCTCAGTTTCAGTTTCAGTGTCATCACAGAGGTGTCACTGTGTGCGGACTAGTCCATATACGCTATACCACATCTGCTAAGTTTTGAGACCACACTGCGCACGAT
>CM065714.1:126567851-126570351 GCA_033310375.1 Conus canariensis | reverse complement strand
AGATTGGACCATGGAACTCTGTGCTTTATTTACATGGTCGTGGCTGGGATGGTACATGATGACGTAGATCGGACCATGGAACTCTGTGCTGCATTCACACAGTGGCGGTGGGAATGTTACATAATGGCGTAGACTGGAATCTGGAACACTATGCTGTATTCACACACTCGTGACGGGGATGGGACATGATGGCGCATGATGGCGTAGACTGGACCATGGATCTGCATGCTGTATTCACACAGTCGTGGCGGGATGGTAAAGAATAGCGTAGACTAGACCTTGGAAATCTATGCTGTATTCACACGGTCGTGGCGGAAATGGTAAAGAATAGCGTAGACTGGACCTTGGAAATCTATGCTGTATTCACACGGTCGTGGCGGAAATGGTAAAGAATAGCGTAGACTGGACCTTGGAAATCTATGCTGTATTCACACGGTCGTGGCGGAAATGGTAAAGAACACCGTAGACTAGACCTTGGAAATCTATGCTGTATTCACACAGGCGTGGCGGGAATGGTACGTGATGATAGAACTCCATAATGTATTCCCACCGTCGTGACAGGAATGACATATATCAGCGTAGACCAGACCATGGAACATTGCTGTGTTCAGACAGTAGTTTCGGCGATGCAATTCTGTATTATATATTCGATCATGACAGTTTTTGTCCAAGGCTGGTCATCTCCCAGCTTGTACAGGAGGGTGATCGTTCCAGAGTCAGACTAAAGAAGTGGTGGATTGAGCTTAACATTGAACTGGAAGCACCTCTGTCCCGTTGATCATGACTTATGGAAGAGACATGCAGACGTAAGGAATGTTTACATGTCTGTGCCCAAACCTCTGTCACACTTCTGCTTCTTTTTCATCTTTGTACCTAGGCCAGAACTCCGAGGTTTAGCACTGGTGAGAATGTGTGTGCATGGCGTTGTTGACCCCATTATCTAGGCAGCTTATTCCGTCGTCAGGGAGGTCTAAGCATAATATCAGCGTGCGTGTGAGATTCGTGTTACTTTCGCCAAGGAGAATAATATGTTGTGACCGGCATCCGTTTCATTGTTTGCCTGTCTGTCCGCAGGCTTATTGATAAACTAAAGATCCGGTTTTCCCGAAACCTGGTATGAAATGGAATGGAGCCTAAAAAAAAGTTCTGGTGTGTATTCGTGGTACAGATCCGTGGTGCGGCTCCGAGGTGCTTCTGTATAATGCAGATTCGCAGTGCGGATCCGTGGTACTAATACGTGATGCCAGTTCTTAGCGCGGATCCGTAGTGACTTATATGTTACGCAGATTCGTGGTGCTAATGAGTGATGCACTTTGTTATGCGTACCCATGGTTCTAATATGTGATGCAGATCCGTCGTGCGGATCCATATTATCTATGATGCGGATCCGTGATGCGTATTCGTGAAGATAATATGTGATGGTGTTCCGCGGTGCTAATGTTCGATGTAGATCTGTTGTAGGTACCTGTGGTGCTAATGTGTGACGCAGATCCGTGATGCTAATATGTGACGCAGATCCGTGGAGTTCATATGTGATGCAGATCCGTGGAGTTCATATGTGATGCAGATCCGTGGAGTTAATATGTGATGCAGATCCGTGGAGTTAATATGTGATGCAGATCCGTGGAGTTGATATGTGATGCAGATCCGTGGAGTTGATATGTGATGCAGATCCGTGGAGTTGATATGTGATGCAGATCCGTGGAGCTGATATGTGATGCAGATCCGTGGAATTGATATGTGATGCAGATCCGTGGAGTTAATATGTGATGGAGATCCATGCTGAGGGTCCGTGTTGCTGATATTTTATGTAGATCCATGGTGCGGATCCGAATCAAAACGCGGATCCAGGATCCGTTCGGCCAATTTCCCACTGAACGTTAGTTATTATGTACGAAATGATAACAAGTTTAATGAAGTGATGTATTTTCATCATTGAAACTGCCTAGACATATTAACGCTGTCATTTCTGATTTTTCATATCTGTTTATAACAAAAGAAAAAAAAAACGTAGCCGACTTGGAAATGACTTTCTTTGCCCTTGTCTACTATTACTTACTCTCATGAACGGACTAGTTCACAGGAGTTTATACAAACAAACATGTAGAAGGTTAACTACTGACCCAATTTTTTCTCTCCCATGATGCAGCAAATGAACCGTTTGTGAAGGTGAGACGGGGATGGTATGTGGGAGTGGG
This sequence comes from Conus canariensis, assembly GCA_033310375.1. Taxonomy (NCBI): domain Eukaryota; kingdom Metazoa; phylum Mollusca; class Gastropoda; order Neogastropoda; family Conidae; genus Conus; species Conus canariensis. The sequence goes on along the minus strand of CM065714.1, from coordinate 126,568,153 downwards.
GAGGTGGCCTATGCGTTGTTAAAGATCTGGGCTATAGGGCGGATCCAGGATCGACTCGATGTTATGAGAGGTCTGCGCTCTCTCGAAGACCCTAAATGTGTGTGTGTGTGTGTGTGTGTGTGTGTGTGTGTGTGTGTGTGTGTGTGTGTGTGCGCGGTGTGTGTGTGCGTGTGTGTGCGTGCGTGTGCGTGCGTGCGTGCGTGCGTGCGGCGCGCGCGCGCGCGCGTGTGTGTGTGTGCGCACGTGTGAGTGTAAATGAATAGAAAAAACGCAATGTGTGTGTTTGTGTCTGCGTGTACGTA
>CM065714.1:126550351-126562851 GCA_033310375.1 Conus canariensis | reverse complement strand
GGCCTCAGTAGAGTGGGCATTTCAACCTAATACATGTTGCAGCATAGGGCCTCAGTAGAGTGGGCATTTCAACCTAATACATGTTGCAGCATAGGGCCTCAGTAGAGACTGGGTATTTCAACCTAATACATGTTGCAGCATAGGGCCTCAGTAGAGTGGGCATGTCAACCTAATACATGTTGCAGCATAGGGCCTCAGTAGAGACTGGGCATTTCAACCTAATACATGTTGCAGCATAGGGCCTCAGTAGAGTGGGCATTTCAACCTAATACATGTTGCAGCATAGGGCCTCAGTAGAGCTGGGCATTTCAACCTAATACATATGCAACACAGGGCTTCAGTAGAGAGTGGGCATTTCAACCTAATACATGATGCAGCACAGGGCTCAGTAAAGAGTGGGCATTTCAACCTAATACATGTTGCAACACAGGGCTTCAGTAGAGAGTGGGCATTTCAACCTAATACATGTGCAGCATAGGGCTTTCAGTAGAGAGTGGGCATTTCAACCTAATACATGTTGCAGCATAGGGCCTCAGTAGAGTGGGCATTTCAACCTAATACATGTTGCAGCATAGGGCCTCAGTATGTGTGTAGGCATCCTTCAGTCTCGGAAGACTATGGAGTTGCGCTCTAGGTGTCTATTCTGGTACAGCGGCGGGTGTGGCTGGCCAGTCCGACACGGGAATGACAGTCCCTGTGGCAGAGGGCACAGTGAAGTCTGACGCTGGTCTGTCTGCCTGGGCTGCAGCCTTTCTTCTCATTCTCTTTTCCCCGTGCTGCTGAGCGAGTGTCTCTTCGAACTTGGAGAGACCTTTTCTGCACAGTCTGTCTCCAGGCTGACCGTTCGAGGGCTGTTGCTTCCCAGTTGTTCTGGTCGATGTTCAAGGCTTTTAGGTCCCTCTTGCACACTCTTTGAATCGCAGCTGTGGTCTGCCTGTGGGATGTTTTCCCTGCACAAGTTCTCCATAGAGGAGGCCTTTAGGGATCCGTCCGTCATCTAGAGCGCAAAGCCTGGGTAAATAAGTAAGTAACCCAGAGGTTAAACGGGTTTGTGTGGGACTAACACCCCTTCTTGGGCAGATGGGGCTCATTAGTCTGGGAAGACAGCCCACCTAAGAGAAGGAAAACTCTGATCTCAAACCTCCGCTGCCTTGCGGCTATACCCACTCTTAGGAAAGGCTTCTGGAGTCAACCCTGAGGAAAAATCCGGAGTCGGAGTCCCCAAGGCAGTCCGAGGCTGTATACAGCAAAGTTCTGGCAACTCCTGCGACGGCACTGGAACCATGTGTATCGGCGTTTGCCTTTCCATGGACCATTCCAGCGACGTGGAGAGGGGGGGGGGGGGGGGTCTGCTGCATGGGTAACAGCTTGCCCTCCATACTTACTTACCCAGGGCCTCAGTAGAGAGTGGGCATTTGAATCTAATACATGGTGCAGCACAGGGCCTTCAGTAGAGAGTGGTTATTTTGGACCTGATGAAAGATGCAACAGACGGCCTTCAGTGAAGTGAGAGGGAGCAGTTTCTACCCATATCTGATGTCACAGGACCGTTGGTGAAGTGATAGAGAACAGATTCGACCCGATGCAAGGTGTATACTGTAACAGTTCACAGACAGTACGGTTCACCTTACACCGGTAAAACAGTGCGATTTAGTAAAATTGTGCGAAAGCTCCTTTGGTGAAGTGAGAGAGAATCTTTACAGAGTGCTGCTCGGCACACATGCCATGTAGAAGCTCCTTCGTTTAGGAGAGGGGAGTAATGCAGGGTTGCATAGAAGAAATGACGCGAATATCTCCTTAAATTAAGTGAAGAAGAAGAAGAAGAAGAAGAAGAAGAAGAAGAAGAAGAAGAAGAAGAAGAAGAGAAGAAGAAGAAGAAGACGGAGAGAGAGAGAGAGAGAGAGAGAGAGAGAGAGAGAGAGAGAGAGAGAGAGAGAGAGAGATGGAGCGTGGTGCAAATGACATGTACCCCCTTCTTTAGGAAAAAAATGAGTGGAAGTAGTTTGAAACTGATGCATGGTGCAAATGACAAGTATCCACTCCTTTGATAAAAGAAGAGGTAGTAGTTTGATAAGATGACATTATAGGTTCCTGTAGCAACACAGAGGGGATAAACTGAGAGAGTAGATTCGCACTGCTTTATGGCACAAAGGATGTGTAACATCTCCTTCATGAAATGAAAACGGGTAGTTCCAGGCTACTACATGGTGCAAACGACGGGTATCAGCTCATTTAAAACACTTTCAAACCACTCTCTCTTGCTTTACGTACACTTCATTCAGATTAGCGCGGATGACGTGTGAGAGGATATAATTGGAAACTTCTATGTGATACAAATGATCTGTATCAAATCTTTCATTACAGTGAAAAAGTAGCGGCTTGAAACTGCCGCACGATGAAAATAATGTTTAACAAGTTCATTAAATAAAGTGACAGCTAGTAGTACTGCTGTTTCACGTGAATGACAATCCACACTCCTTTAGTGAACTGAGAAGGAGTAGTTACAGACCGCTGCATGGTGCAAACGTAGCGTGTAACAGCACCTTTAGTAAAATGAGAGGAAGCAGTCCCACTCCGCTGCGTGGTGAACGTAACGTGTACCAGGCCCTTTAGTAAAACGGGAGGGATTAGTTTGAGCCTGCTGAATGGTGCAGGGAACAAGACGTGGTGCTCGCTCCGTGGGTGTTTCCCTGGAGCATATCCATCATGGGTTGGCGACTGGAGTCAGTGATGGACTGCCGTTGTGGCTGTTGCTGCTCTCATCTTGCACGGCTCTTGGGGGAAACGAAGATGGCCACAAGTCTCCATTTTCTCCCGTCTTTGAATAATTCTTCTGCTCTCTGTCTCTGCCTTTGTTTCTTTCTTTTCTGTCTTTCTTTCTGTCTGTCTCTCTTTTCTATAAGAAGGATCCATGTGCAAAAATGGCCCAGCTATCCTCGAACGTTTGTAACTAGCCGAGGCGTTTGGGGGGGGGGGGGGTGTCTCAGCCTACGAATCTTTATAGGCAATACGTAACGTAGTCTACGACAATAATCACAAGAATATATCCTTTACTGGAAAGAGCAAATGAATGCTTAGGGAGGGGGGAGGGGGAAAGAGAGAGAGAGAGAGAGATTCATGCTCTCACTCACTCTCTCTCTCTCTGTAGCACACAGTCGCACACACACACACACACACACACACACACACACACACACACACACACCACACACACACACACACACACACCACACACACACACACACACACACACACACACACACACACACACACACTCGGACAACCATCACCACACACACACCACACACACACACAACACACACACACACACACACACACAACACACACAGATGGGCGCTCGTGCACACACAAACAAGCAAACAATAGCATACATATGCACCAATGCAAATAGAGGATCTCTTTTTTGTGACATATCAGAATATGACTTTCCTAGTGATCCACATTAATGTGTTAGAATGACACTCCGCCCATCTCCTATCCTCCGGATTTAACGGATGGGATTGGTAAATGTGGAACGGAGGCGGATTAAATCACATCTTTAAACCGGTGATTGGAAGCTCCCCGAGATATTATCGTCTATATAATTATTTTTGATAATTGCTCTTTCTGATGTTTAGTAGGAAAACAATGAAAAAGGACAGTGGCTCAGTCAGAAGAGCAGAGGTTTCGGAGTCAGGCGTTGCGGGTTCGAACCTTTCTGGCGCCCAACATGGAAAGAAATATCCATTTTCATCATTCACCTTTACATGTTACCGTTCTGGTGGTATGGGTATAGTGTAAGAGAGGTCCCCCATCCTCATTGTTTTGGGATGGTTCTCCCAGTCTGCTTTATCACTTTGGATAAATGTTGCCGTTAAATCTGAATGGAATCGACAAACTGAATAGGCGTGTGGGTGAATGGAAATCGTGGTTACATCTTGTTAATACATCTTGAATACCCTTCACTCATCCACAAGCGTCTTTGTTTGTTTCCGATGTTTGGTCGTAGCGCCTCTACCCAGGTGCCCATAACCACAGAGGACAGTCAACTACACAGATGCGGAAACACCCAAGCGTCCATCACAGGACCCCAAGGACCAAGAGCGATGGGAGTGTAATGATGAATTGTGTTGCTTGCTGTCTCTTTTCTAACAGTGTGGCATGCATTGCAGCGACAAATCAGGCTGTGTGTGTTTTGGGCTCGAACAGAGAGAGAGAGAGAGAGAGAGAGAGAGAGAGAGAGAGAGAGAGAGAGAGAGAGAGAGAGAGAGAGAGAGAGACAGAGAGAGAGAGAGAGCCCACAAGTGTATATGTGTGTGCATGTGGGTTGGGTGTGTGTGTGTGTGTGTGTGTGTGTGTGTGTGTGTGTGTGTGTGTGTGTGTGTGTGTGTGAGAGAGGTCCGGGTGGGTTTGTTTAAACCTCTGTGAGTTTGCTCCTGCTGGTCTTTTCGATCTCCCACCAAATTATTGCAAGAAAGGCATGGCCGAGTATCTGCATGGAGATTCTCGTTGTTGATGTATCCTCTATGAACGAAAGAAACACACACACACATGCATACATAGAAACATATACACGCACGCACATGCACACACACACACACACACACACACACACACACACACACACACACACACACACACACACACACACACTCACATAATTGTGGGAACATTAACACAGACACACACACACACACACATGCGCGCGTAAGCACACTCGAACAGATGCATACACACACACACACACACACACACACACACACACACACACACACACACACACACACACACACACACACATACACACACTATGTCTCTCTGTATCTTTGTGTCTAAACACACACACACACACACACACACACACACACACACACACACACACACACACACACACACACACACACACACACACAAATACATTCTACTTTAACCAGTCCATCTGTACTGACTGTTATAAAACATTAGCAGCACCCTCCTTCCACATTATTACAACGCATTTTCACTCATTTGCCCTCTCTCTTCCTCTTTACCTCCGCTTAGTAAGTGGAACGGGACAGTTGAGAAATAATAATAATAATAATAATGAATACTTATATAGCGCCTATTCTCGGCTAGAGACCAAGCTCTAAGCGCTTTACAATCAACACTCGCTTACACAACGGGCTGCCTACCTGGGGGTGGAGAGGAGGGTGGAGGAACATGGAGAGAGCAGAGCTGGTTCATGGTATGTGTAAACATTTGGCCTCTTTTGGCGGGCATTTCGCTTCCAGTCCTCTTTTTGAGAAATAGCTCAGGTCCAGAGCTGTAGCATTTCAACTATAGGCGTAAAAAATGTTGCCATATAACGTAATTTGTGTTACAAGAAATCTTTCTGCTTTGATGCAATATCATTTGCTTACTTCGCTGTGAGTAATAGACGCTTATCGTTTTTCTTCATGATATTTGACATGACACCTCTATATATTTGGCCTCTATTAGTCCTGAATTCATTAATTGATTTATAATCGCTCTGCTGCCTGGTATACCTCATATTAAAAGGTCCAATCTAAATACTTATGACGGAATATTTATTGCAATATTTGCTGATAACATGATGTAATAGGACCTGAATATTTGTTGCAATATTTGCTGATAACATGATGTAACAGGACTTTTATCAGCGTGTAAAGGATAAATTATAAATGATCAGAATTTTAAAGAAAAGAGGTATTTTGAGATATTGAAAAAAATGTTGCTGAAAATATTAATAACTAATTTACAGCTTTAACTAGTCGTTGACATCTACATGCAGATGGCTGGAAAGATCTTATTACGATTAATTATTCTGCAAAACATCGTCTTGCTAGTGCGTGTGAAAATGCCAATTTTAAAGTTTACCAGGCACGTACACACACACACACACACACACACACACACACACACACACACACACACACACACACACACACTGCTAGTGCGTGTGAAAATGCCAATTTTAAAGTTTACCAGGCACATCCATCATGGGTTGGCGACTGGAGTCAGTGATGGACTGCCGTTGTGGCTGTTGCTGCTCTCATCTTGCACGGCTCTTGGGGGAAACGAAGATGGCCACAAGTCTCCATTTTCTCCCGTCCTTGCATAATTCTTCTGCTCGTTTTCTTTTTCTGTCTTTCATTCTTTCTTTCTCTTCTTTTCTAATAAAAGTATCTCTATGTGGAAAGGGTCCATATGTTTTCCAATGCTTTTAATTAGCCCACGCCTTGAGGTTTTAGTATGTATGATTTTGTGCAGGCAAATACGTAACGTAGTCTGCAACATGAGTCCGTAAGAAAAAAATCTGTTATAAGAAAGAGTAAGTGTGTGTGTGTGTGTGTGTGTGTGTGTGTGTGTGTGTGTGTGTGTGTGTGTGTGTGTGTGTGTGTGTGTGCGTGTGTGTGCGTGCGCGCGCGTGTGTGTCTGTATGTGTGTGTGCATTTGTGGTGTGTGTGTGTGTGTGTGTGTGTGTGTGAGGGATGAGAGAGAGAGAGAGAGATGAGTGAGAGAGAGAGAGAGAGAGAGAGAGAGAGAGAGAGAGAGAGATCTGAATCAGTTACACAAGGTCCGAAACGATCCGTGGAAGAAGATTACTGCTGACGATCGATGCAGATTCAATTCAATTGCAGTCTTCGACAGATTCATTGTCCCCTCAAAAGAACATCCCTATCTAAACTATTTCTATTGTTATTTTACGTAAGGTTTGAAGCCTTCAGTACCCGTGAGGCTGTATGTACAAATTTAATGCGCCTTAATGCGCCAAGGGCTTTGATTAAGGAGTTGAGTATTCACAGACTGGCGCAATCAGATTTTTTTTCGAAAATTTCAATTGTGTTTGAAAGTTGATTCTCCTCATTTTCTTTCATATGGCCATCAAGGTACAAGCCTGGTGGTTCCAAGCAGACAGATTAAAATCAAAGGACTGGGATTATTTTGTGTGGTTTAGGCTGGTGCAAAGATAGGGTGACAGGTGAGTGCAAAGGCCTGAAATGTGTGTCAACTAATGGGAAGGCCATGTATTTGAAGATTGTGATTTTGTTGGTGAAGACTGCCCCCCCCCCCCCCGCCCTCCCGAAACAAGGGAAATAATTGGTGGGGAGTTGTTCTTTTGAGAAACCATCAGTTTTAACATTAAATGCTGGTTCAAATTCATGCATTAAATGCTGGCCTCAAAACGCTTACATGGATTATATATTATAGTGTTTTTGAGCAAAATCCTAACTGTGGTGTGTAGCCTGAACCATCGTGCAACATAAGACGGCGAGAGTTGCCTCCCTCCAGGAAGTCTAAGAGGCCGAAGCCATTCGAACTTTTAGAACGCTCTCTACGAGAGGATTTGTAGACTGAGCAAAGATTTTGTTAACTGGGCGTTTCATTGTGTAATTGCAGACCTTTTTGTACCATATAATCTCTCCTCAGCTCCACCTTTTCCTCCTCTTTTTCTTCCCCCTCTTCTTTTCTCGAATAAGTGGGCTGAAATACACTAGCATTTCGTTTTAAATCGTTAGCCTTAAATGTTTATTAACTTAAAAAAGATTATTTTCCCTTCTCCATTTTCCGTTCCCTCCTCATTATACCTGCGCTGGTCCTTCTCCTCCCCCCCCCCCCCCCCCCCCCGTACACAGCAGTATTTGTTTGTTTTATAAGGTGAATTTCTTCAGCTGTGAAATACATCAAGAAAGACAAATGCGCAATAATCAACAGCCTTTCTAGGCTGCATACAGAATAATAACGAGCACAATTAAAAAAAACGAGATGATTTGCTGCCGTTCGTTTATCATTGTGACGTGTTTCGGGAATCGCTGTAACCCTTGTTCGTGTGTATGTGGACGGCGTGCCCACCTCCCCCCTCCTCTCTCTCTGTGACATACATTCATGCGTACACTGAGAGAGAGAGAGAGAGAGAGAGAGAGAGAGAGAGAGAGAGAGAGAGAGAGAGAGAGAGAGAGAGAGAGTTGTTGAATGTTTTGTGAAATGAGTGATATGAGATGATCTGTCAGTACCAGAGATGGAGGCAGAAAGCATGGACAGACACAAAATGATGTTATTTTGCATGCCGCCAACTTTCTTTGAACACTGGGGCAACATCAAGGGTGTTGCACCTACAATTCTCAACGGCATTTAAAGATGTTACACCTATCAGAAGGTGAAAGGTGCCACACGTTTTAGAACGTCTAGGATATTGCCCACGTTACAACTTCTTAGCTGCTGCACCAATAAGAGATTGGCTGTTGCGTTTACTTTTAGGTTAGAATTGTTACATACGGTGCACAGTAATCTCTTTCGGGAGATTTGAATAAAGAAAACAACGAACTGGACACTGATGCTCGCACGAACACACACACACACACCTTGGACACACACACATCTGGACACTCATGCTTGCAAACACACACACACACGCCTAGACACTCATGCTCGCTCAAACACACACACATACAAATACACACATATGAGCGCGCGCGCTTACACACACACACACACACACACACACGCCTAGACACTCATGCTCGCTCAAACCACACACATACAAATACACACATATGAGCTCGCGCGCTTATGCACACACACACACACACATGCACAGTCATGCTTGCTCGAACACACACACACGCGCGCGCGCGCACGCACACACACACACACACACAAACTTTCAATGACACTATTCTTGAGCCTGGCCCAGCGGCTCAGCCGGCCAAAGCACCGTGATGATACTGTGAGGTTGTGGGTTCGACCACCATGCGGCCACTGAATTTTCTTTTAACTCCCAAGCGTTGTGCACTGACAGCATAACTGACGTTATGCAGTATATACAGACTACTCAGCACAAAGCGGAACTGCTGTTCTCATTCAGATGAAAAAACAATCAATTTATCTCCATGGTGTTGGTCACACATGTTTCTTTACAGGCTTCATTCCCATATTGAAAAGACTTTCTATTCGGAGTCTACCTCCCCCCCCCCTCTCAAAATACCGCAGACGAGACTTTAAACCGAAGTCCCATGTGCGAGCACATATGTTAATACAACGACGAAAAAAACAAAACCCAAGCAAACAAAAACAAATAAATAAACAAAGAAACGAAAAGCAACAAAGAAATAAACAAAGAAACGGAAAAAAACTATCAGGCACGTACAATGTCAATGTGTTTTTGAACGAAGAATTGGCTATATAGTGTACGGTGGGAAGGACAAACACACACACACACACGCACGCACGCACACACACACGCGCACTCGGGCACACACACACACACACTCTCTCTCTCTCTCTCTCACACACACACACACTCACTCAAAAAATACACACACACACACATATGCGCGCCCGCTTTGGCTTAAGGCCGTGTCAAGCCATTTGACATAGGCTAGAACACCAAGGTTACATCAAAATATTGTTATGCTCTGCATAGTTATGCGGGGATGGTCTTCAGTTGTGACAAGCTCCTAGCATAACATTGTCAGTCTCCAAAATCCCCAAGAGTCGGAGTGTGGCTGCCCACGTGGCGAGGTAATCAAAAACGGTCACACACGTCATGTTCTCACCCCCACCTGATGCATTTGTACCATAGTGTTCAAGTGCTTCGGCTGTTCGGATGATCTCTGGAGTCTTTTAGCCAGGGTACGACGACAACACCACAACAACATATGCGCGCGCGCGCACACACAAACTCACTAACATGCGCGCGCGCACACACACACACACACACACACAAATACACCGGTAAACAGCCACATACACACTGACGTCCTGTTTTAGACATCTTCCCCTAAAACAAAATGCAGCTACGTTCCTTAATGGAAGCATTAAAAACGGTCACACGCGCCAAAAAATCGCACAGAGTTCCTGTCAACGAACGTGGAGGAATATAGATGATGACATTGACCCATCTAGCTTTATAGAATTCTCATTTTGTGGGTTTGAAAGTTTTTTGTTTATTGTTTTTTTAAATCTCCACTGGGAAGAACATTGGCGTGCCAGAACACAGGAGGTGAACCGGGGTCTGATCCATGGGCTGGATCTATATTTATTTGCCCAGCGTTCGTTTGGCTGGAGATGGTCTTCGATCTGAAAACCGATAGAAGAGGAATGGGGTCGCCATTTGAGTCTGCTGTGTGGGGTTCTATCTGCGTGACAAGGCCCAGAGAGAGAGAGAGAGAGAGAGTGTGAGCCAACAGCTGGATTAGAGGGGAAAATGGAAATCCATCTTCTTCCTCTCGAGCTGGGTTTGTTCGCCGTGTGTGTGTGTGTGTGTGTGTGTGTGTGTGTGTGTGCGTGTGTGTGTGTGTGTATGTGTGTGTGTGCGCACGTGCGTGTATATATGCGAGTATGTGTGTGTGGGTGCGTGTGTTGGCGCGCGCGCGCGCGTGCATACAGCCTAGTGTGTGTGTGTGTGTGTGTGAGCGCGTGTGTTTGTGGTCCTTTCCCCCTCCTCAGTTTCTTCGCGACTGTCTCTCATTCTCTCTACCTCTAGCTGCTTGTTCATTGTCCCAGTTTCTGTCATTCTGTCTCCCCTTCTCCTCCTTTGAATATTTAGCTGTCCATGACCACGTTAACACACATGTTTGCATGAGCGTGAACATGTCTACACTTTATATATATTATATATTTATATACCTTATGACATTGTAATGACAAAGATTGTACGAGACTGTAATTACACAGACCGTATGAGACTGCCGTCAGACAGATCGTGTGAGACCGATATATACAGATCGCACGAAACAGCATTGTACCGATATGAGTTTACAGCTACGCGGATCGTACGAGACCGCATTCAGACAGGTCGTGTGGAACTACTGCAAGATAGATCGTTTGAGACTGTAATTACACAAATCGTGTGAGATTCTAATAAGACAGATCGTATTAGACCACAACTGCACAGACCGTAAAGAATCTTCCATTACACAGAACATATGAGACTGTAATTGCGCAGGTCATACGACAGGACAGCTGGACAGATTGTATGCGACTGCAATTAAACAGATGGTATGAAACAGCAATTGTACAGATCGTATGAGACTGCAATTACAGGGATCATGTGAAACGGCACTTGGACAGATTGTATGAAACTGCACAGACCGTAAAGAATCTTCATTACACAGAACATATGAGACTGTAATTGCGCAGGTCATGCGACAGGACAGCTGGACAGATTGTATGCGACTGCAATTTAAACAGATGTATGAAACAGCAATTGTACAGATCTTTATGAGACTGCAATTACAGGGATCATGTGAAACGGCACTTGGACTAGATTGTATGAAACTGCATTAGATCGTATGAAAATGCAATTTCACAAATCAAATGAAACTGTACTTAGATCATACGAAATTTGGATTGCACAAATCGTATAGGACTGCATTTACATCTGGCATCAACACAACTAAAGTGACCCAGCAATAGCCCTCTCCTATGTCATCCAATGGAGACCTGATACTGATGGACACTGGTAGTGCTGTGAATGCCGCAGAACCAGTCTGGATTAAGCCGTGTCTTGGGAAGCTGAGCTGAGCGGTAGAGGCACCCGCTGACTGTACACGGAAGTTGAGACACTGAATCAGTTTCAATGACAGTCATTTGCGAATATTATAATTCAGACACAAAAAGAACAAAACCACAACAACAAAACAAAACTAACAACAACCCTTCCAATACATACTAATTCCCTCCCATACCTTGCCACCCATTCTCCCTTCCAGACAAAAGAGATTCTCCCAAGATGACCTCTGAGGAAAACGATCCGACAGCTGTCTCAGCTATTAATGTTATAGTATGCTATTGATGCTTTGTACTTTATGTTCAAATTACCTTTTAAACAGAACATTATTTATGACTAGCCGCCGTCGCGAAATGGTTAGTGTCGGGGACTCCCGGGTACGAGGCTGTGGGCTCGATTCTCACCAGAGCCATTCATTTGTTGGATTTTTTTTCTGCCCCGACTATCTCCTATACAGCGTTAAGTTTGCTCTGGGCTCAACTGGGAAGACTGGGGCCATGCTGTCGAGTTCCGTCCACTTAACGGATGCGTTTCTGGGCAAGTTGCTCAGTTTTTCTCACCAACACTGCAGGTATTTGTATTTCTCGGCCCTGGTTGACGCTGGGATACATTATGAAAGTAAGCGTACTCACAGTCCTGTCTTGCAGTCTCAGACTAGAAAGGAAATCCATAACATCATTTTTCATCCTGCTCATCCACATCGATCAGTGTAAAAAATGTATCAGATTCTGTGGCCTCTCATGCCCTGCTCTCACGGTGATCACAGGTTTCATTTTCTCTCCACCACTATGCTCTTGGTGAGGGTCTGTTGGAATCACCGATATCGACAAATTCATGGGCACTGTCGTTGGACAGACGTGATGGCGCCCTCCGTAGGGACAGCGTACTCACGCTGGCTTCGCGACGAAGCGATTATTGTGGTTAGTAAGGGGCGTAGTCGGTGGTATCCTGCGTATGTTGGCTCAGAGCAGGCACCACTGAACACTAA